>CM076679.1:133083151-133683151 GCA_038501925.1 Xenopus petersii
CCATGTAGCCCTAAAGCTGTATCACGCTGGGAAAAAATGTATTGATCTCTAATACACCTCAAACAGCAGCAGCAAGTGCAGGTTTGTTGTAGTTCCCTCTGGCAGGTTGTGTATGTACATGTCTCTTCGATAAACTACTTACACAGTTCTCTTCCCAAGGTCGGAGTTTCCCAACTTTCACTTGGGTACAATAGCCACGCAATGCAGAGTCCTGCGCGGAACCAATTTGTTTAACCCGAACGTGACCTGCAACCCGCATACTTAGACACGCTACCCGACCCGCAAGTACCTTATCCGCAACCCGATCCATGACCTGCTGACGATCAAGAAACAGGAAGTGTTGTCATTGTAAACCGGAAGTGACACCATTAGAAGTTGGCATGATCAGAAAAAAAAGGAGTAAAATAGGAAGTGCTGTCATTGTAAACCGGAAGTGACATCAATGGAAGTGGGCGTGATCAGGGGGAAAAGGAGTAAAACTCGCTATTGAGAAGATCTGCAAACCCGGAGAACCACTGACCCGCGTTTATACCTGCTCCCGAAACTTCTATCTGCAACCCGCAGCGTTCCACAGGTTTTTGCGGTTACCCATGGGTACCCGACCCGCTGCAGGACTCCTAAGTCGCAATGGCATCTCCTTCTGCCTCTGTATTCACTGACAAACACACACGGGAAACTGTACCTTCACATATTTCCCCTTGAAGTGGAACTTCTCCCAAAAATAACACTTTGCATAATGAAAGAATATATAATTCTCATTATGCATTCATTCCTCATTCTCTAATTTTTTATAGTTACCGTAGGTTGAAATGACATTGCTATTGTTCTGAGGCTCTGACTCATGAAACAATATAACAACCAGTCAAAGAGAATCTCTAACCTTGGCAGATTGTAGCTGAATCACCTCTGCTGGGCGGAAGCACCGCAGGAAAGGACTTTCTGACCGGGTCAGCAGAAATTCTGATTCACTCTCAATATTAGGCCAGAGAATGTCCCCCGGGCTGCGTTTGTGGGTGCAGGTGGGATACAGATAGGGGTGTAGCATGGGAAGGGCTGGTTTTTTTTTTTGTATTTGCAGATGCTCAGAACTTTGGCAAATCTGCTAATCCAGAAGAATTGACTTTTATCATTTGTACGAGAGTTTTGTATAGTTGGTAACTGCATGATCTGCTTCCTGCTGCCCCAACAACTGTTTTATAACACAGTGTATCTGCATCTCAGAGACCTGTTACTATAGAACCCATGGAATGTGAAGACCAAGGGTGTTGGGAACTGGGAAATATAACTTCCTATGCTCCAGTGGTAGTAGCAAGAAACCTTCAAGCAGGTTTGTTGCTTTCTACCCATTGTGACATTACAATTGGGTGATGCCTCAGAACTACCCATTGTGACATTACCACTGGGTGATTTCTCAGCGCTACCCATTGTGACATTACCACTGGGTGACTCCTCAGTGCTACCCATTTTGACATTACCACTGGTTGACTCCTCAGTGCTACCCATTGTGACATTAACACTGGTGGACTCCTCAGCACTACCCATTGCGTCATTACCACTGGGTGATGCCTCAGCACTGCCCATTGTGACACTACTATTGGGTGACTCCTCCACTACCCATTGGGAGATTACCACTGGGGGATTTCTTTGCACTACCCATTATGACATTACTATTGGTGGACTCCTCAACACTACCCATTGTGACATTACCAGGAAGTCCTAAAGCAGTTGTTTACCGCAAAGTGTTTTTTTCCTGCAGAAATGTTTAGCTCATTTAGGGCCTCTGAGGTAGTGCTCTGTGATAAAGACATCATGGTTTATATAGACATGTGAGAATGCCTTTGGACTGTTGCAATATATTTGGCAATAAGAGGTTTCATGTCTAATATCTGATTGCTAAATATTCTCAGGTTGCTGCCCCAACATGCACTCTGAAACCTTGGCAGGAGAGAGGGCCTTGCATGAGCTCATTCTGCTGGCAAAGGGGAATTTCGGACTGGTTTCTCCTCCAAGGCCTTGGGATATTGATGTTTCAGGCCCTGCTAGTGTTACATGTACAAAGCTCTGCTGGAACCAGATCACATCACACGGGTGTGAACAGTAGCCTGGAATGGGGGACCCTGGGAAAATTGCAATAGGAGACACTCGCTGGTGGGTGAAGGCCCAGGTACTCGCTGCCAAGGTGTATATTACCTGATGACATTTTGTTTTAGCTTCTGCTAAACCACTTTACTTGCTGAGAGATTCAGAACTTGTTCCTTGTACTTGTAACTCCACTTATTTCAGTTCCAGACATAGGCTGTGGCGTTGTTCTGTTCTGCAGCCCATAGAAAAGATGGTGAGCGGTGGAACTGCAAGTGACAAATGGATCACAACTTTCATTTCTGACCAAGCTTCTCCCAAATGTGTGAAAGAATGCTCTACCTGATGCTCTACCTTATGCTTAGTGGGGAATAGGACATTTGTGGCCCTTCTGACGATACAGAACTACAACTCCCACAATCCCTGCATCAACTGAGCTGTTCTCTGGGAAAAAAAAACTCTGGGAGCTGTAGTTTCAAAGGAGCTGACATAGAAGCGTGGGATTTCTGGTCATGCTGTTCATAAAGTTATTAATCTTTCCATGGCGGGTATTAGTGTAAAACAGAGATGCTTGGTACATGAGGCTTTCCGGGTAATGGATCTTTCCATAATTGGACTCTCAATACCTTTAGTCCGATAAGATCATGTAAACATTAAATAAACCCAATAAGAATTAATTATATCTTAGTTGGTATTAAGTACAGGTATGGGACCTGTTATCCAGAATGCTCGGGACCTAGGGATTTCCTGGATAAGGGGTCTTTCTGTAATTTGGCTCTCCATACCTTAAGTCTACTACAAAAAAGGTAAATGTTAAATTCAATTGGAGTTTTTTTTACCTCCAATAAGGATTCATTTTATCTTAGTTGGGATCAAGTACCGGTATGGGACCCGGGGTTTTCTGGATAAAAGATCTTACTGTAATTTAGATCATACCTTAAGTCTACTAGAAAATCATGTAAACATTCAATAAACCCAATAGGCTGGTTTTGCCTCCAATAAGGATTAATTATTTCTTAGTTGGGATCAAGGGATCTTCATAGTCATAGTTGGGATCAAGTACAAGTTACTGTTTTATTATTACAGGTATGGGACTTGTGAATCCAGAATGCTTGGGACCTGGGGTTTTTTGGATAATGGATCTTTGTGTATTTGGATCTTCATACCTTAACTCTACTAGAAAATCATGTAAACATTAAATAAACCTAATAGGCTGGTTTTGCTTCCAAAATAATAGGGTTTATAATGGGATTAAATAATAGGATTAATTATATCTTACTACACGTTACTGTTTTATTATTATAGAGAAAAAGGGAACACTTTTTGAAGATTTATATGATTAATATGCAGTCTGTGGGAGATGGCCTTCCTGTAATTTGGAGCATATTGGATAACTCAGCTCTGCAGCCCACCAAATGGCAAAAGCTGGGAGTTGTAACTCAACAACAACTAGAGTTACAAGGGTTATATCCTGATTTTTAAGCAATTCCATGGATGGGGGGCCTGGCCATGCTGCAGAGCTTTGGCTCCTTATCTAACCGTGTGCTTGCATGTTCTTCACGTGCCTGGTACACGCATATTTTTACTGTATTACATGAGAAATGTGAGGTCAGGGGCAGCACTGCCTTATGTTTCCTTCCCCACATTGTGGGGCTGATAAGAGCCTGTACTTCCGACCACGGAATATTGCCTACTTATTAGGGTTTCGCTATTCTTGGGCTGCTTGTACCTTTATTATACAGGTATGGGACCTGTTATCCAGAATGCTCGGGACCTGGAGTTTTTTAGATAAATGATCTTTTTGACCTTTATACCTTAAGTCTACGAGAAAATCAAGTAAACATTAAGGGGCCGATTCACTAAATTCGAGTGAAGGAATAGAAGGAAAAAAGCTCGAACTTCGAGTAGTTTTTTGTGTTCCTCGACTATCGAATTGGCGTAAATTCGCCTGAGTAGAATGATTCGAATAGATCGAGCGCAAAAACGCTGCGACTATTCGCCCATTCGATAGTCGAAGTACTGTGTCTTTTAAAAATACTTCGACTGCCTACTAAAACCTACCGAATTGCTTTAAAAGCCTATGGGAAAGTCCCATAGGCTTGTTTTCTAAGTTTTTGATCGAATAAAAAGGCATTCGATCGATCATTCGATTGAATGAAAATCCTTTGATCGAATATTCGATCGTGCAACTATTCGCTGGGCGAATATTCGCCCATTCGACTATTCACCGGCGCGTAAATTCGCCCGAATTGCCTATTCCATTCTATTCCCCAGTCGAATTTCGAGGGATTTAACCCCTCGAAATTCGACCCTTGATACATCTGCCCCTAAATAAACCCAATAAGGACTAATTATTTCTTAGTTGGGATCAAGTACAAGCTACTGTTATATTCTTACTCAGAAAAAGGAAATCATTAAAAAAATGGATTCTTTGATTAAAAATCGAATCTTTGAGAGTTAAACTTCCTGCTTTCTGGATAACTGGTTTCTGGATAACTGATCCAATACCTGTTGCATAATGCATTGCTTGCCTCCAGCCTACATGAGAATCAGCGCAGTCAAATACTGTGTGTTTCCAAGTGGTGCTACAGGTATGGGACCTGTTATCCAGATTTGTCAGTACCTGGGGTTTTCCAGATAATGGATCTTTCTGTAATTTAGATCTTCATACCTTAATGTAAACATTAAATAAACCCAATAGGTTGGTTTTGCCTCCAGTAAGGATTAATTATATCTTAGTTGGGATCAAGTACAAGCGACTGTTTTATTATTACACAGACAAATGAATTTAGATTTAAAACTTTGAATTATTTGTATAAAATGGAGCCTATGGGAGATGGCTTTTCTGTAATTTGGATCTTTCTAGATAATGGGTTTCCAGATAACGGATCCCATACCTCTATCAGGATTTGCTTTATCTTACTCGTGCTATGGAAATTGTATAGCAACCGCCTTAGGAACTTGGCCTGTAGATTGCAAGTTCTTAGGAGCCGAATTGCTCTGCATCTGAAGGTAACATTTAAAATTTTTTAAATGAATTAAAAAGCCCTGCAGTAGCAGTTTCTTTCTTACTTGTAATTCCCTTCTAATTATTTCTGATCTTGCTCACCCCCACGCCTTGTGCCTCATTCCTTTCCCCTTTAGATTGTAAGCTCTTTTGCACAGGGCCTTCCTCGCCTTTTGTAATGTACTGTTTGTTATGTATGTAACTCTGTATGTTATATTTCTTTTTATAATCACATTTATTTTACAGCGCTGCACAATATGTTTGTGCTCTAAAAATTCCTGTTAACAATAATAATAATAATAATAATAAAAATAATTCCGTTTTTATGCTTGGCTGTGGTTTTGCTTCCCCTGCTTTATCCAGACATACCCTTTTTGCCCCTGTAACATCAAGTGGAGGATTCTGATTGGGCGGCACAGGCACCCTGGTTCCACTTGTTATTATTGAGTAATCTGTTTAATTACACTAATTAGAACATGTGGCTTCTATTGGAAAAACACCATCCTAAAGGCAATATGTTTCACCTTATAAAGAAGCCATAAAAGCAGGATTGTTGGGGGTGATGGACTGGTAAAGTGAGCAGCGTGGGACCACACACAGTTACTGACATGGCCACGGATATTCCCTTTAGTCCACCAACAAAGGTGCATTCAACAGCTGGGGCCCTTAGGGGTGCAGAGGCTTCCCTGTCTTGCAGCTCTCATTGGGCAGGGAGCTTACAGGCTAGATTTGGGGTGATTGCAGTTTATTATACCTGTATAAACATCGCAGGGTGGAATCTAAATATGTGCCAAAAATGTAAGCTCTTAAAAGCATAATATGCTTGTTAGTGTTCTTCTTTGCACACATTCTTGTAAGGTTATTCTTTACTTCAATGTGGGTTCCAGTATGAGGGTATAGCTTATTGTGTGCCCAGAGCATTCCTTCTCTGTATATTTGTATTTATAGATATGGGAGGAGGAGGTGCCATATTGATTCCCTTAGACAGTACAGTATGAGGGTATAGCTTATTGTGTGCCCAGAGCATTCCTTCTCTGTATATTTGTATTTATACATATGGGAGGAGGGATTTTATTTAAAATTTTCAGTTACAATATTTCAAAACATCAAAACAAATACATTGTTACAATCTTGAACAATAAATCAAAAAACAAAGATCAATAACACAGCGTTAAATATCATCCCACATTTTTTTTAAAGAATTTGACATTTCACATTCTCGAGTCTTTATAAATACAATGTCTCTGCATATTATTTCTGTTACTGTTTCTGTTGATGAATGAATCTGGCTATTTGTCATCCTGCACCGCATGTGCCATAAATGATAGCGTATCACTGAGATTATAATAAATAATGTCATTTTGTTTTTGTTATTGGTTCTGTGTTGTTTAATTACTCCGTAAGAGAATTCTGAAAAATCCAAGCTTTTTATTAAACTTAAGTTCAAACGATTGGCAACGCTCTCCCTTACAGATCTAGAGACGATACAATCCAATAGGAAATGCTCTTGTGATTCTTCAATTTGGCAACCCCAGGGACACTCTCTATCTAGGACATTTAGATATTTTTGGTTACCCCTTACGAATATTTTACCTTGTAGGGATAACCATGCAATGTCCCAGAATTTTTTAGGCATTCTTTTATCATTGAGCATTTTTATGCTTTCCTCTAGCACCTCCTCCGGGCAATCTCTGACACTTATTGGAGACATGAATTGGGTATCTATGATTTTCCAATATAAATTTTTTCTTTGTAAGGATCTTAAATTTTCCGAACTTATACTCCATTTTTTTAGGATTTTTATCACCTGTCGCAAATAGGTGGGTACAAGGCCTCCTCTTATTCGAACCTCTTTCACCCTGCCACCGAGTAGCCAATCCCTAATAAAGGGCAATGCCCAATCTCGGATACTGATTTCCCACAGAGACTCTTTCCCCTGCATCACCCCTCCAAAGTTAAACTTCAAAAAGATGGTGCAGAAGAAAACCACAGGACTTGGCATGTCCAACCCTCCCCTTCTCTTCTGCAGGAAGGTGATCCCTCTTTTTACAGGGTTGAGTCTGCTTCCCCAGAGCATTTGGAAAAACAGGCTCTGGATTCGGGCATAGAGAGATTCTGGCAGTAAAAAGACATATGAAACGAAAAGAAAAACCGGAATCAAGAAAGTCTTAATAATGTCAACCCTTTCTCTATAGGTCAGCTTCCACTGTTTCCATCGCTGAACCTTTGCCAGACCAGTATTCAGTTTTTCTTCCCAATTTACCTTCGCAAGATCTCCCTTCCCAAATTTTATCCCTAAGATTTTAACTAGGCCAGGGGCTACTGGAAATGTATCTAGACCAAAACTTGGTTCGTCATCTAATGCCCAAAAGCTTCCGATTTTTCGCGATTGATCTGGGACCCTGAGGCCTCAGAGTAGCTTCTGATGCACTCCAAAACCCTTCCCTCCTCCTCAGGCTTTGATATTACTAAAGTGACATCATCCGCATAGGCTATGGACTTAAAGACTTGACCCGACGGAAACGGAACACCCTCAAGCCCACAACTCTGCAATCCTCTTAGGAATGGATCTATCGCAAAAACATACAGAAGTGGACTCAAAGGACATCCCTGTCTCACACCGGCTCTTACCCAAAAATCTTCGCCTTTCCAACCATTAATCAATGGGAAGCTCTTTGCCCCTTCATACAAAACTTTGATCCACTGTATAAATTCTTCCGGAATACCGTATCTGGTCAAAGTAGCCCATAAATACTCGTGGTTGACTTTATCAAAGGCTTTTGCTTGATCTAAAGACAGAAAGTATTTTTCCCATTGCCCTGTTTTACACCTCTCCAGTGCTTCCCTTAGTGAGAGAACTGCTCCAAAGATGTTTCGTCCTTCTATAGAACAAAACTGAGATTCTGAAAGAGAAGATCCAGCCACCTCACCTAGTCTATGTGAGAGAACCCTTGCCAGAATCTTTCTATCACAATTAAGAAGGGCGATTGGCCTCCAATTCTCAATGTGCCTCGAATCCTTCCCCTTCGATATCAGAACCAACGAGGAATAGCGCATGGACGGTGAAAGGTGTTTTTCCATTAAACAGGCATTAAAGACTATAGCTAACACTGGAGCAAGATCTTCCTTGAAAGTGGTATAGAATTCCGCAGTGAGCCCATCCGGTCCAGGAGCCTTTTTTTTTTGCTGTTTATCAATGGCCTGTAGCACCTCTTCCTCTGTTATTTCTGATATCAACGGGGAACAGTCCAAATCTCCAGTATCCAAAACTGGGGTTGCCCTTAGGAAATCATGGATCCTGTCCCTTTCCAAAACTTTTTCTTTGTACAAGTCAGCATAGTAAGCCTCTACTACTCCCAGGATACCCTCCCTAGATACTTCTAATTTACCCTGGGAATCATAGAGGCCCCCGACCGACTTTTTCTTAATAGTCTCCTTACAGTTTCGGCAAGGGTCCGGGGACCGTGAAGTCCCATAGTCCCTCTCCAAAACCAGGGACCTAAGCCGGTCGTACTGATGCTGCCTCAACAAGTACTTGAGTCGGTTCACTTTTCCTCCCTCCTCCCCTTTCGAAATACAGATCTCAAGTTTCCTTCTCAAGGATTGACTCTCTTTTTCTTTAACCCTCCCTTTTTTAAAAGAGGCAGATGTGAAAAAGGTTCGAAAAGAATCCTTAGCCGAGTCCCACCAATCCGCAACTGAGTCAAAAAAATCCAATCTCGATAGCTGAAGTTTAAGAAAGTTCTTAAACCTAAATTTAACTTCTTCATCTTCAAGTATGTCCTTTCCTATTCTCCATAGGCCCTTTCCTGATCCTGAGTTTCCTGACAGACCATAGTGAAATGAAAGAGCTAGATGATCCGAAAATTCCACCACTTGTTCTTTAAATTTTGAAAAAACTTCTCCTTTTTTTATGAAGATGAAATCTATTCTACTGCTTCTGGGCCCACATCTATAAGTGTGACAACTTTCTCTACCATTAGAAGTGGCTAAATCTTGTAAGCCTGCATCCTCAATTAATTGGTTAAAGAAAAGACTCTCGTATTTATTTATCTTCCCTGCTCTGTCTTTTTCTCCCAGTACTTGATTGAAGTCTCCTGCAAAGATTACTGGTAGTGAGGTAAATAAGTAAGGCTTAATATTATTCAATAACGTTCTCCTGTCAGAGATTGCCTGAGGCCCATATAGATTTATGAGTCGTATTAGCTTCCCTTTTAGTTCCACATCCACCATCAGACACCTTCCTATCTGGATATCGACTATTTTTTTGACTACAAATGGTTTATTTCCCTTAAATAAGATAGCGACTCCACCCGCTGGTTCTGTTGCTATAGACCACAATGACAACCCTTCTCTCCAATCCCTTTTAGCCATATTAATCTCATTCACACATGTGAGTCGGGTTTCCTGGAGAAAGACAATGTCTGCCGTTGTCTCTTTTAAACATTCATAGACTAGAAATCTTTTTTTCCAATTCTTTATGCTGCAAGAATTTGCAGTAAGAAATTCAATCGACAGATCCATTTTTTTTTGTCTTTTTCTTTGAAACTCCACTTTCCTCTCCTACTCTTTTGACTTGGACTCTTGTTCCTAAGTCTGTCTCCATTTCTTCTTCTTCTATAGACTCCCATTCTAAATCCAAAGCTACATCTTCTTGTTCTTTTTCTATTTTACTTTTTTTTCTACTAGTATCTGGTGTTGGGTTTTTTCGTTTTTCTCTCTCTTCTTCCTCCTCCATTCTTTCTATTTCCTCTGCTTTTTCTACCATTTCTCCCCATGTACTTTCGCCTAGTACTTTGTACCTGTTTTGGTTCTTTATGGCAGTTTTCCCTCTTATGTCTTTCTTTTTTTTACTCTTTCCTTTTTTTTCCTCTCTCCCTACAGTTATCCACTCCCTCTCCCCCTCCCCCTCCTCTCTTGTGTGGGCGCTTGATGTTTCTTCTCTAACTGGATGGGCTCTATCTGTCTGGATTTCTACCTGTTCTTGAATGGGGTTTGGAGTCTCACTCGGCATATCATCCCTTAGTTGCTCTTCTATATTGGGAATGGATTTCTGGATGTTTCTCCATGCTTCAGGGCAGTTTCTATAAGCATGTCCTGTTTTGAGACACAAATTACATTTTATCTCTTTCTCACAATCTTTGCTAATATGGCCTATTTCTCCACAAAAAGCACATTTTTTTATATTACATTTCCCAGCTAAGTGGAACTTAGATCCGCATTTAAAACAGAGTTTGGGTTGCCCAACATAATAACATACTCCTCTGTCTTTCCCAATGAAAAATGAAGTTGGTAAGTGTTTTTGGTAATATCCTTCTGTATGAAGCTTTACTTGTACCTTGTAACCACCTATCCAGAAGTCCTCCTCATCATAGATTTTAGTTAAAGGAGATAACACAGTGCATTGCCTTTTCAACCAAATGAGGATGTCTTCTGGATGGACTGTTTCATTCTTCATTAAAATTGTTATATTTTTTAACTCTGGTTTAGAAATGGGACTGACTTTGAAATCTTGCCACTCTTTGGCTGTTTTTTTTAAACCATATTGTCTCCAAAATTCTTCTAAACCATGTGGTAGCTTGAAGCTCAAGTCATATTCTATATCTGATATGCCTATCATTGCATATACATCTTCTGCAGTAAAACCTAAAGTTTGTTTAACCAAGTTTCTGGCTATGAATCTTCTGCCTGGGAAATCTTCTCTTTCTCCTTCCCACTTTATTTTAACTGCATTTTTTCTTTTCCCATATTCATCCTGTTCTTCAACCTGCACCTGATCTGACTCTTCTGTGCCTCTATTATCTGTAGCAGGAACCTGTACATTTCCACTCCTTACTTTCCCTTTAACTGCCTGGCTGTATAAAATCCCTTTACCTGCTGTACTCAATGCGCCAGGTGTAGCTGAAGTATTTGGGGACTTGTCAGACTGTATGGAAACATTTCCTAACACATTTAAAGGGTTAACTGTATTTTTTGAGCTATGATCAGACTGTGCAGGTTTAGTAGAAATATCAGACTGTTTAGAAGAATTAGCAGAAGAAATATCAGACTGTTTAGCAGGATTATCAGAAAAAGATTTACTATTCTGTACAGAAGACTTGTCCCGTTTATTATCAGAGATATCAGACGGTTTAGAGGTGTTATGTGACTGTACATAAGAAGAAGATACAGAAGGTTTGTTAGACTTTGAATAAAGAAAATCACTAAACTGCTTGTGGAAAGATTCAGCAGACTGAGAGGGAGAAATAACAGAGGGTGTGTCCAGCTGATCAGAGGAGAGACTAATTGATTGAGAGAGACAATCAAGCTGATGTAAATGAGTATCCCCTCCCCCCACTGCTGCAGCACAAACACTAGCAGAGTCTGCAATACAAACATTTCTCTGCTTTACCAACATCTCCTTTTGCAGCTTTTCTCCAGACACACAGGTAATATTCTCTTTTAATAATTGGGAAATGTTAAAAAGTCTCTCTGCTGCAACATTTCCTCCCCCACTTTTCATTTCTTCAAAACGTTTTTTGTTGTTATACAATTCTTTCCAGGGTTCTATAACATCTAATATAACATTGATTTGTTGATCAACCTCCTGTAAATCTTTATTCAGATAGGCTAAATTGCTAATGGCATCAGTCCTGTGTTGTCCTTTCAGTGATCTCAAGTCTTTAATGAGCACGTCTATACCTTTAGTAAGAGCAGTCTGTTTTGTTTCTAAACACTTTAATTCATTTAGTGCTCCAATGATTCTGTCATACTCTATAACTAATCCAGTGTTAGTACTTTTATCAGAGTCTTTTTCCATCACTGTCCCAAATGAATCTTTTTTCTTATCCTCCATATTGGAGTTTTGTCCCAACAACATTTCTTCCTTCCCCATTGATATGACAGTGTCTGTGCCTCCTTCCCCCCTCATACAAACAGTCCCATCCATGTTAGGTAAGTCAGCACTCACCCATTGATCAGCCCCTGCATCAGCTCTTCCATTCTGGCCAGCCTGTGTTTCCAGCACTTGCTCAGCCACTTGACATGCGACAAACTCGGCCGAATCCTCCATTTCCTGGACTGTATCCAAGTCTTTTGATACTTTAGCTTTCGTCACTGGGATCTCACTGGGTTCCGCGTCGGAAGTCTTCGCATCAGCGCCACAGCTCCCTGTAGTCACTCCTGCGCCTACCTCCGGCTTAGGATGTCTTCCAGTGTCCTCCTCAGCTTCATCCGACGAAAAAGAGTTACACGCTGGTAACTGGCGTTTCATTTGCTTTTCTTTCTTTGCACTCCTGGTACGGTTCGTGGTTTGGGCCGCCATTTTAGATTCAGCAGCACGCCTTCCACTTCCCAAACGGCATCTTTCACCCGCAGGGGCTGCTTCTCCTCTCTTTCCCATCTCTGTACCGATCAGGCAGAGGAGGTAAAATAAAAATTCTTCCAAACAACAAAGTTGTCAAAAAGTTTTCAACAAAAGCACTGGGGGAAAAGAAAAAAAAAAGGGGGGGAATCTATTGCTGGGACTATCTCTCCCAGGACCCGCAAGGGCCTGGGAGAACACACGTTCTTGCAGCACACTCAAAAACACAACCTCACAGTATGAGGGTATAGCTTATTGTGTGCCCAGAGCATTCCTTCTCTGTATATTTGTATTTATACATATGGGAGGAGGAGGTGCCATATTGATTCCCTTAGACAGTACAGTATAAGGGTAAAGCTTATTGTGTGCCCAGAACATTCCATCTCTGTATATTTGTATTTATACATATGGGAGGGGGAGGTGCCATATTGATTCCCTTAGACAGTACAGTATGAAGGTATAGCTTATTGTGTGCCCAGAACATTCCTTCTCTGTATATTTGTATTTATACATATGGGAGGAGGGAGGTGCCATATTGATTCCCTTAGACAGTACAGTATGAGGGTATAGCTTATTGTGTGCCCAGAACATTCCTTCTCTGTATATTTGTATTTATAGATATGGGAGGAGGAGGTGCCATATTGATTCCCTTAGACAGTACAGTATGAGGGTATAGCTTATTGTGTGCCCAGAGCATTCCTTCTCTGTATATTTGTATTTATACATATGGGAGGAGGAGGTGCCATATTGATTCCCTTAGACAGTACAGTATGAGGGTATAGCTTATTGTGTGCCCAGAGCATTCCTTCTCTGTATATTTGTATTTATACATATGGGAGGAGGAGGTGCCATATTGATTCCCTTAGACAGTACAGTATAAGGGTAAAGCTTATTGTGTGCCCAGAACATTCCATCTCTGTATATTTGTATTTATACATATGGGAGGGGGAGGTGCCATATTGATTCCCTTAGACAGTACAGTATGAAGGTATAGCTTATTGTGTGCCCAGAACATTCCTTCTCTGTATATTTGTATTTATACATATGGGAGGAGGGAGGTGCCATATTGATTCCCTTAGACAGTACAGTATGAGGGTATAGCTTATTGTGTGCCCAGAACATTCCTTCTCTGTATATTTGTATTTATACATATGGGAGGAGGAGGTGCCATATTGATTCCCTTAGACAGTACAGTATGAGGGTATAGCTTATTGTGTGCCCAGAACATTCCTTCTGTGTATATTTGTATTAATACATATGGGAGGAGGAGGTGCCATATTGATTCCTTTAGACAGTACAGTATGAGGGTATAGATGATTGTGTGCAGAGAATATTTCTTTTCATTTCTGCTTCTTGCTTACTGTATATAAGACACAGTAGGTCCCAGGGACACCCACTTAATCCCGTTCCAAAAGAGAGGATACCTGCTCATGTTTCAGCTTGATATGTACCAGAAATGAAAAGTCTGGGGGAGGAAAGAGCCATTATCACCTGTGACTAATTACACTTTTCATCATTATAGATTTGCCTGAATCCTCCTGAAAAGATTAGGGTGGGGGGCTGCAGAATTACTGAGAACAGAGGCGTCAAATTCATGGCCATTTTACTGGTGACTATGAATCCCATCAGCCACCACCAACCAAGAAATAGTGCAGGTATAGCAGGAGGAATTATGGGAAGGTGTCCTATGTCATGTAGCCAGCTAATTTATTAGATGTTGAAGGGGGTTGTTCACCTTTAAATTAAATTTAAGTATGATTTAGAGATATTCTGAGACAATTATTTGTAGTTTGAGTTATTTTGCTTTTTATTCAGCAACTCTCCAGATTACTGTTTCAGCAGTCTGGTTGCTAGGATTCAAATTACCCTAGCAACCATGCACTGATTTGAATAAGAGCCTGGAATATGAATAGGAGACGCCCGAATAGAAAGATGAGCCATAAAAACAATACAATACATTTGTAGCCTTACAGAGCATTTGTTTTATAGATGGGGTCAGTGACCCTCATTTAAAAGAAAAACTAAGACCAAATGAAAAGTTGCTTAGAATTAGCCATACTAGAAGTTAACTTAAAGGGCACATGTTGGGTAAAAATGTTATCCCCAACCCTGCCCAGTACCATAACATTTATCAAAATAACCTGCTTTTTTGAAGGCTGTAGTTGCCCTTTAAATTCCAGGCTGGTGCTGTTGTTGCTTTGCCGGTGAGACCTGTTCCATGAATTCCCTAGTATTCAGCAGCTCCCCTTGGCTGTGTTCCCTACATGCTCATTACTTGGGTTCCGTCCCATCTCCATCTGTTATTGCCACTGCTTTTTCCCCCCCCCCTTTATTCTTAAAACATAAGCTGAGATTTTAGCTTGGCTGGAACGCTGGGCCCGACTTGTCTGTTATTATAGGAATGTTGCCTTTATTTCACTGCCGTTGATTATTTTCATCCTTCAGTAATAATCAGCACACTTTCACATCCAAGAAAACATTACAGGGATTCTAATAAAAAAAACTTCTCCTTTTATGGCCCCATACATGTAAAAAACTTAGGGACTGTTCCTGCTGAATTGTGCTTAGTACAGGGAATACCTATGCTGCCATAGTTTTATGGGATCTCTCTGTACAGACTATGAGCAAACTTAGGGACTGTTCTTGCTGAATTGTGCTTAGTACAGGGAATACCTATGCTGCCATAGTTTTATGGGATCTCTCTGTACAGACTATGAGCAAACTTAGGGGACTGTTCCTGCTGAATTGTGCTTAGTACAGGGAATGCCTATGCTGCCATAGTTTTATGGGATCTCTCTGTACAGACTATGAGAAAACTTAGGGGACTGTTCCTGCTGAATTGTGCTTAGTACAGGGAATACCTATGCTGCCATAGTTTTATGGGATCTCTCTGTACAGACTATGAGCAAACTTAGGGGACTGTTCCTGCTGAATTGTGCTTAGTACAGGGAATGCCTATGCTGCCATAGTTTTATGGGATCTCTCTGTACAGACTATGAGAAAACTTAGGGGACTGTTCCTGCTGAATTGTGCTTAGTACAGGGAATACCAATGTGCCATAGTTTTATGGGATCTCTCTGTACAGACTATGAGCAAACTTATGGGACTGTTCCTTCTGAATTGTGCTTAGTACAGGGAATACCTATGCTGTCATAGTTTTATGGGATCTCTCTGTACAGACTATGAGCAAACTTAGGGACTGTTCCTGCTGAATTGTGCTTAGTACAGGGGAATACCTATGCTGTCATAGTTTTATGGGATCTCTCTGTACAGACTATGAGCAAACTTAGGGACTGTTCCTGCTGAATTGTGCTTAGTACAGGGAATACCTATACTACCATAGTTTTATGGGATCTCTCTGTACAGGCTATGGGTTCTGATCCATGAGAGGTGGGTCGGGGGATCTTGCTAGTGTAGCAATCACTGAGTTTTCTGGTCAAAAAGAAAAAAGTACCTTTTAATGACCTTTAACGTCACCTGCTATAAGGATACATCTTGTCTCAAGGAGGTAGAGGTGGAATGAAGACTAGAGGTATAAGATGGTATGGAGCTCATGAATAGATTTTGGGGAGGCAGAGCTGCAGGTGTAGCTGAAGTTTTGGGAAAACATTGGTCCACCCAGGCCCTGCTACATATTAATACAATTACATTTTATATTTATATTACATTTTTAGTCCACAAGACAATCTCGTTGGTGTGTGACATGATCCAGATTAGGCCGGTACATTCCTGATGAGTTGCCTTTGCCTTAGTAATGTGATATATAAATATATGTAATGGGATATATAAATATATGTAATGGGATATATAAATATATGTAATGGGATATATCAATATATGTAATGGGATATATCAATATATGTAATGGGATATATCAATATATGTAATGGGATATATCAATATATGTAATGGGATATATCAATATATGTAATGGGATATATCAATATATGTAATGGGATATATCAATATATGTAATGGGATATATCAATATATGTAATGGGATATATCAATATATGTAATGGGATATATCAGTATATGTAATGGGATATATCAGTATATGTAATGGGATATATCAGTATATGTAATGGGATATAAATATATATAAATAAGGAGCTGACTGATAGAGGGCAGGGGTTTGTGTAGTCTCAAGGGAAACCAGCCTTTACTGATTAATAACATCATGGCACAAGATTCGTTAAGCAAATAGCACAGTATTGATTGGTCCATAGTCCATATTTTTCAGATAGAATCAACTATGATACAGGTGTGTCTTACGATAAGTTGTTTTGAGTTAAAGTTGCAAATACACCAATTTTGACTTTTCATTGGGGTGCTGAAATGTGATTTTGCTATGAGAGTTTAAGTGGGAGTATCCCTTTAATAGACTAATAGTAGAACTCATATTGGAGGTAAAGGGGGCCCCACTCTTTAGAGCTTACAATCTAAAATCAGACAACACCTTTGTTGTTTGTGAATGACCCTCACTAATCTGTGCCAGCCACAAGCTATACATTTATACTACTTATAGCTTCCACCCCTGTGTGATATAAATAATGTTCTGTGTATATGTGTGTGTCTTTTATATTGTATTGTCTAAAGAAATGTATGTGTATGTACAGTATGGCAGCTCCCACCCTTATATAAAACTGCAGATACTCAGGGCACAAATGAAAGTATACCCACATATTGTGCAGGTATGGGATCCATTATGCAGAAACCATTGATCTAAAATTTCTGAATTACGGAAAGGAGGTCTCCCATTGACCTCATTTTATCTAAATGATCCAGAATTTTAAAATCTTTTTCTGTGTAATAATAAAACAGTAACTTGTACTTGATCCCAACTAAGATATAATTAATCCTTATTGGAAGCAGAACCGGCCCATTGGGTTTATTTATTGTTTACGTGATTTTCTAGTGCAGGTGTAGGATCCATTATCCAAATACCCGTTATCCAGAAAGCTCCGAAATACGGAAAGGCCGTCTCCCATAGACCTCATTTTATCCAAATGATCTAGAGTTTTAAAAAGTGATTTCCTTTTTCTGTGTAATAATAAAACAGTCACTTGTACTTGATCCCAACTAAGATATAATTAATCCTTATTGGAAGCAGAACCAGCCTATTGGCTTTATTTAATGTTTACTTGATTTTCTAGAAGACTTATGGTATGAAGATCCAAATTAAGGAAAGATCCATTATCTGGAAAACCCCAAATCCCGGGGATTCTGGATAATAAGTCCCATACCTGTACTGTTTTTATTTTGGAAATCAAGCTCACTTCCCCAGTGTATGTTTTTCCTTGAATTATAATGATTTCTGTTCTGATTGTATAAAGTATTGGCTTTTCTCGTGTTTCTATATGAAAGTGCCATATTTCATGTTTAGCACAGTTTCTCGCTGAGGATCAGCCCTAATCTTATTTTTATGTTCCGCTGCGAATCAGTTTCATGGCTGGAAACAGTTGTTTCTGCACACGAGACGGAGTGGGTCTGTTTCACTCTATACCTTTATTCTCACATAAATCATTTCTGATCTCTGTGTTTCGCTCCAGATAAATGTTTATCATTATTCCTGCTGTGCAGAGGCCCCCTTGTTATTGATTGGGCGATTATTGAACGCATATTGTTGGTTCTGCTTTAGTAGCTGAGAATTAACGGTTTCATGTCAGGTTTTAAAGGAGAACTAAAGAAGTAGGTAGAAATGTTGTACATGATGTTTTGTGCTTCTGTACCAGCCCAAGGCAACCATAGCCCTTTAGCAGTAAAGATCTGTGTCTCCAAAGATGCCCCAGTAGCTCCCCATCTTCTTTTCTGCTGATTCACTGCACATGCTCTGTGCTGCTGTCACTTACTGAGCTTAGGGAGCCACTCACAATATACAGTACACATAGAATAGAAATGTCACAATATAAGGCTGATTAGTAATTAATACACATAATTACTATATGGCAGCACAGAAACCAGTGCAATTAGCATCAGAATTGAATAATCAGCAAACCTGTAGCATCAGCTTATATTACAGCCAGGGAAGCTCATTTTCTGCTGGATAATTAGTGACGAGCCCTAAGCTTAGCTTCTCAACAGCCAATCAGAGCCCACTGAGCATGTGAGTGTCACAGACACTTTCCAAGATGGTGACCCCCTGTGACAAGTTTGAAGTCCTGGATCATTGCTGCTATTGACAAGCTCAAACTTTAGCCTCGTGCAATAAGTTCAGTATGTAAAACCTGACATTTTTAGCCATATTCCTTTTTAGGGTTTAGTTCTCCTTTAATTCACTTTTATGCTGCAGTCATTTCCAGGCAGAAGCAAATTAAAAACATTAGATGACTGATAAAGTATGTTGTGCATGCAGTCTGTAGGGTCAGTCAGTATGGCAGCTCCCATGTTATAAATGTAGACCAGTATTCTCAACACATACACATTTGTGCTGTTATCTCTGAATTTCTTTTAAAGGGGTTGTTTACTCTCCAAAACCTTGTTTCTAGGGATGCACCGAATCCACTTTTTTGGATTCGGCCGAACCCCCGAATCCTTCACGAAGGATTCGGCCGAATACCGAACCGAATCCGAACCCTAATTTGCATATGCAAATTAGGGGTGGGAAGGGGAAAACATTTTTTACTTCCTTGTTTTCTGACAAAAAGTCAAGCAATTTCCCTCCCCGCCCCTAATTTGCATATGCAAATTAGGATTCGGATTCGGTTCGGCCGGGCAGAAGGATTCGGCCGAATCCGAATCCTGCAGAAAAAGGCCGAATCCTGGCCGAATCCCGAACCGAATCCTGGATTCGGTGCATCCCTACTTGTTTCAGTTCAATTATTTTCAGATTGTTCGCCAGAAATAGACTTTTTTCAATTACTTTCCATTTTTTTATTTTTATTTTTTTACCATTTTTCCAAAATCTAAAGTTTAAAATGTAATGTCCCTGTCTCTGCTGATTCAGTCTGGCAGATCAGTAATTCAGGCTCAGACTCTAAACTGTTACAATTTGCTACATTAGTTGATCCAAGCTGCCTGTAATGAAACTTGGGGATTCTGTTCAGCTGGGAGAAAGATAAGAAGTGTATCAATTAAGAGCAGTTTACAGGTCGTCGACCCCCCCTACCAGCGTTGCTTTAGAAGGTGAAAAATGACATTTTACGCTTCAATATTGGAAAAAAAGTCCGAAATAGAAAATAGAAAGTAATTGGAAAGGCCTCTATTTCTGGTGGACTGTCTGAAATCAACTGGACTGAAAAAGTTTTGGAAGGTGAGCTTCCCCTTTAAGGCATAAATAAGTAGAAACAATCACATCCATGCTCTGAAATGATGACATTTTTCCTATCAAGGGGTTCCCTATGGTTGTGGTGCAGCAGCCTGGAAGTTCTATTGCACCAATTGATATTTAATGTAGCGCCCGTGTTTGTATCTAAGTTAACCAGTTTTGTATCTGTTTGTCCAGACAGCAAAGCCATTGTGGACGGTAACCTTAAGCTGATCCTCGGCCTGATATGGACCCTGATCCTGCATTATTCCATCTCCATGCCCGTTTGGGAAGATGATGGCGACGAGGAAACCAAGAAACAGACTCCAAAGCAGAGACTTCTGGGCTGGATCCAGAACAAAATCCCTCAGTTGCCAATCACCAATTTCAGCCAGAACTGGCAGGATGGAAAGGCACTGGGAGCTCTGGTGGATAGCTGTGCCCCAGGTAATTAATTTGCTTGCCCTTTAATTAAATGATCCTCAGTCTGTGGCTGAGTTGCTCAATTAGAGGCAAACTGAAAATCAGTGTCATTAATGTTCAACGCAGATAGCATTTCATTCTCCAGTAGCCGCCAGTTGGCATGGTACTTGCTGTAATGAGTCTGGTACCCACGGGTTCAATAATGTAGTTGGTTGTGGAATTAAACCAACAAAGACTTTTGGTGAGCCGCACCCATTCCTTTATTTGAAATAGGTACCCACGGGTTACCTGCAAAAAAGGCAGCTAACTTGCGGTTTGCAAGTTGGACTTTCGGATGCTGGGTTGGTGGATCTTCAGGTTTGCAGGTCGTGTTGCGGGTCTTATCTATAGCAGATTTTACTTTTTTCCACATTTTTCTGCTCCCATCCACTTCTGATGATGTCCCTTCTGACCCGCAGCAACAGCACTTCCTGTTTAATGACGGCCAGCGGAAAAAGTAGTTGTGGGTCATGTAGCGGGTCTAGGGTTGCCATCTGTCTGGTTTTAAACCGGACAGTCAGGTTTTTAGACCCACTGTCCGGTTCAAAAATACCTGCCCGGTTTTCTTAAGTCTGAAAGCTGGGCAGACCTATCCCTTTTCTTCATTGACCAACCCCTTCACGCCATCAGCCCGTCTCTTTGCACCACCAGCCCCGCCTCTTTGCACCATCAGCCCCACTTCTTTGCACCACCAGACCCACCACTTTGAGCCATCAGCCCTGCCTCTTTGTGACATAAATTTGCATCTTTGTGCCATCAGCCCCGCCTCTTTGTGCCATCAGCCCCGCCTCTTTGTGCCATCAGCCCCACCTCTTTGCACCATCAGCCCCACCTCTTTGCACCATCAGCCCCACCTCTTTGCACCATCAGCCCCACCTCTTTGCACCATCAGCCCCACCTCTTTGCACCATCAGCCCCACCTCTTTGCACCATCAGCCCCACCTCTTCGCATCATCAGCCCTGCCTCTGATGTCACTGGTCCAGAGTCCAAGGTTAGAGAAGGTGGCAATACTAAGCAGGTCCAATCAGATATAAACATGCATTGCAGGTCAAGGCTGCAAGTCTGGGTTTCAAAAATTGGTCCAGTGCAGGACTCAAAGTGTAAGTGGAATTTGTTTTGACCAACTGATGAACTAATGAATGTCAATGTTTCTTTCCAGGTTTATGTCCCGATTGGGAGTCTTGGGATCCTAAGAAGCCAGTGGAAAATGCCAGGGAGGCTATGCAGCAAGCTGATGATTGGCTGGGAGTCCCTCAGGTATTGAAACCGCGTAGAGGAACATAATTACTAAATAAATAGATTTTTCATCTAACTAAAATTTGAATCTAAATAAATGGTTTTTAATGTTATTGTGTGCATGGCTAATAGTTTCCCTTTCCCTGGACTTCAATGTAACTGTGGTGGTAGGGAATATAAATGTATTAGTCCAACCCTATCTCATGGTTCATCACCATCACCATCTTGAGTTTTTTAAGCAAAATGTAGGATGGAGCTCTTTGTACAAACCGCTTTGTGTTGAGAGGGAGCGTGGGACTAAATTAAACCCCCTCCACCCACTGACACAATAGAGTTCACGCATAACAATATTTATGGCTAATCCAGATGCTGTTCCCTAGGTGATAACGCCAGAAGAAATCATCGACCCGAATGTGGATGAACACTCTGTAATGACCTACCTGTCCCAGTTCCCTAAAGCCAAATTAAAGCCCGGAGCACCCTTGAAACCCAAACTGAATCCGAAGAAAGCAAGAGCTTATGGATTAGGTAATTAGCCCTGTATACTGGATCTGTCTACTGGGGTCTCTATCTCTCGTGATATTTCATTTATTCTACCTGAAAACCTTTAGTTACCAAAACCACTTCATTGGTTCTTCCATTAGTTATTATTGTTTTTTGTTTGCAGAGGAGGCTTAGTGACATGATCATAAAAACATTTCTTGCTTTGGCTCGCAAGCACTCGAGCATCTTCTCCTCTCTGTGGTCTATTTGTTAGACAGCTGCCCTTCTATCCATTCCCTAATCCTTTTAAGATGATGCAGCAAACTTACCTACCTCACTGTCTTGTTTTTTGCGGGACAGTCTCGCTATTGACAGCTCAGCCTGGTGTCCCGGGTTGTTACTGAAATGTCACAACTTTCTCTTTGATCTCCTGCATTGAATAGCCAGAAAAAGTTACAAAGTTACTAAAACTTAATTGGCTTTTGACAGAAAGCCCAGAATATGTGGCAGGTGCACTAAGATACATTTGTAACAATTTAAGATAAGCAAAGAAACAATTGTAACTATTTAAGATAAGCAGGTCTCTTGGGGAAACTGTGATTTGCAGCTTAAAGGGCAATTCACATTCATTAGCAAAACTGTAAAAACACATAAAAACCACAGAAATGTGTTCAAACTTTCATAGCCTACCACATTTTGTCAAATATACATGGTAATTAGCGGGTGTGGTCACAAAAATGGGCACAGCAAAATGTTCACATGCTCCGCCTGCCAAATATTTTTGTTTTTCTTTCTATTTCCGAAATGTTGGGAGGTATGAACGTATACAGCAAAATGAAGCCTTTTGTCCACTTTGTGGTTTCACACCGTAGAATCCATCCTTCCTTCTACTTCCTGTTTTTTATTAGACAGTAGAGTTCAGCCTTCCATCCACTTCCTGTTTTTATTAGACAGTAGAGTTCATCCTTCCATCCACTTCCTGTTTTTTATGAGACAGTAGAGTTCAGCCTTCCGTCCAGTGGCGGAACTACCGGGGAGCAGGGGGTGCGAGCGGGCCAGGGCCCGCACCCCCTCAGGGCCCCCGGCAGTCTGTGCGCCACTAACAAATGTGGCCAAATGCGGCCGTACGGAGGGGGGCAGGGCCCTGCTGTGCGTCACGCACCAGGGCCCGTCCCCCTCTAGGATCTCTACTGCTTCCGTCTACTCTAGTTTTTTACTAGACAGTAGAGTCCATCCTTCCATCCACTTCCTGTTTTTATTAGACAGTAGAGTCCATCCTTCCGTCCACTTCCTGTTTTTTATTAGACTGTAGAGTTCAACCTTCTGTCCACTTCCTGTTTTTTATTAGACAGTAGAGCCTTCCGTCCACTTCCAGGTTTATATTAGACTGTAGAGTTCAGCCTTCTTTCCACTTCCTGAAGGTCTGTATATAATGTGGTACAAGTCAACCTTATCTCCACTTCCTGGTCTGTATTAAATGGTAGAGTGCAGCCTTCTGTCCAGTTTCTGGTATACTGTATCTTATGTCCATTTCCTGGTGTATTTTGTCTCCTTGTTTTTCATTCTCCCCACATCCAGGTCTATCCTGCTTCATGGTAGGTACAGTCCTCCTTTTGGTCTGTCCTATATATTAATACGGTCATTTAGGCTGAAAAAGACACACTTCCACCTCACACGTTACTGGTAGTTAATTCATAGTCACACAGTTAAATAAATTAGAAAGCACTGGATCCTATTCAGCCTTGAGCGTCTCTTCTCTAAATATGACCCGACTGTAGTCTCCAGTTTGAGCCGCAGCAGCCCTATACTTTATTGGATGTTTAGCCGTACTAAGCCTCATAATTGCTGGTAATGAGCCGTATGATTATATCTCTCCCCGGCTATGGGATGGGCTGGTCTGCTATAACTTTACATAATTCTGGGAAACACAATGTTTATAAAACTGCAGAACTTTCCAGTAATCCTTCCAGGAGTCCCCGCCTTACTTCCCAGCCATGCAGAACTCAAGCAGCTTTGTTTGTTTCCCTGTAGAGCAGTCGGAGACTGTGTAGAGATTTGTATTGGATTTTATTTTGGCTTTACATCCCCTTTATTGTTTCCAACTCCTGCTGCAGGGACTAAGATCATGGAGTCAGATTTAAATAGATAAACTGGGATTCTATTTGGAGGATTATTTTGCTGCAGCCACTGGTTCTGCAGAGTTGGAGAAAGTTTATATTAAACAATACAAAAACTATAAAATCCACATTAGATTACATGACAACACAGGACCCAGTGCAATCTGTATATTCTGATTATTAATCAGTATTGCCGTATCGGCTTCTGGCAGATATTATTTGACTTGTGCTGTTTTGATAATTTGTGACTATCCCTAAGCAGCCCAGATCACACTGAGCATGTGCACAGTCTTGGTCTTGAAAAGATGTGTAACAAAGTTACAAGATGGTGTCCCCCTGTGGCCAACTCAATCATTTGTGGTGCAGTAAGTTCATGTTTATGTTTAGTAAACAAAATACAGCATTTCTAGCCTTATTCTATTTTAGACTTTACTTTGCCTTTAATTGTTCTGAAGCTCTCAGAACTTGAAATATAAACTGATATCTTGTTGCCATGGGTTTAACTAACATAACAACCAGGGAATAGTTTTAAATGAAAATAGGGGGAAAGGGCTTACAAAGCAAAATAAGCAATAGAAAATAATAAACTTGAAGCCACTCAATCTGTTTTGGTTTGCTGGTGTTTGTCCTGACATTTTCCAGCTGCAGTTTGATGAGATCAAGAACAGGAAGGCTAATAATTTACATACCATATAAAATAAATAATGAAGACCAACTGAAATGCTGATTGGAACAGGTCCATGTATAACATGTAGATTTAATGTAAAGGTGAACTTTCAGTCCTGCTGTCACCAGCACCTGCTGCAGATCTATTTAATGTAATACCTGGAATAGTCATGAGCGGTGTTTAGGGTGATATCATGCAGGTAATGATGTCACAAGTAAGGTTGCTGTTCCTGCTGAATTATACTTAACATGAGCGAATATCTATGCTGGCATCATTTTATGGTACAGTAGCTTTCTCTGTACAGCTCTGAACAAAATAATGGGGATAATGCAGATATGGCTATTTTTGGTTGTGTGCACAATAGCAACTTAGCAAGGATAAAACTGCAAGCTGAGCAAATACCTTCCGTGAAAGTCTTTTACTCATTCACCTCTCCAATACTATCCAAGGACATATATATATATATATATATATATGTGTGTGTGTGTGTGTGTATATATATGTGTGTGTATGTATATGTATGTATATATATATATATATATGTATATATATATATATATATATATATATGTATATATATATATATATATATATATATATATATATATACTTTTTCAATGAGTATCCGCACTCCAAAGCAGTTATCAATAGCGGGGTGCACGGTAATTGTTTATGTATCGAAAAATCTTCTGACCAGCACTCCCTTTTAAAAGCTTAATTCTTTTATTATCATTTTGTAATATCCGACGTTTCGGTCCTCATTAGGACCTTTTTCAAGGATGGACCGAAACTTCGGACATTACAAAATGATAATAAAAGAATTAAGCTTTTAAAAGGGAGTGCTGGTCAGAAGATTTTTCGATTTTTTTTTATATTATATATATATATATATATATATATATATATATATATATATATATATATATATATATATATATATATATATATATATATATATATATATATATGTGTGTGTGTGTGTCCAGAATAAAATGGTCCTGTTTCCTCCTATGGGTCGGTGTGATTGAAAGCTTGTGCCAACCTTGTTTAATACCCAGGTAACACCCACCCCTCCCTGTTACTACCAACTACTATGCATGCTTGCAGACTTTATTGTTTGCAGTAATCCATGTAAAAATGTGAATTTGCTACCAAACTGTACATAAACACTTTTGCTTGCAGTTTTTGTATATCTGAAAAAGTCATATACGAGCCCTGGGTGTAAAGAAATTGTGTTTGATTCTCTGCTGTCCCCTGCTAATGACATGATTTCATGATTTCATTAGTCCTGTAACATGTTACACATAGACTTCCTCCTATGAGATAGCGAGAATCTTAGCCATAAAGCAGGACAGGACTGCCTCTTCCAATGGGGTTCAGATAGGATCTGTGCAGCCACTGGGACAGAATGTTCTGTTATACAGATAGCTAGAATCTCAGCTGCCATAAAGCAGGACAGGACTGCTGCTTACAATGGGGATCAGATAGGATCTGTGCAGCCACTGGGACAGAATGTTCTGTTATACAGATAGCTAGAATCTCAGCTGCCATAAAGCAGGACAGGACTGCTGCTTACAATGGGGATCAGATAGGATCTGTGCAGCCACTGGGACAGAATGCTCTGTTATATGGATAGAATGATCCCCATTGAAAGCAGCAGCAGTCCTGCCCTGTTTTATGGTTGAGATTCTAGCAGTTACAATGAGCACAGTTTCTATCTGAGCCCCTCTAAGGAACAAAAAAAGTTTGCCTAAATAGCCCACACCCTGATCCACCTCTGTCCTTTTACAGTTAAATCCCACCTTGATCTGCCGTTACTCCACCCACTCCACCTGTTTGGGGGACCCTGAAACTACTTCTCTGCGTCAGTCCAGAAATTCCTTCTGCCCCCCCCTCCATGTTAAAACCTACAGGCTGATCTGGAAGCAGAAAGCTCAGACCAGGTCAAAAATAGGCCCTGGCATTCCAAGTACAGAGAAGACACTTCACTCCCCACCAGCCCACTAAATACTGACTTTCTATGGCATCTTATGGTAGCCCCTTTGGCATTTGCCAGAACCCACAGATTGCTAGTTCAGGCCTGGCTCAGACGGTGCTGGGAAATCAGAATTGAGAAACAGGTGACATTTGGTTTTAACATGTTTAATGGTCTTTTAATGTTTCTTTTAGGAGTTGAACCGACTGGCAATATGGTGAAAAGAACGGCGCCGTTTACTGTTGAGACCATCAGTGCAGGGACAGGCGAGGTTCTGGTGTACATCGAAGATCCAGAAGGAAACAGGGAAGAGGTGTGTAACCCTGTGTTTGACTGTGAGCTCTTGGGGTATAATGAACACCTCCTATTAACCATTTTAGATCCCATCCACTTACCCATTGTTCTGTTTCTGTGTATCACATGGTACACCTGAATCCTCAAGTCCTAATATAATATATCAGTCGCCTCCTTCTACTCTTGTATATATAAACTTTATAACTAAGTCCTAGCTGTTAATGTTAAAATTTGCAGAAAGCAATGAGAAAGCTCTTGGGAATGATGACAATGTGGCCGGCTCTGCGCCTCCCCTCATTCCGCTCTTATCTCCTAATCACATGTCTCCTCTCTCATTTTCAGGCCAAGGTCACGTCAAACAACGACAAGAACAAAACGTTTTCAGTGGAGTATGTCCCTAAATTTACAGGTGTTCATAAGGTAAGTGCGGCCTTCGTCACTGGGGTGGAACCTTCCTGCTGCAACCGCTCTCTGACTTTGCTTAACTGCATCTCACAAAAAGGCTCTGCTGGATTTCTGAATGTTAAGGCTGTTGGCTCAAGGTGCCATAGATGTTAAGATTTTTTCTCCCTAACGACCAATTTTAGTGCGATCAGACAAATCCATCAAATTTTTTTGTGGTTAGTGGGCACCAAATGATCCAACATGTAACAATTTTACGTCCAAATGTTGGTCAGAAATTCGATCAGTCTGTTTAGAAAATGTTCATCTTTCACAGTGAAATGTATTCATTGTCCAATTGTTTGCAGGGCCAAGCAGGCGGCTACCCACAGTTTTCCTGGCTTCAACTAGACATTATCAATTGAAATAGTCTTTTTAGTTCAGTGATCCCCAACCAGTGGCTCATGAGCAATATGTTGCTCCCCAAACCATTGGATGTTGCTCTCAGTGGTATCAAAGCAGCTGCTTATTTTTGAATTCCAGGCTTGGAGGCAAGTTTTGGTTGTATAAAAAACAGTTGTACTGCCAAACTGAGTCTCCTGTAGGTGCCAGTCCACATAGTGGCTACCAATAGCCAATCACAACCTGTTTTTGTCGCCAACCAGGAACATTTTTCATGCTTGTGTTGCTCCCCAACTCTTTTTACATCTGATATTGCTCATGGGTGAAAAAGGTTGGGGACCCCTGTTTTAGTTGATGGACAAATTGTACATTTAAATGATCGTTTCAGGATAAGCTTGATCTTACCATTATGAAAAGATCTTTTAAAGGAGAACTAAACCCCTAATAAGAAAATCCCCTATCTACTACCCTAGGTTGTCCCCTCCCTGCTCCCCCCTGCATAGTTAGTTACCTTTGGAATTGCCGCTTAGAGTTTGGTCACGTATCAGTGTAGAATAAGCACAGCAGAGCTCATGGGGCCACCTTCCAGATCTCTGGTCCTCTTCTGTAATTACACAGTAGTTGCACAGTAATTACACAGTTGGAGCAGTCTTCCCGTTTGTAGCAACTGCGCATGTGCCAAAAGTACCAAAAATTTCTAAAGGGAAGGAATAGGACCCGAAGAAAACCAGAGATCCGGAAGATGGCGCTCATGAGCTCTGCTGTGCTTACTCTGCACAGATATGTGAGCAAACGCTTAGGGGCAATTTCAGGGGTTACTAACTATGCAGGGGGGAAAGGGGGGACTACCTAGTGTAGTAGTTGGGGATTTAGTTATTGGGCGGGGGTTATTTCTCCTTTTAAAATCTTAAAGGAGAAGGAAACCCCCTGGGCTCAAAACCCCTCCCCCCTCCCCTGTGTTGCCACCCCTCCTTCCCCCCCCCGGCCTACCTGTCCCCCTGGGCAAATGCCCCTAACTTGTTACTCACCCCTTTGCGCAGGTCCTGTCCACGGTGTTCACAGTCGCCATCTTCTCCCACGCGCGTCTTCTTCCTGCTCTGACCGGCGTCTTCTGGCTTAGGAACAGTTACCGGGTACGGATCTACTGCGCCTGCGCCGAATGTCATGAAGTTTTCCGATTTCAGTAGATCTGTACCGGTGTTAACTGTTCCATAGTTGTGGTTTGTAAGCGCAACAATATTTGTGGGTGAAGGTGCCAGGAATGTGGTGACTCTGCAGCATCAGGTGGTACAAGGGGCCCAGCGTTTGGTGCTAAGGGGCCCTGAGCCTTTCCGTATAACACTCCCATTTGTTGTACTACAGGAGCTGCATGTTGTGGCTGATGCCCCAAAAGCAACTCTGTATTAACACACAAATGGTTCTGTCAGTTGGTGCCAAGGGAAACAAAACGACTCATAGCTTGGCACAGGCCCTTACATGATCTGGCATTAGCAGGGTGAGCTGGGTATTCATGTGACCTAAATGAGATGCCAGTAATTATAACTGAATTAAAATCCCCTTTTTAGCTGTCAGTAGACTTGTAATGCTGTTCCAAGCCATATACATTATCTCATAGGGGCTTGGGCGCTCCCACCTCAGACGGGGTAACAGGGCGCCCCAGTTGTATTAATCTCTCTGAAATGGAAATTCTATATCCGCTCAGTCCGTTGGAGGTCAGTGTCTCCAGGAACAAAGTGTTGGGCATTGAACCAGCCAGTCTTCCCCTCAAATAACCCAGTACCTTTCTCTGTGCGCTTAAAGTCCACTGGGGAAAGGAGGAAATTAAACCAGATGTTTCTTAAGGGAATGAGCAGATTTAATCTCACACTTTCCACCTCAGCTTGATAAACATAGAAATATATAATGGTAAGTGCAGAGTTTTTGTTTTGAGATACAAGGCGGGCATTTTTTATATTCCAAATCTGTACCAAGTGTCACAGCGCAGAAGAGCAATGCTTCACCCACGTGGGGCAAAACAGCTTTACGGTCCTGTCTGTTGGGAATTATAATAAAGGCAGAGACCCGGCAAGTTGGCGTGGCTGTTACATTTAATAGATACATGTTTTTTATTTGTGTGAGATATTTGATGTATTACCACGTTGTCTCTGGTGCAGCAAACTGACCCAAGAAGCAGTGGCGTAACTAGAGCACCCCGGGTGCGTCCCTTATGAGAGATCGGCAGTCTGGGCCCCCTTATTCCCCGCCCACAACCCCTGCGACTGCGGGTCTGTTTCATCTGTAGTTACGCCACTGCCAAGAAGCAACTACACTAAAGCTGGCCATAGACACAAAGATACAGTCAATTTTTGGATCATTCGGGGATTGTCCCAACATTTTTCGTGCCATGGCAATTGGTCATTTAGTTGTTGGGACAGGTTAAAAGATTTCAGTGGGCTGCCGATAATATCTCGGCATGTATTGCCTATCTGACCATATCAGGGGGTGACTGTCACTTCTATTTGTCAAGCGCTGTGTTTGTAAGATTGCTGTCTGTCCGTTAATGGGCAGAATATTGACTGATATGTTCTTTCTACTGATTTTTTGACGCTGAATGTGGTACTCTTAGTGGTAGATTGTCCTGCGCAGGTCCATTTTTTGAAACTCAAACCCACAATTGAACCTGCATGTTCCTGCTACTTGACCCGCAATAGGCAACTACCCTTCCGACCCGGGGGAGGAACCGGAAGTGACGTCACCTTTGCCCAGATGTGGCTTCACTCCGGTGCCAAATCGTCACAAAAAAATTAAAAGCTGGAAGAACCACAAGGCAGGGTGGGAGTGAGTGATCAAGCCCGCACCTTTGTTTGGTACCCAGCCAGGGACCCGCAGACTGCATGCACGGCCAAGGAACGGGGGCCCGAAACCTGACCACTTTTGCGGGTAATCCGCGGGTACCCGACTCTATCCTAGACTGAAATAAACGGGTATTTGTCGCACAAGGAATCCAATCAGCGTGTCTATGGCCAGATTTACACCAGAGAAATCAGGGATATGACTTAAAGGGGGACTCTACCCACAATTGACAGCTAATTTAATTGTAAGCAACTAAGCAATATACATGAATTAAGCATTTTTAAGTTACATTTTGAAAATGTATTTTTGTTTTTTAAATTTGCATTAAGCACATTTCAGACAAGTAATTTTAGCCTGGCTCAACTAACTTTTGATAACTGAATTTCTAGTTCAAGACAAAATAAAAGAAAGTCAAAAATAAAGCTGTGCCACAAACCAAGTATATATTTTATACAGGTATGGGATCTGTTATCCAGAAACCCATTATCCAAAAATCTCTGAAACCTGTGTGTGTGTGTGTGTGTGTGTGTATATATATATATATAAATAGCACTGTAATTTAGGAGATGATCTATGCACCCCTCTTTCTTTCTTTCTTTCTTTCTTTCTTTCTTTCTTTCTTTCTTTCTTTCTTTCTTTCTTTCTTTCTTTCTTTCTTTCTTTCTTTCTTTCTTTCTCTCTGTCTCTCTCTCTCTCTCTGTCTCTCTCTCTCTCTCTCTCTCATACAAGCGACTGCCAACATTCCACATTCAAACTTTGAAGGACAGGCCAGTTGGCAGATTTAGACTCATGAAAAGATTAGTTTGTTATCAGTTGTGGGACTATTAATTTTCCTGGTGTTCTTGAAATGTTAATAATAAATCAACCTCAAGATTTCCTGTCTGAGCTGTAAATGTATCTGCTTTGGGCACTGACTCCCCCCCCCCCAACCCTGAGTTGGCTCTTCATTGCTGTTTTTCTTTATATCTATTATATATATATAAATATATCAGTTATACACATTCACAACAGTCCCTGCCCAGTCTAAGCTTCCTATTCAAACATAGAAGGATCAATTTTATGAGGGGCCAATTAAAAAGCCTGTATGTATTTGTAGTATGTGAGGAAAAAGCAGGCACAAGAAAAACATTCAGATGATATTGTTAAGAGTAGGCCAATTTAAAAGCACCTACTTAGGTTCATTCCTACTATCCAGGTGTCATTTATAATACCCAGAACACATGGCAGGATAGATACAATGACAATTCCATGTATACTGTAAATACTTAGGAACAAATTAAGTTAGGTTGAAAAAAGACACATGTCCATCAAGTTCATTCTTTTTAACTTTTTCTAACCTGCCTAACTTCCAGAGGAAGGGAAAAAAACCCTTTTGAATTTGCCTCAGACGGGGAAAAAATTCCTTCCTGACTCCAAAATGCAATGGGACCAGTCCCTGGATCAACTTGTACTATGAGCTATCTCCCATATCCCTGTATTCCCTCACTTGCTAAACACCATCCAACCCCTTCTTATACCTATCTAATGTATCAGCCTGTACCACTGATTCAGGGAGACAATTCCACATCTTCAAAGCTCTCACTGTAACAAACCCCTTCCCAATATTTAGCTGGAACCTTCTTCTAATCGGAATGGGTGACCTTGTGTCAGCTGGAAAGACCTACTGGTAAATAAATCATTAGAGAGATTATTATATGATCCCCTTATATATTTATACATAGTTATAATATCTCCCCTTAAGCGCCTCTTTGTGTGAACATCCCCAATTTGGCCAGTCTTTCCTCATAGCTAAGATTTTCCCTTTACCAGCTTAGTTGCCCTTCTCTGTCCCCTCTCTAATACAATAATGTCCTGTTTGAGTGATGGAGACCAAAACTGTACGGCATATTCTAGATGGGGCCTTACAAGTGCTCTATACAGTGGAACAATGACCCCCTCCTCCTGTGATTCTATGCCCCTTTTAAGGGCTATTCCACACGGGGAGCTAGCGACGCGTTTGCGGTCGTGGCGGCAAAGCGCCGCGACAGTCGCCGCGACCGGCGCAGGCGACAGTTTTGTATGGGCGCCTATGTAAAAACGCCTGTGCTAACCACACGAGGCGATGCGCTTTTCAACAGTCGCCTGAAAATGCCTCGCCAGGCTTTTTCAGGCGACTGTTGAAAAGCGCATCGCCTCGTGTGGTTAGCACAGGCGTTTATAGGCGCCCATACAAAACTGTCGCCTGCGCCGGTCGCGGCGACTGTCGCGGCGCTTTGTTGCCGCGACCGCAAACGTGTCGCTATCTCCCCGTGTGGACTAGCCCTAAAACAGCTCAAGACCTTATCTGCCTTTGATGCTGCTGACTGGCATTGCCTGCTACAACCAAGTGTATTATTTACAAAGACTCCAGGACTCCACGCTCCGGCTGTATTATGGATTTGCCTAGTGCAGTCCCATTAAGGGTATAAGTGGATATTGTTACATCCCAGGTGCAGGACTTTACATTTATCAACATTGAATCTCATTTGCCACTTAGCTGCCCAGATTGCCAGTTTGTCAAGATCATGTTGCAAGTGCCACATCCTGGATGGAATTAATTGGGCTGATAGTTTTGTGTCATCTGCAAACACTGATACATTACTTACAATACCCTCCCCTAAGTCATTAATGAACAAGTTAAATAAAAGTGGACCCAATACAGGGTCAATTGCACGTGTAAAACCCCAGAAAACACTGCAGGTTGAATACAGGGTTATTTCCATGTATAATAACCCAGAACAAAGAATGGGATAAATAATGTGTCAATCCCATGTATAATATCAGGGTTCTGGCTGCAATCAATCCTAGCAACCTTATCACTGGGAATGGAAGCCCCATCCTAAACTGACACTGGAAACTTAATTGTGTCACAGGTTGGCTGAAGTGACTAATAAAGAGAACTGGTTGCTGAGTTTCCCTGGCCCTAGCAAACAGGCAATTGTTAGAATGACAAGATTTAGGGGCAGATTCATTAAGGGTCGAATTTCGAAGTTAAAAATACTTCGAAATTCGACCCTCGAATTGAAATTCGAAGTCGAAGGATTTAGCGCTAAACATTCGATCGAACGATTTTTCGTTCGATCGAACTATTAAATCGTCCGAATCCAACGATTCGAACAATTTTAATCAAACGATCGAAGGAAAATCCTTCGATCAAAAAAAGCTTAGCAAGCCTATGGGGACCTTCCCCATAGGCTAACATTGACTTCGGTAGGTTTTATCTGCCGAACTAGGGGGTCGAAGTTTTTTTTAAAGGGTAAGTACTTTGACTATCGAATGGTCGAATAGTCGAACGATTTTTACTTCGAATCGTTCGATTTCGTTCGACTTCGATCGAATTCGAACGAATTTAACCAATTCGATGGTCGAAGTACCCAAAAAAAACTTCGAAATTCGAAGTTTTTTTCATTCGAATTCTTCACTCGAAGTTAGTGAATCTGCCCCTTAAAGTTGACTTGAAAAGGGAGATGCACAATAAGAAATGACAGCAATCATGATAATCTGTCTGGTGTCTCTTTGCTGTGGTGACTGGCCCTAGCAACCTGATAACAATTTATCCTTTTTACAATTGTCTAGGGATAACATAATAACAGGTGCAAAGTTTGCCCAAGTTCCAATCAGGTTGTGAATTAAGATGTCTGTTTTCCATTCTAGATCACTGTTCTGTTTGCCGGCCAGCATATTTCCAAGAGTCCGTTTGAGGTCAGTGTTGAGAAGGCTCAGGGAGATGCCAGCAAGGTCACTTCCAAAGGGCCTGGCTTGGAGCCTACTGGAAACATTGCCAATAAGCCTACATATTTTGACATCTATACAGCAGGTACTGGTTCACCACACCCTTCCTTTTCCATCTATTTATGCTAAACTGAATATCACATTGTGTTTGTTTCTCACTTTACTATGCATTTACTCAACCACCTAACTGGCACCCACCCTCAGCTACTGTGTGGTTTGTCCACCCCTTTGTGGGACAAAAATATCTTGGTGAACCCGTCTGCCTCCTTTCTAACTTCTCATAAGGATATGAGAGGTTCTTCAGATGGTTTGAACAGTCACCCAGATGCCACCAAGTTAGCTCAACAGCAGATGGAGGACCTTACACAAAGGCCATGACAAGTAGATGTTCTTCAAATGGTTTAAACAGTCACCCAGATGCCTGCCTGATTAGCTCAACAGCAGATGGAGGAGATGGAGGACCTCTGCTTTACAGTCAATGCAATGAGTCCATAGGCCTATATCTGAATATTACTATGCATTTACTCAGCCATCTAACTGACACTCACCTTCAGCTACTGTGGGGTTTGTCCACCCCCCTGTGGGACAAAATATCTTGGTGAGCCTGTCTGCCTTCTTTCTAACTGCTCATAAGGATATGAAAGGTTCTTCAGATGGTTTGAACAGTCACCCAGATGCCCACCTGGTTAGCTCAAAAGCAGATGGAGGACCTTAAACAAAGGCCATGACAACTAGAGGTTCTTCAAATTGTTTGAACAGTCACCCAGATGCCCACCTGGTTAGCTCAAAAGCAGATGGAGGACCTTAAACAAAGGCCATGACAACTAGAGGTTCTTCAAATTGTTTGAACAGTCACCCAGATGCCTGTCTGGTTAGCTCAACAGCAGATGGAGGACCTTAAACAAAGGCCATGACTACTAGAGGTTCTTCAAATTGTTTGAACAGTCACCCAGATGCCCACCTGTTTAGCTCAACAGCAGATGGAGGACCTTAAACAAAGGCCATGACAACTGGAGGTTCTTCAAATTGTTTGAACAGTCACCCAGATGCCCGCCTGGTTAGCTCAACAGCAGATGGAGGACCTCTGCTTTACAGTCACTGCCATGAGTCCATAGACCTATATCTGAATATTCGTTTAAACATAGAAAGCCAAGTCCGTTTTCCTGCATGTTGCTAATTTTAGAGTTTCAATCACAACGAAAGCAGTAATGTCGCCTGCTGAGCCAAGACAAATACCCTCTGTTTGTGGCACAAGCACTGGGAGCAATGCAGAGATATTTACTGGCAGAAGCTACTGAGCAGAAAAACATGTTTCACTCCAGCTCTGGTTATTCTCCCCCTGACTGAAAGCACAGGACAATGCTTCTGTGTATATCTGCCTTTATGTAGCCATGGGAGCTGCCATATTGTTTCCCTTAGATTGGACGTATTTATATACTGTATGTGGCCACCGAATGAGAGGAACCCATATGATGGAGGACCATCTGTGACTGCACCTTTGGGGTGTTTCTGTGTAAGAACTCCATGGCTTCCATGAGTTTAGATTTGCCAGATGACCAGACCCCCTACATGAATAGGTCTATGTGCCCTTTAATTTTCTAAACGGTCTTCATTCATTTTCACAGCAACGTTATGGTCATCTGTAATGTCATAGTGATATATTGGGTAGTGATGTCCGTTGCTGTCTGGTGGAGCTTACAATCTAATTCCTAGCCATTCAAGTTCACTGGGGCATGTGGGAGACAAACTGAGCCCCCACAGGAACCCAATACAGACAGATGATAAGCATGTAGTACCCTGGGCAGAATATTATTACCCCTGTGCTTGGGGGTGGTGGGGGGGGCAAGATCACAATCCTAACCATCTTCTAGTTTAGATCTGAAATTGTTGGCTATATTGTGCCGGCCCCTGGGATTGTAGTAGCATCTCGTTGTCACGGTAACCACTTATCTAGGGATCCTCCTGACACCCCTTTCCTCTGTAGGCCTAATCCCCTGTGCAGGGAGAAGGAAAGTCTCTTCAATAGCAAATATTCTTTGTTCTTCACTTGACAAAACAGGCAGTGATGAGTGTTCAACCTTAATTATTTGGTTTTAAATTCTCAGTCTACATATGTAATACATAGCAACGTTTCCCACAGATTTGTAGGGGTCCTCACATATTAGATGTATCCCCAACCTGCCATAGAACCTGGTGTTATAAAATAATCAGTTTTTATGGTAATTCCTTAAAAGTGATATTTTCTTCCAATGTGATGGGGAATAGGTCTGGCTTAAAGGGGTGGTTCATCTTTTAGTTTGTTATAGAATGGCTTATGCTAATAAACTTTTCTACTGGCCTTTTTTTTATAGTTTTTAAATGATATAACTCCTTTTGAATCTTTCTAGATTTCAGATGGGGGTGGGTCGCTGACCCCATCTAAAACCAAATGCTTTGTATGGCTACACATTACTCACCTTTCAATTCAGGCCTCTACTGTTCATGTTTCAGTCTCTTATTCTTTATAATGTATGGTTGCTAGGGGAATTTGGACACTAGCAACCTGATATATATATATATTATAGAGGGCAGTTCTCAGACTGATTGTACTTTCTATACAGGAGCAGGTGTCGGGGACATTGGCATTGAAGTGATTGATCCCCAGGGCAGGAACAACACAGTAGAACTGGCGCTTGAGGATAAAGGCAATTGTGTCTACCGATGCACCTACAAGCCCCTGAAAGCCGGACCTCACAGTATCAGCATTAACTTTGGAGGTGAAGCCACGCCGAAAAGCCCTTACCTGGTCAACATTGGCGAAGGTATGTATCACAGGCTTATGTGTGGATAACATTTCAAATAAAATGTAACTTGCAGGGGTTTAAAGGAAAAGGAAAGCTACCGCAGAAGTTTATTGCCAATAGATTAGCCACAATAGTACAAGCTATAACACTATATTTATTCTGCAGAATGCTTTACCATACCTGAGTAACAGCTCTAGAATCTGTGTCTGTTGGTTTAGGATAGCAGCTGCCATATTAGCTTGGTGTGACATCACTTCCTGGCTTAGTCTCTCCCTGCTCACTCATAGCTCTGGGCTCAGCAGGGAGGGGAGGAGTGAGGGTAAGAGGAACAAACTGAGCATGCTCAAGTCCTAGCCCTGGAGGTTTAAGCTGAAAACAGGAAGTCTGATACAGAAGCCCATGAGTACACAATAGAAGGAAAGAAATGTGCTGTTTCTTTTGACAGAGGACTCAGAGCAGAATTACTTTGAGGCTTTACTGATGTATTTATATATAGATCTTTCTGACAAAGCTTACTTACTTTTAGCCTTTCCTTCTCCTTTAAACATAATAGTTTGGGGACAATATTTATATAAAGTAGTTGAGTCCGACCTATTGATTCAGCTATGGAAGTACTCGCAGCCCCCCTGACAGTACTGCCAAAACCTGGGCTGCTTTTCTCTCCCTTTTTCTACTAATACTGTACAAATTTCCTTCTCTTTTTGCATTTAGAATTAGCCGCTGTGCTTAATTTCTGCCTCTTCTGAATCTCTTTAACTTCCTTCTCCTCTGCTCTCGTCTGCTTCCTCCTTTACGCCTGCACTTTACAACCTTTCCTCTTCCTCTGGTGCCATTTATCGGATATCAGACTGCACCAACTGTTGTATTCTAAAAGTCTGCTCAGAGCTACGTTGGTAAGAGAATTTTCAGGGATCTGATTGGTTTATTACAGCAGCACCATTGTTTTGTGTTTTAATATCGGCTTTGCTTGTTGCACGGGGTTTGGTTTAGGCTCATGGCACACACAGAACATTCTCCACCAGTGACAGATCGTTTTCACTTAACAAAAAACATGCTCTGGGTTTCCCTGGAAACCAGCCAGAGATTATATGACAGTCTGGTGCAGGAAATCTGGTTTGTGGTTGCTGGGGTCAGTGACCCTAACAGCCAGAAAATATTCAAAAGCCACAAAATCCATTCAATTTATAATTTATAATTTTTTTACTAAAATTAGTGGGATGTTAAACGTGGGGATATCTAACTTCAGCTTGCATCCTTATCCACCCAGTACCAGTTTGCTTTATAATTCTGAATGGCTATGAATGACACACAGAGAACACTCACTGTATGTATGTATGTATGTATGTATGTGTGTGTGTATATATATATATATATATATATATATATATATATATATATATATATATATATATATATATATATATATATATATATATATATATATAAACGAAATTGCGGACGATACTCGTTTTGCCGGGTGCTTGGTCAAAAATAGGTATATAGAATTGTAGAAAGGACCAGCACTCCGTTTTCCAAAGAATTCAATAATTTATTTAAATCTCACAGTGTCTCCAATGTTTCGGCCCACTTTGGGGCCTTTATCAAGGATAAAGTGCTGTGTGTTACAACAAACCTTTAAATACCCACAAACCCTCCAAAAAAGACGCCCTAAGATGACATCATTACCAATCAAATTATTCAATTAAACAATTATACAATCGGTGTAAAAACGCTTAAAATCACACAATTATACACCTATTGTTTAATTAATTTGATTGGTAATGATGTCATCTTAGGGCTACTTTTTGGGAGGGTTTGTGGGTATTTAAAGGTTTGTTGTAATACACAGCACTTTATCCTTGATAAAGGCCCCACAGTAAATGTAAATTAGGGGCAGGAAGGGAAGTCACATGTCTTTAAATCACAAACCAAGGAAAAATTTGCAAATTAGGATTCGGTTCGGTATTCGGCCAGGGGGATTTGTTCTAATCCCAAATATTGGAGTCTGTGCGAAAACAGCAACATTTTTCGACGTGTTGCTCAAAAACCTCTAAAACCACGAATCAAAGAAAGATCTTTCTGTTGTAAAGGGACATCTGCCATTGACCCTTTGATTGTGAGGGGTTTTAGTCGTTGTATTTTCATATTTGGAATTGGCGCAGTATAAATCCCAGTAAATTCACTCCCCCCCCCACAACTTTTTTTCATATTTTTGGTGTCAAAAAGCCAGACCTGAAAAAGTCAAGTATTAATTAAATGGACCCCATAGTCTCCGGTGCTTTATATGGACATAATAAAGGTGAGGTGTCTGAAACTAACCAGCAGTGTCTCTTTTCGGTGGTTAACTCTTGCAGTTCAGTGGTAGGTTGGTTCACATCTCCGTTACTGGTGGTCGGGCCAATTCTTATGAATAACATCTGTGCCGCCAGACTGTACTAACTGTTTCACACTTCCAGATGTTTCGTGCCTAATGCCTGTTATGTTGCTCTATAAATAGCCCCTTCCATTCTTAGCTCTTTTTTTGGATTAATTAAATGGGTCATTAGCAGTAACCCCCAGATATTTATTCCTTCTTGATGTTCCCTTGCACTTATTTACAATTAACCTCATTAAGGTATTTTTAGGTTCAAGCCCATGGTTGAGATGTTTAAATAGGGTGTGCAGGGTGTACACCCCTCTGTAGTGCTCCAGTTGAGTGCAAGATGACAAATAAGCCTTTACCCCATGTTTTATACTGATTGATTTTGTGCCTCCCACCCACCCCATCTGTAGCTTGCTAGACCCACGCTTTGTGAAACATTAGGCTACCTTTTGGGGTAACCACACTTTTCACTCTACTGTTTCAGGCCTTAAATCATTTACATTATTGGAACTGAACTGCCATTGGTGTATCAACCCATCCAGATGCTGATCAGCTTTAAAGGGATACTGTCCTGGGAAAATGTTTTTTTTTTTTTCCAAACACATCGTTAATAGTGCTGCTCCAGTAGAATTTTGCACTGAAATCCATTTTTCAAAAGAGCAAATAGATTTTTTAAATATTTAATTTAGAAATCTGACATGGGGCTAGAGATATTGTTTGTTTCCCAGCTGCCCCCAGTCATGTGACTTGTGCTCTGATAAACTTCAGTCACTCTCTACTTCTGTACTGCAAGTTGGAGTGATATCACCCCCCCCCCAGCAGCCAAACAACAGAACAATGGGAAGGTAACCAGATACCAGTTCCCTAACACAAGATAACAGCTGCCTGGTAGATCTAAGAACAGCACTCAATAGTAAAATCCAGGTCCCACTGAGACACATCCAGTTACATTGAGTAGGAGAAACAACAGCCTGCCTGAAAGCAGTTTCATCCTAAAGTGCTGGCTCTTTCTGAAATCACATGACCAGGCAAAATGACCTGAGATGCACCTACGCACCAATATTACAACTAAACAAATACACTTGTTGGGTTAGGAATAAACGTTTGCAGTGGAAATTACACCATAAAAATCATGGCAGAATCCCTTTAAGTTCCTTGTGTAAGGTCATATCTTGTAGTTAGGTCAAAGTAAGGTCTATTAACCCATAGCAACCAATCAGCATGTAGCAGTTTCTGGTCAGCTGAAAGCAGGTATCTGATTGGTTATCCCCATTGGTAAGCATCCTGGCAGGCACCTTGGGCTGACAGCTGGAAGAAGGGTCAGACTTGAATGTATGACAGCATTTCCTGGAATATATACTGTGTGTGGCCCTCATGTATGTAATGAGCATAGATTGGCAGACATGTTGCTGTCCTCTTCTATTTACATTACTAAGCAAACCATATTGAAGTGTTTAACTGCCGTGTGTCCTGCTGTGTCCCCAGCACCTCCTGTACTTTATCTTGTCTGGTGGTCTCCTGCTCCCATAACTGTCCAAATTAAACATCTGCCCTTGTCATAAGTCTCTATGGTCCAACTCCCACATTGCTCAGCTGTGTATACTTCTCTTAGGAGGAATTATTTCTATTCTAGCACTGATGTGCACTGCCACAATTTAAAGGGGCCTCATTTTGCTGTGTAACTCCCAGCATCCTTCAGGGCCAGAACTAGGGGTAGGAAGAGTAGGCACGTGCCTAGGGCGCAAAGCTGGAGGGGCGCCAGGCACTTATCTTCCATGCTTGCGCATCCATTGGCGCATGCACGCCAGCATCCGTTGGCGTCCGTTAGGGCATACACACTAGCGTCCATTTGCGCATGCGCGCCAGTGTCCGCATCAAGTCGGTGCTGTTGCCAGCCAGGTTACCTAGGGCGCCTGGCTGGGCCTGGCTCTGATACAAGTCCCAATATCCCACTTTCTAGGCAGATTTTGGTGCACCAACAGCATCACATCTTGGCTGATGAGCTTTTATAAATAATAATTAAGACATATACCCTGATTAAAGAGCCATCTACACCACAAGTGGAAATTAATTTGACGTTCCATTTATTTCTAGCCTCTAAGTACACAACTCTTTTCTATGAATCAGAATGAGATGTCTAATAAGCCCCTACACATTACAGTATAGTGTACAGGAATGGGACCTGTTATCCAGAATGCTCAGGGCCTGAGGTTTTCCGGATAACGGATCTCTCTGTAATTTGGATCGTCATACCTTAAATCTACTAGAAAATCATATAAATATTAAATAAACCCAATAGGCTGGTTTTGCTTCCAATAAGGATTAATTATATCGTAGTTGGGGTCAAGTACAAGCTGATGTTTATTATTACACAGAAAAAGGAAATTATTTTTAAATATTTGGATTATTCAATTATAATGGAGTATATAGGAGTCGGCCTTTCCGTAATTCGAAGCTTTCTGGATATCGGGATAACACATGCCATACCTTTACTTTGTCTTCCAGAATATGAACTTCCCCCCAAACACAATATCAAAAAGGGGTAATTTTCAAATACCATGTCCTCTGATGCTACAGACTAGGCTCACATTATGGGGCAGATTTATCAAGGGTCGAATTCTCAAGTTTTTTTTTTTATGGTCAAAAACTGTCAAATTAGACTAGGGAGTTATTCAAATTAGATTTGAGGTTTTTTGTTTTTTTTAAAAATCGAATTAGATTTTTCGAGATATATCATACTCTGGCCCTTGAATTCGACCACCTAAAACCTGACGACTTGCTGTTTTAGTCAATGGGAGATGTCAAGGGATCAATTTTGAGATGTTTGCAGACATCCTGACCTTCAAGTTTTTTTTTCGGAGAAAAAGCTCGAATCAACCTTTTAAAATTCGATTTGAATTTTCGGGTCAATTACTTTCGTCCAAGTTTAAGAAATTGGATTTTTTTTTTTTTATAAATTTCGATTGGTCGAATTTTTAAAATTTTTGAAAACTCACATGAATTTTAAATTCGACTTTTGATAAATGTGCCTCTGTGTCAATGGTATAAGGCCATTTTCATTTTCTGGGGTTGTTGAAGGGGCCCATCTCCAGGTCCCCATTTAGTCTGTTCATTCTCATGTTACTTATTAAAGGGGTAGTTCGCCTTTAAGGTAACTTTTACTATGTTATAGAACGGCCAATTCTAAGCAATTTTTCAATTGCTTTTTATTATTTATTTTTTTTATAGTTTTTTGGTTATTTGCTTTTTTTCTTCTGACTCTTTCCAGCTTTCAAATGGGCGTTGCTGACTCCCTTCTAAAAAACAAAGGCTACACATGTATTTTTACTTTAATTACTCATCTTTCTGTCCAGGCCTCTCCTATTCATATTCCAGTCTCTTACTCATATCAATGTATAGTTGCTAGGGGAATTTGGACCCTAGCAACCAGACTGCTTAAGATGCAAATTGAAGAGCTGCTGAATAAAAAGCTAAATAACTCAAAAACCACAAATAATAAAAAATGAAACCAAATTGAAAATGATCTCAGAATATCCCTCTCTACATCATACTAACAGTGAACAACCCCTTTAATTTGATTTGTATACAATATAGCACAACATGTTGGGTTTATCTAATGCCAGGGAGAAACATTCCAACATTTTCTAGGTAAAAGAATTTGGATCATTTTTGGCAGGTTTCCTTTTCTCCTGCTCATAAATAAAGTGTCAGAGCCGGGGTATAATTTATACAGATAGATACAGGGGGCAAGAAGAACTCCCTTTCCTCTCCTCTCAACATCAAGTCAATGGGAAAGAACAGATAATGTCACTTTGCATGTTTGTTGATTGTGGCTGTTGGATCCCTATGGTGCATGCCAGCGAATGCGGGGTGAGCTGCCATGTTGCTTCATCGCAGGTGGCCGCATGATATTTCTGCTTTGAGAATGTTGCCAGTGTTTTATATATCATGACACAATGCTTGTCCACAGCCTGCAACCCCAATGCCTGCCGAGCCAACGGACGTGGCCTGCAGCCCAAAGGCGTCAGAATCCGAGAAACTGCTGATTTTCGGGTCGACACGAAAGCTGCAGGAAGCGGCGACCTTCATGTTTCTGTCAAAGGGCCAAGTAAGTGTTATTGTAAATGAGGAGCTGCGAAATCCCAGGGTCGAAACAACAAGAGCTTTGTTTTCATTTTGCCTTCAGCCAAAAAATATTAAATTCCTTGTTTAGGGCGTCTAACCTGGAACCCCAGCTTCTGTGTTACAAATCCCCCAGTGGCCCTTGACAGGTGGCAGTTTTAACTTTGTTAAATGCACCCTCCAAAGCTTGTTTTTTTCTGCATAATTTGCATTGTTGTTTTGCAGACTGAGTATGGAGTGTGTAGCACATTACCTATAGTAACTGAAAGTTGTGTATTTGCACACATTTTGGGGACGGTCCTTGTTTAACTTTTAAACACACAATAACAACTTTTTGCTTGATTAAATAAAATGTCATTCTTAGGACCCTAACCCTTCTGTTGTGTTATAATTGTAACACAAAGGGGTCATGGCCTAGCAGTGCAGGGCTTTAAAGGGGATGTGAAGTTCTAGATAACCTTGTACCATTACCCGATTGACATGTTTTATCCCAGTGATCTTTGTTGTTCCCGCTCTGATTGTATTCAGGCGATTTGTATGGGCAACAATGCCCTTAGGATCTAATCTCTTCTATCAGTCGGTGGAGCCAAAAGCTGCTCAATATAGGTAGCCCTAATCTGTTTTATAGGGACTTTTACAGGATCCAGCTACCCATACTAGTCCTGACTAATGATGGCTCCACAGAAGGTTCAAATCCACTTAGGAGACTTCGGCCAAATAGCCCTGGCCAAAGCCATGTGGGTTCAGTGTAATCCCCCTTGAACCCACATGGCTCAGGCATTTTATATGATAGCACAGCACCACCTAGCAGCCAGACCTGGAATAGCTAGTGGTCATACTGTAACCCAAGAAATGGGGAATTACTCCCTTCCTTAAATTAAAGGAGAACTAAAGCTTAACTAAAGAAGTTGGTAGAAATGTTGTACATGATGTTTTGTGCTTCTGTACCAGCCCAAGGCAACCACAGCCCTTTAGCAGTAAAGATCTGTGTCTCCAAAGATGCCCCAGTAGCTCCCCATCTTCTTTTCTGCTGATTCACATGCTCTGTGCTGCTGTCACTTACTGAGCTTAGGGAGCCACTCACAATATACAGTACCCATAGAATAGAAATGTCACAATATAAGGCTGATTAGTAATTAATACACATAATTACTACATGGCAGCACAGAAACCAGTGCAATTAGCATCAGAATTGAATAATCAGCAAACCTGTAGCATCAGCTTATATTACAGCCAGGGAAGCTCATTTTCTGCTGGATAATTAGTGACGAGCCCTAAGCTTAGCTTCTCAACAGCCAATCAGAGCCCACTGAGCATGTGAGTGTCACAGACACTTTCCAAGATGGTGACCCCCTGTGATAAGTTTGAAGTCCTGGATCATTGCTGCTATTGACAAGTTCAAACTTTAGCCTCGTGCAATAAGTTCATTATATAAAATATGCAATTTTTACCCATATTAATGTTTAAGGTTTAGTTCTCCTTTAAGAACCCCCTTTGGGCACAATCTTTGGGGGAATGCAAAGTAAATGGGGATCCACATACCAGTCCCCTACAGAGGCTTTAATTGTTATGGCTGTATGGGATTACCCAGTCAGCAGTGCTGTAAATGGATAAACAGATAAAGGGCAATTCATTGTGCAAGAATCCCAGCTATAAAGTCTGAATGCAGAAAGATACGTTACAATATTCTCTTATTACACATTTGGCACGTCTGCCCTTAAATTCCCTTTTTCCCCCTCCTAAATCACCAACGGCAATATTGACGCAGCTAAAAATATCTTCCACCCTAATTATTTAATGGTGATGCTTTGGTGACACATCTGAGAAATGAGGGGGCGCACGTATAGGGGGGAGCCAATCCCTCGCCAGTGATTTGTTTATGGACTAAAATGAATATTTCGACTCCCGTGGGGGAATCCATGTAGGAGGGGAGTGAGCTTGTGCATCGGCTGACAGGCCGTGAGCCACAGATTTGCACACATGTCAGCAATGCCTAAAATATTAAACATTCCAGAGATTTTCCTTCATGTAGAAAGAATCCCGCATCTTTGTTTTGAGGGACTCCCGGGTATTGGGGAAAATGTTGGAAAATTCCACCGTGTCCATCAGGGCTGATTAATGTTCCATTTCTCTTAGAAGTGTCCGTAACACAAATCTTGTTTTCATCTCTCTCTGACAGAGGGTTTGGATGAGGTGGTGAAACAGTCGGAACCCTTCGATGGACTCCATTCCTTTGAGTATTATCCAATAACTCCCGGCAAGTATGCGGTTGCAATCTTGTGGGGCGGCCATAATATCCCTAAGAGGTGCGTAAGGCCCTTCTAAGGGCAAATTTGTGATTTGAACGTTGTATTTTTATAGGATAACTAATCTTGAAAAACTTAAATGTCAGGAAGGCTACAAACAACTCCAAATTGGTCACTGCACCTCTCCCATTGACTTATACAGTAATTCGGCAGGTTTTAGGTGCGAATAATCCGATTTCTATTCTTAAAGAGCCAGAGTATGCTAAATCTCAAAATCGTATTCGAATTTTTAAAAAAACTTGAATCAAGTTTGGATAGTTCCCTAGTCGAATTTGACGGTTTTGACCATAATTTTTTTTTTTTAAAATTTGAATTTTCAATTCGACCCTTAATAATTCTGCCCCTTAATGTAGATCATCATCATTTATTTATATAGCGCTGTCAAGATACGCAGTGCTTAATGTAGATATTATTCAAGTCAAAAAAATGTGTGTTTAATAGATATGATTTGGGTGGTATATACCATATGGCATGCATGGTAATCATGACTTTTATTTCTTTCAGTCCATTTGAGGTCCAGGTGTCCCCAGAAGCTGACGCCCAGAAGGTACGCGCTTGGGGCCCGGGACTGTACAGTGGAATGGCTGGAAAGGCAGCAGATTTTGTGGTGGAGTCTGTTGGCACAGAGGCTGGCTCCTTAGGTAAGTACAGGTATGGGACCTGTTATCCAGAATGCTCAGGACCTGGGGTTTTCTGGATAACAAATCTTTCCGTAATTTGGATCTTCACACCTTAAACCTACTAGAAAATTGTGTAAACATTGAATAAACCCAATAGGCTGGAAGGATTAATTATATGTTAGTTGGGATCAAGTACAAGCTACTGTTTTATTATAACAGAGAAAAAGGAAATTTTTAAAAATTTGGATTATTTGGATAAAATGGAGTCCATGGTAGACAGGCATTCTGTAATTCGGAGCTTTATGGATAGCGGGTTTCCTGATAACGGATCCCATACCCGTAATATTATTGCATTGCAAAGGTGTCGGATAATTACAGAACCACAAAAATATGGAGCATTTCACTCCCTTGTGTTAAATTTCGCCTTGAATTTTTCCTTCTGTTCAATAATCACCTGCAGAACAGGGCCAGGTGCAGCATACAGACTTGTTCCAGAAATGCCCTGGGGTGGGGCAGAATGTGGCGCATGAGGGTTGTCGGCCTGTTGTGCTTTTATCGTACAAGATTGGGAGGGGGGGAGCTTGGCTAAATTGCGGAAAATGATTGAAATAACTGAGCCCTCAATGGCCCATTGTGCTGGGGAATTCAGCTAATGAAAGGGACTCTTCTCTTCTCCAGAGATCTGAGAATAAATGTTTTTGTTTGGCCATTGCAAGGAAATCCGGTTATTGGTGAAATGACATCGAAAACACGGTGCACTCTTCTCTCTCTCCGACAAGCTTGTTTGTTTTTCAGCTTAGAATTTTGTGCGTCTGTTTCTATGCCATTGTATTGGAATTGTTAGTCTAAATTTCTATTTTCTGTGCAAATGATGAGGAATTTACAGCAGCCCACGCGCACAACTGAGTACACAGACACACACCTTGATCTCTCCAGAGGTTTTCTTCTCACACCTTTAGTTTGGGCAACAAGATGGGACCTTTTCTGGAAAAAATACCAGCCTTCCCATATATTTATCTTTTTCCCTATTAATAACATTGGGATCACTGGCCTTCCTATATATTTATCTTTATTCCCTATTAATAACATTGGGATCATATCACTGACCTTCCTATATATTTATCTTTATTCCCTATTAATAACATTGGGCTCACTGAAATTCCTATATATTTATCTTTATTCCCTATTAATAACATTGGGATCACTGGCCTTCCTATATATTTATCTTTATTCCCTATTAATAACATTGGGATCACTGACCTTCCTATATATTTATCTTTATTCCCTATTAATAACATTGGTATCACTGACCTTCCTATATATTTATCTTTATTCCCTATTAATAACATTGGGATCACTGACCTTCCTATATATTTATCTTTATTCCCTATTAATAACATTGGGATCACTGACCTTCCTATATATTTATCTTTATTCCCTATTAATAACATTGGGATCACTGACCTTCCTATATATTTATCTTTATTCCCTATTAATAACATTGGGATCACTGACCTTCCTATATATTTATCTTTATTCCCTATTAATAACATTGGGATCACTGGCCTTCCTATATATTTATCTTTATTCCCTATTAATAACATTGGGATCACTGACCTTCCTATATATTTATCTTTATTCCCTATTAATAACATTGGGATCACTGGCCTTCCTATATTTATCTTTATTCCCTATTAATAACATTGGGATCACTGACCTTCCTATATATTTATCTTTATTCCCTATTAATAACATTGGGATCACTGACCTTCCTATATATTTATCTTTATTCCCTATTAATAACATTGGGATCACTGGCCTTCCTATATATTTATCTTTATTCCCTATTAATAACATTGGGATCACTGACCTTCCTATATATTTATCTTTATTCCCTATTAATAACATTGGGATCACTGACCTTCCTATATATTTATCTTTATTCCCTATTAATAACATTGGGATCACTGGCCTTCCTATATTTATCTTTATTCCCTATTAATAACATTGGGATCACTGACCTTCCTATATATTTATCTTTATTCCCTATTAATAACATTGGGATCACCGACCTTCCTATATATTTATATATTTATCTTAATTCCCTATTAATAACATTGGGATCAACCATAATTTTTCCCGGGCAGGTGGCAGCAACCCTACCTACAGGCTACAAGCAAAGCGGGCAGGTTTTGAGCCCTGAGTTTACAATTGGCTGAGCAGTCTGCATACACCTTGCATGGGGTGGGGTGCAGCCCCTGTAAAATAAAAAGTGATTGATCTGCCTCCCCGAAGTGAGGTCTGGATTTCATGGTGCATGTTGTATAACGGGGCAGATTGCATGCAGGTTGAGTAGTAAGTCTTTGGGGCAAAATTCAGGTCTCTCCATTCAGTTTGGGCAGGTGTCAGACTTGCAAGACCTGTGCAGGTCTTTAGTGTTTGTAGAAATAAAGACTATTTCCCATCTTTGGACTATTCCCCAATCCCCATCCCAAACTGCTGTCACTGTCTTACCATACTGTTTCCAACTTGAGTTGGTTTCTTCAGTCCATGTCAGCATCTTATTTGTGTATCAGCCAGGTATTGATTGGACAGGCTTTAAAATCTCTGTATCAAAGTTTTTTTTTGTTTTTTTTTACCTAGTTGTTTGGTCCTAGGGCCAAACAATCAGAATCAGCCCAGTATTGCCCACCTTAGGGCAGAGACACGGTCAGATTCGGGGAGATTAGTCGCCCGACGACAAATCTCCTTTCTTTGGTGCGACTCCTCTTCTTCGGTAATCTCCCCTACTGCTTTCCCCTACCTTTACATTCTGAGCTCTTCCTCTTTCGAAGTCGCCCAAAGCTTCCTTGTGAGGCGACTTCGGAAAACAAAATCTGATAATGATTCCTGCTGTGCCCTCTTTTAGCTTCTGCAGGGCAGGATCAAGCAACTCCATTCTAGAGGGCTAATCCTTCACCCAGGGTGCAAAGTGCATGATAGGGTGCAAAACTGTAACTTCACCTCCCAAACATGGACCATGTAAATGGGCCTTTACAACTTTATAGTTACGGTCTCCCAAATATGCAATCCACAGTCACTTCTCTACTCTGCAGCCCAACTAAAGTGCTTCTTTTACCCTTTACTTCTTGTAACTTTCCTGGATGCTTTAAATGGATATCTTTCAAATCTCTAAATCATTTTAGGCGCCTACTGAGTGGAGATAATTTGTTGACATCTAGTCCTTGCTGGTAACCTTTACATTCAGCAGATCAACAACATGTTTGTATAGTAATGGACAAAGGCAAGATTTAGGCCAATAAACGTGTTTATTTACAGAAAGGAAGGGGCCTGCTCCTGCATCAGACAGAAGTGCTATTGTGTTTTTATTGCCGGCCGTAAGGAATGAAACAAGCTCTGCCTTTTACTAGAACCAAATACTCCAAGAGCAGAGTAAAAAAAAAAGAAATATATAAATGGTGACAGTATTGTGACTTTAAGCAGTTTTGGCGGTTGATGTGGAGCCGGCACAGTGGAGTTCGGTTCTATCTCAGTAGCCGCGTCCCAGGTTCTAGATGAAAGAACTAAACAATCCATCATTTCTAATTCATTTAAAGCGACTGCGTCAGGATTGATTTTGGAAGCGGTTTGTTTCATCGGAAACTTCTCTCCCCCCCTCGCTCTGGTTCACAATGGCCCATTGAAATCTCTGTAGAAATACATATGTTCGGAATAACTTTTTTTTTCTTCTTCTCATTAGTGTACGGCAGGGTGACTTCATGATGTGGTTCCTCCTGTCTCTATATATAGACTCCAGGCAGACTTTTTAACTGAACAAGGTCGTTCCTTAAAGGGGTGGTTCACCTTTAAGTTAACTTTTAGTGTGTTACCGAATCTCCAAATCTAAACAACTTTTCAATTGGTCTTCATAATTTATTTTCTTCTGACTCGTTCCAGCTTTCAAAAGGGGGTCACTGACCCCGTCTAAAAAAACAAATGCTCTGTAAGGCTACACATTTAATGGCCATTGCTACTTTTTATTACCCATCATTCTATTCAGGCCTCTCCTGTTCATATTCCAGTCTCTTGTTCAAATCAGTGCATGTTTGCTAGGGGAATTGGGACCCTAGAAACCAGATGGCTGAAATTGCAAACTGGAAAGTTGCTGAATAAAAAGTTAAATAACTAAAAACCCACAAATAAAACTAAGAAAACATGAAAAGGTGAGAAAAAAAACTCCATGTTTTTGTAGGACTTTGTCTGCTGCTTCTGGAAATTAAAAAGAAGATTCCACAATCTTGAACCTGCCACTTGATTCAGTGGTCAACTACAAGAGGTCCTCTGCACTCAACCCATTATCAATATATTTAAGACAGCGACATTTTGTGCTACTGCTACTGAAAAATGCCTTACCCTTTAAACAACACAGGGATTGTTTGTCCATATATTGCAATATATTTAAGCTGAACAACTACGTCACAGTCATCCCATATCTGGCCAGTCCTACGCTTAATTTTCATCTGATTCATTAAGAATTCAATTGCTTCATTATACATTTTACAAAGGGACTAGGTTTTACCTGCAACTTACTTGCTGCTTTCAAAGTAAAACTCCCAAACTTGGCTGCCCTTTTATTAGACACCAGTGGGATCACCTGACTATAGCTGGGAAGGGTGGGAGCTACAACATGGAGCTGATCACTGCTCCTGTATAACTATAACAAACAAGGGAAAGTTGTGCTCACCACTAATTTTTAAAACCATTAGGCGGGGGTGCAATGATTCAGTGCACCTGTAGCTATAATCACAACTGTCACTTGTATTAAATGTTGGCTGGAGAATTCTTCTGCTCATCTTCTGTGCAGTCTTCTGCCTATTAGATTACATGTAATGGTAAGGGTGCTGCCACTCTGTACCTCCGAGCACCTTTATAAATAGTATGCCAAAAAATGGCGTCTCTTGTATTTTATGGTTTACAGAGGATATTCAGAAAACCATCACCTGTACTATATACTTACAGGGGATACTGTTAGAATACCGTCTCCTGTACTGTGTTCTTAGTTTGGATTACAAATTTCATTCAGATCATCATCTCCTTTAGAAAAAAAAAAAAAAAAAATATATATATATATATATATATATATATATATATATATATATATATTTATATATTATACTTAACAGGAGTTAAAAGATTTCTTCCAGATTACCATCTCCTCTACTCTGTTTGCTGGGGATAGAAATTATATTTAGAATGCCATCTCCTGTACTAATATATTTACTTGGTGCCATCAGAATTCGCGGGGTCCCTGTATGACAATTTTTTAGGTCCCCACTAGTAAAAAATAAAAAAAATAAAAAGACATTGGTGGCCAGGGTCCCCCCCCCATAAAGATATAAAAATTGGCGGCCAGCTTCCCCCCCAACAATACTTTTTTTTTTTTAAAAAAAAATTGCTGGACAGGGGTTAAAAAAAAAACCTATTGGTGTTCGTTGGAACTTATCTTTCAAATTTTCTTACCTTCTTCTGCTCCCTTTCATGACTCTGGCTCCGGCTTCAGCAGTTTGGCTCTTAATTTGGTGACTTTGGCTCCTACTTTGGCAGTTTGGCTCCTACGTTGCGACTCAAGGGGAGCCCGGCTAAAACAGCCTTCATTAAAAGCCGCCAGGCCCACCAGTGCCCCTCATCTCATGTACTGTGTTTACTGGGGGATACAGATGATATTTAGAATCGAATCTACTTTCTGATCATATTAAGCTTGTTACATAGTAGCATTGTTCTTATAACCTGAGTAGAGGCTTGGGATGTGCTTTCACTTGATACAATTAGCACCTGTACCATATTAGCGCCTTTATTGGCACCTAAATTAACACCTATATAAGCACCTACAGTATATTAGCACCAATATTGTGCAGGAGGCTGTTGCCGCTTACAGTGGTCTGTTATTTTCATTCTAATAACGGTTTATTATCTCTCAATGCAGGTTTTGCCATAGAAGGTCCCTCTCAAGCCAAAATCGAATGTGAAGACCAAGATGATGGGTCATGTGACGTCCGATATTGGCCAAAGGAGCCGGGGGAATACGCCATTCACATAATGTGTGACGATGAGGATATTAAACACAGTCCTTACATGGCTCTCATCCAACCAGCGGCTGCAGACGTATATCCAGATAAGGCAAGCGCTCTGCTAATATGGAGTAGGCCTGTCTGACTGCATATTTATAAACATTGGGCAAATTTGCCCCTAGGCAGTAACCCATAGCAACCAATCAGTGATTAGCTTTTTTTCAGCCAGCTGCAGGTTGAACACTGAAAGTAATAATCTGATTGGTTGCCATGTGTTACTGTGCAGGGGTAAATTTGCCCAGTGTTTATAAATAATCCCCAGTTGATTTGGGCCGTTTTGGAATGTTTTACCTGTTTTTTACACACACAAGTCATATATACTACATGCTCCCAAGTACCTTCAGACCCGGATTTGTGGAGAGGCCACCAAGGCCCGGGCCTAGGGTGGCAGGATTTTGGGGTGCGACATGCTGCTCAACCACACCCACATTGGTTCAGAAACACTGAGAATGAGCAGGAGTTACAATCGTTTTTTTAAATCTCCCATGGGCCAATCCCCATTGCTCTGGCCCCAATGATGAAAATTTGAGCGAATAAAAGGGAGGGGACAGGAGCGACGAACGACAGCGCCCAGTATGTAAATCCGGCCCTGAGTACCTTATAGTATTTGTCAACTTTCATATTTAGTTTGATGAAGACAATAATATTCTGAGACAGTTTTGCAATTGGTCTTCATTATCTGTTTATTAGCTATCTGATGGCTAGGCTCTAGTCTAGAATATAAATAGGTGGGAGCTTCAATGGGAAATTTAGTTATAAAAGTTTAGTTGCTGGGGTCAGTGACCCCCATTTAACACTTCATGTTAGATATTACTTTTCCTATGTGCCCTTTGGTGATGCGCCCTCTACTTTGCTGAGTATACAATTGTTGTGTATCTGAGTGTGTAATTGTTGTTGCTGTGTATCTCATGGCTAAATGTATCATTGTTGTGTGCCTCACATTGCTGAGTGTGTAGTTATTGTGTATCTTGCATTGCGGAGTGTATCATGGTTCTATATCTGATATTGCTGAGTGGGAAAGGAAAGGAGCCAGAGAAATTGGAACTGGAACGTTTTTTAAAGCTCTTGCTTATGATTTATGGACTTCTCAGGGCAATAAAATACAACAATCCTGCTTGTATGAAGTGGCAAGTGAATGAAATTGCTGTTCTGTGTCAGTGGATGCTCAGGAACTCTTCCAGCAGTAGAGTAGGGCCTACATCTGCTTAGATCTCTGACTGCATGCTAACAAACTCAGGGCATGCTGAACTACAACTCCCAGCAGCCCCAGCTAGCCGAATTCCTAACTTGATAAAAAATGACCCTATTGCCCATGGACATAGCTCCATAAATGGAAAGCTTTATTGTGTAGCCCTGATGCAAAGCGCAAAACACTGCGGTGCGGATCAGAAACCCTCTGTACATTTGTCAAGATTCAGGAAACATCATTATATATATATATATATATATATATATATATATATATATATAGTGACTAAAGTACCTCCTATTGTATCATCACTTATAAATGGTGAGTTCTGATGTCATTTCTGTCACATGACTCACTGAAATTTGTGTATTATAATAAATAAAGTACCCCCAGTTGCAAAAAATGAGGATATTAGAAGTTACCTCGGAGTTCCATGAAACTCCTCGGTAACTTACAATTTTATTCACTATATTATAATTAGGGATGCACCGAATCCAATATTTTGGATTTGACCGAACCCCCGAATCCTTCGCGAAAGATTCGACAGAAACATTTTTTACTTCCTTGTTTTGTGACAAAAGTCATGCGATTTCCATCCCCATCCTTAATTTGCATATTCAAATTAGTATTCGGTTCGGCCAGGCAGAAGGATTCGGCCGAATCCGAATCGTGCTGAAAAAGGCCAAATCCCAAACCAAATCCTGGATTCGCTGCATCCCGAATTATAAGTCACAGAGGAGTTCCATGACCATATAAAAGCATGAGGCCGAAGGCAGAATATACTCATATTTCCCAACAAGAAGTACTTTATTTATTATAACACACATTTTAGTGAGTCATGTGACTGAAATGACATCACTACTCACCGTTTATAACTGATGACATCACTAGTCACTGTTTATAACCGATGACATCACTAGTCTTTATAGTTTATAAGGAAATAAGTTACAAGATATTCATGTGTATTATATAAATATTGTTGTTCTATTTCAGGTGAAAGCTTATGGGCCGGGACTGGAGAAAACCGGCTGCATTGTTAATACCCCTGCGGAATTCTTCATAGATCCAACAGATGCAGGAAAAGCAGCGTTAAAGATCTATTCCCAGGTAAAGTGAATATGAAACTGAGGGTGTTATTGTTTTTTCTCAAGAGGAAACCAAACACAGAGCTGAATCCATGCTTGGCCTCTATACTGTCCCTTTAAGTATTGAGATTCCAATTATGGAAAGATCAGTTATCCGGAAAGCCTCATGTACCAAGCATTCTAAATAAAAAGTCCCATATTAGATATTGCCTGCGTATTTTTAGCTGTCACAGTATGTACATCCCCGGGCTGTGAATCAAAGGGTAAATTGTCTGTTTCTCAGGAATTCTCTTTGCACTTTCAGGATGTGGAAGGGAATCCGGTGGAGATCAAGACCAAAGAGAAACCAGATGGGACTTACACCTGCTCCTACACTCCGGCCAAGCCAATTAAACACACAGTGGCTGTCACATGGGGCGGGGTCAGTGTACCTAACAGTCCATTTAGGGTAGGTATTAATTGGCTGCTTGTGTTTAACCCCTTGGTCACAATTTGCCTAGACTTGGGTTTAACTTTTATATGATAAAACCCTTGGGGCAAAAAAGCCCTACAAAATATAAAAGTTTTATATGTAAAGATGATTTCATCAGAACATACCCCAAAGCCCTATGTGCACGGGCAGATTTGTGCCTTGGGTTGAGTTACTGTTACCATTCCACTCATGTATTATAAGGGATAATGTACCCCCTATTGTAAATGATAAGGATATTACAAGTCTCTGAGGGGTTGTTCTGTGACCATATAAAGGCACAAGGCTGCAGGCAGAGTTATACAGGGAACTCTGAGTATCACTCATGTATTATAAGGGATAATGTACCCCCTACTGTAAATGATAAGGATATTAAAAGTCACTGAGGGGTTGTTCTGTGACCATATAAAGGCACAAGGCTGCAGGCTGAGTTATACAGGGAACTCTGAGTATCACTCATGTATTATAAGGGATAATGTACCCCCTACTGTAAATGACAAGGATATTAGAAGTCACTGAGGGGTTCTATGACCATATAAAGGCACAAGGCTTCAGGCTGAGTTATACAGGGAACTCTGAGTATCACTCATTTATTATAAGGGATAATGTACCCCCTACTGTAAATGATAAGGATATTAGAAGTCACTGAGGGGTTGTTCTGTGACCATATAAAGGCACAAGGCTGCAGGCTGAGTTATACAGGGAACTCTGAGTATCACACATGTATTATAAGGGATAATGTACCCCCTACTGTAAATGATAAGGATAATAGACGTCACTGAGGGGTTGTTCTGTGACCATATAAAGGCACAAGGCTGCAGGCTGAGTTATACAGGGAACTCTGAGTATCACTCATGTATTATAAGGGATAATGTACCCCCTACTGTAAATGATAAGGATATTAGAAGTCACTGAGGGGTTGTTCTGTGACCATATAAAGGCACAAGGCTGCAGGCTGAGTTATACAGGGAACTCTGAGTATCACTCATGTATTATAAGGGATAATGTACCCCCTACTGTAAATGATAAGGATATTAAAAGTCACTGAGGGGTTCAAGTTCAAGGTTCTGCTTTATTATTACAGAAAGAAAATCATTTTAAATCATTATTTGCTTAAAATGCAGTCTATGGTAGGTGATTTTATGTTATTCTGAGCTTTTGGATAACAGGCTTCTGTCTGTCTGTATTATTATTATATCGAACTGTAAATGATGAAGTTCCCCAGCCTTTTGTCGTTATCGGGTCTGATATACAATAAAATGGGGGTAAATTATTCCCTTTAGTGTTTAATTTCAACAACTCTTCATTTGTGACTGAATAGCTTTATCTGTAATATTAAGGCACCTTTGAAACCCACGGTAAAGGCCGTTTAAACCATTGTCTTTATCAGCCTTATGACATGGTGCTTCACATTAGTCTCATTATTACAGACAGAGTTGTATTCTCCGTGTGTGTTTTCTCTCCGGCTGAGAAGCAATAGAGCCAGATAGGACGGCCTGTTATTTGCATGAATGGAATGCACTTTTTAAGGGGTTGTTCATCTTTAAATTAACTGTTAGCATGATGTAAAGAAGGATATTCTGAGACAATTTGCAATTGTTTTTCATTTTTTATTATTTGTGGTTTTGAGTTATTTAGCTTTTTATTCAGCAGCTCTGCAGTTTGCAATTTCAGCTGGTTGCTAGACTCCAAATTACCCTAGCAACCACTCATTCATTTAAATAAGAGACTGGAATATGAATAGGAGAGGCCTGTATAGAAAGATGAGAAATAAAAAGTAGCAATAAAAATACATTTGTAGCCTTCCAGAACATTTGTTTTTTTAGATGGGGTCAGTGATTCCCATTGAAAAACTGGATAGAGTCAGAACAAAAAGGCAAATAATTAAACTATAAAAAAATAATAATAAAGACCAATTGTAAAGTTGCTTAGAATTGATTATTCTATAACATACAGCTGGTGACAGATTTTGGAACAACACTGAGATGCGCCTGACAGCAGAGTGAAACCGACTCCATGAATATAAATGACAGTTTTGCACCTCTGCTGAGAAATGTAGATGGAGGCTCATTCTCCAGAAAAGAGCAGGTCCCAAGCATTCCACATAATAGATCCGTAAATCCATGTATTGATTTTCCTTGTCACGTTTTACTGTATTTACAGTATTTTTAACATAATAGGGCCCTTTATATGCTGAAATTTATTTCTGAAAATATATTATTGGTTACACTTGTGTCTAAGAGGACGTGTTTGTGTGCTGTGTATAATTGACATTATGTAATATTTACACTCTGACAAATACATTGGCACTTGCACCTTCCAAAAACAGCTCCGAATGAATTGACACCGTCAGATTATACATTATGCGGCTTTTTAACCAATAAACACCCTTGTTGTCCTGGAAGGTTTCCCATTGGCTGAAGAAATACATTTTGCTGCTTGATTGGCCGTGCATGGGTTTTATTGCTCATTATTATAAATCGTTTTCCTTCATGTTCTACTGTAGATCAATATTGGACAAGGCAGTCACCCACATTTGGTGAAGGTTTTTGGCCCCGGTGTGGAGAAAACTGGATTGAAAGCAAATGAGCCAACTCACTTTACAGTCGACTGCACCGAGGCAGGAGAAGGTAAGATTCTCGCACTGCTCCTGTTTTATGGCACTTAATTAAATAGTAATGAAATAGTTACAGTTACACGTTTAGTTTCAAAATGAGTTAAATCAGTTTCTGCCTTTGGAGACGGAAATGGCTTTGCACAGTCGACGGGAGGCATTTTCTGCACTGGGAGATTGGCAGACAGATTAAAGGAGAACTAAACCCTAAAAATTAAATGGCTAAAATGCTATATTTTATATAGTGAACTTATTGCACAAGGCTAAAGTTTGAGCTTGTCAATAGCAGCAATGATCCAGGACTTCAAACTTGTCACAGGGGGTCACCATCTTGGAAAGTGTCTGTGACACTCACATGCTCAGTGGGCTCTGATTGGCTGTTGAGAAGCTAAGCTTAGGGCTCGTCACTAATTATCCAGCAGAAAATGAGCTTCCCTGGCTGTAATATAAGCTGATGCTACAGGTTTGCTGATTATTCAATTCTGATGCTAATTGCACTGGTTTCTGTGCTGCCATGTAGTAATTATGTGTATTAATTACTAATCAGCCTTATATTGTGACATTTCTATTCTATGTGTACTGTATATTGTGAGTGGCTCCCTAAGCTCAGTAAGTGACAGCAGCACAGAGCATGTGCAGTGAATCAGCAGAAAAGAAGATGGGGAGCTACTGGGGCATCTTTGGAGACACAGATCTTTACTGCTAAAGGGCTGTGGTTGCCTTGGGCTGGTACAGAAGCACAAAACATCATGTACAACATTTCTACCTACTTCTTTAGTTATACTTTAAATGTCTAAATAAAACTGGAAATCTTTTTATGACAATTTAGTGTGTCCCAGGTACAGCAAACTCTGACTGAGGGATTGAGAAAAATGAACTCCTAGACGTTTTCACTGCTTGGGCCAAAAAGTTTTTTTTTTAATTGGGTTAATATTTAGCAAGAGAATAGGAATGTTTAGATTCCATAGATGAACGTGTATTCCTTCTTCGTGTTATTTTAATTGTAATGAAGCGAGTGGAAACCACAGGGGATCACCTACCCCCTAAATTGCTTTTCTTTTTTTATACATTTAAAGGAAAACTATACCCCCAAAATGAATACTTGAGCAACAGATAGTTTATATCAAATTGAATGACATATTAAAGAATCTTACCAAACTGGAATATATATTTACATAAATATTGCCCTTTTACATCTCTTGCCTTGAACCACCATTTCGTGACTCTATCTGTGCTGCCTCAGAGATCACCTGACCAGAAATACTACAACACTAACTGTAACAGGAAGAAGTGAGGAAGTAAAAGGCAGAACTCTGTCTGTTAATTGGCTCATGTGACCTTACATGTGGTTTGTATGTGTGCACAGTGAATCTTAGGATCTCAGGGGGCGGCCCTTATTTTTTAAAATGGCAATTTTCTATTTATGATTACCCAATGGCACATACTATTACAAAAGTATATTATTATGAAAATGGTTCATTTATATGAAGCAGGGTTTTACACATGAGCTGTTTTACTCAGTATCTTTTAATAGAGACCTACATTGTTTGGGGGGTATAGTTTTCCTTTAAGGTAATCATCGTTAAGAAAATTTTATGGAAACTATTTTATAAACATCCCATATTGTTGGCTGCCTCATAAAGAACGTTTCTCTTTAACGCAATGGAGACTTGGAGCCCGGGCTGGTTAGTCCCAGTCTGAAGGCTAAATAGTGACATAATTGGGCACAATGTATATCTGTTCTTCAAGGTACTCCTGGAAGCCCAACTTGATTGTCAGTTAGAGTGAAGGTGGCCATAGACGTAACAATTATGATCTTTCCTGGAAAAGATCTTCCCAAGAAGTATCTTGATTTGTTTCAATACACACGTGTAGAGCTTCAGCACTAACAATGGCCGATGTTCAGGTGCCTTCAAACATGGCGGCTCGTACTGGGAGCTCCATCCTGGTGTGAGTGTCCTAGCTCTGTAGAGGAGCAATTTAAAAAGAAAGCTAATGTTACCCCCAACCGGAGTTGTGGGGGGGACGGGACAGGTGCCCTTTAAAGGTGAACCACCCCATTAACTTTTAAACTGGAAGTAAGAAGAATGTGCTTATTCCTGTTGCAGGCTGACCCCGGGTTCTATAGAAGCGATACTGATACTGTTCCCAGTTTAAGGCACTTTCTGTTGATACGTCATTTAGTAGTGTTTTATGTAGGGATGCAACGAATCCAGGATTCGGTTCGGGATTCAGCCTTTTTCAGCAAGATTCGGATTCGGCCGAATCCTTCTGCCCAGCCGAACCGAATCCTAATTTGCATATGCAAATTAGGGGCGGGGAGGGAAATTGTGTGACCTTTTGTCAGAAAACAAGGAAGTAAAAAATGTTTTCCCCTTCCCACCCCTAATTTGCATATGCAAATTAGGGTTCGGATTCGGTTCGGCATTCGGCCGAATCCTTCGTGAAGGATTTGGGGGGATCGGCCGAATCCAAAAAAGTGGATTCGGTGCATCCCTAGTTTTATGCTAGACTCCCAGAATAGAACCACATGGACAACATTAGGCAGCTACAAGTAGCACAACTCCAGCTTTCTGTTTGTTTATACATTTGTATTAAAGTATCCATTATATGTTTCTTAGGTGACGTGAGCGTCGGAATTAAATGTGATGCTCGTGTGATCAGCGAGGAGGAGGAAGATATCGACTTTGATATTATTCCTAACGCTAATGACACATTCACTGTGAAATATATGCCACCCGCTGCAGGACGTTACACCATTAAAGTGCTCTTTGCAGGAGAAGTAAGTAGGAAGATTCCTGATGAGACTAAATTGTGCAGAACTATAGGTTCCATGCAGGATGCGGCCACTTTGCACAGTGATTTGTCTAAACTGGAAAACTGGGCAGCAAACTGGAAAATGAGGTTTAATGTTGATGAATGCAGGTTAAGCACTTTGGCAAAAATAATATAAATGCAAGTTATACACTAAGGGGCAGATTTACTAAGCTCAAGTGAATGGTTCGAATTTCCAAAAGTTCGAAGTCAATTTTTGGGTTCTTCTACCATCGAATAGGCTATTCGACTTTGATTCGAAGTAAAAATCATTCGACTATTCGACCATTCGATAATCGAAGTACTGTCTCTTTAAAAAAACTTCGACTTCAAACTTCGCCAAATTAAAGCTACGGAAGTGCAATGTTAGCCTATGGGGACCTTCCAGAGTACTTTTCTAAGTTTTTTTTTGGTTGAATAGTAACCCTTCGATCGATTGCCAAAAATCGTTCGAAAGAATGAATCGAATGATTTTTATTCGACCACAGGATTGCCAAATTTGTTGAAAAAGCTTCGAATTTGATTTTTTTATTCGATGGTCGAATTTCCACGTTTTTTGTACTTCGAATTTTGACCCTTGATAAATCTGCCCCCTAAATGCCAGTGTGTTGGGAGTTTCCTTAACTGAGAAGGATCTTGGCATTAACTCAAGGGATGAAACATAATTGTGTTTCTTTATAGGTCCCTGGTGAGGCCTCATCTGGAGTATGGGGGCAGTTTTGGACTCCAGTCCTTAAGAGGGATATAAATGAGCTGGAGAGAGTGCAGAGACTAAGTGCAACTAAACTGGTTAGAGGGAGGGAAGAGTTAAATTATGAGGGGAGACTGACAAGGTTGGGGTTGTTTTCTCTGGAAAAAAGGCGCTTGTGAGGGACATGATTACACTTTACAAGTACATTAGAGGACATTATAGACAAATGGCAGGGGACCTTTTTACCCATAAAGAGAATCACGTACCAGAGGCCTCCCCTTCAGACTAGAGGAAAAGAAGTTTCATTTAAAGGAACAGAGTAGGGGGTTCATCACAGTGAGGACAGTGAGGTTGGGGAATGCACTGCCGGGTGATGATTCAGTTAATGACTATAAGAGGGACTTGGAGGATTTCTTGGACAGACATAATACAGAGGCTATTGTGATACTAAACTCTATAGTTAGTATAGATATGGGTATATATCATTTATATGAGTATGGAGGGGTGTGTGTATGGGGCTGGGTTTCAATTGTTTTGTATTTTTTTTGTTTTTTAAGGAAATTCCTGAAAGTTCTTTTAGAATCAAAGTCGATCCCTCACACGACGCCAGCAAAGTGAGAGCCGAGGGCCCAGGACTGAGTAAATCCGGTAGGTTTGCCATTTGCAGACCCACAGCCGCTATAAACAGTGTTCCTTTCTTTGTACAGGTATGGGACCAGTTGTCTGGAAACCCATTATCCAGAAAGCTCTAAATCATGGAAAGGTCGTCTCCCATAGACTCCATTTTTTCCAAATAATCCAATTTTTTAAAAATGATTTCCTTTTTCTGTGTAATAATAAAACAGTAGCTTGTACTTGATCCCAACTAAGATATAATTAATCCTTATTGGAAGCAAAACCAGCCTATTGGCTTTATTTAATGTTTACGTGATTTTCTAGTAGGGATACGCCGAATCCATTATTTTAGATTCGGCCAAACCCCCAAAGATTCAGCCAAATACCAAACCAAATCCTAATTTGCATATGCAAATTAGGGGTGGGAAGGGGAAAACATTTTTTACTTACGTGTTTTGTGACAAAAAGTCATGCGATTTCCCTCCCTACCCCTAATTTGCATATGCAAACTAGGATTCTGTTCGGCCGGGCAGAAGGATTTGTCCGAATCCGAACCCTGCTGAAAAAGGCAGAATACTGGCCGAATCCCGAACAGATCCTGGATTCGGTGCATCTCTATTTTATAGTAGACTTAAGGTCTGAAGATCCAAATTACGGAAAGATCCATTATCCAGAAAGCCCTAGCTCAGATCCCATACCTGTATAAAAACAGCAGTTACTTCAGGCTTTTGTAGATCAATCTGACCAATAAACAAACGTTATCCTATTTAAGATCAGTGCCGTGATATAAATGCTGCCTATTGGTTTAATTTAAAAAAATCAGCTTTAACCCCTTGTGATACTAGTGGGAATGAAAAAGTACCTTGGCACCTCTATGTGTGAGGAGAAGATTCTTCCTCCCAAGTTTTAAACCCTGTATATAATGAACTTATTATATGTAAGTCTGCAGCAAGTGAAGGGAGTTTTAGTACTTGTATCACTCTTGGGGTTTCCTCCTTTTCAAGAAAAAAATACCGGCCTTCCTATATATTTATCTTTTTCCCCTATTAATAATATTGTAATCAACCAAAGTTTTTACCGGCCAGGCCGGTAAAATACCGGCCAGGTGGCAACCGTAATCACTCTCTGTGTTTGCAATGTTAATTCTAGGGGTGGGGAGTAAAGGTAAACTATGAATAATTTGCTCTTAATACATTTTTAAGTGATAGTGCAGAAAGGTTACATATTCCATATTTATTTCATTTAAAGTTGTATTTATTAAATCCCCCCTTATTGATTTAACACCCCGGCACTTGGAGACCTGTATAATGCAATGCGTGTGCTTTGTTTTATTTCAGGTGTTGAAAACGGGAAACCCTCGCATTTTACAGTTTACACCAAGGGTGCAGGGAAGGCCCCAGTCGATGTGTCGTTTACTGGAGCAGCCGCAGGGGATGCAGTGAAAGACTTCGAGATCATAGACAACTACGATTATTCACACACTGTCCGATACACTCCGATACAGCAGGTACCTGACGAAAGTATCAACTGGCGGCTTTTTCTCCAAGCATTATTCAACAGCCAGGCCATTGGTCTTCTTTGCTTTGCTGCAGCCTTTTTTATCTTTCCCATAAAAGCCAAATCAGCCACAGTGCTGCAAATGTGCTTTTCAAATATAGGGGCAAATTTACTAACGGGTGAAGTGACTAACTATACACTGGGCTCATGTGTAGGGCAATATAACAACTTTATTTTATTAAGGTTCCCTGGGCTTGTGTAATGTAATGTATTTGCTGCAACATATACTTCCATTCAATTTTAACTTCCGGCCGTATGCTAATTCGCCAACGCTAGCGCAACTTCGCTTTGCTTGCCGCATTAACACTAGCGCAACTTCGCCAGCATTCGGCTCCCTGGACACAACGTCGGATTTTAGTGACCTGGCGTTGACCTGGCGAATCTATGCCTGGTGAAGTGTATCGATGTGAGCGAAGCCATCGCTGGCAAATTTTCGGAGGTTAGTCAATTTGCCCCATAGGCTGACTATCTCCACAGTTCAAGTGTAAATAGTCATAATGAAGAATTGCGTCAGATGAGGTCTAATTCATCAAAAACCCATGGGATGGTGCAGTTTCTCGCATCCGCACATAATTCTTTAGGCAAAAGTCTTCTTCAAATTGTAAACAGAAGCCCCCTGCAGCCGCAGAGGATGCAGACCCTGCGGCTGCAGGAGGCCCAAATAATAAGGAATTTTAACATATATTGGCAAAACAGGACAATCTCTGGATATGTTGGGGGCCATAAAGTTAATTTGTTGTGGGGCTGAGTAACATCTAATTACCCTGGGGGGCCCAGGCCCGGACTGGCAATCTGTGGGTTCTGGCAAGTGCCAGAGGGGCTGCTATAAGGTGCCATAGAAAGTCAGTATTTAGTGGGCTGGTGTGGGCTGTTTGGGCCTCTATGTACCTGAAATGCCAGGGCCTATTTTAATTTTCAGTCTGGACCTGCCGGAGCCCATTGGGGCTTCTGCCTCAGGGCCCCACTCCGGACCCTGGGGGATGCTGCCTCGGCAACTCCCGTCTGGCAACCCACCCGACGCATGTGTGCTAGTGAGCGTCAGCGCGCATACTGCTTTTTTGTGCCGTGAGAAAGAAAACCAGGGTGCGGATCTGGGCCGGTGGGGCCCACTGGAGCCGGGGGCCCATCGGGTTTTTTCCCGAGGTCCCGCTGGCCCAGTCCGACCCTGTAGTTACTCCACTGGTTGTAAATGAGCATGATATAATTATAGTGTGATATAATAAAGTGTGATATAATTATAATTACACTTTACCTGCAGACGTGTTGTTTACAGGAATAAGTGAACCTTTTTAGCTCTGACGACTGAATTCCTTAAAAGAGAAAGATCGATGTATGTTTCCAGGATTGTGTTGTTTCCTGAGTAACGATTGCCATAAATCTTCCCCCATAATGAGTTTTGGGTTTTTGTTGCTGAGGAGCAAAGTTTTCTGTTTCTATTCAGTGAAACCCAATATTCACCGTGTGAGCTTTCATTGCTACAAAAAAAGGCCACTTTTTTTTGTTAAAGATGAAAAAGGTACCTGGTTAAAGGCAAAATGTGAGCAAACAAAAAAAATGTAATGCCCTAATTAACTTAAAAGTGAAATTGTGCTGCTTCAAAGTCAATGAATTGATCACATAAATATCTTTCTCAGGCTGATTAAATACATACCGGTAACAATTATACAAGGTTCTGAGATGAGCTCCTGTTCCAAAAGGCTTAATTTAACTATCTTCTAATTAGTTTTGCTACATCAATGGTTATATGTAATGTGATATCAGTTGGTTCTGCATTTACAGTATGTTACATTAGAACTAACTGCACTGGGAGGTTGATAGACAGATTAAAGGAGAACTAACCCCTAAAAATTAATATGGCTAAAAATGGCATATTTTATATAGTAAATCTGTATTAATGACTAATCAGCCTTATATTGTGACATTTCTATTCTATGTGTACTGTATATTGTGAGTGGCTCCCTAAGCTCAGTAAGTGACAGCAGCACAGAGCATGTGCAGTGAATCAGCAGAAAAGAAGATGGGGAGCTACTGGGGCATCTTTGGAGACACAGATCTTTACTGCTAAAGAACCACAAAAGATCATGTACAACATTTCTACCTTTTTAAGCTTTACTTCTCCTTTAACGCACCAGAAAAAAATACTTTTTGAAATACATTTCATTAGAAATGAATGCAGATTAGAAATTTCGGCGCACACAATCACCCCCTAATTCTTATCCTTGTTTTTCTTCATTTTTTCCTCTGTTTCTTTCTTTTCTTTCCTCCCCAGTATCATGTAAAACAGAGGGTGTTGTATTCCGTGTGTTTATAATGAGAAATGATGTGTAACGCATACAATAGTAACCTGGTTCTCTGCTTCAGTGAAAGTCCGGATTCCTCCTGCTCTGGGAACATAGAAACGGACTGTGTTGCTCTGTTTGCTTATGCTTCCAGTTAGGTTCAAAAGGAATCACTCAGAATCAGCACCCGTATTAATGTAAATAGCGAGGTATCCTGGGAAGGAAATATGGTTCCAATCATCTATACCCTGGTAACAATGCAAATAATAACAGAAGAATCTGATTGCCAGCCATACTGACTGTTACAGAGTGCTGATATTTATGAGAGTGTTATTCAGTCTTGCTAAAATCACAAAATATCAGATTTTAAGTTGAAGGAAGCTAATGCTAAACCACGAGGGGCTGCAGAGTCGGAGCATAGCTGTGCCTAATTTGTTTTTAACCAGCCAAAGCGATGTGTTTCCAGGAAGTTTCGCTATTTGCAAGCAAGTTAATATATCATTTTTGCAGCTTTGGGCTGAGGCATTTCAGTAAGTGGGAAGATACAAGGATAATGACTGGAATTGGTAAAGGAATGGGATCTGTCGTCTGGAAACCCATTATCCAGAAATTGAAAGGCTGTCTGCCATAGACTCCATTATAATCAAGTAATCCAATTTTTTTTTAAATGATTTCCTTTTTCCTGATAAAACAGTCGCTTGTACTTGATACCAACTTAGATATAATTGATCCTTATTGGAAGCAAAACCAGCCTATTGGGATTAATTCATGTTTACATGATAGACTTAAGGTATGAAGATCTAAATTACGGAAAGATCCGTTATCCAGAAAACCCCAGGTCCCGAGCATTCTGGATAACAGGTCCCACACCTGTACTACAGTGCTGATCTGGGTACTATTTCAGAGACAGGAAGGTACTTTTTTCCTCTTGATGAGGGTAAACATTATTTTAATGCCTTCTGCATCAGCAAAGTGTTGGGTAGCATTGGCTTGAGCAAAAGATTTAACTTGATGGATCCTTATCTTTTTCAACCTTGGCTACTATGCTCAAAGTAACACAAGGGGGCCGATTCACGAAGGGTCGAATTTCGAAGTTAAAAATACTTCGAAATTCGACCCTCGAATTGAAATCCTTCGACTTCGAATATCGAAGTCGAAGGATTTAGCGCTAATCCTGCGATCGAACGATCGAAGGATTTTTCGTTCGACCGAACGATTAAATCCTTCGAATCGTTCGATTCGAAGGATTTTAATCAAACGATCGAAGGAAAATCCTTCGATCAAAAAAAGGTTAGCAAGCCTATGGGGACCTTCCCCATAGGCTAACATTGACTTCGGTAGGTTTTATCTGCCGAAGTAGGGGGTCGAAGTTTTTTTTAAAGGGCAAGTACTTCGACTATCGAATAGTCGAACGATTTTTACTTCGAATTGTTCGATTTCGTTCGACTTCGATCGAATTCGATCGAATTTAACCAATTCGATGGTCGAAGTACCCAAAAAAAACTTCGAAATTCGAAGTTTTTTTCATTCGAACCCTTCACTCGAGCTGAGTGAATCGGCCCCAAGGTGTAGGCAATATATTGCAGACTATCCATTTTTCAGAATGCCTGACCTGTTGAAAGAAAAAGCCCTGTAAGTTTGCCGTGCCATAAACCCTTGCTTCCTTGTATGCCCATGGTATAGCTGAGCTTGCTCTGTTGCTTGAGGCATTTTACTGTAGTTCTTTATTCACACAGCACAGACCCAAGAATTGTATCCGATGCAGTTCTGATTGCTCGAGTAACATCCCCCCTCCAATGCTTCTCTGGCTTCAACTAATTCAATAGATGTAAATTGAAATAGAGGCAACTTGTACGGATTCCTCATGTGAAATGCCACACAGGGAATGTTTATATTCACGGCTAATTTATAAGGTGCCAGCTCTTGTGTAACGTGATGCACTCCCTGTTCTGGATAAAGACAAATGGAAAACGGATTTGGCAAGAAGAGAAGCACTTTGTTCAGCTATGAGCATCGTAGCACTTTGGCAGCGAGCGAGATCCGTGTAGAATAAAATCAGAGCCAAACTGTGCAAAACAAGCTCCATGAGTAATCTCAGTGGCAGCGATTTGTAAATGTCTTCCAGAAATGTGCCTGTCTGAGCCCAATTTGTGCACGGCCCCTGAATGTCTTGGATTCTCAGTTGTTCAACAAAATATGGGCGTTATTGGCATTTTCTCTTGGTTCGGTGTGTAAGAACAAGGCTCTGATTTGTACATAATCTGAAACGTTTGTTTGGAGTTATCAGACTCCATACATTTACAACAGCCGGTTCATATTGATTGGGAAGTTGGGATAATTATCCTTTCCCAGATGTAGTGCACATGTGCATTATGCTATTGTTGCCATACGGGCCCTTTGTGGCTACTCAGCTTTCAGTTCCTGCAAATAAACCATTGTTTACAAAAAGGACCAGATTTTGGATGGCACGGCCACATGTAGATGGCAAAACTATCCCTTCTGTGGCATCATTTGGGATTTTTTAAAGGGTCAGTTCACTTGGTCTGATTCATTATCATTGGTTCAATTCCCAGTGTTATTCCCAGGGCCGCCATCAGGGGGGGACAGGGGGGACAAGCGTACCGGGCCCGGGCATGAAGGGGGGCCCGGCAGCGCTGCATTTTTTGAAGATCCGGGCCCCCCTTACGAGCGCCCGAGCCGTACGTCTTGCCTCTTGCGTGCCGAATGCGGAAGTGCCGAAAAGCCGAAGCCGATGCGCCGAAAAGACCCGAAGTCACGGAAAAAGCCGAAGTCACGAAAACAGCCGAAGCCGAAGTCCTGAAGCAGCGCAAAGACCCGAAGTCACGAAAACAGCCGAAGCCGAAGTCCTGAAGCGGTGAAAAGACCCGAAGTCACGAAAGGAGGTGAAGTTGAAGCCGTGAGTTCAATTCTACTGAACACCAGTTTGTGTATTTTTTTTTTTTTAATCTCCTGGCCACCAATGTATTATTTTAATATTCTATAGGCCCCTGCAACCAATCTTTTTTTTTAAAACATGTTTTTTTGGGGCCCCGATTTTTTTTTTTAACTCGTAAGGGGCCCCTGACGCCAATGTTTTTTTTTTTTTTCAAAAAAATTTTTTTTTTTTTTTAAATTTTTTTTGGGGCCCCAATTTGTTTTTAACTTATAAGGGGGCCCCTGCCGCCAATGTTTTTTTTTTTTTTTCAAAAAAATTTTTTTTTTTTTTTCAAATTTTTTTTTGGGGCCCCAATTTGTTTTTAACTTATAAGGGGGCCCCTGCCGCCAATGTTTTTTTTTTTTTTCAAAAAATTTTTTTTTTTTTTTTAATTTTTTTTTGGGGCCCCAATTTGTTTTTAACTTATAAGGGGGCCCCTGACGCCAATGTTTTTTTTTTTTTTTTCAAAAAAATTTTTTTTTTTTTTTAAATTTTTTTTTGGGGCCCCAATTTGTTTTTAACTTATAAGGGGGCCCCTGCCACCAATGTTTGTTTATTTTTTTTTACATTTTTTTTGTTGGGGCCCCAAGTTTTTTTTAACTTATAAGGGGGCCCCTGCCACCAATGTTTTTTTTTTTTTAAAAAAAAAAATTTAATTTTTTTTTTTGGGGCCCCAATTTTTTATAAGGGGGCCCTGACCATCAATAGCTTTTTACAACTTGTGTGGGGGGGGTTACTTTTTTAGCGCTGATGTCTGTGTGGTCTTTTAACTGCGATGTGGAGTGGGCGGGGAATGGGGTGGAGCTTGGTCGTCAGTGTGGGCGGGGCCCAGGGGGCCCCAAAAATTTTGTTGTACGGGGCCCCGTGATTTCTAATGGCGGCCCTGGTTATTCCCATGACCTGCGTTTTGACAAGACTCCCAACTTACCTAGTGCTTGTGGGGGGCTGTTTCGGTCTCTGTGTACTTGAAATTTCAGGGCCTATTTCGAATCTCAGTCTGGATCTTTGCATGAGCCAATAATTATTGTTGTATCATCTGGAAGGCCATGGCCATTAATACCTTGCACTACAAGTTGCTTGAGGTTTGAACTATGGAGCTCATAGTAATGGCTGCCAATTACTAATTTCCTGGCAGAACATCAGTCTGGGTATAGGGCCAAATCTGTCCCCTTATTTTGTCCTTCCAGTTTTTAACTAAAAAGGGATGGCGACGTCTTGTCTCTTTAGCAAATCATATCCCATTACAGGTTTAAGAAAATGGATGTCAGAATCACCACCAGCTAAACATCTGGCTGTAACTGAAGTGGCTGCAGGGAATTGTAATTGACTGTTAACGGCCGCATAACATTCCTGTTTAATTTGAAGATTGAAATATAACATCCATATACCATGCCAGGTCCAGTTCTAGTTAATATTTCTATTCGTTACTGTTATTCTTATCTAATAATAGAATTGGCCAACCCATTGACTGCCATTAGGCTTTAGCGTCAGCAGCTAGAAAACCACAAACTAGTACTCTAGAGAGCACACAAAATATACATTATACATTACTGTAGAAATGAATGTTACAGGGAGTGGGACCATCACTACCTCACCATCTTGCTTCCTACTGTGTTCTTTTGAAATCTTCTAGGACAAAATGAAAGTGTCTGTGAATTACGGCGGTGACCCTATTCCAAAGAGCCCCTTTACCGTAGGGGTGGCAGCGCCTCTGGACTTGAACAAGATCCGAATAAATGGCCTGGAAAGTAGTAAGTTAAAGGGACATTATTTGAACCGTTATAGATTTCATAAATCAGTGGTTTCTACAGAAACGTGTCTAACATAGTAAAACTGAGCTATTAACTACATCTGACAGACGCTCTATTCACAGTTTGTGGAAAAGCCAAGCATGCATTCCATGCCTTTTTCTGGATTGTAAGCGCCTATTGTAATTAACTTTTCACATCTCACCTCACCCAAATAATTAAAATATTCCCAATACAAGTGTCACCTGCCAACTGCTATAGGAACAGCCAAAGAAACAACTGCATGAAGAGCAAACATCCAACTTGTTCATGAAAAGTCCATGACAGATCATCATCTAAGCTAACACTTACATTAGTACAGATGCTTTCCAAACAAGTGGTCCCAGTCTACAGAGCTGGCTCCCCCACAGGTGCCCAACTTTTCAACCGGTAAGGGTGACGTATGTCTTTATATTTAACAGGAGTGGAGGTTGGCAAAGATCAGCTGTTTACTGTGGATCCTAATGGAGCTGGTGGGCAAGGAAAACTGGAGGTGAAGATCTCCAGCCCTAGCCGAAAATCAGTCCCGTGTCTGGTGGAACCTGTTTGTGGCAAAGAGTGCAGCACTGTGAAATATATTCCCAAAGAGGAGGGTCTGTACAATGTTGATGTGACTTATGATGGGAATCCAGTTCCTGGAAGTCCATATGTAGTGGAAGCCACTTTGCCTCCTGATCCATCAAAGGTAAAATGACAACTCTTCTTGGAGAAGAACGCAACTCAATAGAACAAGTTTTCATGAATAAGTCATTGTATGTTGTGGTACTGGCAGCCCAGTGTATCCCATGTTAAGTTTCTAATCCCCACACTAATACAAAGTTGCTCTTTGAGGCAATATTTAAAATACGTGATCTGAGCAGAAATGAACTGATAGAAAGGCAGCTGAGCTTCATAGGAATTGGGTAATAATATGAAGAAAGGTGTAAATACATTGAGGATCGGAAGAGGGATCTTATCAAGGAGACTTGTAATTCCAAGAACCATGCCATTCCTTATCATTGAAGGATGGTATCATTAGGTACCAGAAAAGGAAGGGGTTCAGTATCATTAAAGTCAATGTTGGCCTTTCTTTTGTAGACCATAAATAGAATTGGATCCTTGAAAGTTTGAATTTTATGGATGTTTATCTTTTTATCAACCTTTGCTACTGCATTGCTATCAGTTTGATTCTGTGGAGTCCAATATAAATGGACAACATTCTCACATATCTATGTACCTTACAGTGTGTGACCCCAAAGTGAGAATTTATCTCAAGTCACAACAAGTGAGCTCCATGTTAATCATATTCTGTACAGACCTGGGATTTGAGATACCCCAAAATTGTAACCCAGCTAAGTGCCTGGTGCTCTGCAGAGTGTTACATGCGCTTGATGTGTGCTGATGCACTGATGGAAAACATGCAGATTTGTAACCAAAATTAATTGGCACGGCTTAGCTGTAATACCTTCCATGCGCCTTCACCCTGCATCCCTGCTTTTATTTCTTCATGTTCCCATGAGGTACAGAAATCCTCCAGTGAGAGAGGCCTTTGTTACATTTAAGCCAACAATGTTCAGCCAGTGTAAAGTCAACCGTAGACTTTAATGGCAATGGCTTTTTGGGCCATTCTGTTTAGTGGCATGTAGCTCAAGGAGTTCCCAACAGGGCAAGCGTCTGATGTACTTTAAGGGGTATAATACTGTTATCAGTCCTTGATTGAGTTGCAGGACTAATTAATATTTATGTTATCGGAAGATATCAGATTATAAGGGATTTCAAGGTTTTGATACAGACTATGAGTATTAATCAACACAAAAAGGCATGGCCAACCGTTTCTTTAGTGATTCCTATAGGGGATAGTGGGGCCCCTCAGGATAAGGGGGGTAGTCTGTACTGTACAAGATGGAAGCAGCAGGACAGAAGGGAGATAGTAACGCTTTATTAGGCTTGTCAAACTTACAGTCCCTCTTGTTGTACAGTCCCATTACAAACTTAGGGTTTTCAGTCCAAGGACATATCAAAGTTCAGTACATGCAAACTATGGTCCAGAGATCTATTTTGGTCTATATTTTTGTAACTCTTGTTTTGTCTGCCCAATGGGCAACTTTCTATCTAGGTGAAGGCCTATGGACCAGGTCTCAAAGGTGGTCTTGTTGGAAAACCTGCCGAGTTTACCATTGATACAAAAGGAGCTGGAACTGGTGGTTTGGGTCTAACTGTTGAAGGACCTTGTGAAGCGAAGATTGAATGTTCTGACAATGGCGATGGCACATGTTCTGTCTCCTACCTCCCTACTACACCAGGAGAATATTTTGTTAACATCCTGTTTGAGGAAACCCACATTCCGGGGTCACCTTTTCAAGCAAATGTAGAAATGCCCTTTGATCCTTCCAAAGTAATCGCCACGGGTCCAGGCCTCGAGCATGGCAAAGTAGGAGAAACTGGCTTGATTCATGTGGACTGTTCCCAAGCAGGACCAGGTGACCTGGCAATTGAGGCTGTCTCTGATTCTGGGTCACAAGCGGAGGTTAATGTACAGGATAACAAAGACGGGACATACACAGTCACCTACGTGCCACTTTTTGCTGGCATGTATACACTGGCATTGAAATACGGTGGAGAACAAGTGCCAAAGTTCCCTGCCCGAGTTAAAGTTGATCCAGCTGTGGATACCAGTAATATTAAAGTGTTCGGACCAGGAATTGAAGAAAAAGGTAAGCGAATTTGATAACCCTGATAGGGTTAGAATTTATGAAAAAGTTCACCATAACAGCTATGACACATAAGGCTAAAGGTGACCATAGCCGTAACAATTACGCTCTTTACAGGAAAAATTGTTTTTTTCAATGCACACGTGTGGAGCTGAATTGTCAGATATACAGATAGAAACAATGGAATTCTGCCTGTATCTGATGATTCAGCACTAACAATGGCCGATGTTCGGGTGCCCAATCAAAATTTTCCGGCCAGCCCAAGTCTTCTGCCGATATCGGTCGGCTCATCTGCCACCATACACACACCAAAAACCACACAACTCCCACTTAGTTCCAATTAGTATGATCTTGATCCCTTGGAACATACAGAAAACAGAGGAGGAAGGTGCTGGGCACTTAATTGATAATTCCTCAATAACTTTAGCAGTACCCAGAGCTTGAAATAAATCAGATAGATGCAGCTTGCTTTTTGCTGGCGGGGACCCACCGACCCTGATCAGCCGTAACAGAGTAGACATTGGGGACTAGTGTTGTGCGGGCCGGCCCAAGATCCCCAGGTCTGGCGGGTTTGGGCCGACCTCTCATGCTTCTTTGCAGGTGTGGGTTGAGCTCAAATGCCGACATCCAGGTTTGTCTTTTATAGACGATGCACCTGCTTGCCCCACCCCTTTTGTGATGGGGTGGGCGGGTCTATAAAAGCAACCCAGTAGTGCGGATGCAGGCGGGCTAAGGGAGGGTGGTTTAGGGTCGGGTGGGGGACGGGGAAATCCCAACCCACACATCACTACTGGGGACGCCAGAATTCTTATCATTCTGTACAAAGCTGGCATTTGCTGGCTTTTCCAGGTTATTAAAGGGGTTGTTCACCTTTAAGTATGATGTAGAGAAAGAAAGTTGAATAATATAAAGTAGCAACAAAAATACATTTGTAGCCTTATGATGGGGTCAGTGACCCCCATTTGAAAGCTGGAAAGGGTCAGAAGAAGAAGGCAAATTATTCAAAAACTTTAAAAATTAAAAAAATAAAGACCAATTGAAAAGTTGCTTAGAATTAGTCAAAGTATAACATACAACGGTGAACACAAAGGTGAACCGCACCTTCAAGGGCAGATGGAATGTTTTAAAAGCAGAATGTGCAGTTCCTGTCTATGGATTGTCATGGTGGCGCAATAAAATTAATTTCGGGATACATTCATTTTGATTGTGTGTTTTGCTGGGTGATTGCCATTTTCTTCCATCGCAGGAGTTTTTAGAGAAGCTACAACAGACTTTACTGTGGATGCCAAATCACTAGCCAAAACTGGAGGCGATCACGTCAAAACCAAAATCACTAATCCGTCCGGTGCGTCCACCGATTATGTTCTAAGAGATAATGGAGATGGAACTTACTTTGTGGAGTACACTCCCTTTGAAAAAGGTAACGTATTGAAGGAAAGATATATATCTGATACACTGGTTATATTTCTTCATGCTGTGTGGATGCCATTCAACCAAACTCATTTTAAAGCCAGTATAATACAGATATTTACTTGGCATAGGAATATTTCTTTACATCTTTTTGGATATATCCCTGACATTCAAAGCACTTCATAACTCTGTCCCTCCCTACATCTCTGAACTCATCTGTAGATACTCACCCAGATGTTCACTACGCTCCTCTACTGACCTGCTCCTCAACTCTTCTCTCATTACTTTCTCACACGCTCACATTCAAGACTTTGCAAGGGCTGCACTCCTCCTCTGGAACTCTCTCCCACAGTTGGTCCGACTCTCTCCCAAACTTTCTGCTTTCAAAAGATCTCTTAAAAACACAGTTATTTAGAGAAGCCTAGCCTCACTCTGTTTAGCTACCATATGTAATACCTTATGCTACATCTCTCACCTGCTTATTTTTGATATATTTTATTTGTTGCCCACTCCCACACCTTGTGTCTCATTCCCTTTCCCTTTAGATTGTAAGCTCTTTGGCACAGGGTCTTCCTCACCTTTTGTATCGGTTGTTATTTATGTAATTCTGTATGTTACATGTATGTAATTCATGTGATATATAACTAGGGATTCACCGAATCCACTATTTTGGATTCGGCGAACCCCCAAATCCTTCGCGAAAGATTCAGCATATGTAAATTAGGGGTGGGAAGGGGAAAACATTTTTCACTTCCTTGTTTTGTGACAAAAAGTCACGCGATTCCCCTCCCCGCCCTTACTTTGCATATGCAAATTCAGATTCCGTTCGGCCGTGCAGAAGGATTCGGCGGAATCCTGCTGAAAAAGGCTGAATCCCGAACCGAATCCTGGATTGGGTGCATCCCTAATGTAAGCACATTCATTTCACAGGGCTAATAATAATAATAATAATATGTTCAAGGAAGCATTCAATTTGCAGCAATTGTATAAAAAAATATATTTCCCTTTAGTTCACATTTTTTGTTATAGGATGGGGCACATTGTTTCTGAACCTGACCCAGTGTGAATTTTACCTAAAATAAATATCCCCCTGGGAAACTGAATTTATAGTTAAGTGCATGACTTAAATATACTTTATAGGCTGCTCTCCTGCCAGGCTTGTAGGTGGGGCTTGTATCTTTCCATACTTCCTGCTTCTTGGCTGTTCTCCTATCAGTATTAAAGGGGACCTGTCACCCACTCTTGAAAATACTGTATGTATAATAAAAGTCCTTTTAAATTAATCATGAAACCCAATTTTTTTTTTTTATTAAACCAACTATACTGGTTATAAACTAATTTAAAACCTTCAGCTGTCAATCATATATTGCCTGTCCCTCCTCTATGCCTTAGTCATAGAGGCGGCCAGGTAATTACTTTCACTTTCCATTCTGCAGTTCCTACATGTCACTTCACTCCTTACATGCCCCCTCTGTCTTCAACATTTAATTTTGTAGCCAGTGCATGGGCATCAGGTGCTCCATTATGGTGTATGAACATGATTTGGCAAGATTTTAGCTTGCCTTACTAACAGTGTAAACAAAATGGCTGCTGCCAGCTTGATGTGATTGTGATTTACAAGACTAAAAGAAATAAAATTGAAATCATGTATATGGTATAAGTGAAGTTTATTTTGCTTGAATAACATCATAAAACAGGATTTGGAATTATTTTTTAGGGTGACAGATCCCCTTTAAGGAAAAGAGGTGGAGTTTGGTTTTTATGTTTCCTGCTTTTTGGACGCTCTTGATAGGCAGAGCATAAATTATTTTTGTAGGCTGCTCTCCTCCCAGTGTTAAGCCAAGGAGGCACAGCTTGGTCATAACTTTTCTAGTTCCCAATAATCAATTTAATTACATTTTTGAACCGGTATCTCCCGGAAATGACATTGCCCTTAGACTGAATCAGCTGGAGAAACTCAAAGCTACAGTTATATAGACTGTCCAGCATTATATATTCAGTACGCTCTGGCCCTTGTGATGTGTAAATTAGAGGGATTGGAAATTTCAACATTATACATTAAGAGGGTTATTTATCAAGCTCCAAATTTATCTCAGTAATTCTAAGATAAAAATCAGAGCACCTCCGAATTCCCGAATGGACCTTATTTATCATTCAAAAAAATAGGTTTGGGTGAAACTTTTTAGGACTTTTTTTGCAAAAAATACTTTTTGGCCCAAAATCATCAGATATCTGTATTCCCTATTGACTAATACAGGACCCCGAGATGCCGGGTTTTTGGATTCTGAGTTTTCATACCATCGTACTTAAATAAATTCTGAAAAATTAAGTTGTTTTTTAAGGTCTGAAAATCCGAATTTTTTGGATTTCGGGTATTTGGAGCTTAATAAATAACCACAAATGTAAGACTGACATATCATTTGTGTATACAACATCGTAGAACACACTGACTTATGGACCTTTTAAAGGAGAAGGAAAGGTTAAAACTAAGTAAGCCTTATCAGAAAGGTCCATCTAAATATACAAGTAAACCCCCAAAGTAATGTTGCTGTCAAAAGAAACACAGCATTTCTTTCCTTCTATTGTGTACACATGGGCTTCTGTATCAGACTTCCTGTTTTCAGCTTAAATCTCATTGCCCTGGGCAAGAGCATGCTCAGTTTGCTCCTCTCCCCCCACCCCTCCCTTCTCTACTGTAATCTGAGCCCAGAGCAGGGAGAGACTCAGGCAGGAAGTGATGTCACAGCACACTAATACTGCAGCTCCTATTCTAAACAAACAGAGAGTTTCTAGAGCTTTTTACTCAGGTATGGTAAAAGATTCTACAGAATAAATATAGCATTCTAGCTTGCACTATTGCAGCTAATCTATTGGCAATAAAATGCCTCCGTAGCTTTCCTTCTCCTTTAATACAGAGCTCCAAGAAGTCTGGATTTTAAAAGGCCGGTAATGCAGTTCCCCCCCCACACACACTATGACGTCATGCTCGCATCGTAATTCATTCGAGCCTTGCGAATCAATTAAAATACAGCTGTAACTCAGGCCTGTGTCATTAACCAAGAAACCTTACCGAGGGGCTGCCATCGTCTGACTGCTATAATGCTCACTTCTTGGAGCAATTAAAATGAATAAGGTGGGGGTGCCCTGGCGTTTATTTTATTTTCTGTTGAAACCACATACTTTTTTCTTCTTTAATCCATCTAACTTCTCTATTTTTAATCTGTCTATCGATCTTAAAATGTAATCATTTCCTTGTTTACACTGCATGATCTACTGTTAAACATGCAATCCACTATCGGGCATATGGCTTTCTGTGTGCACAGAGCTCTTGCTCATTTGCACGTTTAAATTTAGACATTTAGCAGGGGAGCTGCCTTGCTAAGGTTTTCAAAAACAAAGGGTCATAGGGGGTCGCTCATTGCTCAATCAGCAAAAACTGTGCTGGTTGGAGAGTGGACAGGACATGCTGTGGGCCAATGCCTAGGGCTGGATCTAAATTAAACTCTGGTTTCTACTGTGCAGTATATCCAGGCAACAAAGTAAAACACGTGCTTGACTGTGAGAGTAAGCCAACAGAGCTCCAGGCATGTTCTTGTGCTATTTGTCTTTATCGTGATCCTTAATCAATGTCGGACTGGGACACGAGTGGGCCCACCCAAAAACCTTAGACCAGGGGCCCACCAAAGAACCATAGACCAGGGGCCCACTCTGAGTACTATTATTATTCTTCTCCTCACTCAACCTCTATTCTCCTAGTCTTTATTCTTTACAGACTATAATCTATTATTCCATCTATTTAGCATCTTTGTTCTCCTAGAAATAGGAAATGGCCATGAAATAGGCCAAATCTTTAGCAGCACAAGGGCCTCCTGACACCTGGGCCCACCGGGAGTTTTCCTGGTATCCCGGTGGGCCAGTCCAACACTGTCCTTAATCACTTTATTCTAAATATTTTTTTAACATTTAAAATATGCCCAGAACTTTATTTTTATTCTGATTAAAATAAACCTACAGCTATCAAATTGAAACCATTGAGAGAACGACATGACTTTCTACCACACATCCAATCACTGTTTTGTGAGTTGCAGATCAAAATCAGTTGGAAGTTTCACGCCAAGTTTAACCCATACTCTGTTTGATGTTTCAGGTGTTCATACAATTAAGGTGACCTATGATGATGAAGCCGTCCCCAACAGCCCATTCAAAGTAGGAGTGACAGAGGGGTGCTACCCTGACCGTGTGAAAGCCCAAGGTGCTGGACTCACAGAATCTGTGACAAGCAAGCCAAACATGTTCTCAGTCATTACAAGGTTAGTAGAGGACACCCCAGCCTAGTTCCATTCCTACCGATGCACTTTGTTGTTTTTATTGACTTGTACATGAATTAAATAATATACTATGATAATAATAGAGATGACTATGGCTCAAAGGGCAACAGCAGGTACAATAGAATCTGCCTTCTAAGGCCAGCAGGGAGTTATTTTGTTGCACAGGATGATTTTGAGAGGTAGAAAGTAAAATGGTCTAAGGGTTTTGCTTATACAGTATAGTTCAGCATTAGATTCACTAGTAACACTAGTGCCATTGCTCCTTGGCAAAATTATCCCCTTAGAAAACTTGAAACCACTCTGGGAACTCCATTTTCCTTCCATACTCCAAAAACATACAGACACGTTAATTGGCCCATAATAAAATTGACCCTACTGTGTGTAAATATGGTAGGTTCCTTAGATTGTAAGCTCTACTGGGGCAGGGACTGATGTGTGTGTAAAATATGTGTGTGTGTTAATGTGTTGGCACTGTATAAGCAACATAATAAATAAGGCAAATTATACGGCACCTTCCACCCATATGTATATATATATATATATACAGAAAATTGCCTAGTTACAGGAAATCAAAAGCAGATAAACACTAATTATAGACTGATGTTGGTTACAAGATTGATATTTATATACACTAAGAATTCATGCGTAAAGCTTTGGTTCCCATTTCTCACTGTATATTGTACAAGATTGTCTTTGATCTTCCCTTTGATTGCAGGGCGCACAAACAGAACATATTTTAAACTTGACCAGATATATTTTTAATTTCACTAAGCAGTCATGCATTGAACACAACATTGTAATTGCCCTTCCAACATAATAAAATGTGGGGACTTTTTAATTTCTGTTTCTGTACTTTTCTGCTCAGATATTATACAGGCAATGAACAATGAGGAGCTTTTGTGTTATTAAGAGTAATGGGTATACCAGATAAAGGCAGCAGGGGAGAATGGGATTGTGGTTTAGTGGAGCACTATACAATACAGGGGCACAAAATGTTTTGATTTGTAATTGTGCAAATAATATTTTTTTGCAGGGGGGCTGGGATTGGTGGTCTGGGAATTACAGTTGAAGGACCCTCGGAATCCAAAATGTCTTGTAAAGACAACAAAGATGGCAGCTGTAGTGTGGAATACACTCCATATGTTCCAGGGGACTATGATGTGAATATAACATATAATGGAGAGCATATTCCAGGTATTAGGGAAACTCTATTGGTTATTCCAGTAATTATTATTTCCTATTATTTGTACAATGGAGGAAAAGGTATAATTTTAAACCTGTGTTTAGTTAAAGGGATTCTAGGGATTTTGTAGGGATTCTGGAGAAGAGCCTGCAATATTTGCTTGGATCTCAAAATAAAGAAATGTATTTGTGTAAGTACTTCCCTGTTACCTCACAGGACACTGCCCCTCACTCTTTCATTTACTGTAAGTGCTTCCCTGTTACCTCACGGGACACTCCCCCTCACTCTCTCATTTGCTGTAAGTACTTCCCTGTTATCTTACAGGACACTCCCCCTCACTCTCTCATTTGCTGTAAGTGCTTCCCTGTTACCTCGTGGAACACTCCCCCCTCACTCTCTCATTTGCTGTAAGTACTTCCCTGTTACCTCACAGGACACTCCCCCTCACTCTCATTTGCTGTAAGTGCTTCCCTGTTACCTCACAGGACACTCCCCCTCACTCTCTCATTTGCTGTAAGTGCTTCCCTGTTACCTCACGGGACACTCCCCCTCACTCTCTCATTTGCTGTTAGTGCTTCCCTGTTACCTCACAGGCCACTCCCCCTCACTCTCATTTGCTGTAAGTGCTTCCCTGTTACCTCACAGAACACTCCCCCTCACTCTCTCATTTGCTGTAATTGCTTCCCTGTTACCTCACGGGACACTCCCCCTCACTCTCATTTGCTGTAAGTGCTTCCCTGTTACCTCACAGAACACTCCCCCTCACTCTCTCATTTGCTGTAATTGCTTCCCTGTTACCTCACGGGACACTCCCCCTCACTCTCTCATTTGCTGTAAGTGCTTCCCTGTTACCTCACGGGACACTCCCCCTCACTCTCTCATTTGCTGTAAGTACTTCCCTGTTACTTCACAGGACACTCCCCCTCTCTCATTTGCTGAAAGTGCTTCCAGGTTACCTCACAGGACACTCCCCCTCACTCTCTCATTTGCTGTAAGTGCTTCCCTGTTACCTCACGGAACACTCCCCCTCACTCTCTCATTTGCTGAAAGTGCTTCCAGGTTACCTCACAGGACACTCCCCCTCACTCTCTCATTTGCTGTAAGTGCTTCCCTGTTACCTCACGGGACACTCCCCCTCACTCTCTCATTTGCTTTAAGTACTTACCTGTTACCTCACAGGACACTCCCCCTCACTCTCTCATTTGCTGTAAGTGCTTCCCTGTTACCTCACGGGACACTCCCCCTCACTCTCTCATTTGCTGTAAGTGCTTCCCTGTTACCTCATAGGACACTCCTCCTCACTCTCTCATTTGCTGTAAGTACTTCCCTGTTACCTCACAGGACACTCCCCCTCACTCTCTCATTTGCTGTAAGTGCTTCCCTGTTACCTCACAGGTAGGGTTGGCACCCAGCCGATATTTTACTGGCCTAGCCAAGGCCGGTATTACAAATTTACCGGCAATGTAGTAGCTGGTAAATTTGTAATACTCCTTACAAAAGCCCTCGGCCGCCCCCAACCTGCTCAAAATGTACCTTTTTTTTTCTGTCTTCAGGCCAAGCGCGCGTTTAGGTCCGCCCCTTGCATCATGCCATGCCCCTTTCTACATCATGTCCCACCCCCTTTCACGTCACGGCCCGCCCATTTGCTCCCGCCCCCACCACCAGCCGGTAAGCATAGTTTTTAAAGGTGGCAACCCTACTCACAGGACACTCCCCTCACTCTCTCATTAGCTGTGTAAATGCTTCCTGGTTACCTCACAGGACACTCCTCCTCACTCTCTCATTTGCTGTAAGCATACCTCCCAACATTTTGGAAGTAAAAAGAGGGACAAAAAATTTTTTTCCCCGCACGTAGCGCAGCAATTCTTGGCCACACCCCTTTCTGTGGCCACACCCCCTAATTACCATGTTTGTTTTACAAAATTTGGCAGGTTATGAAAGTTTGAAAATATTTCTCCTTATCTAAACTGTGTTTTTGTGTCTCAAAATTGTTACAAAGTATCTTATTTGCACATGTGGCTGTTCTGGGCTCTCTGCTGAAAGCCAATTACCGTATATACTCGAGTATAAGCCGAGTTTTTCAGCCCCCAAAATATGCTGAAAAACTCTACCTCGGCTTATACACGGGTCAAGCGCAAAAACGTGTCGCCGGCGCCCAAGAATAGTCTCCAAGAATATTCGCCAGCGTCCAAGAATGGTCTTATACTCGAGTCAATAAGCTTTCCCAGTTTTTGGAAGTAAAATTAGGTACCTCGGCTTATACTCGGGGCAGCTTATACTCGAGTATATACGTAAGTGAGAAACTTTGTTTCTTTTTCTGGCTGTTCAGGGCAGAGAAAAGAGGGACTTTCCAGTACAAATGAGGGACTGCGGGTTGAGCTGTCAAAAGAGGGACTGTCCCTCCTAAAAAGGGACAGTTGGGAGGTATGTGTAAGTACTTCCTGGTTACCTCACAGGACACTCCTCCTTCAATCTCTCATTAGCTGTGTAAATGCTTCCTGGTTACCTCACAGGACATTACCTCTCACTCTCTCATTTGCTGTAAGTACTTCCTGGTTAACTCACAGGACACTCCCCCTCACTCTCTCATTTGCTGTAAGTACTTCCTGGTTACCTCACAGGACACTCCCCTCACTCTCTCATTTTCTGTAAGTACTTCCTGGGTAACTCACAGGACACTCTCCCTCACTCTCTCATTTGCTGTAAGTACTTCCTGGTTAACACACAGGACACTCCCCCTCACTCTCGCATTTGCTGTAAGTACTTCCTGGTTAACTCACAGGACACTCTCCCTCACGCTCTCATTTGCTGTAAGTACTTCCTGGTTACCTCACAGGACACTCCCCCTCACACTCTCATTTGCTGTAAGTACTTCCTGGTTACCTCACAGGACACTCCCCCTCACTCTCTCATTTGCTGTAAGTACTTCCTGGTTACCTCACTCGCTCATTAGCTGTAAGTTCTTCCTGGTTAACTCACAGGACACTCCCCCTCACTTTCTCATTTGCTGTAAGTACTTCCTGGTTACCTCACAGGACACTCTCCCTCACTCTCTCATTTTCTGTAAGTACTTCCTGGTTAACTCACAGGACACTCTCCCTCACTCTCTCATTTGCTGTAAGTACTTCCTGGTTAACACACAGGACACTCCCCCTCACTCTCGCATTTGCTGTAAGTACTTCCTGGTTAACTCACAGGACACTCTCCCTCACTCTCATTTGCTGTAAGTACTTCCTGGTTACCTCACAGGACACTACCCCTCACTCTCTCATTTGCTGTAAGTACTTCCTGGTTACCTCACAGGACACTCCCCCTCACTCTCTCATTTGCTGTAAGTACTTCCTGGTTACCTCACTCTCTCATTAGCTGTAAGTACTTCCTGGTTAACTCACAGGACACTCCCCCTCACTCTCTCATTTGCTGTAAGTACTTCCTGGTTACCTCACAGGACACTTCCCATCATGCTCTCTTAATGGACCTATCCTCCCCTCCACCATTGAAGTATTTGTTGGAGGAAACACTTGTGTTCTAGAAAGCTGAATGTTGTCCTACTATGAGCCTTTGTTCCTGCAGACTTACATTTTTCTCTGTAAATACTTTGCAGGCAGTCCATTCAGAGTACCAGTGAAAGATGTTGTGGATCCCGGCAAGGTCAAGACATCTGGGCCTGGGCTGGGCACAGCAGTACGAGCAAATATCCCCCAGCAGTTTACTGTAGATAGCAGCAAAGCTGGAATTGCTCCCCTGGCAGTGCAGGTGACGGGACCAAGAGGTAAGCAACCCTGAGAGACAACACCAGTTAATACATCCATGTTCTTTCTGAGCCAATCATAACTGTGTGTGTGTGGGCTTTGTCATGTCTCCAAACTGGCTCTAAAAGAGATTTTGACCTGTCAAAACACCAAATTAAGCTAATCATTTTCCAGAACATAAATGTTGAGCCTTTCACCTGAATCTTGTTAACCTGCAACTCTCAGGTGGTTATTTATTAATGTGCAATTTTTTTGGATGGATTTATTATGCCCTGAAGCTGTTTCAAGTCCGAATCTAAAAATACGCCATCTAAAACCTGCCGAATTCATGAAAAAGTCAATGGCAGATGTCCCCTTAACCTCTAGAAATGTTCAGAGTTTTCAGGGGTTGACGCTGTTTTTTCCTCAAAAACTCAAACTCAACCCCAAATTTTTCGCGTTTGAAGCCCGAAAACAACTAAAAATTTTAGTTTCCGATGAAAAACCAGTGTCAAACCCCGACAATCCAAAAAGGCTGCGTTTTTTCCTGATCCGTTTTTTTATTGATAAATAAGGGCAAACCGTGTATTCTAGACTTAAAACTCAGATTCTCTTGGTAACTTTCATCTATGAGGGTATGTTGCAGATTTGTTTAGTTATCAATCCTATGGGGGGGTTCAGTTTGCCATCATTATCAGAGTTTAACTGCTGATCTGGTCAAAGTGTGACACTAAAGAAGAAGATTTGTCTTTGTATGAATAATGTACAAACTGCTCCAGCTATTTCATTTCACAAATTCCACAAAAAAAAAAAGCCAAGTTGGGCGGCTCATATTAAATATAACTCAATTTAACTAAACAGAGTTTATTTTAGGGATGCACTGAATCTGGGATTCGCCAGGATTCGACCTTTTTCAGCAGGATTCGGATTCGGCTCAATACTTCTCCCCAGCTGAACCGAATCCTAACTTGCATATGCAAATTAGTGTCGTGGAGGGAAATTGTGTAACTTTTTGTCACAAAACAAGGAAGTAAAAAAATTTTTCACCTTCCCACCACTAATTTTCATATGCAAATTAGGATTTGGGTTTGTTATTCCGCCAAATTTTTTGAAAAGGATTCGGGGGTTCGGCCGAATCCAAAATAGTGGATTCGGTGCATCCCTAGTTTATCTACAGGTCAAATTTAATATTTCCATTAGACAATGACAAATAGAAAATAAAAAAACAATAGCATTTAAAGGTTTGCCATTCCTTTCCTATTCCTCATTCCTTTGGCCTTCCTCCCTTTAGTTGTTGTGAACTAAGGCTGGCTGGGGGAGCTGGGAGTTCTAGTTTCCAACAGATGGAAACCATGCTTTTTTTTTTTATTAATATCCCTCCGAAGGCCACACTACAGGGGGGAATGTGGGAGGGGGAGTGGGATATTGTAGGAAGTATCCCTGGTGTCCTGTATAATGTCAGTCAGGAAAACATCAAGCAGATCCCTTATGAGTCTTGTTATTCTTTTCATCTGTACGTACGTCCAGGGAAAATCCTGTGATCAGATACAAATGTAGGTTCATGTGAGGTCACAATGCAGCAATATTTCCACTGTAGCCTCTCTTAAAGCATAAGTAGAGCAATACATTCATAAATCACACAGGGATCATTCAGAGGAAAAGGGGTTTTGTCATTACATTTAGGTTATCTTACATGGGGCAGACTATAAAGACATATGGACATATCGCAGCTCTACAGTGCTGTTAGCATGTTTTAACGGTGTAGTCTAAATTACATTTAAAAGAGAAGTCAACCATTTAAGAAAAAAACCCGTACCCCCCACCCCATGGAGACTCCCCCCCAGCCTAACTCCCCCCCTGGGGAAATGCCCTATACTTTATAAATAACCCTCGTGCAGATTCTGGAATAGGAGTTCCACGCAGCCATCTTCCAGGTCTTCAGCAAGGTGAGTGGGAGATCGCCATGTTGGCGCATGCACAGTTGGTGCATTTTGCTGGTTCGCGACAATTGCGACTGTGCTGAAACTCACGAAAATTGCCGAAGCGCCAGAAGACACAGAAGATGGCTGTGTGGAACTCCGATGCCAGACTCTGCACCGAGGGGTAAGTATAAAGTATGGGGCAGTTAGGCTGGGGGGAGGGGGCCTCTGTGGGGTGGGGGTACAGGTTTTAAAGGTTTGACTTCTCCTTTAAAGGCAGATTTATTAAGGGTCGAATAGTAAATTATAATTTTCAAATTTTTATTGGTGTCAAAATTCACACATTCAAATGTTAATCCCCCTATTCAAATGCAGGGTCAGACTGGCCTGGCGGGACACCAGGAAAAAACCCAGTGGGCCCCGACCCTCAAGGGCCCCTGCTGGGCCAGACCCCCTCTACCCCAGACCCCCTCTACAGTGCATGCCCACTGAGCGGCACGTCACAATAGGGGGGCCCTGGACAGCAGTCCTGGTGGGCCCCCCAGTCCGACCCTGTTCGAATGTAAATTCAAATGTGAGATTTATCAAACCTCGACCATGGAAACAGTCCTAATTCGAATATTCACCTCCTAAAACCTGCTGAGTTCATGTACAAGTCAATGGCAGAGGTCCGTTGAGCCATTTGAAGATGTTAATAGCCTTCTTGAAATTCGAGGTTTTTTCGGAGGGACGTTCAAATTTCTTCTTAAATAACCTCCCATTATTTGCATATACAAATTAGGGTTTGGTATTCGTATACATTTGTAGCCTTAACAGAGCATTTGTTTTTTAGATGAGGTCAATGACCCCCCATATGAAAGCTGAAAAGTGTCAGAAGAAGAAGGCGAATAATTCAAAAACTATAAAACAATAAAGACCATTAGAAAAGTTGCTTAGAATTAGTCATAGTATAACATACTAAAAGTGAACATAGTATAACTATAACTATAACAAACAAGGGAAAGTTGTGCTCACCACTATTTTTTAAAACCATTAGGCGGGGGTGCAATGAGGCTGTGACCACAAAATACATATAGTCAACTACAAGAGTCCTCTGCACTCAACCCATTATCAATATATTTAAGACAGAGACATTTTGTGCTACTGCTACTAAAAAATGCCTTACCCTTTAAACAACACAGGGATTGTTTGTCCATATATTGCAATATATTTAAGCTGAACAACTACGTCACAGTCATCCCATATCTGGCCAGTCCTACACTCAATTTTATCTGATTCATTAAAAATTCTATTGCTTCATTATACATTTTACACAGGGTTTTACCTGCAACTTACTTGCTGCTTTCAAAGTAAAACTCCCAAACTTGGCATTTTTCAGTAGCAGTAGCACAAAATGTCTCTGTCTTAAATATATTGATAATGGGTTGAGTGCAGAGGACTCTTGTATTTGACTATATATATTTTGTGGTCACAGCCTCATTGCACCCCCGCCTAATGGTTTTAAAAATTAGTGGTGAGCACAACTTTCCCTTGTTTGTTTTATATAGATAGATAGATAGATAGATAGATAGATAGATAGATAGATAGATAGATAGATAGATAGATAGATAGATAGATAGATAGATAGATAGATAGATATAGACCAGTGATCCCCAACCAGTAGCTCGTGAGCAACATGTTGCTCCCAAACCCCTTGGATGTTGCTCCCATTGGCCTCAAATAGGTGCTTATTTTTGAATTCCAGGCTTGGAGGCGAGTTTTAGTTGCATAAAAAGCAGGTGCACTGCCAAACAGAGCCTCAATGTAGGCTGACAATCCACATATGGACTACTAAATGGCCAATCACAGCCCTTATTTGGCACCCCAGGAACATCTTTCATGCTAGTGTTGCTCCCCAGCTCCTTCTACTTCTGAATGTTGCTCACGGGTTCTAAAGGTTGGGGATCCCTGATATAGATAGATACCTCCCACAAATATTCCAATGGGATGTTCTTGCATACAATAAGCAGCCCTGTGTTTAAGAGAAAACGCATGACACTTTAATCTTTATGCTGCAAAATATTGCAGTCTAATCTCTTGATACCCCCTCCAGCCTGATATAAAATTGGTAAATCCGAGCAACAAATTCTTTCCCCCCAAGTACAAATACATTTTCTGCTTAGAACCCCAGGCACTGATATTATTTCTACATGACTGGGCACAGGCTAGTTAACCATGTCATGGGAATGCACCTTCCAGGCAGCAGGCTGTCCAATGCAATTGAGTGAGCTGACATATACAATGGCGTGGCTACTGCAAAACAGATTCAGACAGAAGCCCTTTTGTTTTGTAAAGCTGCTATGGCACTCTGGGATTTCAGAACAGGACTCCTGCCGAGTGCTGAAAACTAAATCTGATTGACAGTTAATGTGCATTGCGTGCTTGTACTGGGGAGTTCTAGCTTTGCCTTTGCTTTCTACATGGACATGAGAAATAGCACTTTTCCATATGAAACGCTAGGCCCGTGTTGTAAGGGACATTTTTCTCATAGTTGGGGCTTCTTTGCTGATAATTTTTCCATTTGGGAAGCGCCGGATTTGGAATCGTAGGGCCCAATCTATGCAAGAAAGAAAAATGTTTTTTTTTTTTTTCAAAACACATCAGTTAATAGTGCTGCTCCAGCAGAATTCTGAAATCCGTTTCTCAAAAATTTACACATGCAAATTAGGGAAAGGAGAGGGGAAAGAGCGCCTAGCAAGAGGCTAAATTTTCTTTTTACGTTCTTGTTGTATAGTGAAAAGTCACATGATTTTTTGGATTTGGTTTGGCCATGCTCTTGGATTCATCTGAATCCTGCTAAAAAAGGCAGAATCCTGGCTGAATCCTGTATTCGGTGGATCCCTACAATGTACTGTAGTGTATCAGACATCTTCTGAATACCAAAACGATGCTCTAACCGTGGGCTGAGCCCAGACTCTGGGCCAGTTTTACATGAATAAAAGGCATAGGAGATTTATAAATGCATATAGTTATGTCAAGGGATTCTTAAAGGGATACAATTGTGGGAAAACTTTTTTTTTCAAAATGCAACAGTGCTGCTCCAGACTTCTGCACTGAAATCTGTTTCTCAAAAGAGCAAACAGATTTTTTAATATTTAATTTTGAAATCTGACATGGGGCTAGACATATTGTCAGTTTCCCAGCTGCCCTTGGTCATGTGACTTGCGCTCTGATCAACTTGCAGTACAGCAGTAAAGAGTGACTGAAGTTTGAGTGATATCACCCCCCTCCCTTTCCCCCCAGCAGCCTAACAACAGAACAATGGGAAGGGAACCAGATAGCAGCTCCCTAACACAAGATAACAGCTGCCTGGTAGATCTATGAACAGCACTCAATAGTAAAATCCAGGTCCCACTGAGACACGCTCGGTTACATTGAGTAGGAGAAACAACAGCCTGCCAGAAAGCAGGTTCATCCTAAAGTGCTGGCTCTTTCTGAAAGCACATGACCAGGCAACATGGATATTACAAATAAGAAAAAATACACTTGCAAAATTGTAGAATGAATTATTTGCATTGTAAACAGTGTCATTTAGAAATAAAAACTACACCATAAAAATCATGGACAGAATTGCAAGGGAAACTCCATCCAGAAATTCTAAGCTTATTTCCATAACAAAAATAAATAGCAGTAATTTACACAAAGAAAAATATGTCCATCATTGTTTTATAATAATCAGGGAACCCCTTAACTGGCCCACAGCTGCTCATTCCTCCCTGTTGAAAGGCTGTTGTAAAAAACACACTGGGGAGAGGCAATTGTTATTTGTTCGCATGGACAACTACAGAGACAGCTGCAATGAGCCTAAGTGGAGACAAGCCCTATATTACCTCTAAGGGTCTGGCTACACGAGAAATTCAGGGAGATCAGTCGCCACAGTGACAGATCTCCTCTTCTTCGGGGCAACAATCCCCCTGCCCTCCGCCGGCTAAAATAAAAATCTCCTGTGGCAATGTACTTGCGGCACTTTGATTTCCGAGGTCACCCAAAGTTTCGTTCCTTCTGAAAACGAAGCATCGCGTGTGACTTCCCCCAGGCGATTTTTATTTTAGCCAGCGGAGGGCAGTGGAAGGCAGTTCGGGGAGATTGTCGGCCCGAAGAAGAGGAGATTTGTCACTGGGGCAACTAATCTCCCGAAGCTGCTCGTGTAGCCAGACCCTTACACTCCGGTGCTGCACATGAGCAATCAATCTGTGCTGTTTTTCTTTCAATATCACATTACTTTACTAATATGATGCAGATAAGCGTGTTACCTCAGATAACCTGGATAGCCTGCTGCTTCTGACATTAAATCATTATTCTGTGGTTTGTGAGCTGCTCCTTCCCATCCAATCAAACTCTCTGTGATTGTAAGAGCCACATAATGTGCTGCTGGAAAGGCGACGGGCCCCTTTGCCAAATAAATAGATCATGCTGAGAACTTCACTTATGTTAAAGGAGAAGGAAAGCTCCTGAAGCAGTTTGCCAATAGATTAGCTACAACAGTGCGAGCTATAACTTTATTTTTTCTGTAGAATGCTTTACCATACCTGAATAAACAGCACTGGAAGCTCTCTGTTTGTTTAGGATAGCAACTGCCATATTGGCTTGGTGTGACATCACTTCCTGCCTGAGTCTCTCCCTGCTCACTTATAGCTCTGGGCTCAGATTACAGCAGGGAGAGGAGGAGGGAGGGAGAGAGGAGCAAATTGAGCATGCTCAAGGCTGTGCCCTGGAGCAGAGTCCTGCGTGGGTCCATTTTTTGGGACCCGTACCCGCAACCTGCAATCCGCAAACCCGGACCCGCAACCCGCATTCTTACGCGCTTGGACCCGCAAGTACCTTATCCGCAACCCGGACCCGCGACCCGCTGACCATCAAGAATCTGGAAGTCATTATAAACCGGAAGTGACATCATCGGAACTAGCCATAATCAGAAAAAAAGGAGTAAAACATGAAGTGCTGTCGTAAACTGGAAGTGACATCATCTGAAGTAGCCGTGACCAGTAAAAAGGAGTAAATATCGCTATTGAGAAGACCCGCGGCCCGACCCGCAGAACCGCCGACCCGCGTCTATGCCTGCACTCGGAACTTCTATCCGCAACCCACAGGGTGCTGCAGGTTCTTGCGGGTAGCAGTACCCGACCCGCTGCAGGACTCTACCCTGGAGGTTTAAGCTGAAAACAGTAAGTCTGATACAGAAGCCCATGAGTACACAATAGAAGGAAAGAAATGTGCTGTTTGTTTTGACAGAGGACTCAGAGCAGCATTACTTTGAGGGTTTACTGGTGTATTTATATAGACCTTTCTGATAAAGCTTACTTAGTTGTGGCTTCTCCTTCTCTTTTAATATTGAATAACAATTGGATAATAACCCCTAGCTCACAGTTCTGCCCTCTTGGTATTGTCCTTTCAACCCAAGTTGCTCTAGAACACTCAGCCTATGCTGTTGAAGAAAACTGGGAGTTGTAGTCCAACAACAGGTTGAACACTTTTCAAGTAACTGTTTCACTTGCACGCATCTCCCCAGTAATCGCTTTTAGTTTTATCCTGAAGCACAGAAATTCTTTTTGTAGATGGCATTCACAACTGATCAAAGCAGGTCGAGAGGATTGAACACTCTCCAGTTAAACTTCAGCTGGAGACCGTGACTTCCCCCTGTGCCTGCTGAGGATTGTGTTGTTCTAAAACTGCAAGTTTGTTTTTTGGACAAACAATAGTTTTACTGTCTTGTTTAAAGGGGCTAAAAGATTAAAGGGGAAGTTTACTTTTCAATAACCTACAAAAAAACCTTTTTTATTCATTTAACATTACTATAAAGTCGTTCAATAGATATTGAATTAAATGCAAGTTTGTGCTGCATCTGCTTACCAATTGAAAGCTTGCATTCGGCATATAATTCAATGTTACCTTCTTAATGGTTGCTTTGGGTTACTAGAAGGACTGAGTAGTAATTTGGGCATGTGAAAATCTGCAGCAGGCCAATTCACATGGCTTTGTATTGTTTGAGGCCCTCCTTGAAATTGAAGTCCCTTCGCCCTTTAAGTTCTATGTACAACAGAGGCATTATGTTATTCCAATACCTAATGTGTCACTGAATAGAGAGAGGCTTAGGAAGGCAATGAAATAAAATAATCTGTGCCTTTGTCTGTAGCATTAAAAAGGTGTTTTTTAAAGATGAGCTTCCTTTTTAAAGGACAGCTATATCCCCAAAATGAATACTTGAGATAGTTTATATCAAATTGTCATATTAAAGAATCTTATCTAACTGGAATATATATTTAAGTAAATATTGCCCTTTTACATCTCTTGCCTTGAACCACCATTTTGTGATGGTCTGTGTGCTGCCTCAGAGATCACCTGACCAGAAATACTGCAGCTCTAACTGTAACAGGAAGAGATCGCCTGACCTGAAATACTGCAGCTCTAACTGTAACAGGAAGAGATCACCTGACCAGAAATACTGCAGCTCTAACTGTAACAGGAAGAGATCACCTGACCAGAAATACTGCAGCTCTAACTGTAACAGGAAGAGAGCACCTGACCAGAAATACTGCAGCTCTAACTGTAACAGGAAGAGATCACATGACCAGAAATACTGCAGCTCTAACTGTAACAGGAAGAGATCACCTGACCAGAAATACTGCAGCTCTAACTGTAACAGGAAGAGATCACCTGACCAGAAATACTGCAGCTCTCACTGTAACAGGAAGAGATCACCTGACCAGAAATACTGCAGCTCTCACTGTAACAGGAAGAGATCACCTGACCAGAAATACTGCAGCTCTAACTAACAGGAAGAGATCACCTGACCAGAAATACTGCAGCTCTAACTGTAACAGGAAGAAGTGTGGAAGCAAAAGACAGAACTCTGTCTGTTAATTGGCTCATGTGACCTAACATGTATGGTTTGTTTATGTGCACCATGAATCATACGATCCCAGGGGGCGGCCCTTGTTTTTTAAAATGGCAGTTTTCTATTTATGATTACCTAATGGCACATACTACTAAAAAGTGTATTATTGTGAAAATGGTTTATTTATATGAAGCAGAGTTTTACACATGAGCTGTTATATGCAATATCTTTTTATAGAGACCTAAATTGGTTGAGGGGTATAGTTTTCCTTTAATAGCTGTAAAGGTGATAGAAATAAAAGATGCAACTTGTTCAAGTTGGGGCTTTATTAAGCTCTTTCCACGTCAGTCATTTCAGGGCGAGTTTTAAATCTTGCTTGTTTATTGTACAGGGACGGTGGAACCAGTAGACATAGTGGATAATGGAGACGGGACTCACACAGTGAGTTATACGCCCACGCTGGAGGGCCCCTATACCGTAGCTGTCCAGTATGCTGATGAAGAGATCCCACGAAGGTAAACTTGCTGTTCTCCTTGAACCTCAGATTTTTTTTTTTTTTTAATTCATCTGACAGCAACCCAGATATCTCATAGTATATATAGTATATTCTATGATGTTTGTTTTTAAGATTTGTTTTTAGGAACCCATGTCTCCTGGTATACCAGTTCCAGGTTCATTTTATCATGTTATCCTTACACTTCTCCTCTTTATCCTGTTTAGGCAGAAATATTTTCTCTCTGAGCATGGTTTTGATTTGTCATGTATGGGTACCATATAGTACAGGTATGGGACCTGTTATCCAGAATGCTCAGGACCTGGGATTTTCCAGATAATGTTTTTTTTTCCGTAATTTAGCTCATATATATATATATATATATATATATATATATATATATATATACCCTAATACTACTAATAATAATACCCTAATAATATGAATAATTAATAATAATACTACTAATAATAATACCCTAATAATATGAATAATTAATAATAATATTAATAATAATTGGTAATAATAATACCCTAAGTCTACTAGAAAATCATATAAACATTAAATAAAGCCAATAGTCTGGTTTTGCTTCCAATAAGGATTAATTATATCTTAGTTGGTACAAGCGACTGTTTTATTATCATGGAGAAAATGGAAATCACTTTTTAAAATTCGGGATGTGGCCTTTTTCATCAGAATTCAGATTCGGCTGAATCCTTCTGCCGGGCCGAACCTAATCCTAATTTGCATATGCAAATTAGGGGCATATGCAAATTAGGATTGGGGAAATTGCATGACTTTTTGTCACAAAACAACGAAGTAAAAAATGTTTTCTCCTTCCAACCCCTAATTTGCATATGCAAATTAGTATTTGGTATTCGGCTGAATCTTTTGCAAAGGATTCAGGGGTTCAGCCGAATCCAAAATAGTGGATTCGGTGCATCCCTACTGGATAATGGGTTTCCAGATAATGGATCCCATACCTGTATAGAAAAGTCCACAGTTAAAGTTTTTGGCACCAGGAAGAAAAGTGAGCATAAAAGTTTTTGATATGCCAAATGTTTGTATGATTGGTGTATCCTGGGAACCTGCTAAGGATCATGGCCTACACAGATGGTTATACCACTCTTCAGATTCTAATCTTTATTGTTATCTAGCCACCATATTAGTATTATAATATTCTTAAAGAGATGGGGGAGTCTATGCTATGAGTCCAAAATCGGCAGCAGGGTAGTAGGGACGTACCCCAGTTCCCAAGGCACCATTAAATAGTCATTAAACAAAATATATGTCCCATAGCCCATAATTCATAAAATTCAAGTTTATTCAATTTAACATACTAACATGTTAATATTAGTACATACTGACCCCATATAACCCACCTATATTATATATTTATATTGATATGACTAACATATTAGTATTGGTTCAAGACTAATTTTTGATTTGCTGTTCAAGTCCCTTTAAGGTGAAGGTCTTGCCAACGTATGATGCCAGCAAGGTGACTGCCAGCGGTCCTGGACTCTGCGCTCAAGGAGTTTCTGCCAGCCTGCCAGTTAATTTTGCTGTAGATGCCAAGAATGCAGGACTAGGACCTCTGTCGGTCCAAATCACGGTGAGTTGGATTGGGTGAAATGTGGGGCAATTGACCCCCTACACCAGTGGTCCCCAACCAGTAGCTTGTGAGCAACATGTTGTTCCCAGTAGTCTCATAAGAAAGTGCTTATTTTTAATCTCTGTCTTAGAGGCAAGTTTTGGTTGCTGCCAAAAGGCGTACTGCCAAACAGCGCCTCCTATACGCTACCAGTTCATATAGGGGCTACCAAACAGCCAATCACAGCTCTTATTTGACATCCCCATGGACTTTTTCACGTTTGTGTTGCTCTCCAACTCTATTTTTACATTTAAATGTGGCTCACGAGTAAAAAAGGTTGGGGACCCCTGAAATTGAATGCAAAAGGAAGCTCACACATAGGGGCAAATTCACTAAGATGCGAAGTTGCGCCAGGCGCAACTTTGCCGCACTTCGCCAGGCGTATTTTCGCCAGCGCTCCGCAAATTCACTAAAATCCGAAGTTGCGCACAGGGGTAGCGTTAGTTTGCGAAGTTGCGCTACCGTTAATCCGCCAAGCGAAGCGAAGTTTCGCTAGCGATGGTTAATTTGCATACGGCGCGAAATTCAAATTTCAATGGAGGAACACGTATCTGCACTACAAATGCCTAGAAAACCTTCAAATCAGCAAATATAAATTTTATTTTGCCCTACACATGTGCCCACTGTCTAGGTAAGTTGCCATGAGTCAGGAAATGTAGGGGGGAAGGAGGGGAGCCCCAAAAATATTTTCGATCTTTTTCAGCCTATCACCCATCATGTAGAAAACAAGGCAGCGTTTTTTGGGACTTAGAAAAATTTTTTACTTTTTTGGAAACAATCCCTATCTACTCTATTGCGCTTCGCCAGGTCTGAGGTGGTGAAGGAAGTCTGGCGTAAAAGGTAGCGTTCAGTACACTGCGCAAGTTAGTGAATTTGCGTAGTTACATCGCTAGCGAAAATTCGCCAGGCGTAAGTGTGCAAAGTAACACTAGCGAATTTACGCCAGCGTTCGTTAGTGAATTTGCGAAGTACCGAAAATGCCAAACGCTAGCGAATTGACACTAGCGTTCGGCGTTTAGTGAATTTGCGCCATAGGGTAGTATTGTCTCAATTAAGATAAGCAATTAAGCCTCTAGAGCCACAGATGGTGCCTGGAGAGCTACTGTATATTGCAGAAGATCCACCAGTGTGATATTCTTCAAGATTCCCCCTTTCGGGTATATATTCACAAGATTTCTTGGATTTTTGATGCATATAGTAATGTTCGTTCTTCACCTTATAAGTTTTCTCCAGTCATCCACCAAGTAGTATAATGAAGATATAAAGCAAAATATAGTATAATGAAAGCCCTACACAATGAAAGCACTGAATTCCAAATAAAGAGTGTGTAACTTTAAGAATGTTGTAGAATTATCCAGCTAGTAGATATTGCATATTAGACATTGGCTTGGGTTAATTACCCCTGACACACAGTAGCACAGCAATAACAACCACTTACTTGTAAAATAAACTCTCGGAAAAAGGCTATAAACAAATATGTTGGTACCATATTACCGCATGATGATTTTTCTCTGTTATTATTTTTAATTTCTCTTGCTGGCCTTTACATGAGGCTTTTTTTCATCTGAATGTTTCCGGCAGCTCCAAGAGTGGCAGTTCTATTTCCCAGCCATCCCAGGAAACGGAGGATTACAGGATATTCCCTTTAGCCATTTACAGAGTGTAAATCATCACAAATAAGAAATTTAAGTATTTGTTTAGGAAATCGAGAAAAAAAAAAATCTTGTGGGGAATGTTCACAGAAAACGGAGGGAAAGAGAAACTCTGGGCAAGGTCTCAAGAAATGTCCTTGTGTAATCAAACGTGCTCATTAAGAGCTTTCCAAACGAGATGTTCTTTCATTGATACTTGTATTAAAACAATATTGTGCAGAAACATGTTACTTGATCAGGCTGTTTATTTAAACTGATGAATCAATCCCTCTGAGGTGGTTAGAAACGCAAGTCACTGTACCCTATTTTCATAGCCAGCGGGTAGAATTTTCCAGGTTTTTTTTGTTTTTTTTTAAATGCCTGTATATGACATTTGTTTTTAAACATCTTTACTATCTTTTGACTGTAGGATCAAGAAGGGAAGCCAAAGAAAGCACATATTCAGGACAACAATGATGGCACCTATTCTGTATCTTACATCCCAGACAGGACTGGGCGCTACCATGTTGCTGTGAAATATGGAGGAGATGACATCCCTTACTCCCCATATAGAATTCGTGCCAAGTCCATAGGAGATGCCAGCAAGTGCACAGCAGCAGGTAAATGCATATCTAAGGTGTTAGGAGGGTATGTCACTAATGGGTAGCCTTGTATGAAAAACAGCTCCATCTTTAAGCGTAGAAAAAATTTTGTTTTTTGTAGAATTATCTAGTTATGCAAATACTTAAAGGATTACTGTCATGGGAAAATATGTTTTTTTTTAAAAAAATGTATCAGTTAATATAGCTGCTCCAGCAGACTTCTGCACGTTCAAAAGAGCAAACATATTTTTTTATGTTTAATTTTTCAATCTGACATGATATTCTCAGTTTCCCAGATGCCTACAGTCATGTGGCTTGTGCTCTGATAGACTTCAGTCACTTTTAGGGTCTGGCCACATGGGCAGATTCCGTGAGATTAGTCACCAGGCAACAAATCTCCTACTCTTCATGGCGACTTATCTCCCCGATCTGCCTTCCGTCGTCTAAAATGAAAATCACTTGGTGGCAGTCACTGGGAGCACTTTGTTTTTCGAAAACACCCGTAATTGCCTCGCGGAAATTTCGGGCGACTTCGGAAAACAAAGCGCTCCTTTTCATTTTAGATGGCGGAAGGCAGATCGGGGAGATTAGTCACCAGACGACAGATCTCCCTGAATCTGCCCGTGTGGCCAGAGCCTTACTGCAAGTTGGAGTAATATCACCCCTTCCCTGCTCCCCCCCAGAAGCCTAACAACAGAACAATGGGAAGATAACAGCTGCCTGGTAGATCTAAGAACAGCTCTCAATAGTAAAAATCCATGTCCCACTGTGACTCCTTCAGTTGCATTGAGTAGGAGAAAAAACAGCCTGCCAGAAAGCAGTTCCATTCTAAAGTGCTGGCTCTTTCTGAAAGCACATGACCAGGCAAAATTACATGCACCTACACACCAATATTACAACTAAATGCATTTGTTAGTAGAAATGCTATATCTTTACATGGTAGAGTGAATTATTTGCAGTGTAAACAGTGTCATTTAGAAATAAAAACGACACCATAAAAATCATGAATCCCTTTAAAGCCATTTTTTGCTGCAAAAGGTGAATCTACAGTATGAGGGTATCACTTATTGTGTGCCCAGAACATTCCTTCTCTGTATATTTGTATTTATACATATGGGAGGAGGGAGGTGCCATATTGATTCCCTTAGACAGTACAGTATGAGGGTATAGCTTATTGTGTGCCCAGAACATTCCTTCTCTGTAGATTTGTATTTATACATATGGATAAGGGATATGCGTATTGTGTGCTCAAATGGCTGCTAAGGTCCGTGAAATGCCCACAAGTAGCTTCAGTTAAAAGCTGGATTGCTGTAAAATGATAAACTTATACAAATTAATAATAATAGAAATCTAACTGCGAAATGTCCTGGAATGTCATTCATTGTATATATTATACTGAATGTTTTGTGTAAGGGGATCTTCCCCTTGAAACTTGTGCAGTTCCAGATTTCTCGGATGTGATTGGACAAGAGAGATACTTTATACTTTGGGAAATGTGGCAGAATGAATGCTTTGCTTATACCTGCCTGCTCTTTCCCAGCCCTGGAGACCAAACCAGTTCAATACTGGGCCAGATCCTGTTCCCTTTACGATTCCACTTCATTTGACAAACTTCTTTCTTTGCTCTTGTATTGTAGAATGGAAGTTTCCGACCCCTTTTTTTTTGTTTTTCCCTATAATTCCTCCTATAGGAATGTTATTCATAGTGTTTGTCTGATGGATTTCCTATGTACGATCGGCTTATTGTAACCGGTGACCGTGGGCAACAGTAATCAGTATAACTATTTAGCGGTGTGTTTTATATATATATGTGTATAATTTTTCTCTCTTAAAGCAAACTTCTAGCTGTTCCAAAGGAAACAATATGGCTACAGGCCTGTATGTATAAATGCAAATATACAGAGAGGGAATGATCTGTGCACAAACTAAACAGGGATTTTATTTGTATAATCAGACTGTACATTTGAATTACGGATATTGGACAGACCTGTGTGTTTTTAGGTCCCGGTATCCAGGCAGCAGTAAAAACAGGGGAGGAAGTTGGTTTTGTGGTCGATGCCACAACCGCTGGTAAAGGGAAAGTCACGTGCAGCATCCTCGGCCCAGATGGGTTGGAGACTGAAGCAGATGTGATCGAGAACGCGGACGGCACTTATGACATTTACTACACTACAGCTAAAACTGGACCCTACGTCATCCACGTTCGCTTTGGTGGAGCTGACATCCCCAATAGCCCCTTCACTGTAATGGTAAGATGATTGTGTTGTTCATGTGCCCTCCCTTTTCTGCCAAATTCTGACAGTGATGCCTTTCTGCATAGTCTGTATCTAATAGGCCCTGGAACTAAAGTTGATGGATTTAACAGGGCAGGATCTTCTTGCTTAGTCCTTCCAGAGGAACAGTTATGTATCTGACTATCTGTAGGCACAAAGGGATAACATTATAAATCAACTGCAACCAAACAATCGGTGTCTCTAAGCAGTTATTCAGAGCATGAAAAACAGGGCAGAGCATCATACCCAGCATTACACAAACTCACAGCATTATCCTTGCTATAGTAAATAGCTCCGGCTCAGAGCATTATGCTGGGCACAGTGCAGCAACACAGGTTTGGAGCATTATCCTGGACACTCCAACAAAGCACAGCAACACAGATGTAGTATAGTTTTCGATTAAAAAAAAACCCAGCAAACTATACTACAATAGGTGTTATCCTGGGCATAGCAACTCAGGCTTGGACCGCTGTCCTGGGCACAGCAACTCAGGCTTAGAACATTGTTCTGGGCACAGCAACTCAGGCTTAGAATGTTATCCTGGGCACAGCAACTCAGGCTTAGTATGTTGTCCTGGGCACATCAACTCAGGCTTAAAACATTGTCCTGGGCACAGCAACTCAGGCTTAGAACGTTGCCCTGGGCACATCAACTCAGGCTTAAAACATTGTCCTGGGCACAGCAACTCAGGCTTAGAACGTTGTCCTGGGCACAACAACTGAGAGTTGGATGGTTGTCCTGGGCACAGCAACTCAGGCTTAGAAAGTTGTCCTGGGCACAGCAACTCGGGCTTACAACATTGTCCTGGGCTCAGCAACTCGGGCTTAGAACGTTGTCCTGGGCTCAGCAACTCGGGCTTAGAACGTTGTCCTGGGCTCAGCAACTCGGGCTTAGAACGTTGTCCTGGGCACAGCAACTCGGGCTTAGAACATTGTCCAGGGCACAGCAACTCAGGCTTAGAACGTTGTCCTGGGCTCAGCAACTCTGGCTTAGAACATTGTCCTCAGCACAGCAATTTAGGCTTAGAACATTGTCCTGGGCTCAGCAACTCGGGCGTAGAACATTGTCCAGGGCACAGCAACTCGGGCTTAGAACATTGTCCTGGGCTCAGCAACTCTGGCTTAGAACATTGTCCTCAGCACAGCAATTTAGGCTTAGAACATTGTCCTGGGCTCAGCAACTCGGGCTTGGTAGTGAAATTCTTTAAAACAGAAGTGCAGGAAGAAAATGTAGGTATTGTTATAATAAATGGCTGTGTTATATATATATATATATATATATATATATATATATATATATATATATATATATATATATATATATATATATGAGGAATTTGCTTACTCTTTAAATCCTACACAGAAATTGCTTTTGATGAATGGCCAGTTTATTCTCACAAATGAAACAGTACGTCGCCACCTCCTGGCTCTCAGTGGTAAAGCAGGACTTTGGGTTGTAAATAACAGGGGGACAACATTTAACCTCTATGATCAGTTTCTTACATTCTGCTCCAATGCACCAATTTGTTTTCCTTCTGCTGTTTGATAACGAAATAATATTTGTTGTTTTGTTCTTACAATCTGGGATTATAACCTATGTTTTGTGTCCTTGTGATCCCCTTGTTCCAAACACCAGGCTACAGATGAAGTCCCCGTACAGGTGCAGCAGCAGTCCCTTAGTGCATGTCCTCCAGGCTACCAGTCCTTGGTATATTTTTATTTATTGCCCACACCCTCTCTCTTTCCATATTTCTTCCCTCACAGCCAATCATGTTGCTGCTTTTTGGAACTGCTTGAGCCAATCTTGGCCCTCACTGATCACGTCTTCCATTTGATCCATGAACGTTTCACTTTTAGGGCACCAATCACATCTCAGCCGGACCCATTCTGCTTTGAGCATGGCTCCGTGCTCTATTGTTTCCTGATTCCCGGAGGGGTCTCTACTTTGGTTTTTGCTTTATGCTTATTTTTGAACCTCCGGTCTGCAAGTACTGGCCGCCCATTTCATTTCCAGCTGTTACCAATCATTAAGGGGAATGTAATAAAAGGTGCATAGTATTTCTGGGTCTAGTAACCCATTGCAGCCAGTTATCTGACCAGTAAAAGCTGCATGCTAAGTGGTTGCCATGGGTTACTAGACCTGTGGCAAGCTTCACCCCATTAATACATTACCTATGACCTGTGTCACCATGATGGGATGTGGATTTCTTCGCTCCTCCCGATCACCCTGCGGCACCAGATTAACTTTTTCTTTCAGATTTCCTGGAAATCTAAATATTCACATTTCCATGAATTGTTTTTTTTTTTTTTTGGCCTTAAATCCATACTTGGTAGCTATGCAAACAGACTATGCTCAGACGGTGGTGTGGATCAACAAAAATTCTGTCAGTCCTATGGAAAAAAATGCCACTTTAACCCACTCTTCAAAATCAGTTATATTTGGATGCAAAGTAATATGGGAGTTGTAAGGGTTTATGACTTCTATTAGATTACTCTCTTGCACACTCCACTTCCTGTTCTGGAGAAAAAGAAAGTCTCTGTGCTTGATCTGTTTGCATTGTCACCAGCATGGACGGGGCTCCTTGGTTCAGACACATTACTTTCTGAGACTAATAACACCATTTTTTTTGTAGGTATCGGAGGCAGATTATGCTCCTGTTGGCTCAATGAATGGTCTGGGTTTCCGGCCTTTTGATTTGGTTATTCCATTTGCCGTACGAACTGGAGAGATAACAGGTAAGTGGTGTTTTTAAGCTGCACTTTCACCTTTAAATTAACAATTAGTATGATGTAGAGAAGGATATTCTGAGATGATTTGTAGATGATTTTAATTTTTTATTATTTGTGGAATTTGAGTTATTTAGCTTTTTATTCAGCGGCTCTCCAGTTTGCAGTTTGGTTGCTAGCAACCATGTATTACTTTGTATAAGATACTGGAATATGAATAGGAGAGGTCTGAATATATGGATGAGTAATAAAAAGTAACTTACAAAGACATTGTTTCTTAGATGGAGTCAGCCATTTGAAAGCTGGAAAGCACCAGTAGAAATAGGCCAAAAAAATGAAGGCCAATTGAAAAGGTGCTAAGAATTAGTCATTCTATTACATACTAAAAATTAACTTAAAGGTGAACCACCCCTTTAAGTTACTAATTTCGTCATAGAGATTTTCAATCAGCACATTTAGAGACAAGACAATTTGCTATTGGTTTTCATTTTTTATTATTTGTGTTTTTTGAATTATTTAGCGTTTTATTCGGCAGCTCTTCAATTTGCATCATAATTAATCTGGCAGCTAGGATCTAAATTCCCCTAAGTTCAATGCGAAATATCGTTAAAATGGGGGAATATGTATTGCAACCTTTTATTGCACATTTTGATCAGTAGGGAAGGGCACCTTACAGCAGTGTTGCTCTCCAACCCCTTGGATGTGGCCCCCGAGTTGCCTCAAAGCAGGTGCTTAATTTTGAATTCCAGGCTTGGAGGCAATTTTTGGTTTCATAAAAACCAGGTGCACTGCCAAACAGAGCCTTAATGTAGATTGACAATCCACATAGGGGCTACCAAATGGCCAATCACAGCACTTATTTGGCACCCCAAGAACATTTTTTATGCTAGTGGTGCTCCCCATCTCCTTTTGCGTCTGAATGTTGCTCACGGGTTCAAAATGTTGGGGGTCCCTGCCCTAAAGGAAGCATATTGGATAAAAACAAATATGCCAGTGCAATAAAGTTAATATATGTAGGACGGGTCCAAGGCAGTATTTTAACTGCAATTAAATTTTAATGAGGATGTGGTTCACACACAACAAGTTTCGGGCAAGGCCCTTTATCAAGTGTGATAAATCAATAAAAATTAATTGCAGTGAAAACACTGCCTTGGACTCGTCCTACCTACGTTAACTTTATTGGATGACTTTTTTGGGATATTTGTACAGGATATCCAGTGGGATGAGCTGGAACACTAATCGGTGAGCTACAGTTCAACCTTTTTGGAAGTATGCAAGTGCATTATACTCTTTAAACTATATAAGGATTTTCTTTAAAAAAAAAAAAGGTTTTGTTTTTGGCTGATTTATTGGCAAAAACCCTATTATTCCACTTCCTGCTGCCTCCTTTTCCAGGCTGTGCAGGGAAGCAGGTGGCACTGTAGAATAGGAACCAATCAGAAGCTAGGCTGACCTAATAGGGAACTGAAACCTGTCTTCTGCCTGTGTGCAGGCCAGCCCATGAGTAAACCCTTTTCAGGTTGACCTCAACACAGCCATTGCAGGCTACGACTACGGGTAGGGCTGAATTTCGCCATGCTCCCATCCTGACCGAACTGTGCCCAATTTCCACCAGTGGTGATATCCTTTTATACTTTCATCCCTGCAGGGGGTATAAATACAAGCAATTGCCTGGTTAGGGTCAGGTGCGGGTTACAAATGACCAGGTTAGGGTCGGGTGCAGGTCAACTTTTAGTTGACTAGCAGGGATTGTTAGGATATGCCCACCCATTGCTTTAAATATGGACAGACCATACAGATCTATGGGGAGCTCCAATAAGGGAGACATTTATAAAGATAGTATTGATTTTTGGCCTAAAGTTACACCAGCACCATATATTATTGCCTACAATTTGAAGGGTTTATTTTTTCAGTTATGGTATATTTGTCCTTTAAAATAATGTGGATAGTTTATTTTTTGCCTCAGTGTTATTTTACATGTTTTGGGGAAAAAAATTAGTTTTTGTTTGTTCCTCAGGTGAAGTTCACATGCCTTCTGGGAAGACAGCCCCCGCAGATATTGTTGACAACAAAGATGGTACTGTGTCTATTCAATACGTTCCCACGGAAACTGGACTGCACGAGCTGGCCATTAAATGTAATGGAGCTCACATCCCAGGTAAGGCATGGCAAAACTCTTACAACTGTACACCTGTATGTCTGTGCGAATATATAAGAGCATGGCAAAGATGCAGGCCACCAGATATTTCTATTATCTAATACCTAGAACCCCCTGACAGCCTAATTTAAAGGAACAGTTCAATGTAAAAATAAAAATGGAGTAAATAAATAGGCCGTGCAAAATAAAAAATGTTTCTAATATAGTTAGTTAGCCAAAACTGTAATGTATAAAGGCTGGAGTGAGTGGATGTGTAACATAATAGCCAGAACACTACTTCCTGCTTTTCAGCTCTCTAACTCTGAGTTAGTGAGTGACTATAAGGGGGGCCACATGGGACATAACTGTTCAGTGAGTTTGTAATTGATCCTCATCATTCAGCTCAGATTCAAAAGCAACAGTTATGTCCCATGTGCCCCCCCCTTAAGTCACTGATTGGTTACTGCCTGGTAACCAATCAGAGGAAACCAAGAGAGCTGAAAAGCAGGAAGTAGTGTTCTGGCTATTATGTTACACATCCACTCACTCCAGCCTTTATACATTACATTTTTGCCTAACTAACTATATTTGATACATTTTTTATTTTGCACATACTATCTAGTTACCCAGTTTTTATTTTTATACTGAATCATTTAAAGATACATTGTCGCATAGTTATCCATTTTCCTAATTCTTACCAAATTGTTCAATTTAATCATGAGAATGCGATCTATCTCAGAGCTTCATAAATATTATTGTCATTTAAATGAGAAGGAAAGATACCGAAACAGTTTATTGCCAATAGATTAGCCATAATAGTGCAAGCAATAACACTATATTTATTCTATAGAATGCTTTACCATACCTGAGTAAACAGCTATAGAAGCTCTCTCTGTTTCTTTAGGATAGCAGCTGCCATATTAGCTTGGTTTGACATCACTTCCTGCCTGAGTCTCTCCCTGCGCATTCATATCTCTGGGCTCAGGAAGGGAGAGAGGGAGAGAGGAGCAAACTGAGGGAAGGGAGAGAGGAGCATGCTCAAGCCCTAGCCCTGGAGGTTTAAACTGAAAACAGGAAGTCTGATACAGAAGCCCATGAGTACACAATAGAAAGATAGAAATGTGCTGTTTCTATTGACAGAGGACTCAGAGCAGCATTACTTTTGAGTGTTTACTGGTATATTTATATAGACCTTTCTTATAAAGCTAATTTAATTTTAGCCTTTCCTTCTCCTTTAAAAACCTCCTTTATGTTTACATGATCCTGATGTGTGGTGATCTAGAACCAAAAAGCAACACAGAACTGCAGTTTATTGCTAGAGAGAATGTAGAAAAGGTCACGTGGCAACCAGCAATACATTTACACTTCCCACAAACCGACACTATTCTATATATTACATATTTTCACATATAAGAACTTTTTATTCTGCAGTCTGGATCCCTTCAAGGGAAAATATATGGACTATAAATGGGATATGTATTATTTCCCTCAAACTTTAATATTAGTGGCATAAAGTATAATGTCTTTGTTTTCTGGTTATATTTTTTATTTTTGTCTCCATTATTGACATAACACTTGTGTTTAACCCCAGAAAGCCCACTGCAGTTCTTCGTGAATTATCCAAACACAGGAAGTGTCTCTGCATTTGGACCAGGCCTTATCTATGGGGTCGCCAAGAAGCCAGCCACATTCACAATTATAACAGAAGATGCTGGAGAAGGTATTTTGTTTTTTATTTTTTCATTCCATTTGTTTATGTGGTGTTATTTGTACCAGTGCTCTTTTTGCCTCGGAAGGTTAATTATTCATTGTATAAAATGTGCTTTGCTTACCCTTGCCTTATATGTAGGATAGGAGAAATGTAGGAGGTGTAGTGTAGTAGAAAATCTGAAGAGGATTTCTAATTAATGATATTTGAATTTCATGTTGGCTTTGTTTCATCCCTATAAAGGGGGCCTGGATCTGGCAATAGAAGGGCCCTCCAAGGCAGAGATCAGCTGCATTGATAACAAAGATGGCACTTGCACTGTGACATATCTGCCCACCCTGCCAGGAGATTATAACATCCTAGTGAAATATAATGACATACACATCGCTGGAAGCCCTTTTGTTGCAAAAATCACAGGTAACTGTTTAATCTTTTTCCCCATAGCTAATCATCATATTCCTCACAAGCCACATCTACAGTAGGTAATCCTGTTCCCCATATCCCATTTGTAGGTATCCCATTTCTATATCCCCTGTGTCATAGTTTTAGGTATCGCGTTCCACGTTGTCTCATCCCTGGTATCTAATTCCTTGTATACTTTTGGTAGTTTTGTCCCATATGCCAGTTCTAGCTCTCCTATCCCTTCTATTCCATATATTCAAATTTCATGTATCCTTTTTCCATATCCCAACTATGAGTATAAAATTTCCCAGTTGTAATATGCCATTCCCTTGATTCCAGTTAGGTATCCTGGTCCCCATATCTCAGTCCAGGTATCCTATTCCTCATATCATTGTTCTAGGTTTCTCTTATCCAAGTTCTCAGTGTCCTGTTTCCCATATCCCAGTTCTAGATACGCAGTCACTTCTGTTCTGTAGTCTCCATTCCATCATCCCAGTTTTATGTATGCTATTCCCCATATTCCAGTTCTATGTAGCCCACTGCTACATTTAATTTACTTTGCTAGGCATCCTTGCTTGGGAAGGCAAAGACACCTTCGGACTGCATTGGACTGGGTCCCTCTCCACCACCCCTTCAGCCCCCTGACCCAGCCGCAACACCGTTTCTACCCCCGCTAGAGATTAGCTTTTGTTCTTCGCTCTTTGCAATTGGGGCAGGGAGGAGCAGCAGTAAGGTGCAGGGAGCACAATTTAAAGGGAGTGGGTCTGGACCAGTGGGGCCTACCAGTTTTCTCCCAGTGTCCTGCCAGCCCAGTCCTACCCTTGGACCAGTTTTATTAATGTCCATAGAAAACACCTGTCTTAAGACTGGATATCTGTCTGTGTAAAATTGCAAACATGCTAAAAAGGAATATCTGTTTTCGATCATGTGAATTGATTTCTTTTTCTTTCCCAGATGATAGCAGGCGGCGCTCACAAGTTAAACTCGGTTCCACGGCAGACTTTTTATTGGATATCACTGAGACTGATCTGAGCCTTCTGTCTGCCAGTATAAAAGCTCCATCTGGTCGTGATGAGCCCTGTCTTCTGAAAAGGCTTCCAAACAACCATATTGGTAAGGGCAGGTCTGAGTATATGTTGTTACATTTTTATTAGGTCGATATACATGTTACATTTTGTGCTGTGTAGCTGCTTCTCCGATATGTTTTACCTTTATCCATTCTTATATCATCGTTAGCATCTTTAATTTACAATTATATATGCTAAGAGATAACACTGTCTCCTTTTCTTGTTTATCCCAGGAATTTCATTCATCCCAAGGGAAGTTGGGGAGCACTTAGTCAGCATTAAGAAAAATGGCCGCCACATACCCAACAGTCCTATATCCATCATGGTTTACCAGTCAGAAATAGGGGACGCCAGCAAGGTGAAAGCCTTTGGGCCAGGTCTGATTGAAGGGCGGTCGTATGAGATGTCAGATTTTATTGTGGATACCAGAGAGGCAGGTCAGTATCATTTCTCACCGGACTCTCTACCCCTTTGCAATTGTCTGTGCAAGGCCTATTCACTGTATCTTTTAGATTTTATTTTTTTGAAAGCTGTTTTGTATTTCTGAGAACCAAAAAAGCAAGAAAGTTTATTTGTTATACTAAAAATGTCTGAAAATAAGAGGGAAAACATGCAGTTTTCCCCGCAGCTGTGATATTATCTGTATTCGCGGGAGACTGATTTATCTGACATCTTCCCAAGGGGATATTATTGAGTACTGTCATGAGTAACACATGAGCACTTTCTTGAGTAGAGATTTTTGGCACTTACACAATCACAGTTGTTCTTGTACTGGAATCGTTGCTTTATTTATCATTCCATAATTATGCTGCTTGGCATAAGCAAATTACCAAAGCATGAGGTTTTTGTTTTTGGCTAATGTAAGATATTCTATCCTCAAACTGCCAGTACAGGATTTTATATTGACTGATTGAATTAAAAGGATTTGTGCAGACTCCAGGGCACCCAAAATAGTTTTAAAAATGTCTTTTTATTGCACCATTTAAGACGCCAACACTGTTCTTTTAAGGTGCACACTCCTTGTGTTAAAGACACCATGCCTTTTCCACTGTAAGCCGCCAATAGAGTGTACTAAACCCACAGCCTTCCTGTCCATCACCCATGGGCTTCCACTAGAATGTTCTACTGGTTGGTTCTAGTCCACCCTACTGGCTGAGATAAAGGCTCCGGCCTCTCAGCACCACCTTATCATATCTACAGCGAAGCCATCACAGTGGTTGGAGCTCATTAATTCCCTTGCTTTGGAAAGGGAGAGAGATAGAAGTCGTACTCTGTATGCACATGTAAAGCAAAATGATAATATATAGCCCTGCTATTAGTCTAAAATATAGTGTTATGAAAAATACATACATTTTCCTTATAGAATTATAACTGATACAGATATATAGAATTCTGCGTTACTTTGCCCTGCGTTAAATTGTATGTAATTTAATTGAAATACTCTTGAGTCCTTATTGCTACTACATCCGTTCCAGGCTACGGTGGACTCTCGCTGGCAGTGGAAGGACCCAGTAAAGTAGACATCCAAACAGAAGACCTAGAGGATGGCACATGCCAGGTCTCCTATTGTCCAACAGAACCAGGAGTTTACATTGTATCCATCAAGTTTGCAGATGAGCATGTTCCAGGTATAATTCACAAATTATGTTTCTAGTTAAATGCTGATGTGTTAAAGGGGTGGTTCGCCTTTAAGTTAACTTTATGTTATAGAATGGCCAATTCCAAGCAATTTCTTAATTGGTCTTCATTATTTATATCTTGTAGTTTATTTTTAATTATTTGCTGCTTCTTCTGACTCTGTCCAGCTTTCAAATGGGAGTCACTGACCCCATCTAAAAACAAATGCTCTGTAAGGCTACAAATGTATTGTTATTGTTACTTTTTATTACTTGTCTTTCTATTCAGGCCTTTTCTATTCATATTCTGGTCTCTTATTCAAATCAATGCATGGTTGCTAGGGTAATAAAGACTCTAGCAACCAGATTGCTGAAACTGCTAACCGGAGAGCTGGTGAATATAAAGCTAAATAACTCAAACAATAAAAAACCAATTGCAAATTGTCTCAGAATATCACTCTCTACATCATACTAAACGTTAATGCAAAGGTGAACAACCCCTTCAAGATTAATTGCTCTTTATTAATTGGGTGGGTTGTAAAAGCTATTTAACTTATTGGCTGAGCATTTTTGAGATTGCCACCTTTGTCTTGGGTGCCGCACCTCCTTGTGTTCACGGTTATATCAGCCTACAAGGTCCTTCATCATTTCCATTTTATTTTGTAGGAAGCCCATTCACAGCCAAAGTGATTGGGGAGGGAAGAATGAAGGAGAGCATCACACGCAGGAGAAAAGCACCATCTGTGGCCTCAGTGGGTGGCCTTTGCGAGCTGAACCTGAAAATACCAGGTATTCAGGAGCTGTGTTATGTTTGCAAGGGGGTGCAAGGATTTTCAGTTAGTTGCAGGTAGGTTAAAGGGGTTGTTTACCTTCACATAACTTTCAAAAATGTAACAGTTCAGGTAAAAATAAATAAGCTTTGCCATATAAATGTTTAACAAAAAATGTGCAGTTGATAGGGTTGCCACCTTTATTAAAAAATTTTAACGGCCAGTGGGGGGGCGGGCACCAAAAAGGGGCGGAGCTACGCGCTGTGACGCTAAAAGGGGGCAGAGCTACGCGGCGTGATGCTAAAAGGGGCGGAGCAGCATCGCACAGCGCTGGAAAAAAGGTAAGTTATTTTCTAATTGGGGGCAGGCCAGGGGCTTTTTTTAAAGGGTATTTCAAATTATCGGCAATTGCATTGCCGGTAAATTTGCAATACCGGCCCGGCCTTGGCAGGTGTTTTACCGGCTAGGCCGGTAAAATACCGGCCGGGTGGCAACTCTAGCAGTTGATGCATACCTCCCAACATTTCCGAAGTAAAAAGAGGGACAAAATTTTTTTTTTGACCACACCCCTTTCTGTGGCCACACCCCCTAATTGCCATGTTTGTTTTAAAAAATTTGGCAGGTTATGAAAGTTTGAAAATATTTCTCCTTATCTAAACTGTGTTTTTGTGTCTCAAAATTGTTACAAAGTATCTTATTTGCACCTGTTAGCTGTTCTGGGCTCTCTGCTAAAAGCCAATTAAGTGAGAAACTTTGTTTCTTTTTCTGGCTGTTCAGTGCAGAGAAAAGAAGGACATTCCAGTACAAATGAGGGACTTCGGGTTGAGCTGTCAAAAGAGGGACTGTCCCTCCAAAAAAGGGACAGTTGGGAGGTATGGCCGATATTCACCTCAGATGGATCCCTTTGCAGATGTGGTCCTTTCATCATGGGCCCCCTGTTGGGGGGGTCGCCGACCCCCAAAAACGCTACAGTGACTGTTGTACTTCCTTATTTTACAGCATACACACTCCTGGCAGAAGCAGGAAGTGCACACGTGCAGCAATTTCTGAAGCTAAACTCTGATTGGCTGATTCTCCTGTCAGTCTCCTTCTGATCCCTAGTCAGTGTGGTTCATTTGCATACAGTGTGATGCTCTGTAGGGAGGGGCTGGGCCAGTGTGTGAGGAGAGGAGAAGTCTTCTGGTGGGACTTGGTGTGACAGTGTGTATGTACAGAGACGTCTCTTATGTGAAGGGGCGGACTTGAAGGAGGTGAATGTTTAGTTGTGTGTGTATTGGGAGGAGAGGGTGACATTTTCACAGGGGGAAGAGAAGTGTGCAGCAGGGGCACAGGCTTGTGTGGGGTTGGAGGAGGGAGGAGGAGTTGCTGCTGTGAAGGGACAAGTGATCTGTGACTGATCCACATGGAGGGAGGAGGAGGGCTTCATGGAGTGTGTGTGTGTGAGGGAAGGTAAAGTCAGTGCTGGCTGGAAGGTCTGTCACTTGTGGGGACGTGTGAGGAGGGAGAACTCTGTCTTGTGAGTGTGTGTGTGTGGGGGGGGGGTGACTGTGTTATAATGGGGTTTGTGAGGAGAAAATGTAATGTAAGTACTTGGGGAGGGCTGGTGATTAGTCTCATGTGGAGGGAGAGCTCAGTCACTTTCAGGCAGGGCTCAGCTGACATTTCTCACTGTTTGGGGGGTAAGTTGTAAGTGGACAGACTCCATTTTGTAGAGGGGAATAAGTGTTGAGAGGGTGTCTTCATCTTGGTTATGGAGTGTGTCTTTCACATGATACTTAAATGTACCAATAAATGAGCAATACAAGCACATCCCCTCAGCAGAGTGTTCTTATTGTGTCTGTATTCTACACTCAATGACTCTGCACTTTAACTTTCCAACACACAACTCTGCCCGTGTCACATACATTACATTTTAGCAGGATTTGCTGAAGTAAGAGGATTTCTTTTATTAATGACTCTATAATCTTTACACCAGACAGACCTGGGATTTATTATTAACCTTCAACTCCTGTGTACCTGTGTCAGTGAAGGGAAATATATATATATTTGTTTGATTAGAGAATTGGAAAGGACTTTGCAGTGGTATTTTTCACTTTTCACATACAGTAAGGGATTTCTGATAATTGTGCAAATATGAGGATATAAAGTAATAATATTAAAAGGCAATAGCAGAAGAACTGCCTGTTGGACAATAGTGAATAGGGATTACATGTATGAGTGAGATTAAGCATATGAGTGATTGGGATTATGCATGTGAGTGGGGTTACATGTATGAGTGGGATTATGCATATGAGTGAGTGGGATTATGCATATGTATGTTTGGGATTACATGTACGAGTGGGTTTATGCATATGAGTGAGTGGGATTACATGTATGAGTGGGATTATGCATATGAGTGAGTTGTATAACATGTATGAGTGGGATTATGCATGAATGTGATTACATGTATGAGTGGGATTATGCATGAATGTGATTACATGTATGAGTGGGATTATGCATATGCGTGAGTGGGATTATGCATATGTATGTGTGGGATTACATGTATGAGTGGTATTAAGCATATGTATGTGTGCGATTATGCATGTGAGTGAGTTGGATTACATGGATGAGTTGGATTATGCATATGCGTGAGTGGGATTACATGTGTGATTGGGATTATATGTATGAGTGGGATTATGCATAAGTATGTGTGGGATTACACATAAGTATGTGTGGGATTACACATATGAGTGGGATCATACATATGAGTGAGTGGGATATTTAAAGACATGGTAAGGGTTTATAGAAGGGGTCCCCAACCGCTGGGCCACGGACACTCCCGCACTGGGCCGCTGAGCCCAGTGCGTACAAACGAGGCACGCCGAATTGGACGCAGGCGCACCAAAATTGGATGCCGGCACTACAAATTTGCTGCCGACCCCACCCCCCCTGGTCGTCGCAAAAAAAAAAAAAAGGACCCCTGGTTTATAGAGTTTACATGTCCATTAATGTATATGCTTATTTGCATAGTAAAAATGTGTTAGATTTGGGATATGCTGCTCTTTTTGGGACTCAAATAATGCACACAAGATGGCAGCCAATGCAAGGGAGAAATTAACCAATGGCCTTTGAATTTATGTGACTGCTTACAAGTGCACACGCAACCAATGAATTACAAGGGGAGGGCAGTATCAATTGCCAATAAGAAGCAAGTAAGGGCAAAGCCTCAGAGGGATGATGTAATCATATAGGAAGTGCAGGTGTAAAACAGGCCACTCCCATCCTTCAGAAAACTGATGAGTGAGACAGGAGAAGGACAGATTTAATGGTATATAAACTACCTTTTACAATGACCTTTTTACTTTTTTTATGTCAAATGGGTTTTCTAACACAATGAGAGCATTTTTAGTGGTTTAATAAGATTTGGACATTGAAGGTGAACAACCCCTTTAAAGGAGAAGGAAAGGCTAAAACTAAGCAAGCTTTATCAGAAAGGTCTATATAAATACACCAGTAACCCCTCAAAGTAATGCTGCTCTGAGTCCTCTGTCAAAAGAAACAGCACATTTCTTTCCTTCTATTGTGTACTCATGGGCTTCTGTATCAGACTTCCTGTTTTCAGCTTAAACTTCCAGGGCTAGGGCTTGAGCATGCTCAGTTTGCTCCTCTCTCCCTCCTCCCTGCTGTAATCTGAGCCCAGAGCTATGAGTGAGCAGGGAGAGACTCAAGCAGGAAGTGATGTCACAGCATGCTAATATGGCAGATTCTAGAGCTTTTTACTCATATATGGTAAAACTTGCTAGAGAATAAATATAGTGGTGTAGTTTGCACTGTTGTGGCTAATCTATTGGCAATATACTGCTTCGGTAGCTTTTCTTCTCCTTTAATAGGAGTCAATAATTTATGGGCCTTTTTTAATAGGAGTCAATAATTTAAGGTCCATCTGTCACATGTATCCAGGGGCATAACTACTGCAGGTGACTACACATAGCCATTGTGAAATGAAAAGAAATGAAGATTTTTCACTTTAGTTGCCAGGAAACTTACTTAAACCCCTGTATAAGGCATATGTTGACACAATAGGGGGTAAAACTAAGAATATGGGGGCCTAAGTGTTTGTGGGTTTGATGGCAAGATCCACTCTTGTTGAGCTACCCAGCCCCCCTAAATTTGGAGAATAGAAGGTGATGAAGTTTGAGTAAAATGAACCAGTGATTATATTGTATTTTAGGGGTATGGACCAACTAAATCAATTATCAGTCAATTTTAGTCATTAATCCCAAGCATACGAGCTCTACCAGCTGAGAATGATGGTGTTTACTTATTATTCGCCATTAGATTATGCATCATTTTCAATTTGGTACTTGCGAAGAATATGAAATATGTTTTCATATTTGTGAGGAAGCAACAAGTCTCTGGAGTGGGTTATTTAAAAAGTTGATGTTTATTGGGGATACGTATTTCCCAGCAGGCTATAGTTGTATGTCTGTGTTCCGCTCCTGTAGCAACAAGGTTCCAAATGGCGCTTTCCCGGGAGATGCTGTTACATGCCTCAAATTCAGTTCCCTGTGGCCAACCAAAGCCAAACAATCACACACCCATTTTATATATCTCAGGGCAGAGACAGCCTTCTCACAGCAGGAGCCATTTGCTCAGAGGGATCAGTAATGTGTTTGGAGTGGGCAGATTTGCCTTTACATGGAGAGCTTTGTTCATTTACATGGATAGCTCACTGTATTGGAAAAATACCTCTATTTCTTAGAATGTTAGTAATTCGTGCTTCGCTTCACCACCAAATATGAAAATATAACTACATATGATTTGGGTGTGATACATGGGGGTCCTGTTTCCTGAATGTCCTTATTTGAGTTCCACAGAAACTCTGCAGGGATTTCTAATCTGTGCGCTTTAAACCTTTTTAGACTAAAAGGTCCTGTGTTGTCCCCCCCCCCCCCAACATTTGAGTTTTTTCAGGGGATCATGGCACTTGTAGTTTAAATGAGTTGGTTTAACATTTGGCCTACCACAGGTTTTGACATAGTGTTAAATATCAGTTGAACTTTTACTTAACTAATAAAGGACCATGCTGCCTTCAACTTTTCCATCTGAAGCTTTCTCAGTACTGCAGAATACTTCAGCCAGCATGGACCTTTGACACCTGTTAATAAAGGCTATAAGAAAACCCAGTTTCTTTCTAAAATTTGCATTTAGAAAGCAAACTGAAAATAAATAAAAGCCTTTGATATTTCCAGGAGGGAGAAAACAGTAAAGGTGTATTGGCCCTTTAATGTGCAGTGAGTTACTGAATTGTTAATAACAAGGTAATTTTTTATTATGGAATTCCCCCAGAAATTGACAGACATGAACTGACGGCAGAGGTTATCAGCCCATCAGGGAGGAAACAAGAAGCAGAGATTGTTGATCTTGGACAGAACACGTCGTGTGTGCGTTTTGTGCCACAAGAGACAGGGATCCACACCGTGAGCGTAAAATACAAAGGGGAGCATGTGCCAGGGAGCCCATTCCAGTTCACCGTGGGACCCCTGGGAGACGGTGGAGCTGAGAAAGTGAAGGCTGGAGGCCCTGGATTAGAAAGAGGAGAGGCTGGAGTTCCAGGTAAGCTGACCATACACCTAATGACCTGTGTCTAAATTGGGCATCGACTTGCTAGGCCAAAGCAGACTGAACCAGTCTTTTGGCCCCACCATATAACTCTGAGGCTTACCCCATTTACAAGGATCCTATTGCAAATCAATAAATAGATCATGTCATGTTGTCTGTTAACACTGGTGGTTCTGTCGCTCTCTAGCTGAATTCAGTATATGGACCCGGGAAGCTGGTGCCGGAGGCCTCTCCATTGCTGTAGAAGGCCCAAGTAAAGCTGAACTTTCATTTGAAGACCGGAAAGATGGCTCTTCTGGAGTTTCCTATGTTGTACAAGAGCCTGGTAAGTCCAATTATGGGGAGCAAGTAAATTTTCGGTTGTTTTTGTTCTGTTTTTTTATTCCCCAATGTGATCTCTTTTTTCCTTTCTACTTCCTACAGGTGACTACGAAGTGATTATCAAGTTCAACGATGAACATATTCCCCAGAGCCCATTCCTAGTTCCCATCGTTGCCACTTCGGACGATGCCCGTCGGCTCACTGTCACCAGCCTTCAGGTGAGGCACAAGGAAACATCGCTACACTTCACCACATTGACCCATTAACTCCTTGCCCTCCACTGATTACATTAACTAGATGCCTGTTTGGAACAGTCTTATAGTGCTAGCAGAGAATTAAAGGATAAGTAAACCTTTAAAATAAATGAATGTAAAATTGATGAGAGATTGAGGAGAGAAATTGAACATTATTTATTTTGTTTTTATTCTGAGATATTAAGGGATACATGTACTGTTAATATAAATTTATTTTGTTACAACAGCGTCACCTGCTGGTCATTTTCCAATGGTGATGCACCGAATCCACTATTTTGGATTTGGCGGAACACCCAAATCCTTTGCGGTAGATTCAGCCGATTGGTGAAACAAATCTGAATCCTAATTTGCATATGCGAATTAGGAGTGGGAAGGGGAAAATTTTTTTAATTCCTTGTTTTGTGACAAAGAGTGCCGTCGATTCCCGCCCCTAATTTGCATATACAAATTAGGATTTGGATCAGCCGGGCAGAAGGATTCAGCTGAATCTGAATCCTGCTGAAAAAGCCCAAATCATGGTGTCACTGCATCCCTATTTTTCCACCAGTCTGACCAGCAAGTAGTCAAGGAAGTTGTCAGGAGAAAGAAAGAGGCTGATGTTCTTCTGCTTAGGAATAAAATTAGAAACCTTTCTCACATCTTTCCTAAGCAGAAGAACATCAGCCTCTTTCTTTCTCCTGACAACTTCCTTGACTACTTGCTGGTCAGACTGGTGGGAAACTGACCAGCAGGTGGTGCTGTTGTAACAAAATTCATTCAAATTAACAGCACATGTATCACTTAATATCTTGGAATAAAAAGAAATAATGAATGTACATTGCAAAATTTCTTAGAATAGCCCCCTCATCAAATTTACTTGAAATCTCTGTCCCAGCAGGTGATGTTGCACGACATTTCCCAGTATACTAACTACCCAGATGTTCAGGGATTTGCTGCAGGTTGTCGTTTAGAAGAGCTTCACCATTTCATTTGATTCGATTTGGTATATGATAGGGCAAAATGACAAGCAAAGATGCACTTCCATTATTGCCGAATGGTTTGCTATGTAGCTCTGCCCATTGATAGTAGAAAATATATAGTCAATAAAGTACCCCCTCTTGTAAAATATAAGGATATTATAAGTTACCGAGGAGTTTCATGACCATATAAAAGTAAGAGGCCGAAGGCTGGGTGTTTTTATACAGGTCATGGAACTCCGAGGTAACTTCTAATATCCTCATATTTTACAACTGGGGGTACTTTATTTATTATAATACACAAATTTCAATGAGTCATGTGACTGAAATGACATCAGAACTCACCGTTTATAACTGATGACATCAGAACTCACCGTTTATAAGGATATAATTTCTTATTCATGGCTTTTGTGTATTATAACGAAATATAACCATTTCCTGTAGCAGAGTCTTCTGTAGTGCGAGGAGATAGCTGAACACTCTGATAATTGTAGGCCCACGTTTTTCCATCATAAATATGGAGAATCACTCAACCAGGATTACTTCAGCGCACAGCCCAGTAGTATATGCAGCGGTGCTTCTTTCCTCATAGACTTTACCGCAAGTCTACGACATAAATCCAAATAGAACAGTGAGGAGAGCAACCCAGGGCAGAAGATCTGCAACAATGTGATTTATTAGCTGCTACAAACACACAACATGTTTCGGGCCTCAAACGCCCTTTATCAAGTGTAACAAAAAATGGAAACATAGTGACCTTTTAAGACAATATCCTGTTGAAATCCCACCCCTTGATCCCAGGGTTAAAGTTATAAAATATGGAGAATCAGCCAGGGCAGTCAGTAACAGGAGCCGTCGGGAGACTGAATATAATCGAGATCCAATGTTACGGACACAATAGAGAACAAGGAATGTTTCCGTAACTATGACTCTGGTCTCTGCAAAGATGTTAATTGGTCAATGTGGCACTTGGATGGTTTTCTTGTGTTTCATTTAAAAGCTTTTGATAGGAATTCTCTTCAGATGCTGCAGCTAAAAGCTAAAGAGGGTGACAAACAAACTACACAATGATCTTACCCCCATCACACCAACGAGTATTGCCCCTCCATTCTGTAGTTGTTCTGTTCCAACAGAATTCCGTCTCCCTCTTTCGCATTTAGCTGAGAATACGGTAATGTGATACACCTCGGCCTTTCTCTTTTCTTTAACTGCTGCACTGCCTCTGGGACTATTGGGTTCCCCTAACAGAACCGTGATTAAAGGAGAAGTTGACCTGGGTATGTTGTAGCCCACTGATTCTCATTATCTGACTTTAATAAACTGGCTTTAAAAAGTTGGGTATTGCTGACCTCAGCAATTAAAGTGAACTTCCTCCTTTCCTAATACTAATTTACCTTTCATTAAAATGGGGGAATCTGTTGTTTTATTTTTACTGCAAAACAGGGTCATAACTTCTGGTAGGTGCAGGGAATATGAAGTCACTCAAATATCAGGGGTGTCTTGGTCAGGGCCTTGGGAGACAAAGCTCAGTTGAAAAATTAGCCCTGGAATCTGCAGGTGCTAGTTATGATAGTACAGGTATGACATCTGTTATCCAGAATGACATAGACCTGGGGTTTTTCGGATAACAGATATTTCCGTAATTTGGATCTTCTACTAGAAAATCATGTAAACATTAAATAAAGCCAATAGGCTGGTTTTGCTTCCAATAAGGATTAATTATATCTTAGTTGGGATCAAGTACAAGCTACTGTTTTATTATTACAGAGAGAAAGGAAATCATTTTTTAAACATTTGGATTATTTGGATTAAATGGTCGTCACACATCGCAACTGGCCTGCAGAGACCCACTGAATGCACTAGTTTGCCTCCTTTTTCCGATTGATTAAATTCTATTTTCAGGAATCTGGATTGAGAATTAACCAACCAGCATCCTTTGCCATACGGCTTAATGGGGCTAGGGGCAAGATTGATGCCAAGGTTCATAGCCCGTCTGGAGCGGTGGAGGACTGCTTTGTGACTGAACTGGAACCAGGTAAATCTATTGCCTTGGAGGCCCATTTATCAAGGTCCGAATTTATCTCAATATTTTCTGAAACCAAATCCACACAGGTTTTTTCGCCTTATTTATAAATAGACTTTTCCAAAAATTTTGTTAACAGGGAAAACACACAAAAAATCGTGAAAAATACAAATCGTACACATTTTTCTGATTTTCCACCCGAAAACTCGGGTTTCTGATTTGTGCCCAAAAAACACAAACTCCTCAGATTATTACACGAAACCCTTCGCAGATCAAAAAATCTTTGGGACTTCTCCCATTGATTTATATGCAACCTCGGCAGGTCTGAGATGCTGGATTTTCGGAATCTGACTTTTTCCATCCTCGGGGTATAATAAATCCCAAAAAATTTTGGGGTTTTTTCCCTCAAAAAAATCAGATTTTATACTAAAAAAAAAGCACACATTTTTGGGGTTTTTTGGCATTCGAAGTTTAGTAAATAACCCCTTATTGTGTGTCTAGAACATTACCTCTTTTATATTTATATATTATGGTGGGAGCTTCCACCCTTACATATTAGGGATGCACCAAATCCACTATTTTCGATTTGCCCAAACCCTCGAATCCTTTATTAAAGATTCGAGCGAACCAAATCCAAACCCTAATTTGCATAAGCAAATCAGTGAGGGGGAGTGAAAAATAGAAAACTTTTTACTTCCTTGTTTTGTGACGAAAAGTCACATGATATTAAGGATTCGTTGCGGCCAGGCACAAGGATTCGGCTGAATCCTGCTGAAAATGACGGCGCACCATGGAAAAAAAATGTTTTTTTACTTCCTTGTTTTGTGACAAAAAGTCACATGATTTCAAGGATTGGTTCGGCCAGGCACAAGGATTCGGCCGGATCCTGCTGAAAATGGCCGCACACCATGTAAAAATAGTTTTTTTACTTCCTTGTTTGTGACAAAAAGTTAAATGATTTTAAGGATTCAGTTTGGCTAGGCACAGTAATCTTGGCCGAATACCGAATCGAATCCTGGATTCGGTGCATCCCTATGACATATGAATACAAATATACTAAGAATGTTTCTTACATTGTGCACTTATGATGATTTAAAATAATGTTATGCCAAAACCTGATAATTATTGCTGCTGTGCCAACAGATAAGTATGCTGTACGCTTTATGCCCCGGGAGAATGGGATCCACATGGTTGACGTCAAGTTTAATGGGAGCCACGTTCCTGGGAGTCCATTTAAAGTCCGAGTAGGGGAGGCAGGACAGGAAGGAGATCCAGGGCTAGTTACAGCCTACGGAAATGGACTGGAGACTGGTACTACAGGTGAGTAATGACTGCACCCTAATCATGGACATGACACCAGAAATGGGCCAGTGCACCCAGGGGTTTTCAGCCATGTCCATAGACCTTCAGTTATGCCGGTGTCATATGGGGACAGCTGGATAAAGGAAGCTCACCTCAACCTTAAAGGGATACTGTCATGGGAAAATGTTTTTTTCAAAACACATCAGTTAATAGTGCTGCTCCAGCAGAATTCTGCACTGAAATCAGTTTCTCAAATGAGCAAACAGATTTTTTTATATTTAACTTTGAAATCTGACATCTAGACATATTGTCAGTTTCCCAGCTGCCCCCAGTCATGTGCTCTGATAAACTTCAGTCACTCTGGAATATTAATTGGAGAGGCTTGAATAGAAAGATGTTTTACAAAAAGTAACAACATTAAAGGTTGCTTAAAAGTTGCTTAGAATTAGCCAATATATAATATACTAAAAGTTTACTTTAAAGGAGAACTAAACCCTAAAAATGAATGTGGCTAAAAATGTCATATTTTATAAAGTGACCTCTGAGCAGCTGTTGAGAAGCTAAGCTTAGGGGTTGTCACTAATTATCCAGCAGAAAATGAGGTTGGTCTGTAATATAAACTGATGCTACAGGTTTGCTGATTATTAAATTCTGATGCTAATTGCACTGGTCTCTGTGCTGCCATGTAGTAATTATCTGTATTAATTACTAATCAGCCTTTATATTGTGAGTGGGTCCCTAAGCTCAGTAAAGCTGGCCATAGACGCAAAGATCCGATCGTACGAATCAACGTACGATCAGACTTTCCCATCTCTCGACCCTCCACTAACCATTCCGATCAAATAAGAACAGATGAGCCGATGTTCTGCCCCTGACAGCAATCGTACGATAGTTATGTCTGACAAAGCTAGTGACAGTCTCACACTGAAAATCGTACGATCGGCAATACACGCAGAGATATTATCGGCAGGCGACAGAAATTTTCTAACCTGTCCGATCAACCAAACGACCAATCTCTGCCCGATGAAAAATGTCGGGACTCTCCACACATGGTCCGAAAATCATACGAATCCTCGATTCGTACGATCGGATTGTTGCGTCTATGGCCAGCTTAAGTGACAGCAGCACAGACCAAGTGCAGTGAATCAGCAGAAAAGAAGCTACTGGGGCATCTTTGGAGACACAGATCTTTACTGCTAAAGGGCTGTGGTTGCCTTGAACTGGTGCAGAAGCACAAAACATCATGTACAACATTTCTACCTACTTCTTTAGTTAGACTTTAATTCTCCTTTGAACCTCTTACAAATCAACCACTGCAGCCAGTTGAGCAGGCAGTAACATCCAGGCACATTATATACTCATTGAGTTATCAAGTTATAGGTTACACCAAGATGGGTTCTGTTGTCTCACAACGTTTAATCCATAGCATCATACTGCCATCCTCTTATACTTATATCATCCCACACTCACTACAAGCCGCTAGTAACTTGTTTAGGCAGTCACCGCACACCTGGTGCCAGATGTTTCATTAGCAGGCCTCCAAAAAGCCTTGCTATGAATTATTGCCTTAAATACATTAGTCACCTACTGTTCCTTGTTCTATCCGCTCTGGCAACAACTGACAGTGTACATGGGGTACTGTCCCCTCTGAAGGTGGCCATACACTATGAAATCATATTCTATGAGATCTGCAATGTTGCCAAATGAGCGGATCTTTTCCCAATATTCCCACCAATGGTAGAGCGATACTGGATTAATCCAAATGAATGATTGGATTACAACGAAGAGAACAGGCACCAACGGGTGATAGGACGCATCAACTAGCCAACATGTTCCTCGATCGCTAGAAAGATCAAACCTCCCTGATTGGTCTTGGGCAGATATGGATCGGGGAGATCGTCAGAAGCCCCCGTACACTGGCAGATAAGCTGCTGAATCCATATAAAGGAACAATATTGGCAGCTTTAATTTGCCCATGTATGGCCACCTTAAAGGAGATGGAAAGGCTAAAATTAAGTAAGCTTTAGCAGAAAGGTCTATAAAAAATTTTCAGTAAAACCTCAGTCGTCAAAAAAACACCTAATTTCTTTCCTTGTAGTGTGTACACATGAGCTTCTGTATCATGCTTCCTGTTTTCAGCCTAAACCTCCTTGCCCCAGGTGTGAGCATGCTCAGTTTGCTCCTCTTTCCCACTCTCCCTCCTCCCCTCTCTGCTGTAATCTAAACCCAGAGCTATGAGTGAGCAGGGAGAGACTCTGGCAGGAAGTGATGTCACACCACACTAATATGGCAGCTGCTATCCTAAACGGAGAGAGCTCCTAGAGCTGTTTACTGTTTATGGTAAATCTGCAGAATAAATATAGTGTTATAGCTTGTACTATTGTGGCTCATCTATTGGCAATAAACTGCTTCAGTAGCTTTCCTTCTCCTTTAAGTCTTGGATGGGGCAAGAGCCAGTCATACTCTTTGTCTCTACTTTTCTTTTACTGTTGAGTGAGCTGTGCCAATATCTACTTCTTCTCTGGCCAAAACTAAGTCTGTGTACGAATCTGCGCACCTCTTGGTCATAGTTCTCCCTTCAAAAGAAGCTTCTAAGGCAGTGATCCCCAACCAGTAGCTCGTGAGCAACATGTTGCTCTCCAACCCCTTGGATGTTGCTCTTAGGGTCCTCAAAGCTGGTGCTTATTTTTGAATTCCGAGCTTCAAAGCAAGTTTTAATTGCATGAAAACTAAGTATAGTGCAAAGTAATGCCTCTTGTAGGCTGCCAGTCCACATAGGGGCTACAAAATAGCCAATCACAGCCCTTATTTGGCACCCCAAGGGACTTTTTCAGGCTTGTGTTGCTCCCCAACTCTTTTTACACTTGAATGTGGCTCACAAGTAAAAAAAAGGTTGGGGGACACCTGTTCTAAGGGATTCCTGTTGGCCACTACCAGTAGTTTCACACATTTTACAGTGATTCAGTTGGTTAACCCCACCTTGTGGTGAGACAAATATTACAAGATCACATAATTGGCATTTTATGCTCTTTAACTGCAAGTAACCAAGCTGATGTTCCACTAGTCATTCCTCTACTATATTAAAAATGTATTTATTTGAAGAATGACGCTGCATTTCATTTATCCATTTTTTTCTGTGCAGGTAAACAATCAGAATTTATCATCAATACAAGTAAAGCAGGACCAGGGGCCCTCTCTGTGACAATTGAGGGGCCATCCAAGGTAACAATGGAGTGCAAGGAATGCCCAGATGGATACAAAGTTCTCTACACTCCAATGGCCCCAGGGATTTACATGATTGGAGTGAAATATGGGGGGCCCAACCACATTGTCGGCAGTCCTTTCAAGGCCAAGGTCACAGGTCAGTTTGTGCCGTGCTCACTACATGAGATGTTTTAAAGGAAAACTTGAAAAAGCTAAAATGTTAAAACTATAAAGGGTCACGAGATATTTAATTTATATTTCATGCATCCAATCTCCCAGTCGGCCTGGCTGCTGTTTTCTGATAGAAAACAGCAGCATCAGACATCAGTCGGGGCGGCACATTTATCAAGAGTCAAATTTCAAATTTTGATAACTCCCTTAAATTCAACTGAATTCGAAATTCGACTTGGGCAAAATTATTAATAAATCCAAACTTTAAAAACTCGGACGCATTTAAAACGAACCGAAAACTTGAATCGAATTCGATCAAACTCGATTTGAGTTTTTTCTCTGAATTGTCAGGAAGGCTACAATCATCCCCAAATTGATCCCTGGACTTCTCCCATTGACTGATACAGTAATTCAGCAGCTTTCAGGTGGCGAATAGTTGAATTTTAATCAGAGTATGAAAAATCTCAAAAATCTAATTTTTAAAAAAACTTTAATTGAGTTTGGATAATTCCCTAGTCAAATTTGACAGTTTTGACATAAAACGAATTTGAATTTTCAATTCGACCGTTAATACATCTGCCCCTAAGTTTTTGACAATGAGAAAGTTGGCTATATATTCTCAGATTTGTCAGGGCAGTTTGAACAATCCTTATTATACTGCCAGGCATCAGCATTTATTAATCACATTTTACTCTAAATTGTGTGTATAAGCAGCTTGAAAGTAGGCAGGGCTATACTTGCATATATAGCCAATCACAGCATTCGAATTCTAGCGTTTCATTGTAATATGGGCAGAAATTTACCCTGGCCTAAAGTCCTGCCGCAGATCGGGTACCAATGGGTTACCCGCAAAAAAAGCAGGCACCCTGCGAAAGGGGAGGATTTTCAGGTTTGGGTATAGCTGCGGGTCGGGTTGCGGGTATCATCTAAATTTTTTATCTTATGTAATATTGTCTATATTTTACTCCTTTTAAAGTTTTACAAAATTGTGTCTGTCCCTGCCCACTGTTGATGACGTCACTTCTGGTTTGCAGCACTGTCACTTCCTGTTTGATGGTGGTCGGCGGGTTGCGGATAAGGCAGTTGCCGGTCCGGGTCGGGTAGCGGATCAAAGTGGATAAAATATGCGGGTTGCGGTTCGGGTCGGGTCTGGGTCTTGGAAATTGGTTCCACACAGGACTCTACCCTGGCCTGATACCCATAGCAGCCAATCAGACATTTGCTTTTAACATTCTCTTACTTCTAGACCATTTAGATGCTGATTGGTAACTGGCTAAATTTCCTTACAGTATATCCGTACAAAACTGGCATATATATATAAATATTTATATATATGTGTATATATTCCTAACCCTGTGAGTTACATTACGTGACATTTGTTATTAGGTGAAATTCCTGCACTACAGCTGGATGAGGGTACAACCCAATATGTTGCTGCCAAGCACAATGCAGGTCAAGAAGGTAACGCTGTAGGTGTGGATATTGTATTTATTAATATAATTATGTTAATTTACCTTACGCTATAATGTTTTCGAACAGCAGTAGTGTTTGCACATAGATTAAACACGCTAATTCCAGGCAAACTATTTCAATTTCTCACTTCCGTGTTCTGTCCGATTCCGTGAGGATTGTTATAAAATATTCCCATGATGCAAAGTTGCTAACCTTTTCCCCTATGTCTGAACAACCCTCTCTCGATGGGCAAATTTATTAAAGGTGACGTGTATGCTGATAAAATAAAACTACATCCTCCTCAATCTTATGTCAGTGACATCATATCCTGTATGCTGATAAAATAAAACTACATCCTCCTCAGTCTTATGTCAGTGACATCATATCCTCTATGCCGAAAATTCATAAAAAAAGACAAAACGCTGGCGTTTTTTTTTTCATATTTTAAAGTGGCATTATGTTTAAAAGTTGGAGCTGTTTAACCATTTGAAGGTCAGGCCACATTTGGGCTCATGTCTAGGACATTAGAGGATCTCTATAAAGACTCTCTAATAAATATATAAGAATCTCTAATAAATACAGATATATATAATACAGGTATGGGATCAGTTATCCAGAAAGCTCCGAATTACGGAAAGGCTATCTCCCATAGACTCCGTTTTAATCAAATAATCCAAATTTTTAAAAATTATTTTCATTTTTCTGTGTAATAAAAGACAGTAGCTTGTACTTGATCCCAACCAAGATATAATTAATCCTTATTGGAAGCAAAACCAGCCTATTGGGTTTATATAATGTTTACATGATTTTCTAGTAGACTTAAGGTATGAAGATTCAAATTATGGAAAGATCCATTATCCAGAAAACCCCAGGTCCTGAGCATTCTGGACAACAGGTCCCATACCTGTATATACTATAATAAATAAATATATAAGGATCTCTAATAAAGATATATACACAACCTATATGTACCCGCCCTATTTAAATTGACGTGTTTTAGTGAAATTTCGCTAGGAAGAAAGTAACACTAGTGAAAGTTCGCTTAGAAATGTTCGTGCTGACGAATTTTCGATGGGGAAACATCTCGTTTTAATGAGTAATCATATAGGCTACAAATTGACGTCTGATGAAGTTGCGCAAAGTGTGGCGGAGCCAAAATTCACCTGTTAGTAAATTTCCCCTATGTCTTCAGCTGGTGGAACACTCTCTTACCCAGTGTGCATTTCTTCATTAGGTCAGCGCCTTGTGGGTATCGGTGGTACCAGTGAAACCTCCTCTATCATCGTTCAGTCCGTAACCCGAGCTTCCACAGAGACCACGTACAGCGCTTTGCCGAGATTTGCATCAGATGCCACCAAAGTGACGTCCAAAGGCGCCGGCCTATCAAAAGCTTTCTTGGGACAAAAGAGCACTTTTACTGTAGACTGCAGCAAAGCAGGTAAGGACACTGATCGTTCTTTTGAGGACCCTGCTGATTGTCACTTATAAACTGTAACATCTGATAAAATACTGTAGTTTTCTAACTAGTCAGTGGGGGTCATTTATCAACACTGGGCAAATTTGCCCATGGGCAGTAACCCATAGCAACCAATCAAATTGCTGCATTCATTGTTCTACTTGCAGCTGGCTTTGAAAAGCTAACCACTGATTGGTTGCTGTAGGTTACTGCTCATGGGCAAATTTGCCCAGTGTTGATAAATGAGCCCACTGTGTTTCATTCATGCCGGGTGCAAGTGCCCAAATAACATTTATTAAGTTACCAGTGGTGCAAGTTATGTGCCCAACACACAGATCTATTTGAGGTTATTTAATCCTAGTGGGAAAGGTGTGTGTGTTTTGCACACATATTGTAACAGTCAAAAAAAAAAAAAAAAAGACTAACTGCAAGTTGTTTTACAACAATGCAGTCTACATTTTGCTTAAAGTTTATTTTAAACCAAGCTACACCTTTACGCTGGAGCCGGCTCATGTGCAACAGCCTAAATTACTAGCGTTTTGGATTCACAGTCATACCTTTAGTATGATGTGGAGAGTATTATTCTGAGACAACTTGCATTTGTTATTTAGCTTTTTATTCAGCAGCTCTCCAGTTTGCATTTTTAGTAATCCGGCTGCTAGGGTCCAAATTCCCCTAGCAACCATGCACTGATTTGAATAAGAGACTGGAATATGAATATGAATAGGAGAGACCTGAATAGAAAGATGAGTAATAAAAAGTAGCAGTAACTATACATTCATAGTTTTACAGAGCATTTAGATGGGGTCAGTGACCCCTCATTTGACAGCTTGAAAGAGACAGAAGAAAGAGGCAAACAATTCCAAAACTATAAATTGAGCTGCTTAGAATTAGCCATTCTATATAAATGCATGGTTGCTAAGGAAATTTGGACCCTAGGAACCAGATGGCTGAAATTGCAAACTGGAGAGCTGCTGAATAAAAAGCTAAATGACTCAAAAAACACAAATAATAAAAAATGAAAAATAATTGCAAATTGTCTCAGAATATCTCTCTCTATAACTACATCATGCAAAAAGTTAAATTAAAGGTGAACAACCCCGTTAAGTGGGTGAACTTGCAACCCTAAACCAAATCAAACCAGATTAACCTTTTAAAGACAAAGGCCTATAAAATAACCCGAATTGATGATCCCTTTCACTATGTGTTTATTTTTAGAACTGAAAAATGCCGTCAGTTATAGTCCCACCCACAGTTTGTGTTACAACTCCCCTCCCATGTAAGCTTCCATCAGTGTTTTAGTCCCACCTCCTGCATTATACATTCCATGCCCCTCCCCCTGTAAACTTCCATCAGTGTTTTAGTCCCACCTCCTGCATTATATATTCCATGCCCCTCCCCCTGTAATCTGACATCAGAGTGTTCTAGTCCCACCTCCTGCATTATACATTCCATGCCCCTCCCCCTGTAATCTGACATCAGAACGTCCTAGTCCCACCTCCTACATTATACATTCCATGCCCCTCCCCCTGTAATCTGACATCAGAGCGTTCTAGTCCCACCTCCTGCATTATATATATTCCACGACCCTCCCCCTGTAATCTGACATCAGAGCGTTCTAGTCCCACCTCCTGCATAATATATTCCATGCCCCTCCCCCTGTAATCTGACATCAGAGCATTCTAGTCCCACCTCCTGCATTATATATTCCACGCCCCTCCACCTGTAATCTGACAGAGCATTCTAGTCCCACCTCCTGCATTATACATTCCATGCCCCTCCCCCTGTAATCTGACATCAGAGCGTTCTAGTCCCACCTCCTGCATTATATATTCCATGCCCCTCCCCCTGTAATCTGACATCAGAGCGTTCTAGTCCCACCTCCTGCATTATATATTCCATGCCCCTCCCCCTGTAATCTGACAGAGCATTCTAGTCCCACCTCCTGCATTATACATTCCATGCCCCTCCCCCTGTAATCTGACATCAGAGCGTTCTAGTCCCACCTCCTGCATTATACATTCCATGCCCCTCCCCCTGTAATCTGACATCAGAGCGTTCTAGTCCCACCTCCTGCATAATATATTCCATGCCCCTCCCCCTGTAATCTGACATCAGAGCATTCTAGTTCCACCTCCTGCATTATATATTCCACGCCCCTTCACCTGTAATCTGACAGAGCATTCTAGTCCCACCTCCTGCATTATACATTCCATGCCCCTCCCCCTGTAATCTGACATCAGAGCGTTCTAGTCCCACCTCCTGCATTATATATTCCATGCCCCTCCCCCTGTAATCTGACATCAGAGCGTTCTAGTCCCACCTCCTGCATTATATATTCCATGCCCCTCCCCCTGTAATCTGACATCAGAGCATTCTAGTCCCACCTCTTGCATTATACATTCCATGCCCCTCCCCCTGTAATCTGACATCAGAGCGTTCTAGTCCCACCTCCTGCATTATATATTCCATGCCCCTCCCCCTGTAATCTGACATCAGAGCGTTCTAGTCCCACCTCCTGCATTATACATTCCATGCCCCTCCCCCTGTAATCTGACATCAGAGCGTTCTAGTCCCACCTCCTGCATTATATATTTCATGCCCCTCCCCCTGTAATCTGACATCAGAGCGTTCTAGTCCCACCTCCTGCATTATATATTCCATGCCCCTCCCCCTGTAATCTGACATCAGAGCATTCTAATCCCACCTCCTGCATTATATATTCCACGCCCCTCCCCCTGTAATCTGACATCAGAGTGTTCTAGTCCCACCTCCTGCATTATACATTCCATGCCCCTCCCCCTGTAATCTGACATCAGAACGTCCTAGTCCCACCTCCTACATTATACATTCCATGCCCCTCCCCCTGTAATCTGACATCAGAGCGTTCTAGTCCCACCTCCTGCATTATATATATTCCACGACCCTCCCCCTGTAATCTGACATCAGAGCGTTCTAGTCCCACCTCCTGCATAATATATTCCATGCCCCTCCCCCTGTAATCTGACATCAGAGCATTCTAGTCCCACCTCCTGCATTATATATTCCACGCCCCTCCACCTGTAATCTGACAGAGCATTCTAGTCCCACCTCCTGCATTATACATTCCATGCCCCTCCCCCTGTAATCTGACATCAGAGCGTTCTAGTCCCACCTCCTGCATTATATATTCCATGCCCCTCCCCCTGTAATCTGACATCAGAGCGTTCTAGTCCCACCTCCTGCATTATATATTCCATGCCCCTCCCCCTGTAATCTGACAGAGCATTCTAGTCCCACCTCCTGCATTATACATTCCATGCCCCTCCCCCTGTAATCTGACATCAGAGCGTTCTAGTCCCACCTCCTGCATTATACATTCCATGCCCCTCCCCCTGTAATCTGACATCAGAGCGTTCTAGTCCCACCTCCTGCATAATATATTCCATGCCCCTCCCCCTGTAATCTGACATCAGAGCATTCTAGTTCCACCTCCTGCATTATATATTCCACGCCCCTTCACCTGTAATCTGACAGAGCATTCTAGTCCCACCTCCTGCATTATACATTCCATGCCCCTCCCCCTGTAATCTGACATCAGAGCGTTCTAGTCCCACCTCCTGCATTATATATTCCATGCCCCTCCCCCTGTAATCTGACATCAGAGCGTTCTAGTCCCACCTCCTGCATTATATATTCCATGCCCCTCCCCCTGTAATCTGACATCAGAGCATTCTAGTCCCACCTCTTGCATTATACATTCCATGCCCCTCCCCCTGTAATCTGACATCAGAGCGTTCTAGTCCCACCTCCTGCATTATATATTCCATGCCCCTCCCCCTGTAATCTGACATCAGAGCGTTCTAGTCCCACCTCCTGCATTATACATTCCATGCCCCTCCCCCTGTAATCTGACATCAGAGCGTTCTAGTCCCACCTCCTGCATTATATATTTCATGCCCCTCCCCCTGTAAGCTTTCGCTGTTACAATGTAATTTACCCAACATGAAATGTTCCTGTTATATTTGCAAATGTAATTTATTTCTTAATATAAAATTTCTGTTGCTTTTTAAGGTTCCAACATTCTGCTGGTGGGGGTCCACGGCCCCACCCTGCCCTGCGAGGAGGTCTCTATTAAACACATGGGGAACAAACACTACACTGTCACGTACCATGTGAAGGAGAGAGGGGATTATTTGCTGGTGGTGAAATGGGGAGAAGAGCACATTCCCGGGAGCCCATTCCACATCACTGTCCCATAATCCCTGCCCCCCCCCCCCCCAAAATGGATAAAAAAAAAAAAAAAATCATGAAAATGAATTGATTATATGGAGCTGAGAATATCGGGGAGTGGAAACCGTTTAGTAAAATTTTATATTTGACTTTTTTTATACTAGAGAAATTACAAATTTTATGTGCATTTTAGAAGACCAGACAATAATTGAAATATTGGCCCGTCCGACGCTGCTTATGGGTTTATTTATATGTTTAATATTAACCCCTGGGGCTCCACAGAACAACAGCCAATCACGTTCCCAATGATGAAATGATATTAAAGTATGAATAAAATAAACTGGAATTATTCATTATCACATGATCCATAACTACTGACCCCTCCTTCTTTCTCATCTCTTACCATGAACCAATAAAATCTCTCACTGTGGATTAACCCTCAACTGCCCCTGCAGCATTGGTCTCCTGTTCATTGTATGTACTGGGTGACAGTGGGTATAACTGGCTGACCGTACCATTATTATGTATAGGGATTACCTGCCATGTAGTTTGCATGCAGTAGGTATGAAGGGTGCCTTATTACATGCAAAAAGTGGTCATTGTATTTATATACGATACGTAGGGGTGAGAGCTGCCATATTGGGTCTCTTAGAGGGTGGAGCTTGATATGTGCACACAATTTTTATTCTCTGTATATTTGTACTTGGGTGGGAGCTACTATATTGTTTCCCTTATAAATCCTATTAGTACACTATGTGTTTATAGGTATAGCGACCACATTGCTGCTTCTACGGATTCTCCATAAGGTGTAAAGAACAGCACTCTTAGTGGTCCAAACTAATGACCCTGTGTTTTAACACCGTCACTTTAGCCTTTCCTATATAACAGGGCCAGTACAGCCGGGCGCCCTAGGCAACCCAGCCGACCACCCCCTGGTGACCCGGGCACAACGGAGAGGGAGGAGACTGAGTGGAGAGAAGAGGGAGGGGACAGCGACAGAGGGGAGGGTAACAGGAGGGAGGGGAGGGTAACAGGAATGAGGTTGGAGGGTGACAGGAGGGGGAAGAGTGACAGGGAGGAGGGGAGAATGACAGGAAGGAGGGGAAAGTGACAGAGGGGAGGGTGACAGGAGGGAGGGGAGGGTAACAGGAGGGGGAAGAGTGACAGGGAGGAGGGGAGAATGACAGGAAGGAGGGGAAAGTGACAGAGGGGAGGGTGACAGGATGTAGGGGAGGGTGACAGGAGGGAGGGGACAGTGACAGGTGAGGAGACAGTGACAGAGGGGAGGGGAAGGTGATAGGAGGGAGGGGAGGATGATGGGAGGTAGGAGAGGGTGACAGGAGGGAGGGGAGTGAGCGGAGGGTGGGAAGAGTGACAGAGGGGTGGATGACCAAGGGAAGGGGATTAAAACTGAGGGCTGTGGACTAGGGGTAGGCAGATGACAATTTTAGAGGTAGCTGCCCTGCACCCCCCTATCATTGCACCCTACTCTGCTGCCTCTTCTGCCTACCCCTAGTTCTGGCCCTGCTATACAATAATGCCCACCCATACGCACCCGTGCACTTGCCCTGTGGCCTAAATCCCTGCTTCCCATGAGGAGAGACCCTTTCCTACAGCTTGTGTAACACTATTCTCTATATCGTATTGTGTATATTGAGCTCTCTGCTCACTGTCAGATGAGAGAATTGGATTTGAGATCTACTGGAACCAGCACTTTTAGTAGTATCTCCAAGAAACTCATGTACGAGTGATATGATTTCATAAATGGAGCTACAAGAAAATAGAGAGGGGCATTGCCATGTGTTTCTCTGCCATAAAAACATTTCCAACATGAAGGCGCCTGTAATGGAACTCAATGCCCTGCCTGATACTTGTACAGTCCTGATAAGGTTTCCTCTATATAGTAATAATGTGGTTGCAGACATGATTTTCCCATAACCCCCCAAGTCTGGGAGAGAGTGTAGTCAGCCCACAGGATTTAGAAGCCCCTGGAATGTATACGTTCAGCTTCTATACAGTATGAGGGCATGGCTTTTTCATAGGCTTCTCCATAGGCCTTATGATTGTGTAGGTATTTAAAGGAGAACTAAAGCCTAACTAAAGAAGTAGGTAGAAATGTTGTACATGATGTTTTGTGCTTCTGTACCAGCCCAAGGCAACCACAGCCCTTTAGCAGTAAAGATCTGTGTCTCTAAAGATGCCCCAGTAGCTCCCCATCTTCTTTTCTGCTGATTCACTGCACATGCTCTGTGCTGCTGTCACTTACTGAGCTTAGGGAGCCACTCACAATATACAGTACACATAGAATAGAAATGTCACAATATAAGGCTGATTAGTAATTAATACACATAATTACTACATGGCAGCACAGAAACCAGTGCAATTAGCATGAGAATTTAATAATCAGCAAACCTGTAGCATCAGCTTATATTACAGCCAGGGAAGCTCATTTTCTGCTGGATAATTAGTGACGAGCCCTAAGCTTAGCTTCTCAACAGCCAATCAGAGCCCACTGAGCATGTGAGTGTCACAGACACTTTCCAAGATGGTGACCCCCTGTGACAAGTTTGAAGTCCTGGATCATTGCTGCTATTGACAAGCTGAAACTTTAGCCTCGTGCAATAAGTTCACTGTATAAAATATGACATTTTTAGCCACATTCATTTTTAGGATTTAGTTCTCCTTTAAGAGACCTATAGAGAAGAACACTAGGCACTGGTGGATAATAGACCTATAACTATAGTTTGGCTTTACAGTTGTTACTTTGGAATCAGCTGAGACAAGTAACACGGCGGCGCAGGAGAAGGAATATTTAGTGCTCATAATCCTCAAACCAAATAGAATTCAAGGCACACAATTAACAGGAATGAACTGGGACACATTTTATATTCACTCACTTGTAATGGCTTATCTGAAGCAATTGTACTGAATTGCAACTCCCAGCACCCTCTAATAGCCAATGGCTTCTCATATCCCGGGCTGGGCTGCTTAGATGCAGGTGAGGGCTGCAGAATACGGTCACATATGTTATCTGTGGATCAAGCTAATAATGCTGGTCCAGTGACCAATGGAAGGACAGAAACATTTTGGCTTATAGAGACCTATGGTACACAAGGTAAATGCCCCTTGGGGGGGGGTCACTTTCTTAACTGATGATAAAATCTCAATGTTATTGGCTAAATCCTTTGTACAGAATAACTCCCTAGTTACCCGGAGAAGCATCGCCCACTCACCCTGTAGGGTATTTAGTACTCGCTAAACACTATGGAAACACTCAACTGTGAGTTTGTGATGCTTCTTATTGTGCTTTGTACCTCACTGTGACATTCTCCATGTAACAAAGACACAAGGCTGCAGGCTGAGTTATACAGGGAACTCTGAGTATCACTCATGTATTATAAGGGATAATGTACTCCCTACTGTAAATGATAAGGATATTAGAAGTCACTGAGGGGTTGTTCTGTGACCATATAAAGGCACAAGGCTGCAGGCTGAGTTATACAGGGAACTCTGAGTATCACTCATGTATTATAAGGGATAATGTAACCCCTACTGTAAATGATAAGGATATTAGAAATCACTGAGGGGTTTTTCTGTGACCATATAAAGACACAAGGCTGCAGGCTGAGTTATACAGGGAACTCTGAGTATCACTCATGTATTATAAGGGATAATGTACCCCCTACTGTAAATGATAAGGATATTAGAAGTCACTGAGGGGTTGTTCTGTGACCATATAAAGGCACAAGGCTGCAGGCTGAGTTATACAGGGAACTCTGAGTATCACTCGTGTATTATAAGGGATAATGTACCCCCTACTGTAAATGATAAGGATATAAGAAGTCACTGAGGGGTTGTTCTGTGACCATATAAAGGCACAAGGCTGCAGGCTGAGTTATACAGGGAACTCTGAGTATCACTCGTGTATTATAAGGGATAATGTACCCCCTACTGTAAATGATAAGGATATTAGAAGTCACTGAGGGGTTGTTCTGTGACCATATAAAGGCACAAGGCTGCAGGCTGAGTTATACAGGGAACTCTGAGTATCACTCGTGTATTATAAGGGATAATGTACCCCCTACTGTAAATGATAAGGATATTAGAAGTCACTGAGGGGTTGTTCTGTGACCATATAAAGGCACAAGGCTGCAGGCTGAGTTATACAGGGAACTCTGAGTATCACTCGTGTATTATAAGGGATAATGTACCCCCTACTGTAAATGATAAGGATATTAGAAGTCACTGAGGGGTTGTTCTGTGACCATATAAAGGCACAAGGCTGCAGGCTGAGTTATACAGGGAACTCTGAGTATCACTCATGTATTATAAGGGATAATGTACCCCCTACTGTAAATGATAAGGATATTAGAAGTCACTGAGGGGTTGTTCTGTGACCATATAAAGGCACAAGGCTGCAGGCTGAGTTATACAGGGAACTGTGAGTATCACTCATGTATTATAAGGGATAATGTACCCCCTACTGTAAATGATAAGGATATCAGAAGTCACTGAGGGGTTGTTCTGTGACCATATAAAGGCACAAGGCTGCAGGCTGAGTTATACAGGGAACTCTGAGTATCACTCGTGTATTATAAGGGATAATGTACCCCCTACTGTAAATGATAAGGATATTAGAAGTCACTGAGGGGTTGTTCTGTGACCATATAAAGGCACAAGGCTGCAGGCTGAGTTATACAGGGAACTCTGAGTATCACTCATGTATTATAAGGGATAATGTACCCCCTACTGTAAATGATAAGGATATTAGAAGTCACTGAGGGGTTGTTCTGTGACCATATAAAGGCACAAGGCTGCAGGCTGAGTTATACAGGGAACTGTGAGTATCACTCATGTATTATAAGGGATAATGTACCCCCTACTGTAAATGATAAGGATATCAGAAGTCACTGAGGGGTTGTTCTGTGACCATATAAAGGCACAAGGCTGCAGGCTGAGTTATACAGGGAACTCTGAGTATCACTCATGTATTATAAGGGATAATGTACCCCCTACTGTAAATGATAAGGATATTAGAAGTCACTGAGAAGTTGTTCTGTGACCATATAAAGGCACAAGGCTGCAGGCTGAGTTATACAGGGAACTCTGAGTATCACTCGTGTATTATAAGGGATAATGTACCCCCCGGGGGGGCCCGGGGGTACAGGGGGCCCGGTGGGGGCCTGCTTCCTCAGTAGTAAGCACAACCGGCAGGGACCATATCGGGGTATGGTGCCGAGCTCCACAGAAAATTACTTTCTGCATATCCATACGCACGTGGCACCCACAATGCTAGTAACCTTCCATAGGACGCCGCAATCTTGCCTGCAGAACACACTGATGACCCGCCGAACGGTCAGGCTTAGTGGGAGGAGATTGACACACTCACGGTTGAGTTACAGTGCGGGGCGGAGATTAGTTAAAAGCCAACAGTGTGACAGGAAGATAACTGCTCTCTCATTGGCTGCTCACTGACAGAATTCTGAGTCATAGGACGGGATTTATACGGAATGTTTCTATTTGTAGGGGATCTGCGAGAGCTTTTGGCGCCTGTTTCTGCTGAAGCTTTGGATATGGCTCACTGCTTCAGTTATGAGGGGTTGTCTGTTGCCCGTACCTCACCAATGGCCACACTGTACAGCAAACAAGCCCATACCTGACTCACACATTGTTCCCTACTGTGGGCTGCTTGCACTTTTGCCCTCACGTTCAAGTGTGCTTTTCTGGGGAGATAATAAGGTAAAATTAAATCTATGGTTTACATTGCTTCAGCTTAACATGTCAAAATGGAGAATGGGAGATGTTTGGTGCTTGTGAGGTAACTCATACCATCAGCTGAGGATGTGTCTGTTTTCTGGGAATCCCATTAAATACCTCGCAGGCACCAAACATGGAGTAGGGTTAGTTTCCCTGTAAATGAAAATTAATTTTTGTGATTAAAACAATGATAAGTATATAGGGTTAATGGTCCCCTATTAAAGGAACAGTAATGTCAAAAACATGTGTTTTAAAGTAATACAAATATAATGCAGTGCTGTCCTGTACTGGTAAAACGTATCTATTTGCTTCAGAAAGATACTATAGTTTATATAAACAAGCTGCTGTGTAGCCATGGGGGCAGCCATTCAAGCACAGGATACACAGTAGTTAACAGATAAGTACTACTATAGTTTATATAAACAAGCTGCTGTGTAGCCGTGGGGGCAGCCATTCAAGCACAGGATACACAGTAGATAACAGATAAGTACTACTATAGTTTATATAAACAAGCTGCTGTGTAGCCATGGGGGCAGCCATTCAAGCACAGGATACACAGTAGTTAACAGATAAGTACTACTATAGTTTATATAAACAAGCTGCTGTGTAGCCATGGGGGCAGCCATTCAAGCACAGGATACACAGTAGATAACAGATAAGTACTACTATAGTTTATATAAACAAGCTGCTGTGTAGCCGTGGGGGCAGCCATTCAAGCACAGGATACACAGTAGATAACAGATAAGTACTACTATAGTTTATATAAACAAGCTGCTGTGTAGCCATGGGGGCAGCCATTCAAGCACAGGATACACAGTAGTTAACAGATAAGTACTACTATAGTTTATATAAACAAGCTGCTGTGTAGCCATGGGGGCAGCCATTCAAGCACAGGATACACAGTAGATAACAGATAAGTACTACTATAGTTTATATAAACAAGCTGCTGTGTAGCCGTGGGGGCAGCCATTCAAGCACAGGATACACAGTAGATAACAGATAAGTACTACTATAGTTTATATAAACAAGCTGCTGTGTAGCCATGGGGGCAGCCATTCAAGCACAGGATACACAGTAGTTAACAGATAAGTACTACTATAGTTTATATAAACAAGCTGCTGTGTAGCCATGGGGGCAGCCATTCAAGCACAGGATACACAGTAGATAACAGATAAGTACTACTATAGTTTATATAAACAAGCTGCTGTGTAGCCATGGGGGCAGCCATTCAAGCACAGGATACACAGTAGATAACAGATAAGTACTACTATAGTTTATATAAACAAGCTGCTGTGTAGCCATGGGGGCAGCCATTCAAGCACAGGATACACAGTAGATCAGTGGCGTAACTACCGAGGAAGCAAACGCCGCCCGGGAGTACAGGGGGCCTGCTTCCTCATTAGTATGCGCAACCGGCAGGGACCATATTGGGGGGGATGATGCTGACAATCCGGAACTCTGCCCTGCCAGGCTCCTGCTTTTTTTTCCGGAGTGCCTTGCTGCCTGAGGGGTGGGAGTATGAGCTATTGCCCTCCACTTATGCGTGCCCTGCGTGACCTCAACGCATCTATCCGACTTCCAATGGAAAGCAGGAAAAAAGGCGCTTGTAAAAGTTGAACAGTCCAGGACTCTGCTGACAAGCAGGACGGATGGCGGTTCACTACTCTAAGCTGCAGATTCCCCCACTCCTCTCTCCCCTACAACACTATCAGCATAGAAAGAATGCGGGCTGTAAGGATACAAATCACATTTATTGCACTGCCTTGTGGTTGTTTAACTCTTTCCTTGCCTTAATGGGCAAAGTTGTAATTGTGATATCTATTATACATGTAATTGCCACTTTGCCACCCTTCTATAGTTCTGGGCTATTCATATCTGTGATTGTGATTGTGCCATCCTTCTATGAGTTCTGGGGATATTATGCATGAAATTCTCCCACTATTTTGTGCAGAGGGGGCCCTGAAATTTTTTTTTGCAGGGGGGCCCTGGCATCCGAAGTTACGCCACTGCCCCCTACTGTAAATGATATGGATATTAGAAGTCACTGAGGAGTTGTTCTGTGACCATATAAAGGCACAAGGCTGCAGGCTGAGTTATACAGGGAACTCTGAGTATCACTCATGTATTATAAGGGATAATGTACCCCCTACTGTAAATGATAAGGATATTAGAAGTCACTGAGGGGTTGTTCTGTGACCATATAAAGGCACAAGGCTGCAGGCTGAGTTATACAGGGAACTCTGAGTATCACTCATGTATTATAAGGATAATGTACCCCCTACTGTAAATGATAAGGATATTAGAAGTCACTGAGGGGTTGTTCTGTGACCATATAAAGGCACAAGGCTGCAGACTGAGTTATACAGGGAACTCTGAGTATCACTCATGTATTATAAGGATAATGTACCCCCTACTGTAAATGATAAGGATATTAGAAGTCACTGAGGGGTTGTTCTGTGACCATATAAAGGCACAAGGCTGCAGGCTGAGTTATACAGGGAACTCTGAGTATCACTCATGTATTATAAGGGATAATGTACCCCCTACTGTAAATGATAAGGATATTAGAAGTCACTGAGGGGTTGTTCTGTGACCATATAAAGGCACAAGGCTGCAGGCTGAGTTATACAGGGAACTCTGAGTATCACTCATGTATTATAAGGGATAATGTACCCCCAACTGTAAATGATAAGGATATCAGACGTGATTTTACACCACCAGACATGCCGCAGGGAAAGCCTTACTATAGAAACCCTCTCATGTTTGTTGTGCAATATATAGAGGTGTTGGAGCAGTGTGTGACAGTCGAGTGTGATTTCATGTCGAGTCCTTGACCCTCCCAACTCCTCCTCCTGTTTCGCTCCAGTATCAGTCTTCCAGGAGACACACAGTAAACTCCACTCTGAGCAGCAGGACCTGTTTATCCCATTGCACAAGCCACTTGCTTTCTCTCTCTTGGATCCCATCCACCTCCCCAGCAAATTATGGGCTTTATTACATAAGCTGCTCAGGTGCCGGGGATGAAGGACCTGCTCAATACCAGGAACCAGAACTGCTGGAAGGAGATGATTGAGAAGGAAACAGCCTCCAGGATGTACTGGAAGCTGAGATACAAACAGGAGCATCCAGAGAACTGGACGTCTCTTCCTAATATTAGGACCACCCTGCTGCCGCCTATTCATGTCCCCAGGAAAGCAGAAAGAAGTGGAGGAGCCGGCCTGTGACCTCCCAGAAGAAGGGGAGTTGGGGGAGATGAGAGATGCCTCGCCGCACACCTCCAGTTTACTCTATGATGGCTTCTCCAAGGAGGGCAAAGGCAGGTCCCTGTATCTGAGGAAGAGGAAGGAGTTTATCCCAGAGGAGAAATATCCTCATCCAGTTCTGTCCTCCTGGGAGTATGGCTGTAGGTATGTACAGAAAGACTCTTAGTTGGACATTCACTAAGATTCGTAGGTCCGCTTCGCCGCACTTTGCCAGGCGTATTTTCGCCAGCACTCTGCAAATTCACAAAAATACGAAGTTGCGCTCAGGGGTAGCGTAAGGTTGCAAAGTTGCGCTAGCGTTAATTCGCCAAGCAAAGCGAAGTTACTCTAGCGATGGTTAATTTGCATACGGCGCCAAATTGACGTTACAATGGAGGAATATGTAGCAGAACTACACAAGTCTGGGAAACCTTCAAAACAGCAAATAAAATTATTTTGCCCTACACATGTGCCCAATGTATAGTTAAGGTGCCATGAGTTAGGAAATGTAGGGGGGAAGGAGGGGAGCCCCAAAAAAAATTTCGATCTTTTTCAGCCTATCACCCATAAAAAATGAAAAAACGACAGCGTTTTTTGGGACTTAGAAAAAATGTTAACTGTTTTTTGAAGCAATCTCTATCTACTCTATTGCGCTTCGCCTGGTATGAGGTGGCGAAGGAAGTCTGGCGTAAAAGGTAGCGTCCACAATCATTCGCGCGTTAGTGAATTTGCGTAGTTACGTCCGTTGCGCAAATTCGCCAGGCGTAAGGGTGCGAAGTAACACTAGCGAATTTACGCCAGCGTTTGTTAGTGAATCGGCGAATTAACGAAAATGCCCAACGCTGGCGAATTCACGCTAGCGTTAGGCGCTTCGGCGTTTAGTGAATTTGCCCCTTAAACTTGTCTATCCTGCCTTTCTATAAAGTGAAAAAATGAATAAAACATAATTAGTGCAGGTTGTATTGTTTAAGGTTATACTTACTGTCTCCATCTTGCCCTACTGTCTCCATCTTGTCCTACTGTCTCCATCTTGTCCTACTGTCTCCATCTTGCCCTACTGTCTCCATCTTGTCCTACTGTCTCCATCTTGTTCTACTGTCTCCATCTTGCCCTACTGTCTCCATCTTGTCCTACTGTCTCCATCTTGCCCTACTGTCTCCATCTTGTCCTACTGTCTCCATCTTGTCCTACTGTCTCCATCTTGTCCTACTGTCTCCATCTTGCCCTACTGTCTCCATCTTGTCCTACTGTCTCCATCTTGTCCTACTGTCTCCATCTTGCCCTACTGTCTCCATCTTGTCCTACTGTCTCCATCTTGCCCTACTGTCTCCATCTTGTCCTACTGTCTCCATCTTGCCCTACTGTCTCCATCTTGTCCTACTGTCTCCATCTTGTCCTACTGTCTCCATCTTGTCCTACTATCTCCATCTTGCCCTACTGTCTCCATCTTGTCCTACTGTCTCCATCTTGCCCTACTGTCTACATCTTGCCCTGCTGTCTTCATATTGCTCTGCTGTATTCATCTTGCTCAGCTGAATCCTTCTTTTCCTACTGTCTCTCTCTTACTCTACTCTTGTCATAGTGTCTTCTTCTTGTTCCTCTGTCTCCCTCTTGTCCTACTGTCTCCATTTTGTCCTACTGTCTCCATCTTGCCCTACTGTCTCCATCTTGTCCTACTGTCTCCATCTTGCCCTACTGTCTCCATCTTGTCCTACTGTCTCCATCTTGTCCTACTGTCTCCATCTTGCCCTACTGTCTCCATCTTGTCCTACTGTCTCCATCTTGCCCTACTGTCTCCATCTTGTCCTACTGTCTCCATCTTGTCCTACTGTCTCCATCTTGTCCTACTATCTCCATCTTGCCCTACTGTCTCCATCTTGTCCTACTGTCTCCATCTTGCCCTACTGTCTACATCTTGCCCTGCTGTCTTCATATTGCTCTGCTGTATTCATCTTGCTCAGCTGAATCCTTCTTTTCCTACTGTCTCTCTCTTACTCTACTCTTGTCATAGTGTCTTCTTCTTGTTCCTCTGTCTCCCTCTTGTCCTACTGTCTCCATTTTGTCCTACTGTCTCCATCTTGCCCTACTGTCTCTCTTGTCCTCCTGTTTGCATGCAAGTCTGTCACTATTGTGTCCTACAGTTTGCTATATATGCCAGTGCACACTCTTCCTACCTACAACTCGGATGCTGTATTAAGGGCCCAGTGTGACTTAGGGCCCATCATTATTTGAAACCCTAAGACAAGTGCTGGCCTGAACACTCCCATGTCAATGACATCTAATCTTTCTGTTGCAGATGATATGGTGAACAAAGTTAAGTCTCCGATCCATGGAAGGTGCAAGATTGTGAGAGATACATTTTAAAGCAGGAATGGCCTTGTTTCTTATCCTCAATACACCGACCGGATGCTCTGAATGTGCCGGTGATTTCCATACTTGTGTTTTACAGTCACTGTGTATGTGGCCTTTAATTCGCTGCTTGATGAGCCCCAGGAATGATGCTGCAATGAATTGTATAATAAACCCAATGGACTTTAGCTGCTCATTTACCTATTTGTGTCTTGTCAATGTCATGTTTTTGTGACGCCCTCTGTCTAATCTCACACAATGCAGTGCAGACACCGTAACCCACCCCAATATTTCAGTGCCAAATTTTATTGGCCAGTCGTTGTTAAAGGATAAGTAAACCTTTAAAACAAGTGAATGTAGAACTTTATACTGAAAATAATGATTGCTTTATTATCTGTTCATGCATGTGCTTTTGAAAAATAAAAGAGATTTAAAAAAAAAAAAAATAATTGAATGTAAAACTAAAGAGGGGGCTATTGTAAGCACTTTTGTCATTTATATTTGTTATTCATTTTCTTTTTACTCCAAGATATTAAGGGATACATGTGCTTTTAATATGAAAGAATTTTGTTACAACAGCAAATACAATTCATATTAACAGCACATGTATCCCTTAATATATTGGAATAAAAAGAAAATAAATAATGAAAGTAAATTACAAAAGTGCTTAGAATAGAACCCTCATCAGTTTTACATTCACTTATTTTAAGGGAGCTAACACACGGGAAGATTTGGGGAGATTTAGTCGCCTGGTGACTAATCACCTCTTCTGCGGGGATAATCTCCCGATCTGCTGTAATGAGAAAACGCCAGCGCCTATGCACTTGCGGCGTTTCCATTCCCGAAATCACCCAAAGTTTCCTCGTGAGGCAAATTCGGGTGACTTTGGAAATCTAAGGGACCCGCTGCAGGACTTTATCTAAAGGTTTACTTATTCGTTAATGGACCTCAACTGCCAAAATGTACAGTTATAAACTTAGGGACTGTTACTGCTGAATTGCACTTAGTATATTAGTAACATTATGGCTCTGAATGAGCAACTGATAATTCTTCCACCAAGTCCCGTGTTACAGTTATTTCATTTGCCAGAATGTGTTATTAAAGTATTTGGGTGTCACAGTTTGCAGAGAACAGAATTGTACTTTGGGGTTTGTGCATCATTCCTGGAATGTGTCCAGAAACAGGAGCCATAATGAGATGTATTGTTGCCACGGCAACCAAATTGTCCTGAAATGAGTTAGTATTGTCATTGTTATGGGACCTGAGTAATGTCACCCCTTGTGCAACTATATTCATATATTCTGTGTAACTTTCATTATTACGTTCATTTAAAAAAAAAAAACTCAAATGTTTGAACTATGAAAAATAGTGGGAATATTGAAAATAAACGTTCATTGACTTATATAGACATTCACCAGGTTTTAGTTGCTGAATTTATTTTATTTGCATTTTTGAGATTTAAAAAAAAAAAAAATTCCTCAGATCAGGAGATAATATATCATATTACAGATAATATATGCTGCTATTGAGTTTGCAGGAGGCATTATGATGTCATCAGTTTGAGTTTCCAGGAGGCATTATGATGTCATCAGTTTGTTTTGCATTGTCTCCCAGTGAAAAAAAGCATCCATTATGCTTGGGGTCATATGATAATGGATAATTTGATCTGTTGGTTCTGTAACCATGACAACACCATTGTGTTTAACTGCTGAATTCATTTCATTAGCATTTTTGAGACTTAAATTTATTTTTTCCTCAGATCAGGACAACATCATATTACAGATAATATATGCTGCTATTGAGTTTTCAGGAGGCATTATGATGTCATCAGTTTGAGTTTGCAGGAGGCATTATGATGTCATCAGTTTGTTTTGCATTGTCTCCTTGTGAGAACAGCATCCATTATGACATCATCGCTTGGGATGATAATAACAATGGGTAATTTGATCTGCTGACTCTGTAACCATGGCAACACCATTGTGAGATCATAATGATGAAAACAGGCTTTAACAGCTGTCAGGTGTTTGCAGTCATTCTGAGTTAGGAGTTCGAGGAGGAAGGAGCTTGCTCTTTATTCCTTGTTCTTTTGACTCAATTTTTTTTAAAATGACCGATCAAAATATATTTTTAAATAATTTTTCATATACAAAATGGATCATTACCCTATTATTAGGCTTCTCTGCTGGAGTTTTGGACGTCAGCTTTTTTTATATAATTATAGGAATAGTGATGTGGATCTTGTACAGATGCTGGAAGCCGAGTACTGAGCCATCAGCAATAAAGTGTCAGGACGAAGCCAAGGAACAGGCAAAGGCCCCACACAAGGTAAGTCTCACCCCATTACTGATAACACAATACAGGCATTAGCAATGGAAATTCCATTTTACAACTGCAGATTCTCATTTATTCAATTTATCATTTTTCATTTGAGAAGCTGCCGTCCCAAAAGCTTTGATTTAAGAGCAGACATATTGTGTGGCCGTTGGGTTGAGATTTCTGGTCAGTTGGGTTTTAGAGAGGCCAAATGTTGATAAAGTTCCTTTGGTAGAGAGTATAAATAGCAAATATACTGGGCCTTGTCATGTACATGTGTGTGTGTGTATATATATATATATATATATATATATATATATATATATATATATATATATATATATATATATTAACAGTGTGTAAATTGTGAGCTCATCAGGCCAGCCCTGGTTGTATCCAGTAAAGTGCCATAGACTTGGTTACTTCTCCCTCCTCCTCTCTCACTTTACAAAAACTCAACTGTTTATGAACGTTCTTGTTTACAAATATAATGTTGAAATGTGTTAAAGGAGAAGTAAAGTGGTTTAGCACTTGTTGAGCCAAATGTTCGGTACCCCCAAGTGAGAGCCAGAGATCAGAAAGGGACAAACAGACTTTTACATGAAACTTTGAACCCAATGAAGATTTTTAGTGACTGTAAATTGGGATCTTCCTCAGAATGACATTTTCTCTAATGATGCAAAAACTGTTTTAGGTGGAATTTCCCTTTAATTCATCACTTTACTCATAAATGAGGGTCACATGTGATTCTTTACATTATTTTATTAGAAACCTAATTTGCTTGTGCCTCTCATTTGCAGGTCACTGACCGAGAGTTTGAGAGACTCCGGTACCTGCAAGTGGTAAGTGATATACCGGCACTTTAACTGGATCTACATGTGTGTGTGTGTGTTAGTGTGTGTGTGTGTCAGTGAGTGTGTGTGTCAGTGTGTGTGTGTGTGTGTGTGTGTGTCAGTGAGTGTGTGATGTGTGTCTGTGTCAGTGAGTGTATGTCAGTGTATGTGTCAGTGTATGTGTCAGTGTGTCTGTCAGTGTGAGTGTCATTGAGTATGAGTGTGTCTATGTGTGTCAGTGAGTGTCTGTGTATGTCAGTGTGTGTGTGTCTGTGTGTCAGTGAGTGTGTGTGTGTGTCAGCGTGTGTGTGTCAGTGTGTATGTGTCTGTGTTTGTGTCAGTGAGTGTGTGTGTGTCAGTGAGTGTCAGTGAGTGTGTGTGTCAGTGAGGGTGAGTCTGTGTGCATGTGTAAGTGTGTGTGTCAGTGTGTGTGTCAGTGAGTGTATCAGTGAGTGTGAGTGTGTCAGTGAGTGTGTCACTGAGTGTGTCAGTGTGTGTGTCAGCGAGTGTGTCAGTGAGTGTGAGTGTGTCAGTGAGTGTGAGTAGGAGTGAGCTGCTGAATTCTTGCCTTACACTAACGTGAGCCACTTCTGTTCTTTTCATCCCGGGCAGTTAGTGAACAATTCGTGGCCGTACATAACAAAATATCTGGAGAAATTTCTAAGATGGAGAATTCAGCCACTGATCAGATCCCGATTTAAATATTTAACCAATTTTCACTTCTTTGATATTGATTTTGGCAATAAGGTAAGTGTCCCGTGTATTTAATTGTCTCTCATGTTGCTCAGTGATTTCCCATCAGACCCATTGTAACCCATTGTGTGACTGTTCCACAGGCTCCACAGGTGACTCACATGAGAGTTCAGTCTGATCCAGAGAAGAAGCAGATTATCCTGGATCTCAAAATCAGGTCAATATTGTCTCCTTCCCAACCTGTGTATAAGCCTCTCTTTAATCTTCCTTCCCACTCACTGACAGTTTGCTCCTTATTTACAGTCTCAACGCAGCGGTGATGGTTAATGTTGGAATATCTAAGACTATCATGGCCGGAGTGAAGTCTGTGAAGGTAAGTGACCCTCATACTAACCTTCTACATGTGCCCATGTGTTGCCCTTGAACATATGATCAATGTCATTTCTCCTCTGACAGCTGGAGGGAACATTACGAATAATTCTGGCTCCGCTGATACCAGACGTGCCCTTTACTGAAGCCGTGAACATTTACTTCCCTCAGCGGCCGGTGAGTCCGTATTATAAGGAGTTGCTTCGTGCAGCTATAAATATATATATTTCTCTATAAATACAATTAGTATCTCTGAGATATTCTATTTTCTTATTAACCCTTACACCATCGATCTTCCTTTTTTTTGCAGGTGTTACATCTACAGTGGACAGGACTCACCAACCTGCTTAATATTCCCGGTCTTCAGTAAGTGACTAGATTTATATATATTTATATACTAGTGATTCTCTGCCCGTCCCACACTTTAGTCTTTAGTCCCAAAATCATTGTCCTTTATCCCTCCTCTTATATTTCCCTCCCATTGTACAATGATTCACTTATTAATGCCCTTCTCTCTCTGCCTCCTGCAGCACCATGACAGAAAGAATGATTGTGGACCAAATTGCCAACTTCATGGTTGCGCCAAAATTTTTCAATCAGCCCCTGGCAGCCAACTTTGACATGAAAAATCTGCCCTTCGCGGATCCCTGGGTAAGAACCAGTATTTCTCTTTCACGACTGTGGGCTCCTGTCCCCCTCTGTTTCCCTATACAGACTGGTCAGACTTTCCATGGCCCCCTCCGGACCCCTACCACTACACCGTACATGCGCAAAAGGAGCTGCACCATAGATGCACAAAAGGAGCTGTGCCACACACATGCACAAAAGGAGCTGAGCAGCATGCATGCACAAAAAAGAGCCGCAAGAACGTGCCACAAATAATTTTTTTTTGCCCAGGAGATCGGGAGAGGGGGTCTGGTCCAGCAGGGGCCCATGAGGGCTGGGACCCACCTGTCTTTTTCCTGGTGTCCCACTGGGCCAGTCCGAGATGTGGGGGGAGAGTGTCATTCAAAGTCGATGGGAAGTGACTGTTCCCACTGAGTTTATATTCTATAGTCTGACATTTTGTTTTACTTGCAGAACGCACTTCGGATTCATGTATTAGAAGCAAGAAATCTCGTTGCAAACGACTTCTTCTCCAAGAAATCAGACCCTTTTGTAGTTGTGCGCGGAGGAGGCACAGTTGCGAAAACCAGGGTCATATCTAAGAACCTCAACCCGCAGTGGAACCAGACATTTGAGGTACCGCATCCCCCCCAGGATTTACATCCACACAAACCCACATTTATTGGAAGATTTATCAAAGGTTGAGGTGAATTTTTGAATTCAAAAAATTTAAATTTCAAGCTATTTTGTGCGTACTTCGACTAGGGAATCGCCAGAATTCAATTTGAATTTGAAAAAAATTGGAAAATTCGAATATCTAAATTTATCATGTGACTTCAACCTTTTGCCAACTAAAACCTGCCGAATTACTGTTTTAGCCTATGAGGGACCTCCTTAAACCCATTTGGAGTCAATTCGTGGACTTTGAAAAATTAACGTTTTTTTGGGGGGAAAACTTTGATCTGAATTTGATCGTACGATTTGAATTCCCCGAATACAGACCTATTCGTATGAAAACAGACCTAATTAGGCCAAAAAAAAACCTTTGACTTAATTTCGGTTGGTCTTTATGAATTCGAAGTAGAAGAATTGAAATTTCGACCCTTGATATATGTGCCCCTTAACCCCTGTTCTTTTTCTATTCACTGATAATGAGATGCCAGTTTATTTTGTGTATTTTATAGGTGTGAATAGAAGTGTGCCACATGCAGCAGATATTCCCGTATCTAATGTCACCTCATTGTATGTTTTATCCCCAGATATTATTTTCAGATTTACCAGGGCAGGAGATTGAATTTGAGGTTCTGGACAAAAATGTTCAGAGAGATGATTCACTGGGCAGGTGAGTATTTCTTTTTGTATCAGGGTCTGGGCTTCCATTTATTTTATCTTTATTTAATCTTTTAATACATATACTGATTTTCCTTTTCTCTTCCCCAATGTCCAGCTGTAAAATTGCAGTTCCACATGTGCTAAAGAAGAAATTCATTGATAAGGTAAGTGAATGCAGCCGCCTCCCATGCTGATATAGTGTAATAATCATTCAGTGATTTCCCATGTATCTGATGGAACTTGTACTTCTCTCTCCCCCTGCAGTGGATCCGGTTGGACAATGTGAAGTCTGGGGAGCTCCATATCAAGGTGGAAACTCTCAAACTCTTTTCAGACCGTGACAAGCTGCAGAAGGTAAAGTCTCTGTTCCTTCTTATTAGGGATGCACCGAATCCAGGATTCGGTTCGGGATTCAGCCAGGATTCGGCCTTTTTCAGCAGGATTCGGATTCGGCCGAATCCTTCTGCCCATCCGAATCCTAATTTGCATATGCAAATTAGGGGCAGGGAGGAAATTGCGTGACGTTTTTTCAGAAAACAAGGAAGTAAAAAATGTTTTCCCCTTCCCACCCCTAATTTGCATATGCAAATGCATATGCAAATTAGGGTTCGGTATTCGGCCGAATCCTTTGTGAAGGATTCGGGGGTTCGGCCGAATCCAAAAAGGTGGATTCGGTGCATCCCTTCTTATCTGACTGCATGGGGAAAGGTTGGGCTCTTTTGCCCTTTAATCCATCTACTTTGTTTGGTTTCCAGGTGTTAAATCTGAACAAAAGGCCGCGGCCCCCTAAGAGTGAGGAGTTGTCATCAGTTGCCCTTTACACTGTCATCCAAAAAGCCAGGGGTCTGCCAGTGATACGGGTGAGTCACAAGTGGTGCCTCTCTCTTGGGCACATAATAGTGTAAATCTTCTTATATGAATCTCTCCTGTATTATTCACCTTATTAATCACATCTGTTCTTCTCTAACAGCCGAAGAAATGCAAATTAAACCCACTGGCCACCGTGGAAGTGTCAGTCACAGATACAGTCAAGAGGACGGGGGTAAGTCGCACATAACAGTGTCCAACCACACAAGGGTTTGGTCTCAAGTTTGTTTGTTTTCACATAAATAATGGGGTGAGGGGTAGGGGCATTTATTTGGAATGATCACTTAGTGCACCATAGACAGTAAAGCAGTGATATACTGTTGTTAGCTGATTGGCAATGGGCAATACCTGATTAAACAATAACATTGATTAAAGCATTAAATCACCAATAATAATTTGCAGACAGATCCAGTTCTCATTTAGAATATCTCTAATTGTTCTTTTTCCAGGCCCAAATAAATTCCGGAGAGCCAGAGTGGAAGGAGAGGTTACAATTCCTCATAAAGGACCCACGCGGCGAGAGAATGCAACTAAATGTGAGTATAAATGTCCTTCCCTTATTGGATCCTTTACTCCTGCAGATCTAGATTGGGGCTTTGCACCTTGTGTGCTGGTTTTGTGTTTCTCTGTCTCCTTCCTTACTGGGTCACTTATACGTGTTCTTTTCACAGGTACTAAATCAGCGCAACAAGGTTCTGGGACACATCTCTGTTTCCCTATCAACACTCATGGCTGCCAAGGATATGACCATGGAGGGCTGGTTCCCTCTTGAGTCCAAAGTAAATAACAGCGAGATTTGGCTGAAGCTGCAGCTGATGGTAAGTGACACATGCTATTTACAATAAGGTTCTACCCTTAAAGGGACACTGTTATAATAGTAAGTTGTCTAAAAGGGGAGGATGAGCTGTAGAATAAGATTACATTATAGCACATAAGAGAATGGCATTTGTCTCTGCCACACGTTTTCTTCATCCATTGCTGATTGTTTGTTCCCTCAGATTCTTGCCCCTCGCATTTTTCATGTGAAGCGATAGAACCAGAAAGAACTTCCAGAACCCAAATCCTGGACCAAGGAGGAACTGAGGAGGATGAAGAGGAGGAGGAAGGAGGAGGAGGAAGGAGGAAGAAGGAGGAGGAAGGAAGAGGAGGAGGAAGGAGGAGGAGGAAAGAGGAGGAGGATTTAGCACAAAGATGAAGCTTTGAGCTTGAGGCAAAGGAGGCTCTGAAGATCCTTGCCCTGATGGACCTTCTGGATCAGGATAAAGGGACCTTCTCTAGCCCTGTGGCAAAGGAGGGTCTGAAGACTCTTAGCTACCTTTTTGCCACCCAAGAATTAAAAAGTAGAGGCATTGACTATAAATATAAGCAATTAAAAAAAATAAAATGATAAAATGAGTGAGCTTTATTAGTGACTGGGCATAAAGAGGCAGTGTAGGAAGGTTAATTATTTGAATACTTAGAATAAGTCAATGTACAACCTTCTAAAATCATGTTTAATGGTGAACTTTCCCTTTAAGGCCATAGGCAGTGACACACGGGAATCACTTGAAAGGGGAAACCTACAAATTTTACTCCATGTGTCTTGGGTCTAAGATGGGTCTATATTCTTTAAGTTGCCCAGTCTGAGAGCCACCTACCTACACATGTGTGGCTGATAGAGCTAATGATTGGCTCTTTACCCCTGTAGCTGGGGCAGGAATATCTAACTGGCGGCTTTCTTTGTGTCCCAATGCCATATTGTGGCCTGTGATGCCGATCAAACCAAAACACAAGGAATACAACAAAATTCTGTTCATAGTCACCTGACTTTCGGTTCAGCACGAAACCCCCCGAAAAAGTAATTTTGCAGTTGGTCTGCTTTTAACTTTAACACTAGGAGCTGATATATGTGAGCTTTCAGACCAATTTATTTTCCCATTTACATTATGAGGTCAAACAATATGGAGAAAATTAGAGGCAAGTAAAAAAAAATGTAGAATTTGTTGCTGAGCTTCCCTCCCTAAAGTGTTTTGCCACTCCCCCCCCCCTTGCCTGGTGATTGCTGAGACTAATGGTGGTGTAACCCTACGGGCCATTAAAGTAGAATGGGGCCCCAATTAAAAAAACTCGGTGTTGGCGTGAGTGTAGGTAACAGTGAATATTGGCTATATGAGGCTCTTATGTATAAAATGATTAGAAACCGTTAGATAAATATCAAATGCAGAGGCAGCTGTATCCGGGCACACAGAGCATAGCAACATGAGAAAAAATACTAACCTAATCTTAAATGCAAATGACAATTGGACGAGTCCCTGGCTCAGTATTAGAAAGAGATTGCAATTTGCTTGGCATCTCACAGTCCTGTTCACGCAAATCACTGGAAGGTTAAGGGTAGGGGCAACTTCGGGCGACTTCGGAATACAAAGCGATGCGTGTGCCATGCCGCATGCGACTTTTCATTACAGCTGGCGCAAGACAGAGAGAAGGTGTTTGCGGAGATTGTTTCCACGGCAACTGAAATGAGTCAGGATTGTCATTGTGATGGGACCTGAGTAATGTCACCCCTTGTGCAACTATATTCATATATTCTGTGTAACTTTCATTATTACATTCATTTAAAAAAAAAATCTCAAATGTTTGAACTATAAAATAGTGGGAATATTGAAAATAAACGTTCATTGACTTATATAGACATTCACCAGGTTTTAGTTGCTGAATTTATTTTATTTGCATTTTTGAGATTTAAAAAAAATTCCTCAGATCAGGACAAAATCATATTACAGATAATATATGCTGCTATTGAGTTTGCAGGAGGCATTATGATGTCATCAGTTTGAGTTTGCAGGAGGCTTTATGATGTCATCAGTTTGAGTTTGCAGGAGGCATTATGATGTCATCAGTTTGAGTTTGCAGGAGGCATTATGATGTCATCAGTTTGTTTTGCATTGTCTCCCTGTGAGAACAGCATCCATAATGACATCATCACTTGGGATGACATAACAATGGGTAATTTGATCTGCTGACTCTGTAACCATGGCAACACCATTGTGAGGTCATAATGATGAAAACAGGCTTTAACAGCTTTCAGGTGTTTGCAGTCATTCTGAGTTAGGAGTTCGAGGAGGAAGGAGCTTGCTCTTTATTCCTTGTTCTTTTGACTCAATTTTTTTTAAAATGACCGATCAAGATATATTTTTAAATCATTTTTCATATACAAAATGGATCATTACCCTATTATTAGGCTTCTCTGCTGGAGTTTTGGACGTCAGCTTTTTTTATATAATTATAGGAATAGTGATGTGGATCTTGTACAGATGCTGGAAGCCGAGTACTGAGCCATCAGCAATAAAGTGTCAGGACGAAGCCAAGGAACAGGCAAAGGCCCCACACAAGGTAAGTCTCACCCCATTACTGATAACACAATACAGGCATTAGCAATGGAAATTCCATTTTACAACTGCAGATTCTCATTTATTCAATTTATCATTTTTCATTTGAGAAGCTGCCGTCCCAAAAGCTTTGATTTAAGAGCAGACATATTGTGTGGCCGTTGGGTTGAGATTTCTGGTCAGTTGGGTTTTAGAGAGGCCAAATGTTGATAAAGTTCCTTTGGTAGAGAGTATAAATAGCAAATATACTGGGCCTTGTCATGTACATGTGTGTGTGTGTATATATATATATATATATATATATATATATATATATATATTAACAGTGTGTTAATTGTGAGCTCATCAGGCCAGCCCTGGTTGTATCCAGTAAAGTGCCATAGACTTGGTTACTTCTCCCTCCTCCTCTCTCACTTTACAAAAACTCAACTGTTTATGAACGTTCTTGTTTACAAATATAATGTTGAAATGTGTTAAAGGAGAAGTAAAGTGGTTTAGCACTTGTTGAGCCAAATGTTCGGTACCACCAAGTGAGAGCCAGAGATCAGAAAGGGACAAACAGACTTTTACATGAAACTTTGAACCCAATGAAGATTTTTAGTGACTGTAAATTGGGATCTTCCTCAGAATGACATTTTCTCTAATGATGTAAAAACTGTTTTAGGTGGAATTTCCCTTTAATTCATCACTTTACTCATAAATGAGGGTCACATGTGATTCTTTACATTATTTTATTAGAAACCTAATTTGCTTGTGCCTCTCATTTGCAGGTCACTGACCGAGAGTTTGAGAGACTCCGGTACCTGCAAGTGGTAAGTGACAAACCGGCACTTTAACTGGATCTACTTGTGTGTGTGTGTGTGTGTTAGTGAGTGTGTGTGTCAGTGAGTGTGTCTGTGTATGTCAGTGTATGTGTGTGTGTGTGTGTCAGTGAGTGTGTGTGTCAGTGTGTGTGTGTGTGTGTGTGTGTGTGTGTGTGTGTCAGTGAGTGTGTGTCAGTGTATGTGTCAGTGTGTCTGTCAGTGTGAGTGTCATTGAGTATGAGTGTGTCTATGTGTGTCAGTGAGTGTCTGTGTGTCAGTGAGTGTGTGTGTGCAGGCCTGGACTGGCAATCTGTAGGTTCTGGCAAATGCCAGAGGGGCTGCTGTATGGTTCAATAGAAAGTTACTATATAGTGGGCTGGTTGGAGGCTGTTTGGGCCTCTGTGTACTTGGAATGGCAGGGCCTATTTTGACTCCGAGTCCAGGCCTGTGTGTATGTGTCTGTGTGTCTGTCAGTGAGTGTGTGTGTATCAGTGAGGGTGAGTCTGTGTGCATGTGTAAGTGTGTGTGTCAGTGAGTGTGTGTCAGTGTGTATGTCAGTGTGTGTGTCAGTGAGTGTATCAGTGAGTGTGAGTGTGTCAGTGAGTGTGTCACTGAGTGTGTCAGTGAGTGTGTCAGTGAGTGTGTGTGTCAGTGAGTGTGAGAAGGAGTGAGCTGCTGAATTCTTGCCTTACACTAACGTGAGCCACTTCTGTTCTTTTCATCCCGGGCAGTTAGTGAACAATTCGTGGCCGTACATAACAAAATATCTGGAGAAATTTCTAAGATGGAGAATTCAGCCGCTGATCAGATCCCGATTTAAATATTTAACCAATTTTCACTTCTTTGATATTGATTTTGGCAATAAGGTAAGTGTCCCGTGTATTTAATTGTCTCTCATGTTGCTCAGTGATTTCCCATCAGACCCATTGTAACCCATTGTGTGACTGTTCCACAGGCTCCACAGGTGACTCACATGAGAGTTCAGTCTGATCCAGAGAAGAAGCAGATTATCCTGGATCTCAAAATCAGGTCAATATTGTCTCCTTCCCAACCTGTGTATAAGCCTCTCTTTAATCTTCCTTCCCACTCACTGACAGTTTGCTCCTTATTTACAGTCTCAACGCAGCGGTGATGGTTAATGTTGGAATATCTAAGACTATTATGGCCGGAGTGAAGTCTGTGAAGGTAAGTGACCCTCATACTAACCTTCTACATGTGCCCATGTGTTGCCCTTGAACATATGATCAATGTCATTTCTCCTCTGACAGCTGGAGGGAACATTACGAATAATTCTGGCTCCGCTGATACCAGACGTGCCCTTTACTGAAGCCGTGAACATTTACTTCCCTCAGCGGCCGGTGAGTCCGTATTATAAGGAGTTGCTTCGTGCAGCTATAAATATATATATTTCTCTATAAATACAATTAGTATCTCTGAGATATTCTATTTTCTTATTAACCCTTACACCATCGATCTTCCTTTTTTTTGCAGGTGTTACATCTACAGTGGACAGGACTCACCAACCTGCTTAATATTCCCGGTCTTCAGTAAGTGACTAGATTTATATATATTTATATACTAGTGATTCTCTGCCCGTCCCACACTTTAGTCTTTAGTCCCAAAATCATTGTCCTTTATCCCTCCTCTTATATTTCCCTCCCATTGTACAATGATTCACTTATTAATGCCCTTCTCTCTCTGCCTCCTGCAGCACCATGACAGAAAGAATGATTGTGGACCAAATTGCCAACTTCATGGTTGCGCCAAAATTTTTCAATCAGCCCCTGGCAGCCAACTTTGACATGAAAAATCTGCCCTTCGCGGATCCCTGGGTAAGAACCAGTATTTCTCTTTCACGACTGTGGGCTCCTGTCCCCCTCTGTTTCCCTATACAGACTGGTCAGACTTTCCATGGCCCCTTCCGGACCCCTACCACTACACCGTACATGCGCAAAAGGAGCTGCACCATAGATGCACAAAAGGAGCTGTGCCACACACATGCACAAAAGGAGCTGAGCAGCATGCATGCACAAAAAAGAGCCGCAAGAACGTGCCACAAATTATTTTTTTTTGCCCAGGAGATCGGGAGAGGGGGTCTGGTCCAGCAGGGGCCCATGAGGGCTGGGACCCACCTGTCTTTTTCCCGGTGTCCCACTGGGCCAGTCCGAGATGTGGGGGTAGAGTGTCATTCAAAGTCGATGGGAAGTGACTGTTCCCACTGAGTTTATATTCTATAGTCTGACATTTTGTTTTACTTGCAGAACGCACTTCGGATTCATGTATTAGAAGCAAGAAATCTCGTTGCAAACGACTTCTTCTCCAAGAAATCAGACCCTTTTGTAGTTGTGCGCGGAGGAGGCACAGTTGCGAAAACCAGGGTCATATCTAAGAACCTCAACCCGCAGTGGAACCAGACATTTGAGGTACCGCATCCCCCCCAGGATTTACATCCACACAAACCCATATTTATTGGAAGATTTATCAAAGGTTGAGGTGAATTTTTGAATTCAAAAAATTTAAATTTCAAGCTATTTTGTGCGTACTTCGACTAGGGAATCGCCAGAATTCAATTTGAATTTGAAAAAAATTGGAAAATTCGAATATCTAAATTTATCATGTGACTTCAACCTTTTGCCAACTAAAACCTGCCGAATTACTGTTTTAGCCTATGAGGGACCTCCTTAAACCCATTTGGAGTCAATTCGTGGACTTTGAAAAATTAACGTTTTTTTTGGGGGAAAACTTTGATCTGAATTTGATCGTACGATTTGAATTCCCCGAATATAGACCTATTCGTATGAAAACAGACCTAATTAGGCCAAAAAAAAAACCTTTGACTTAATTTCGGTTGGTCTTTATGAATTCGAAGTAGGAGAATTGAAATTCGACCCTTGATAAATGTGCCCCTTAACCCCTGTTCTTTTTCTATTCACTGATAATGAGATGCCAGTTTATTTTGTGTATTTTATAGGTGTGAATAGAAGTGTGCCACATGCAGCAGATATTCCCGTATCTAATGTCACCTCATTGTATGTTTTATCCCCAGATATTATTTTCAGATTTACCAGGGCAGGAGATTGAATTTGAGGTTCTGGACAAAAATGTTCAGAGAGATGATTCACTGGGCAGGTGAGTATTTCTCTTTGTATCAGGGTCTGGGCTTCCATTTATTTTATCTTTATTTAATCTTTTAATACATATACTGATTTTCCTTTTCTCTTCCCCAATGTCCAGCTGTAAAATTGCAGTTCCACATGTGCTAAAGAAGAAATTCATTGATAAGGTAAGTGAATGCAGCCGCCTCCCATGCTGATATTGTGTAATAATCATTCAGTGATTTCCCATGTATCTGATGGAACTTGTACTTCTCTCCCCCTGCAGTGGATCCGGTTGGACAATGTGAAGTCTGGGGAGCTCCATATCAAGGTGGAAACTCTCAAACTCTTTTCAGACCGTGACAAGCTGCAGAAGGTAAAGTCTCTGTTCCTTCTTATTAGGGATGCACCGAATCCAGGATTCGGTTCGGGATTCAGCCAGGATTCGGCCTTTTTCAGCAGGATTCGGATTCGGCCAAATCCTTCTGCCCATCCGAATCCTAATTTGCATATGCAAATTAGGGGCAGGGAGGAAATTGCGTGACGTTTTGTCAGAAAACAAGGAAGTAAAAAATGTTTTCCCCTTCCCACCCCTAATTTGCATATGCAAATGCATATGCAAATTAGGGTTCGGTATTCGGCCGAATCCTTTGTGAAGGATTCGGGGGTTCGGCCGAATCCAAAAAGGTGGATTCGGTGCATCCCTTCTTATCTGACTGCATGGGGAAAGGTTGGGCTCTTTTGCCCTTTAATCCATCTACTTTGTTTGGTTTCCAGGTGTTAAATCTGAACAAAAGGCCGCGGCCCCCTAAGAGTGAGGAGTTGTCATCAGTTGCCCTTTACACTGTCATCCAAAAAGCCAGGGGTCTGCCAGTGATACGGGTGAGTCACAAGTGGTGCCTCTCTCTTGGGCACATAATAGTGTAAATCTTCTTATATGAATCTCTCCTGTATTATTCACCTTATTAATCACATCTGTTCTTCTCTAACAGCCGAAGAAATGCAAATTAAACCCACTGGCCACCGTGGAAGTGTCAGTCACAGATACAGTCAAGAGGACCGGGGTAAGTCGCACATAACAGTGTCCAACCACACAAGGGTTTGGTCTCAAGTTTGTTTGTTTTCACATAAATAATGGGGTGAGGGGTAGGGGCATTTATTTGGAATGATCACTTAGTGCACCATAGACAGTAAAGCAGTGATATACTGTTGTTAGCTGTTTGGCAATGGGCAATACCTGATTAAACAATAACATTGATTAAAGCATTAAATCACCAATAATAATTAGCAGACAGATCCAGTTCTCATTTAGAATATCTCTAATTGTTCTTTTTCCAGGCCCAAATAAATTCCGGAGAGCCAGAGTGGAAGGAGAGGTTACAATTTCTCATAAAGGACCCACGCGGCGAGAGAATGCAACTAAATGTGAGTATAAATGTCCTTCCCTTATTGGATCCTTTACTCCTGCAGATCTAGATTGGGGCTTTGCACCTTGTGTGCTGGTTTTGTGTTTCTCTGTCTCCTTCCTTACTGGGTCACTTATACGTGTTCTTTTCACAGGTACTAAATCAGCGCAACAAGGTTCTGGGACACATCTCTGTTTCCCTATCAACACTCATGGCTGCCAAGGATATGACCATGGAGGGCTGGTTCCCTCTTGAGTCCAAAGTAAATAACAGCGAGATTTGGCTGAAGCTGCAGCTGATGGTAAGTGACACATGCTATTTACAATAAGGTTCTACCCTTAAAGGGACACTGTTATAATAGTAAGTTGTCTAAAAGGGGAGGATGAGCTGTAGAATAAGATTACATTATAGCACATAAGAGAATGGCATTTGTCTCTGCCACAAGTTTTCTTCATCCATTGCTGATTGTTTGTTCCCTCAGATTCTTGCCCCTCGCATTTTTCATGTGAAGCGATAGAACCAGAAAGAACTTCCAGAACCCAAATCCTGGACCAAGGAGGAACTGAGGAGGAGGAAGGAGGAGGAGGAAGAGGAGGAGGAAGGAGGAGGAAGGAGGAGGAGGAGGAAGGAGGAAGGAGGAGGAGGATTTAGCACAAAGATGAAGCTTTCAGCTTGAGGCAAAGGAGGCTCTGAAGATCCTTGCCCTGATGGACCTTCTGGATCAGGATAAAGGGACCTTCTCTAGCCCTGTGGCAAAGGAGGGTCTGAAGACTTTTAGCTACCTTTTTGCCACCCAAGAATTAAAAAGTAGAGGCATTGACTATAAATATAAGCAATAAAAAAAATAAAATTATAAAATGAGTGAGCTTTATTAGTGACTGGGCATAAAGAGGCAGAGTAGGAAGGTTAATTATTTGAAACCATAAAAAATACACAGCTACTTAGAATAAGTCAATGTACACTAATGTACACACGAAACCCCCCGAAAAAGTAATTTTGCAGTTGGTCTGCTTTTAACTTTAACACTAGGAGCTGATATATGTGAGCTTTCAGACCAATTTATTTTCCCATTTACATTATGAGGTCAAACAATATGGAGAGAGAATTAGAGGCAAGTAAAAAAAATGTAGAATTTGTTGCTGAGCTCCCCTCCCTAAAGTGTTTTGCCACTCCACCCCCCCTTGCCTGGTGATTGCTGAGACTAATGGTGGTGTAACCCTACGGGCCATTAAAGTAGAATGGAGCCCCAATTAAAAAAACTCTAGAACTTTTTCTAGTGCTGCACTATTTGTGCTTGGAGCACAGTCGGTGTTGGCGTGAGTGTAGGTAACAGTGAATATTGGCTATATGGGGCTCTTATGTATCAAATTATTAGAAAACCGTCAGATAAATATCAAATGCAGAGGCAGCTGTATCCGGGCACACAGAGCATAGCAACACAAGAAAAAATACTAACCTAATCTTAAATGCAAATGACAATTGGACGAGTCCCTGGCTCAGTATTTGAAAGAGATTGCAATTTGCTTGGCATCTCACAGTCCTGTTCACGCAAATCACTGGAAGGTTAAGGGTAGGGGCAACTTCGGGCGACTTCGGAATACAAAGCGATGCAAAGACGAGGCGATTAGTCGCCAGGCGACTCAATCTCCCTGAATCGCCCAGTGTGCCCCTACCCTAAGGCTTATGGAGCACCGGGTGTGTTGGCTGCTGCTGGAAAATGGCAACTGGCAGATTCTCAGACTGGCGCTTGGAGCGGAGACTATTGCTTTGCCAAGGCCACACAGTGCAGAAATACTCCTGGCTTTCCCTCCTCCGGCCTCTCATCTATTCCCGATCCACAGGGCATGTCGGACAAATTATATTTTAATGATTTATTATAACTGACTTTATTGGGGAGGGGTGATGGTAGGGGACAATCTATTATTAACCCCAAACAATGAATTGTTGTAAGCTAACTCAAGCTGCTTCCCTGATCACTCTTGCAATTTTTCAATCACTTTTTTATTCGTTTCTGAGATATTTGCATTTTTAGACTGCTAGTATTAGGCTTTGGTGCAACTGAGAGTCAGCACTAGAAGGGTTAAAGGAATTCTGGATGTGCATAGGAAGTGCCGAGGGGCTGACACTCTGGACCTTCCCAAAGAGCTGTAGACAGGCCGGGACTTTGCGAGGTGGCGCCCCAAGGCCGCAGTGACGGCTGCTTCTTGTGCATCTCATGGTCCTAGCGCTGACCCATCCTGGATCCTCCCCACACAAGCGCAAGCAAGCGCCTTCTCAAGCATTTGAGCTTTGAGTCCCCAGTGCTCCTTAGGGAAGAGACTGGGCGGTATGCCGTCCCTATAATTTTGTTGCCTGGGGTCTCGCCACAAATCCGGGCCTGGCTGTTGAGGTGACCCCTGCCTAGCAGTATAAAAGTGCTGGAACTGCTAATATGGCTGAAAACTGAAAAGGAATGGGAAAATGATGAGAGCACCTACAGTGTAGGGTTGTCATCTATCTGGATTTCTCCCAAACAGCCCTGTTTTTGGATGGTCTGTCCGTACTTCCAAATTAGGAAATCCAGACAGGACATTGAAGTTAATGACACGGCAATTAGCCAATCAATCGCCACATCATCAGCCCTGATCCCGACATTATCCATCCTGTCCCCAAAACCACTGGCCCGCCCCTGTCATTCGCCCTGCCCCCAATTGAAAAGGTATCAACCCTAATACAAAATCATAAAAATGCTTCGCTGAAAAAAAAAAAGCACATTTTGAAAACCAAAATCTTAGAATGACAGACCTGCAAGTCCAGCCCAGGGAAATAATGTATGTGTGTATCTATGTCTTTCACACTGGACCATAACAATTCAAGCTGAAATGTGATTGTGATTCTATTCCTCTTGCACCTTTGATGCTGCCCCATTGCTCCCCAGCCACAGGGCCGGACTGGGAGTAAAAAGCAGCCCTGGCAAAAAAATCAAAGCAGCCCACACTGGTCTTTTACTTACACACACGCATATTTCATATGTGTGTGTATATATATATATATATATATATATATATATATATATACACATATAATATATATATATATATATATATATATATATATATATATATATATATATATATATATACACACATATAACTAGATAGGTGCACTCAGATGGCCATGTTAATGCCTAGGTGCTGGACAAAAATTCATATCTATAAAACAAAAAAAACTTCCGCACACATAGGTCTTGATAAGTGAAAAAAAGGTGGTAGATTTATTTCAACATTTCGGCTTATAAACTCAAGCCGTCATCAGTGAGTTTGTAATTGATCCTCAGCATTCAGCTCAGATTCAAAAGCAACAGAAATGACCCATGTGCCCCCCCCCCTCAAGTCTCTGATTGGTTACTGTCTGGTAGCCAGGGCAACCAGTCAGTGTAAACAAAGAGAGTTGAAAAGCAGGAAGTAGTGCTCTGACTGACTTGTTATACATGAAATCACTCCAGCCTTTATACATTACATTTTTGGCTAACTGACTATATTAGAAACATTTTTTATATTGCACAGCCTATTTATTTACCCAGTTTTTATTTTTACACTGAACAATTCCTTTAATCATCCAACACTGAGGCATGAGGGCCCCATAAAACAAACGGCAAGAAGTGAACTTATAATGGGGAATGGATGTCAGGATTTGGGGGTGTTGTACTTCAAAAACAACAGATTTCCATTACAGATACACTTTACCCTTGGGTAACACAATGTTCTCTAAGCAGGCAGTAATTGTAATACAGGTATGTGATCTGTTATCCAGAATGCTCCGGACCTGGGTTTTCTGGATAACTGATCTTTCTGTAATGTGGGTCTTCATACCTTAAGTCTACTAGAAAATCATATAAACATTAAATAAACCCAATAGGCTGGTTTTACTTCCAATAAGGATTAATTATATCTTAGTTGGGATCAATTGTCACCTGCAGACTTTACACATGATCCCCCCAGGCTGAGCACATGATTAAATGATAAAGTCACAGTGGGGGGACTTACCTGTATGTGCTAAAGACAAGGACAAAGTCATATTATTAGTATTTGCCCCGCACAGCCTGGAGCCAAGAGGATTTTCCTTGGGGAGGTACAATCGTAGTGAACAGCACAGATGCTTTTGGTCACTTTGTAGCACAATTATTAACGCCACATTTACACTCTGGATATGGACAGGTTATTCCCACCTGCCTGAGAGGCCGCAAAGAACTGGCCCAGAGCATTACACAAAATATAAAGGGAGGGTGGGCGTTCTACAGAAAAATAATTTCTTCTCTCATTTCATAAAAACCAAATACAGAAAAATAATGGATTTTAACAGGTACTGCAAATCTAATGCCTGGAATAAACCAAAAGGACCTTATCTTAATTGTTGAGGAATTATAATATATATATATATATATATATATATATATATATATATATATATATATATACAGTGTACACTGAAATCACCTCAAACCAATGATAGAGACCGCACTAAACTCACACTCCTATGGCTGCTCTATTATTATTATTCAGGTGATCTGTCCACAGGGCCTCCACCAACAACATGTAGCCAAAAGCAAAAAGAAGGACGGCAGGTTGATTGCAGTGCAGATGTAAAAAGTAAAGAGTAAAATAGAATAAGGCTAGAAATGCTGTATTTTGTATACTAAACATAAACATGAACTTACTGCACCACAAGCCTAATCAAACAAATGATTTATACTTTCAAAGTTGGCCACAGGGGGTCACCATCTTGTAACTTTGTTATACATCTTTGCAAGACCAAGACTGTGCACATGCTCAGTGTGATCTGGGCTGCTTAGGGATCATCATAAATGATCAAAACAGCACAAGTCAAATAATATCTGCCAGAAGCCGATACAACAAGACTGATTAATAATCAGAATATACAGACTGTACTGGGTCCTGTGTTGTCATGTAATCTAATGTGGATTTTATAGTTTTTGTATTGTTTAATACAATACAATTAAACAAATGTCTTGCATTACATTAACTTGCCTTCTGCCTAATGAGCTCCTTTAATTAGCCTGATTGACTAAATGCAAATCTGCCCCAGACCCATCCTGCAAATAACCCGGGGCAGGAGGAGCTCCACCCCACGCGCCCGGGAGACCAATAGAAAGAGCCGAAGTTGTTATTATAATTTATTATCAGAAGTAGAAATGCTCTGCATGTAGAATTTGTTGCTGAGCTCTCCTCCCTAAAGTGTTTTGCCACTAAACCCTCTGCCCTATAAACATTCCACCCCCCTTGCCTGGTGATTGCTGAGACTAATGGTGGTGTAACCCTACGGGCCATTAAAGTAGAATGGGGCCCCAATTAAAAAAACTCGGTGTTGGCGTGAGTGTAGGTAACAGTGAATATTGTCTATATGGGGCTCTTATGTATAAAATTATTAGAAAACCGTTAGATAAATATCAAATGCAGAGGCAGCTGTATCCGGGCACACAGAGCATAGCAACACAAGAAAAAATACTAACCTAATCTTAAATGCAAATGACAATTGGACGAGTCCCTGGCTCAGTATTAGAAAGAGATTGCAATTTGCTTGGCATCTCACAGTCCTGTTCACGCAAATGACTGGAAGGTTAAGGGTAGGGGCGACTTCGGAATACAAAGCGATGCGTGCCCCAAGGCCACAGTGACGGCTGCTTCTTGTGCATCTCATGGTCCTAGCGCTGACCCATCCTGGATCCTCCCCACACAAGCGCAAGCAAGCGCCTTCTCAAGCATTTGAGCTTTGAGTCCCCAGTGCTCCTTAGGGAAGAGACTGGGCGGTATGCCGTCCCTATAATTTTGTTGCCTGGGGTCTCGCCACAAATCCGGGCCTGGCTGTTGAGGTGACCCCTGCCTAGCAGTATAAAAGTGCTGGAACTGCTAATATGGCTGAAAACTGAAAAGGAATGGGAAAATGATGAGAGCACCTACAGTGTAGGGTTGTCATCTATCTGGATTTCTCGCAAACAACCCTGTTTTTGGATGGTCTGTCCGTACTTCCAAATTAGGAAATCCAGACAGGACATTGAAGTTAATGACACGGCAATTAGCCAATCAATCGCCACATCATCAGCCCTGATCCCTGACATTATCCATCCTGTCCCCAAAACCACTGGCCCGCCCCTGTCATTCGCCCTGCCCCCAATTGAAAAGGTATCAACCCTAATACAAAATCATAAAAATGCTTCGCTGAAAAAAAAAAAGCACATTTTGAAAACCAAAATCTTAGAATGACAGACCTGCAAGTCCAGCCCAGGGAAATAATGTATGTGAGTATCTATGTCTTTCACACTGGACCATAACAATTCAAGCTGAAATGTGATTGTGATTCTATTCCTCTTGCACCTTTGATGCTGCCCCATTGCTCCCCAGCCACAGGGCCGGACTGGGAGTAAAAAGCAGCCCTGGCAAAAAAATCAAAGCAGCCCACACTGGTCTTTTACTTACACACACGCATATTTCATATGTGTGTATATATATATATATATATATATATATATATATATATATATATATATACACACATATAACTAGATAGGTGCACTCAGATGGCCATGTTAATGCCTAGGTGCTGGACAAAAATTCATATCTATAAAACAAAAAAAACTTCTGCACACATAGGTCTTGATAAGTGAAAAAAAGGTGGTAGATTTATTTCAACATTTCGGCTTATAAACTCAAGCCGTCATCAGTGAGTTTGTAATTGATCCTCAGCATTCAGCTCAGATTCAAAAGCAACAGAAATGACCCATGTGCCCCCCCCCTCAAGTCTCTGATTGGTTACTGTCTGGTAGCCAGGGCAACCAGTCAGTGTAAACCAAGAGAGCTGAAAAGCAGGAAGTAGTGCTCTGACTGACTTGTTATACATGAAATCACTCCAGCCTTTATACATTACATTTTTGGCTAACTGACTATATTAGAAACATTTTTTATATTGCACAGCCTATTTATTTACCCAGTTTTTATTTTTACACTGAACAATTCCTTTAATCATCCAACACTGAGGCATGAGGGCCCCATAAAACAAACGGCAAGAAGTGAACTTATAATGGGGAATGGATGTCAGGATTTGGGGGTGTTGTACTTCAAAAACAACAGATTTCCATTACAGATACACTTTACCCTTGGGTAACACAATGTTCTCTAAGCAGGCAGTAATTGTAATACAGGTATGTGATCTGTTATCCAGAATGCTCCGGACCTGGGTTTTCTGGATAACTGATCTTTCTGTAATGTGGGTCTTCATACCTTAAGTCTACTAGAAAATCATATAAACATTAAATAAACCCAATAGGCTGGTTTTACTTCCAATAAGGATTAATTATATCTTAGTTGGGATCAATTGTCACCTGCAGACTTTACACATGATCCCCCCAGGCTGAGCACATGATTAAATGATAAAGTCACAGTGGGGGGACTTACCTGTATGTGCTAAAGACAAGGACAAAGTCATATTATTAGTATTTGCCCCGCACAGCCTGGAGCCAAGAGGATTTTCCTTGGGGAGGTACAATCGTAGTGAACAGCACAGATGCTTTTGGTCACTTTGTAGCACAATTATTAACGCCACATTTACACTCTGGATATGGACAGGTTATTCCCACCTGCCTGAGAGGCCGCAAAGAACTGGGCCAGAGCATTACACAAAATATAAAGGGAGGGTGGGCGTTCTACAGAAAAATAATTTCTTCTCTCATTTCATAAAAACCAAATACAGAAAAATAATGGATTTTAACAGGTACTGCAAATCTAATGCCTGGAATAAACCAAAAGGACCTTATCTTAATTGTTGAGGAATTATAATATATATATATATATATATATATATATATATATATATATATATATATATATATATATATACAGTGTACACTGAAATCACCTCAAACCAATGATAGAGACCGCACTAAACTCACACTCCTATGGCTGCTCTATTATTATTATTCAGGTGATCTGTCCACAGGGCCTCCACCAACAACATGTAGCCAAAAGCAAAAAGAAGGACGGCAGGTTGATTGCAGTGCAGATGTAAAAAGTAAAGAGTAAAATAGAATAAGGCTAGAAATGCTGTATTTTGTATACTAAACATAAACATGAACTTACTGCACCACAAGCCTAATCAAACAAATGAGTTATACTTTCAAAGTCGGCCACAGGGGGTCACCATCTTGTAACTTTGTTATACATCTTTGCAAGACCAAGACTGTGCACATGCTCAGTGTGATCTGGGCTGCTTAGGGATCATCATAAATGATCAAAACAGCACAAGTCAAATAATATCTGCCAGAAGCCGATACAACAAGACTGATTAATAATCAGAATATACAGACTGTACTGGGTCCTGTGTTGTCATGTAATCTAATGTGGATTTTATAGTTTTTGTATTGTTTAATACAATACAATTAAACAAATGTCTTGCATTACATTAACTTGCCTTCTGCCTAATGAGCTCCTTTAATTAGCCTGATTGACTAAATGCAAATCTGCCCCAGACCCATCCTGCAAATAACCCGGGACAGGAGGAGCTCCACCCCACGCGCCCGGGAGACCAATAGAAAGAGGCGAAGTTGTTATTATAATTTATTATCAGAAGTAGAAATGCTCTGCATGTAGAATTTGTTGCTGAGCTCTCCTCCCTAAAGTGTTTTGCCACTAAACCCTCTGCCCTATAAACATTCCACCCCCCTTGCCTGGTGATTGCTGAGACTAATGGTGGTGTAACCCTACGGGCCATTAAAGTAGAATGGGGCCCCAATTAAAAAAACTCGGTGTTGGCGTGAGTGTAGGTAACAGTGAATATTGGCTATATGGGGCTCTTATGTATAAAATTATTAGAAAACCGTTAGATAAATATCAAATGCAGAGGCAGCTGTATCCGGGCACACAGAGCATAGCAACATGAGAAAAAATACTAACCTAATCTTAAATGCAAATGACAATTGGACGAGTCCCTGGCTCAGTATTAGAAAGAGATTGCAATTTGCTTGGCATCTCACAGTCCTGTTCACGCAAATCACTGGAAGGTTAAGGGTAGGGGCAACTTCGGGCGACTTCGGAATACAAAGCGATGCGTGTGCCATGCCGCGTGCGACTTTTCATTACAGCTGGCGCAAGACAGAGAGAAGGTGTTCGTGGAGATTGTTTCCACGGCAACTGAAATGAGTCAGTATTGTCATTGTTATGGGACCTGAGTAATGTCACCCCTTGTGCAACTATATTCATATATTCTGTGTAACTTTCATTATTACGTTCATTTAAAAAAAAATTCTCAAATGTTTGAACTATAAAATAGTGGGAATATTGAAAATAAACGTTCATTGACTTATATAGACATTCACCAGGTTTTAGTTGCTGAATTTATTTTATTTGCATTTTTTGAGATTTAAAAAAAAAAAAAAAATTCCTCAGATCAGGTCAAAATCATATTACAGATAATATATGCTGCTATTGAGTTTCCAGGAGGCATTATGATGTCATCAGTTTGAGTTTGCAGGAGGCATTATGATGTCACCAGTTTGCATTTGCAGGAGGCATTATGATGTCATCAGTTTGAGTTTGCAGGAGGCATTATGATGTCACCAGTTTGCATTTGCAGGAGGCATTATGATGTCATCAGTTTGAGTTTGCAGGAGGCATTATGATGTCATCAGTTTGAGTTTGCAGGAGGCATTATGATGTCATCAGTTTGTTTTGCATTGTCTCCCTGTGAGAACAGCATCCATTATGACGTCATCGCTTGGGATGACATAACAATGGGTAATTTGATCTGCTGACTCTGTAACCGTGGCAACACCATTGTGAGGTCATAATGATGAAAACAGGCTTTAACAGCTGTCAGGTGTTTGCAGTCATTCTGAGTTAGGAGTTCGAGGAGGAAGGAGCTTGCTCTTTATTCCTTGTTCTTTTGACTCAATTTTTTTAAAATGACCGATCAAAATATATTTTTAAATCATTTTTCATATACAAAATGGATCATTACCCTATTATTAGGCTTCTCTGCTGGAGTTTTGGACGTCAGCTTTTTTTATATAATTATAGGAATAGTGATGTGGATCTTGTACAGATGCTGGAAGCCGAGTACTGAGCCATCAGCAATAAAGTGTCAGGACGAAGCCAAGGAACAGGCAAAGGCCCCACACAAGGTAAGTCTCACCCCATTACTGATAACACAATACAGGCATTAGCAATGGAAATTCCATTTTACAACTGCAGATTCTCATTTATTCAATTTATCATTTTTCATTTGAGAAGCTGCCGTCCCAAAAGCTTTGATTTAAGAGCAGACATATTGTGTGGCCGTTGGGTTGAGATTTCTGGTCAGTTGGGTTTTAGAGAGGCCAAATGTTGATAAAGTTCCTTTGGTAGAGAGTATAAATAGCAAATATACTGGGCCTTGTCATGTACATGTGTGTGTGTATATATATATATATATATATATATATATATATATATATATATATATATATATATTAACAGTGTGTTAATTGTGAGCTCATCAGGCCAGCCCTGGTTGTATCCAGTAAAGTGCCATAGACTTGGTTACTTCTCCCTCCTCCTCTCTCACTTTACAAAAACTCAACTGTTTATGAACGTTCTTGTTTACAAATATAATGTTGAAATGTGTTAAAGGAGAAGTAAAGTGGTTTAGCACTTGTTGAGCCAAATGTTCGGTACCCCCAAGTGAGAGCCAGAGATCAGAAAGGGACAAACAGACTTTTACATGAAACTTTGAACCCAATGAAGATTTTTAGTGACTGTAAATTGGGATCTTCCTCAGAATGACATTTTCTCTAATGATGTAAAAACTGTTTTAGGTGGAATTTCCCTTTAATTCATCACTTTACTCATAAATGAGGGTCACATGTGATTCTTTACATTATTTTATTAGAAACCTAATTTGCTTGTGCCTCTCATTTGCAGGTCACTGACCGAGAGTTTGAGAGACTCCGGTACCTGCAAGTGGTAAGTGATATACCGGCACTTTAACTGGATCTACGTGTGTGTGTGTGTGTTAGTGTGTGTGTGTGTCAGTGAGTGTGTCTGTGTATGTCAGTGTATGTGTGTGTGTCAGTGTGTGTGTGTGTGTCAGTGAGTGTGTGATGTGTGTCTGTGTCAGTGAGTGTGTGTATATGTCAGTGAGTGTATGTCAGTGTATGTGTCAGTGTGTCTGTCAGTGTGAGTGTCATTGAGTATGAGTGTGTCTATGTGTGTCAGTGAGTGTGTGTGTATGTCAGTGTGTGTGTGTCTGTGTGTCAGTGAGTGTGTGTGTGTGTGTGTCAGTGTGTATGTGTTTGTGTCAGTGAGTGTGTGATCTGTGTGTGTGTCAGTGAGTGTGTGTGTATCAGTGAGTGTGTCAGTGAGTGTCAGTGAGTGTGTGTGTCAGTGAGTGTGTGTGTGTATCAGTGAGGGTGAGTCTGTGTGCATGTGTAAGTGTGTATGTCAGTGTCTGTGTGTCAGTGAGTGTATCAGTGAGTGTGAGTGTGTCAGTGAGTGTGTCACTGAGTGTGTCAGTGAGTGTGTCAGTGAGTGTGTCAGTGAGTGTGAGTAGGAGTGAGCTGCTGAATTCTTGCCTTACACTAACGTGAGCCACTTCTGTTCTTTTCATCCCGGGCAGTTAGTGAACAATTCGTGGCCGTACATAACAAAATATCTGGAGAAATTTCTAAGATGGAGAATTCAGCCGCTGATCAGATCCCGATTTAAATATTTAACCAATTTTCACTTCTTTGATATTGATTTTGGCAATAAGGTAAGTGTCCCGTGTATTTAATTGTCTCTCATGTTGCTCAGTGATTTCCCATCAGACCCATTGTAACCCATTGTGTGACTGTTCCACAGGCTCCACAGGTGACTCACATGAGAGTTCAGTCTGATCCAGAGAAGAAGCAGATTATCCTGGATCTCAAAATCAGGTCAATATTGTCTCCTTCCCAACCTGTGTATAAGCCTCTCTTTAATCTTCCTTCCCACTCACTGACAGTTTGCTCCTTATTTACAGTCTCAACGCAGCGGTGATGGTTAATGTTGGAATATCTAAGACTATCATGGCCGGAGTGAAGTCTGTGAAGGTAAGTGACCCTCATACTAACCTTCTACATGTGCCCATGTGTTGCCCTTGAACATATAATCAATGTAATTTCTCCTCTGACAGCTGGAGGGAACATTACGAATAATTCTGGCTCCGCTGATACCAGACGTGCCCTTTACTGAAGCCGTGAACATTTACTTCCCTCAGCGGCCGGTGAGTCCGTATTATAAGGAGTTGCTTCGTGCAGCTATAAATATATATATTTCTCTATAAATACAATTAGTATCTCCGAGATATTCTATTTTCTTATTAACCCTTACACCATTGATCTTCCTTTTTTTTTGCAGGTGTTACATCTACAGTGGACAGGACTCACCAACCTGCTTAATATTCCCGGTCTTCAGTAAGTGACTAGATTTATATATATTTATATACTAGTGATTCTCTGCCCGTCCCACACTTTAGTCTTTAGTCCCAAAATCATTGTCCTTTATCCCTCCTCTTATATTTCCCTCCCATTGTACAATGATTCACTTATTAATGCCCTTCTCTCTCTGCCTCCTGCAGCACCATGACAGAAAGAATGATTGTGGATCAAATTGCCAACTTCATGGTTGCGCCAAAATTTTTCAATCAGCCCCTGGCAGCCAACTTTGACATGAAAAATCTGCCCTTCGCGGATCCCTGGGTAAGAACCAGTATTTCTCTTTCACGACTGTGGGCTCCTGTCCCCCTCTGTTTCCCTGTACAGACTGGTCAGACTTTCCATGGCCCCCTCCGGACCCCTACCACTACACCGTACATGCGCAAAAGGAGCTGCACCATAGATGCACAAAAGGAGCTGTGCCACACACATGCACAAAAGGAGCTATGCCGCACGCATGCACAAAAGGAGCTGCGCCACACACATGCACAAAAGGAGCTGCGCCACACACATGCACAAAAGGAGCCACACTACACACATGCACAAAAGGAGCCACACCACACACATGTACAAAAGGAGCTATGCCGCACGCATGCACAAAAGGAGCTGCGCCACACACATGCAGAGAAGGAGCTTTGCCACATGCATGCACAAAAAAGAGCCGCGAGAACGCGCCACAAATTATGTTTTTTTTGCCCAGGAGATCGGGAGAGGGGGTCTGGTCCAGCATGAGGGCTGGGACCCACCAGGTTTTTTCCTGGTGTCCCACCGGGCCAGTCCGACCCTGTGTACAGAGATGTGGGGGGAGAGTGTCATTCAAAGTCTATGGGAAGTGACTGTTCCCACTGAGTTTATATTCTATAGTCTGACATTTTGTTTTACTTGCAGAACGCACTTCGGATTCATGTATTAGAAGCAAGAAATCTCATTGCAAACGACTTCTTCTCCAAGAAATCAGACCCTTTTGTAGTTGTGCGTGGAGGAGGCACAGTTGGGAAAACCAGGGTCATATCTAAGAACCTCAACCCGCAGTGGAACCAGACATTTGAGGTACCGCATCCCCCCCAGGATTTACATCCACACAAACCCACATTTAGGGGAAGATTTATCAAAGGTTGAGGTGAATTTTTGAATTCAAAAAATTTCAATTTCGAGCTATTTTGTGTGTACTTCGACTAGGGAATAGTCCAAATTCAATTTGAAAAAAATTGGAAAATTAGAATATCTAAATTTATCATGTGACTTCAACCTTTTGCCATCTAAAACCTGCCGAATTACTGTTTTAGCCTATGAGGAACCTCCTTGAACCTATTTGGAGTCAATTTGTGCAATTTGAAAAATGAAAGTTTTTTTGGGGGAAAACTTTGATTTGAATTTGATCGTATGATTTGAATTTCCTGAATACAGACCTATTCGTATGAAAACAGACCTAATTAGGCCAAAAAAAAAACTTTGACTTAATTTCGTTGGTCTTTATGAATTCGAAGTAGAAGAATTGAAATTTCGACCCTTGATATATGTGCCCCTTAACCCCTGTTCTTTTTCTATTCACTGATAATGAGATGCCAGTTTATTTTGTGTATTTTATAGGTGTGAATAGAAGTGTGCCACATGCATCAGATATTCCCGTATCTAATGTCACCTCATTGTATGTTTTATCCCCAGATATTATTTTCAGATTTACCAGGGCAGGAGATTGAATTTGAGGTTCTGGACAAAAATGTTCAGAGAGATGATTCACTGGGCAGGTGAGTATTTCTCTTTGTATCAGGGTCTGGGCTTCCATTTATTTTATCTTTATTTAATCTTTTAATACATATACTGATTTTCCTTTTCTCTTCCCCAATGTCCAGCTGTAAAATTGCAGTTCCACATGTGCTAAAGAAGAAATTCATTGATAAGGTAAGTGAATGCAGCCGCCTCCCATGCTGATATAGTGTAATAATCATTCAGTGATTTCCCATGTATCTGATGGAACTTGTACTTCTCTCCCCCTGCAGTGGATTCGGTTGGACAATGTGAAGTCTGGGGAGCTCCATATCAAGGTGGAAACTCTCAAACTCTTTTCAGACCGTGACAAGCTGCAGAAGGTAAAGTCTCTGTTCCTTCTTATTAGGGATGCACCGAATCCAGGATTCCGTTCGGGATTTGGCCAGGATTCTGCCTTTTTCAGCAGGATTCGAATTCGGCCGAATCCTTCTGCCCATCCGAATCCTAATTTGCATATGCAAATTAGGGGCAGGGAGGAAATTGCGTGACGTTTTGTCAGAAAACAAGGAAGTAAAAAATGTTTTCCCCTTCCCACCCCTAATTTGCATATGCAAATGCATATGCAAATTAGGGTTCGGTATTCGGCCAAATCCTTTGTGAAGGATTCGGGGGTTCGGCCGAATCCAAAAAAGTGGATTCGGTGCATCCCTTCTTATCTGACTGCATGGGGAAAGGTTGGGCTCTTTTGCCCTTTAATCCATCTACTTTGTTTGGTTTCCAGGTGTTAAATCTGAACAAAAGGCCGCGGCCCCCTAAGAGTGAGGAGTTGTCATCAGTTGCCCTTTACACTGTCATCCAAAAAGCCAGGGGTCTGCCAGTGATACGGGTGAGTCACAAGTGATGCCTCTCTCTTGGGCACATAATAGTGTAAATCTTCTTATATGAATCTCTCCTGTATTATTCACCTTATTAATCACATCTGTTCTTCTCTAACAGCCGAGGAAATGCAAATTAAACCCACTGGCCACCGTGGAAGTGTCAGTCACAGATACAGTCAAGAGGACGGGGGTAAGTCGCACATAACAGTGTCCAACCACACAAGGGTTTGGTCTCAAGTTTGTTTGTTTTCACATAAATAATGGGGTGAGGGGTAGGGGCATTTATTTGGAATGATCACTTAGTGCACCATAGACAGTAAAGCAGTGACATACTGTTGTTAGCTGTTTGGCAATGGGCAATACCTGATTAAACAATAACATTGATTAAAGCATTAAATCACCAATAATAATGAGCAGACAGATCCAGTTCTCATTTAGAATATCTCTAATTGTTCTTTTTCCAGGCCCAAATAAATTCCGGAGAGCCAGAGTGGAAGGAGAGGTTACAATTCCTCATAAAGGACCCACGCGGCGAGAGAATGCAACTAAATGTGAGTATAAATGTCCTTCCCTTATTGGATCCTTTACTCCTGCAGATCTAGATTGGGGCTTTGCACCTTGTGTGCTGGTTTTGTGTTTCTCTGTCTCCTTCCTTACTGGGTCACTTATACGTGTTCTTTTCACAGGTACTAAATCAGCGCAACAAGGTTCTGGGACACATCTCTGTTTCCCTATCAACACTCATGGCTGCCAAGGATATGACCATGGAGGGCTGGTTCCCTCTTGAGTCCAAAGTAAATAACAGCGAGATTTGGCTGAAGCTGCAGCTGATGGTAAGTGACACATGCTATTTACAATAAGGTTCTACCCTTAAAGGGACACTGTTATAATAGTAAGTTGTCTAAAAGGGGAGGATGAGCTGTAGAATAAGATTACATTATAGCACATAAGAGAATGGCATTTGTCTCTGCCACACGTTTTCTTCATCCATTGCTGATTGTTTGTTCCCTCAGATTCTTGCCCCTCGCATTTTTCATGTGAAGCGATAGAACCAGAAAGAACTTCCAGAACCCAAATCCTGGACCAAGGAGTAACTGAGGAGGATGAAGAGGAGGAGGAAGGAGGAGGAGGAAGAGGAGGAGGAAGGAGGAGGAGGATTTAGCACAAAGATGAAGCTTTCAGCTTGAGGCAAAGGAGGCTCTGAAGATCCTTGCCCTGATGGACCTTCTGGATCAGGATAAAGGGACCTTCTCTAGCCCTGTGGCAAAGGAGGGTCTGAAGACTCTTAGCTACCTTTTTGCCACCCAAGAATTAAAAAGTAGAGGCATTGACTATAAATATAAGCAATAAAAAAAATAAAATTATAAAATGAGTGAGCTTTATTAGTGACTGGGCATAAAGAGGCAGAGTAGGAAGGTTAATTATTTGAAACCATAAAAAATACACAGCTACTTAGAATAAGTCAATGTACACTAATGTACACACGAAACCCCCCGAAAAAGTAATTTTGCAGTTGGTCTGCTTTTAACTTTAACACTAGGAGCTGATATATGTGAGCTTTCAGACCAATTTATTTTCCCATTTACATTATGAGGTCAAACAATATGGAGAGAGAATTAGAGGCAAGTAAAAAAAAATGTAGAATTTGTTGCTGAGCTCCCCTCCCTAAAGTGTTTTGCCACACCCCCCCTTGCCTGGTGATTGCTGAGACTAATGGTGGTGTAACCCTACGGGCCATTAAAGTAGAATGGGGCCCCAATTAAAAAAACTCTAGAACTTTTTCTAGTGCTGCACTATTTGTGCTTGGGGCACAGTCGGTGTTGGCGTGAGTGTAGGTAACAGTGAATATTGGCTATATGGGGCTCTTATGTATCAAATTATTAGAAAACCGTCAGATAAATATCAAATGCAGAGGCAGCTGTATCCGGGCACACAGAGCATAGCAACACAAGAAAAAATACTAACCTAATCTTAAATGCAAATGACAATTGGACGAGTCCCTGGCTCAGTATTAGAAAGAGATTGCAATTTGCTTGGCATCTCACAGTCCTGTTCACGCAAATCACTGGAAGGTTAAGGGTAGGGGCAACTTCGGGCGACTTCGGAATATAAAGCGATGCAAAGACGAGGCGATTAGTCGCCAGGCGACTAAATCTCCCTGAATCGCCCAGTGTGCCCCTACCCTAAGGCTTATGGAGCACCGGGTGTTTTGGCTGCTGCTGGAAAATGGCAACTGGCAGATTCTCAGACTGGCGCTTGGAGCGGAGACTATTGCTTTGCCAAGGCCACACAGTGCAGAAATACTCCTGGCTTTCCCTCCTCCGGCCTCTCATCTATTCCCGATCCACAGGGCATGTCGGACAAATTATATTTTAATGATTTATTATAACTGACTTTATTGGGGAGGGGTGATGGTAGGGGACAATCTATTATTAACCCCAAAACAATGAATTGTTGTAAGCTAACTCAAGCTGCTTCCCTGATCACTCTTGCAATTTTTCAATCACTTTTTTATTCGTTTCTGAGATATTTGCATTTTTAGACTGCTAGTATTAGGCTTTGGTGCAACTGAGAGTCAGCACTGCAAGGGTTAAAGGAATTCTGGATGTGCATAGGAAGTGCCGAGGGGCTGACACTCTGGACCTTCCCAAAGAGCTGTGGACAGGCCGGGACTTTGCGAGGTGGCGCCCCAAGGCCGCAGTGACGGCTGCTTCTTGTGCATCTCATGGTCCTAGCGCTGACCCATCCTGGATCCTCCCCACACAAGCGCAAGCAAGCGCCTTCTCAAGCATTTGAGCTTTGAGTCCCCAGTGCTCCTTACGGAAGAGACTGGGCGGTATGCCGTCCCTATAATTTTGTTGCCTGGGGTCTCGCCACAAATCCGGGCCTGGCTGTTGAGGTGACCCCTGCCTAGCAGTATAAAAGTGCTGAAAACTGCTAATATGGCTTAAAACTGAAAAGGAATGGGAAAATGATGAGAGCACCTACAGTGTAGGGTTGTCATCTATCTGGATTTCTCCCAAATAGCCCTGTTTTTGGATGGTCTGTCCGTACTTCCAAATTAGGAAATCCAGACAGGACATTGAAGTTAATGACACGGCAATTAGCCAATCAATCGCCACATAATCAGCCCTGATCCCCGACATTATCCATCCTGTCCCCAAAACCACTGGCCCGCCCCTGTCATTCGCCCTGCCCCCAATTGAAAAGGTATCAACCCTAATACAAAATCATAAAAATGCTTCGCTGAAAAAAAAAAAAAAAGCACATTTTGAAAACCAAAATCTTAGAATGACAGACCTGCAAGTCCAGCCCAGGGAAATAATGTATGTGTGTATTTATGTCTTTCACACTGGACCATAACAATTCAAGCTGAAATGTGATTGTGATTCTATTCCTCTTGCACCTTTGATGCTGCCCCATTGCTCCCCAGCCACAGGGCCGGACTGGGAGTAAAAAGCAGCCCTGGCAAAAAAATCAAAGCAGCCCACACTGGTCTTTTACTTTCACACACGCATATTTAATTTGTGTATATATATATATATATATATATATACACACACATATAACTAGATAGGTGCACTCAGATGGCCATGTTAATGCCTAGGTGCTGGACAAAAATTCATATCTATAAAACAAAAAAAACTTCCGCACACATAGGTCTTGATAAGTGAAAAAAAGGTGGTAGATTTATTTCAACATTTCGGCTTATAAACTCAAGCCGTCATCAGTGAGTTTGTAATTGATCCTCAGCATTCAGCTCAGATTCAAAAGCAACAGAAATGACCCATGTGCCCCCCCCCTCAAGTCTCTGATTGGTTACTGTCTGGTAGCCAGGGCAACCAGTCAGTGTAAACCAAGAGAGCTGAAAAGCAGGAAGTAGTGCTCTGACTGACTTGTTATACATGAAATCACTCCAGCCTTTATACATTACATTTTTGGCTAACTGACTATATTAGAAACATTTTTTATATTGCACAGCCTATTTATTTACCCAGTTTTTATTTTTACACTGAACAATTCCTTTAAACATCCAACACTGAGGCATGAGGGCCCCATAACACAAACTGCAAGAAGTGAACTTATAATGGGGAATGGATGTCAGGATTTGGGGGTGTTGTACTTCAAAAACAACAGATTTCCATTACAGATACACTTTACCCTTGGGTAACACAATGTTCTCTAAGCAGGCAGTAATTGTAATACAGGTATGCGATCTGTTATCCAGAATGCTCGGGACCTGGGTTTTCTGGATAACTGATCTTTCTGTAATGTGGGTCTTCATACCTTAAGTCTACTAGAAAATCATATAAACATTAAATGAACCCAATAGGCTGGTTTTACTTCCAATAAGGATTAATTATATCTTAGTTGGGATCAATTGTCACCTGCAGACTTTACACATGATCCCCCAGGCTGAGCACATGATTAAATGATAAAGTCACAGTGGGGGGACTTACCTGTCTGTGCTAAAGACAAGGACAAAGTCATATTATTAGTATTTGCTCCGCACAGCCTGGAGCCAAGAGGATTTTCCTTGGGGAGGTACAATCGTAGTGAACAGCACAGATGCTTTTGGTCACTTTGTAGCACAATTATTAACGCCACATTTACACTCTGGATATGGACAGGTTATTCCCACCTGCCTGAGAGGCCGCAAAGAACTGGCCCAGAGCATTACACAAAATATAAAGGGAGGGTGGGCGAATAATTTCTTCTCTCATTTCATAAAAACCAAATACAGAAAAATAATGGATTTTAACAGGTACTGCAAATCTAATGCCTGGAATAAACCAAAAGGACCTTATCTTAATTGTTGAGGAATTATAATATATATATATATATATACAGTGTACACTGAAATCACCTCAAACCAATGATAGAGACCGCACTAAACTCACACTCCTATGGCTGCTCTATTATTATTATTCAGGTGATCTGTCCACAGGGCCTCCACCAACAACATGTAGCCAAAAGCAAAAAGAAGGACGGCAGGTTGATTGCAGTGCAGATGTAAAAAGTAAAGAGTAAAATAGAATAAGGCTAGAAATGCTGTATTTTGTATACTAAACATAAACATGAACTTACTGCACCACAAGCCTAATCAAACAAATGATTTATACTTTCAAAGTTGCCCACAGGGGGTCACCATCTTGTAACTTTGTTATACATCTTTGCAAGACCAAGACTGTGCACATGCTCAGTGTGATCTGGGCTGCTTAGGGATCATCATAAATGATCAAAACAGCACAAGTCAAATAATATCTGCCAGAAGCCGATACAACAAGACTGATTAATAATCAGAATATACAGACTGCACTGGGTCCTGTGTTGTCATGTAATCTAATGTGGATTTTATAGTTTTTGTATTGTTTAATACAATACAATTAAACAAATGTCTTGCATTACATTAACTTGCCTTCTGCCTAATGAGCTCCTCTGATTAGCCTGATTGACTAAATGCAAATCTGCCCCAGACCTATCCTGCAAATAACCCGGGGCAGGAGGAGCTCCACCCCACGCGCCCGGGAGACCAATAGAAAGAGCCGAAGTTGTTATTATACTTTATTATCAGAAGTAGAAATGCTCTGCATGCGGCTGTGCATCATGGAGCCAGAATGTCAAGTCTCACCCAGATCATTGTCACAGTATTTTTGTGCATTTTGTGATCTCTATACAAAATACAGTTACAGTACTTTCATTAGTGTTACTCGTTAGGGTTAATTAGTGGTGCCAGAACATTCCTCACATTAACCCATCAAACCCTCCAGTGATTGGGTCAGTCCATGGGACACGGGGGAGGGGGGGGACTTGTGACCTTCCCAAATGTCCGTTTCATACAATCAGCCCAATTATTAACACTATGTGTGCCACTATCTGTGCTCTCTGATTTAACTGGTTACATTATCATTGGCTGCTGGGGGCCATTTCCCTGAAGTTACACACAGTATTGTAGACAAACGTCCATCAAGTTCAACCTTTTCACTCTATTTCACCTGTAACTGCCAGTTATCATCTTACTATCATTGATATAGCGCCAACATTCCCTGCAGCGCGGTATCTAAGCCCAAATGAAAAATACGAATTTCTAAAAGGACCAAAATGCCAGTTCTTGTTGAACTACATGCAGCAGGCTGAGAGCCTAAAGACATGGCAAACTATAATGGGTCTTATGGGCCATAATTCGGGTTTTCATGGTTTGGACCAGACACAGGGTCCTACTGAGAAAAAACGAGATACAGAATAATTGGGCCGACGTCCGTATCTTCATCCCCAGTCCCAGAGGCTTGTGCCATTGGTCACCCTTATCTGCGGCACAGAACAAAGTCATTGTTGGGTCTCGGCCCAGGAACTACATTCTATTCCTAGTGGTTCTGCCAGATCCCTGAGAGACTCAACGCGACGGGAGAGAAGGACCAGAAATATTATTCGTGTTTCTTGTTGTTTTCTGAGCTCTGAAGTGAAGACAAGAAGTCCGTCATGAGTTTGGCGCTTTTCCTGGGCCTTTCCATCACTACTGAGTGGCCGCAGTTCTCCAGAATCTCTACTTGGCACCCACGGATAGAACCGGCCAAAACCTCAGCCCCAGATACATCCAGAACCTACAACAAAAGAAAGGTACTGCCATTGTTTCAGATGATTTTGATAAATATCTCACATCTGTGTCCCACTCCTCATTGAGCAAGAGATATTTTTATAGCCCCAAAACTTGGTTCTGGTGTTTGTAACACTCTTTGATCACTGGATAATTGATTCATTAGTTCATTAGGTTCTGGTTTTTCTCAAACAGCTGCATATAAATTCAGGCCCAGCATAGGGGATGACATTTGTGATACAATTTCACAAGTGCTTATAAATGGCAGTAAAACATGGCAGTTGGACAAGGCTCTAGAAACTGGATAACATTCAATCAACGTTGAACCAGCTGGGATATCAAGAAAACACTGTTTTGTTTGTTACTTCCCACTTCAAAATGTTTATTCTGTATTTCTCCTCTTTGCACCTCCTCTATGCACTCTCCTCTTTGCACTCTTCTTTCTGCTTTCTCCTCTTTGCAACTCCTCTCTGCACTCTCCTCTTTGCACTTTCCTCTCTGCACTCTTTTCTCTGCACTTTGCTCTTTGCAAGCTCCTCTCTGCACTGTCCTCTTTGCACTCTCTTCTCTGTACTTTGCTCTTTGCAATCTCCTCTCTGCACTCTCTTCTCTGCACTTTGTAATGTCCTCTCTGCACTCTCTTCTCTGCACTCTCTTCTCTGCACTCTCTTCTCTGCACTCTCTTCTCTGCAGTCTCCTCTTTGCACTCTCATGCTTCATAAACATTTTTTCGCCATTTCCTCCAACAAGTCACAAAGGGATAGAAATTTCAGCCTCTCTCCATTCCTCCAACGTTTTCCCAACCTTTCTGCTTTCAAAAGATCTCTTTAAACACACATCTCTTTAAACTCTTTAGAGAAGCCTCCCCTCCCTCTGTTTAGCTACCAAATGTAATACCTTGTGTTACATCTCTCACCTGCTTATTTCTGATCTTGGCACTCCCACACCTTGTGTCTCAATCCCTTCCCTTTAGATTGTAAGCTCTTTTGCACAGGGCCTTCCTCACCTGGTTGTTATATATGTTACTCTGTATGTTATATTATGCACAATATGTTGGCACTCTTAAAATACAGATACTTTAGTCTGTGCTGCTGCCACAATAGAAAAGTCTATAATGCCACCTCACAAAAATAATTATTAAATACAAAAAATAACAGAAAAATATAAATAAATATGAAAACACTCACAGTTCACCTCAGTCCCAAGGTGCAAAGAGCCAAGAACACTGTACAGAGTTGTGAGGGTTTCCAAAAAATGAAAAAGTCAGATGTAAAAAGTAAAAAACCTTTATTAGGACATGGAGACCTAACGCGTTTCGTGCCTGTGTGGGCACTTACTCATAGGCTAAATGTCACACCCCTATGCACCTGTTATATAGGGGGCTGTGGCCAATCACCAAGATGCAAACACATATTGCCATTATATACAATTAGTGAAGTTCCACCTAGTGGTGGGAGCACATATATACATATGTCTTAACAAAAAAGGGAAAAGGGAGGGAAGGGGAAAAAAAAGGAAGGAACACCTCAAAAAATAAACAAATAATATAAATGAAAAAGACAATTACATACAAAAAACAAACTTTAAAGCAAACAAATATGTACTTAAATTTACAAAATGATAAGTATTCCAGATATGCCCATCGTGAATGCACCTATGGTAAGGTGCATAACACGATGAAAGTATAGCATACCAAATGGGTTATTTATGAAGAACAGGCCTCTATTCACAGAAAAATTAAAATATATATAATTTATACAAAAATACTCTTCAAAAAAGAAGGAAAAAAGGAAAAAGAAGAAAAAAAGGAAAAACAAGTACTCAAATATGCCAAATAACTTAACACAGCAAAAACGAATCAAAATAAGAAATCAAAAGAAACATGTGACATCATAGTCACTATTAAGACCAAAAGGTTTTCTACTCCCCAAGAAAAAAATCCATTTGGTTTCCAAACGGAGGAATTTTGGCAGGGCATCTCCCCCTCGTTTACCCTTTATTACTCTATCAATACCCAAAACTGACAATTTGGTAATATCTCCCCCATTACATTCCTGAAAATGTTTTGCTACTTGGGAATCACTATGTCCCTTCTTTATATCCAGAATATGCTCTCGAATACGATTTTTTAAGGGGCGGGAGGTTTGACCCACGTACTGAATGTTACATACCTTACATTCTAAAAGATAAATAACGAATGAGGTGTTACAATTAATAAACCATCTGATGGTATACTGGCGTCCTGTTGTGCTGGATCTAAATGTTTTTGTCTTGGTGACCTGCGCACAGGTTAAACATCTAGATGCACCACACTTAAACATGCGCAGGTCACCAAGACAAAAACATTTAGATCCAGCACAACAGGACGCCAATATACCATCAGATGGTTTTTGCTGTGTTAAGTTATTTGGCATATTTGAGTACTTGTTTTTCCTTTTTTTCTTCTTTTTCCTTTTTTCCTTCTTTTTTGAAGAGTATTTTTGTATAAATTATATATATTTTAATTTTTCTGTGAATAGAGGCCTGTTCTTCATAAATAACCCATTTGGTATGCTATACTTTCATCGTGTTATGCACCTTACCATAGGTGCATTCACGATGGGCATATCTGGAATACTTATCATTTTGTAAATTTAAGTACATATTTGTTTGCTTTAAAGTTTGTTTTTTGTATGTAATTGTCTTTTTCATTTATATTATTTTTTGAGGTGTTCCTTCCTTTATTTTCCCTTCCCTCCCTTTTCCCTTTTTTGTTAAGACATATGTATATATGTGCTCCCACCACTAGGTGGAACTTCACTAATTGTATATAATGGCAATATGTGTTTGCATCTTGGTGATTGGCCACAGCCCCCTATATAACAGGTGCATAGGGGTGTGACATTTAGCCTATGAGTAAGTGCCCACACAGGCACGAAACGCGTTAGGTCTCCATGTCCTAATAAAGATTTTTTACTTTTTACATCTGACTTTTTCATTTTTTGGAAACCCTCACAACTCTGTGATACAGTGTTCTTGACTCTTAAAATACATGTTAATAATAATGTGGGACCTCAGGCATTATTTATGTGTAACACAACATGACATCGGTAGAACACAACACTGGGGTGCACAATGCAGCCTTGGCCAAACCGCATGTACTAAGGAGTTCTTTTTGCAACCTGCACCAGGTGTTACAATCTCTAATGATAAACAAGTTTGGGTGTGGGATAGGGACACACGCACAGCACCCACAGCCTGCCCCATGTAAATAAAGTGTTACTGAACTCAGGCTGCTCTGTATTCAGCTAAGGACTGGCCAGAGCACTCATACCTCACCTCTCTGCACAAAGCCACACCCACCAGCACCCTAATATTAGTCCTCCCTTGTTCCTCCAGATGTTGGCTTACCTGGTCTTGTTTGCCCCAGATTATCTGAGTGGGAGCCACAATTTTGTTCATGTTTTCCTGCAAACTGTGTCTCGACTTCTCATTGACAAGAGCCATAAACACTAGAGAAAGAAAAAATAATGGGAAATAAAAGGAACCTCTCATAGCCGTGTCCCCAGTACATTTAGACCAGTGAATCCCAACTAATGACTCGTGAATAACATGTTCCTCCCAAACCCCTTGGATGTTGCTCACAATGGCCTCAGAGCAGGAGCTTATTTTTCAATTCCAGGCTTGGAGGCAAGTTTTAGTTGTATAAAACCAGATATACTGCCAAACAGAGCCAGTCCAGCTACCAATAGCCAATCACAGCCCTTATTTGGCACCTCAAGGACTTTGTTTAATGCTTGTGTTGCTCCCCAACTCTTTTTATAATTGATTGTGGCTCATGGGTAAAAAAGGTTGGGACCCTTGATCTAGACGGAGGACAGACTACAATTCCCTTTTCAAAAGTACTTCCTTCATCTGGCAAAAGCCTGACTTCAACCAGGGAGCACAATCTGTTACTACATTGCTCCCATTGGGTTTAAGGTCCTGCCAATGGGTTTATGATGTCACTGCCTGGGTTAATGACACGTAGTCAATGCCAATGGGTTTATGATGTCACTGCCTGGGATAATGACACGTATTCAATGCCTATGGGTTTATGATGTCACTGCCTGGGATAATGACACGTAGTCAATGCCAATGGGTTTATGATGTCACTGCCTGGGATAATGACACGTAGTCAATGCCAATGGGTTTATGATGTCACTGCCTGGGATAATGACACATAGTCAATGCCAATGGGTTTATGATGTCACTGCCAGGGATAATGACACGTAGTCAATGCCAATGGGTTTATGATGTCACTGCCAGGGATAATGACAACTAATCAGCATTGCATCATAAATGCCTCGCAGCGATTCCTCTGTGCTTTATGGTTAACCTCTGCCTAATGCTCTTATCCATTATACATCACTCTGTGTAATCAAATTGCACTTAATTATCCGTCTCTGCAGACATAAAGCAGGTCACATCCAGCCGGGGAGATCCACTCTTTGGGGAATCGGATTCATGGGAAGAATTGCCTCCAGTTCTGGTTTAAATCAATCCAATATGGGGCCAGTGAGTTCAGTTTTGCTGCTCGCAAATAAACTGTTACTGGTTTCTAATTGCCTGGGGAAGTGCAGGGGCTCTGGGGTCCATGCAAAAGCCCAGCATCCTTGTCTTGCTTTATGGCAGGGATTCTAGACATACACACAATCTCATAGCAACCGTCTCATAGGAACAGTCGCCCATTAGCTGAAAGTCTCATTTACATTTACAGCACTGCTGGCTGGAAGCACCGGAGACGGATTTTGCTGAGAGAGTGAGGAAAGTGTAGCCAAACACTTCTAGTTGAGTAATTAGCCTCTCTAAGGGGGCCTGCAAAGTAAGAGGGGGTCGCAGGTGACCCCCAAATCATGGGTGGCCCAGGCTAGAAGGCGACGCACGGTTTGCAGGGGGCCTGGACTCGGCTTATTATGTGACTGGTTTCGGGTATGGAATGTGAAAGTAAGGGTTACATCGATGAGATGGCAGGATGGACTGGCAGGGCATTCTGGGATTTGTAGTAGCACAAATACATGGTCTTGTGGTTCATCTTAACTTACGTTGTCTGTAAAATTCATTATGGGGAATGCGCACGTCAACAAGCCCCTGCAGGACCTGGAAGGAAGGAGCAATAAATATTGACAGTCAGCACTTTGCTTTTAAAGGGCCAACACACCTGCATAAACCCTGATAATATACATTTAAAGGTTAAGTAAAGTGTAAAATAGAATAAGGCTAGAAATGCTGTATTTTGTATACTAAATATAAACATGAACTTACTGCACCACAAGCCTAATCAAACAAATGATTTATGCTTTCAAAGTTGGCCACAGGGGGTCACCATCTTGTAACTTTGTTATTCATTCTTGTAAGACCAAGACTGTGCACATGCTCAGTGTGATCTGGGCTGCTTAGGGATCATCATATATGATCAAAACAGCACAAGTCAAATAATATCTGCCAGAAGCCGATACAACAAGACTGATTAATAATCAGAATATACAGACTGCACTGGGTCCTGTGTTGTCACGTAATCTAATGTGGATTTTATAGTTTTTGTACTGTTTAATATAAACTTTCTCCAACTCTGCAGAACCAGTGGCTGCAGCAAAATAATCCTCCAAATAGAATCCCAGTTTATCTGTTTAAATCTGGCTCCATGATCTTTGTCTCTGCAGCTGGAGTTGGAAACAGTAAAGGGGATGTAAAGGCAAAAATAAAATCCAATACAAATCTCTACACAGTCTCCAACTGCTCTACAGGGAAACAAACAAAGCTGCTTGAGTTCTGCATGGCTGAGAAGTAAGACGGGGGCTCCCCCTGCTGTTCATAAGTATGATTGTTTCCCTGCAGAGCAGTTAGGGACCGTCTGACAATTCCTATCCACAGCAGTAAATGAAGGAAGAATTTCACTGCATACAGTCAGGTTTCTTATAAAAACGGTACACATTTGTTTATTAAAATATATTGATAGGTTTATTTTTCATTAAAGAAATTAAAAATGGGATTTTATTTTTTTGCCTTTACATGCCCTTTTATGTGGCTTTTCTTTCATTTTGCAGGATAATACAAACCTTACACAAGGGTTAATTTGCACTTATATCATTGCATTTTGCACTTTATGACATGGCTCATTCACATACTGAAACACTGACCTCAAAATGCACTGGCGCCACATTCAGTCACATTTATGCCAAAGATCCCCCTGCTAAACGTACCCCTGAATATTATGATATGATTCATCACTCAGCAGCATGTCACTGTCACTTTAAATCACAGGAAGAAAAATGTACAAAATAAAGACCAAATGATTAGAAAATTAAAATTCTATATAGAAATCTGTCAAATTTTGGGAGCTAGAGGCAAAATACAGGATCAGTAATAGTGACAGACGTCAGTGTATCAGTGGGAGAGAAAAGGAAGCCGAGTCAAAGCAGAGGAAACAAACCCACCGAACATTTCATTTACTTAAATATATAAAATCCGAACCTCTAATGTGACACAATTAAAAGTAACCGGATCATAAAAAGGTGAGAAATATGACCTTTAAATAGTGACATTTTCTACTTCAAGCCAGTCTTAAGAATGAGCAGTTTTGGTTGTGTTTGTGTTGCAGATATTCTGTACAATCCGAACCTGAAACTCAACAAATGACATCAAACCATGTCCCAAAATGATCAGTCAGTTCACATCTCTTTGGTCATTAGGCAGCGCCCCCTGCTGGCTCCATAAAAGGGGATTGTAGCACAACAGGAGGGCTAAGGGAGCTGATGCAGGAGCTACTGGAACAGTTTCATAGAGGAGGGGAATCATGATACTTTCATTATATTTCCTAGAAACAAAAATGTAAGGGGCAAATAAAATAAAATTTGAAGGCAGAATACCCAGTACCAATACCAATACCCAGGATTGCAAAACCCAGAAGTGCAACAATTAATATGAAAGAGTAGGGATGCACCGAATCCAGGATTCGGCCTTTTTCAGCAGAATCCTTCTGCCCGGCCGAACCGAATCCTTATTTGCATATGCAAATTAGGGGCGGGGAGGGAAATTGCATGCATTTTTGTCAGAAAACAAGGAAGTAAAAAATGTAATCCCCTTCCCACCCCTAATTTGCATATGTAAATTAGGATCCGGTTCGGTATTCGGCTAAATCTTTCGTGAAGGATTCGGGGGTTCAGCCGAATCCAAAAAAGTGGATTCGGTGCATCCCTATCAAAGAGCAAAACGATGAATAATCTGCACCCCATTTTATTGTATAACAGGAACCACTGGACTGTCCCCCTCAATACCCAATTGGGACCCGCAGGTTTGGGCCGACCCCAGAACCCCACTCGGCGAATTCAGGTTAAACTCTTCTGCTGTTCTCCCCACCCGCACCCTTACACTGCCAGCTTCCTTTGCGAAGCCTTTGCAAAAGATTTGGCCGAATACCGAACCAAATCCTATTTTGCATATGCACATTAGGGGTGGGAAGGGGAAACATTTTTTACTTCCTTGTTTTGTGACAAAAAAGTGCAAATTAGAATTCGGATTGCGGACCGGGCAGAAGGATTCGGCCGAATCAGAATCTTGCTGAAAAAGGCCAAATCCTGGATTCGGTGCATCCCTATTAGGAATTAGTTGGGTCTGGCTGTACAGGTATGGGACCCGTTATTCAAAATCCTTGGGAACCGGGGTTTTCTGGCTAATGGATCTTTCCGTAATTTGGATCTTCATGCCTTACGTCTACTAGAAAATCATATAAACATTAAATAAACCCAAAAGGCTGGTTTTGCTTCCAATAAGGATTAATTATATCTTAGTTGGGATCAAGTACAAACGACTGTTTTATTATTACACAGAAAAAGGAAATCGGTTAAAAAATTGATTTTTTTTTGGATAAAAAGGAGTCTATAGGAGATGGCCTTTCCGTAATTCAGAGCTTTCTGGATAATGGGTTTCCATATAACGGATCCCATACCCAAACTTTGCTTCTCATTGGTGGACAACTGAAAGTAATTGACATTTCTGTACCAACTAAACCCTATTTCTTTCCTCCGAGTGATCAATGTAAACGGATTGTTGGCCCATGAGATGACGATTTTCTATAGAGACATAAATGATACTGATATTTCCTTACGTCTTTTCCAGGCGGAGAACAGGGGAGAGAACTAAGCAGCGCTAAGTTACCTGCTGGGGGATCTTGAAGCGAACAAAAGAGCAGAGTCTCAGCATGTCCTCCATTTCTCCGGCTGTGGACGGGATGAGCAGGATCCTCTGGTCGTCGCCAGATTTTTCCAGGCCCTTCAGGTGTTTTAGGAACTTACTCTCGTTTGGATACATCAAACCTAATTGTCGTGGCCCAGGAGAGAGACATGTGCAACGAGTTAAACTCTTATTCCAGGTGTCATATTCTCCTCTGCACAAGGTCTGGCCAACAACTCCCAGCATCTTACTCCAATGTCAGCTCAAGAACTATCCATGGGGAGCCTGGGGGGTTTATGGGGGATCAGAGACAAACAGACCTAACACCCCCATGTAAAATACCAAGGGTCACCTGGAGGGGGGTAAAGGCACCGGCACTGGGCCCCCTGATTCCAGTGAAGCATTTAAACTACAGGGCACAATGACATTCCTGTGTTTCCTACTTTGTGGAACAGTTTGGGGGGCTCTTCCCTGTTTCAGCACAATAATGTCCCCCATACACAGAGCCAGGACCCTACAGAATGGATTTGCTGAGATGGGAAGAACCTGACGGCACAGACACCTCAACCCAACTGAACCCCTGTGGTAGAGTCCTGGGTGGGTCCAGTTGGGAAGACCTAAGCCCAACCCGGACCCACTCGGCAAGAGCTGAACCCGGACCCTCTATAAATCCCCCCTCTTCCTGCTCCCGAAACCAACCCGCAGTGTCTTAATTTTAGGCCTGACCCACGAAAACCTGAAGTGACATCACTCCGGAGGTGGATCAACCAGGTCTGGGGAAATAGTTGCATTTAACTGCAGGACTCAACCCCTGTGGGATGAACTGGAACCGCGACTGTGAGCCTGAACCCCAACATCAGTGCCCAACCTCACTCTTGTGGCTGAATGGAAGCAACTCCCAGCAACAATGTTCCAACATCTAGTGGGACCTTCCCAGAACCACCGGGGCAGTTATAGCAGCAAAGAGGAGGGGGCAACCCAACTGAACCCCTGTGGGATGAACTAGAACCCCGACTGTGAGTCTGATCCCCAACATCAGGGCCCAACCTCACTCTTGTGGCTGAATGGAAGCAACTCCCAGCAACAATGTTCCAACATCTAGTGGGACCTTCCCAGAAGCACAGGGGCAGCAAAGATAGGGGCAACTTTCATTTAATCCCCTTGGGTTGCCAAAGGGCTGTTGGGTGTCAGAAGTCCCTGTATTTTGGGCCATATATTACATCCTTGGCTTATATCAGACAATCGCATGTCATTATGCAGTAACAAGCCGCGTCTATATGAGACACATTATATACATTAAGCTCCCAGTCTTCTTCATTCCCAGACCCAGGATTCCCATGAGACTCTTCCTTTACAGAGAGGAGCAGCTTGGCTGGAGGAAGGATTTACCTGCAGGACAGATGAGGGTGAGGCTGCTGATATCAGTTGGGTGCTGGGCAGCATAAACACCTGCCACATTCCCCCCCATCGAGGTGCCGACCAAATGGAAAGGCCTCTTGTTTAGTCCGATGCTTTCCACAAACTGTAGGACAAATCATATCAATTATTTACACAACTGGATGAAGATAAAATGATACTTTTATACATATATGTGGCATTCCACTAGGGGGCAGTGACAGCACACGGGGCAATGAGCAACATAACAAACAGCAATTGAGACTTTGCAATTATGTACTGATGTGAATGAGAGACTGGAATATGAATAGGAGAGGCCTGAATAGACAAAGGAGCCAAAAAAAGTAACAATAACAATACATTTGTAGCCTTACAGAGCATTTGTTTGTAGATAGGGTCAGTGACCCCCATTTGAAAGCTGGAAAGAGTCAGTAGAAAAGGGCAAATATTTAGAAAAAAAAAACTACAAAAAATAAATAATAGGGACCAATTGAAAAGTTGCTTAAAATTGGACATTCTATAACAAGTTAACGTAAAGATGAACCACCCCTTTAAAAATCCGAAATATTGAAAATTTACCAGGCACACAATAAGGGAATCAATATGGCACCTCCTCCTCCCATATGTATAAATACAAATATACAGAGAAGGAATGTTCTGGGCACACAATAAGCTATACCCTCATACTGTACTGTCTAAGGGAATCAATATGGCACCTCCTCCTCCCATATGTATAAATACAAATATACAGAGAAGGAATGTTCTGGGCACACAATAAGCTATACCCTCATACTGTACTGTCTAAGGGAATCAATATGGCACCTCCCTCCTCCCATATGTATAAATACAAATATACAGAGAAGGAATGTTCTGGGTACACAATAAGCTATACCCTCATACTGTACTGTCTAAGGGAATCAATATGGCACCTCCCTCCTCCCATATGTATAAATACAAATATACAGAGAAGGAATGTTCTGGGCACACAATAAGCTATACCCTCATATCGTACTGTCTAAGGGAATCAATATGGCACCTCCTCCTCCCATATGTATAAATACAAATATACAGAGAAGGAATGTTCTGGGCACACAATAAGCTATACCCTCATACTGTACTGTCTAAGGGAATCAATATGGCACCTCCTCCTCCCATATGTATAAATACAAATATACAGAGAAGGAATGTTCTGGGCACACAATAAGCTATACCCTCATACTGTACTGTCTAAGGGAATCAATATGGCACCTCCTCCTCCCATATGTATAAATACAAATATACAGAGAAGGAATGTTCTGGGCACACAATAAGCTATACCCTCATACTGTACTGTCTAAGGGAATCAATATGGCACCTCCCTCCTCCCATATGTATAAATACAAATATACAGAGAAGGAATGTTCTGGGCACACAATAAGCTATACCCTCATACTGTACTGTCTAAGGGAATCAATATGGCACCTCCTCCTCCCATATGTATAAATACAAATATACAGAGAAGGAATGTTCTGGGCACACAATAAGCTATACCCTCATACTGTACTGTCTAAGGGAATCAATATGGCACCTCCCTCCTCCCATATGTATAAATACAAATATACAGAGAAGGAATGTTCTGGGCACACAATAAGCTATACCCTCATATCGTACTGTCTAAGGGAATCAATATGGCACCTCCTCCTCCCATATGTATAAATACAAATATACAGAGAAGGAATGTTCTGGGCACACAATAAGCTATACCCTCATACTGTACTGTCTAAGGGAATCAATATGGCACCTCCTCCTCCCATATGTATAAATACAAATATACAGAGAAGGAATGTTCTGGGCACACAATAAGCTATACCCTCATACTGTACTGTCTAAGGGAATCAATATGGCACCTCCTCCTCCCATATGTATAAATACAAATATACAGAGAAGGAATGTTCTGGGCACACAATAAGCTATACCCTCATACTGTACTGTCTAAGGGAATCAATATGGCACCTCCCTCCTCCCATATGTATAAATACAAATATACAGAGAAGGAATGTTCTGGGCACACAATAAGCTATACCCTCATACCGTACTGTCTAAGGGAATCAATATGGCACCTCCCTCCTCCCATATGTATAAATACAAATATACAGAGAAGGAATGTTCTGGGCACACAATAAGCTATACCCTCATACTGTACTGTCTAAGGGAATCAATATGGCACCTCCTCCTCCCATATGTATTAATACAAATATACAGAGAAGGAATGTTCTGGGCACACAATAAGCTATACCCTCATACTGTACTGTCTAAGGGAATCAATATGGCACCTCCTCCTCCCATATGTATTAATACAAATATACAGAGAAGGAATGTTCTGGGCACACAATAAGCTATACCCTCATACTGTACTGTCTAAGGGAATCAATATGGCACCTCCTCCTCCCATATGTATTAATACAAATATACAGAGAAGGAATGTTCTGGGCACACAATAAGCTATACCCTCATACTGTACTGTCTAAGGGAATCAATATGGCACCTCCTCCTCCCATATGTATAAATACAAATATACAGAGACACAATTGGCTGCACCATGATGATACATTAAGATTAATGTAACAGAATATAAATAGCGGTTAAATTCCATGTAGATTGTAAGCTCTGCTGATAATGTCAGGCTGAGTTGCCCATTAAGCCTCACTGATTACGACTTGGTAAAAGCTTTTTGATTCTCTTCTCATAAAGCCCGAAGATAAAGCAGATGTGATTTAACAATTTTCTGCAGCGGGAGCCGGGGGAAGAGTTTAATCTCCGCAGAACAGGTCCCATCACTGCGACTGCCACTAATTTAATCTCTTCTGGGTCCCCATTAATTCTTTACACAGAGGAGGAGGATGAGTGTGAATCTGGATTGTGATGGGAATCTCATTTCATTACACTGGGTGTTAAACACAAGTCCGAGCCGCGGAATTCCGTCTTTTGGATTATTGCAACTCAGCTGCTCATCAGATTAATGGGAATTAAACTGCTTCATTCCATGGCCGAGATACGGCAAGTCTGGGGCGAGACACACCCCTAGCCGGGAGAATAGTGGTACTAAGTACCTGCCTGATGCTGCTTCTATAGAGAAAGTGGTTTAAAGGGGTGGTTTGCCTTTACATGAACTTGTAGTATGTTATAGAATGACCAAATCTAAGCAACTTTTAAATTGGTCTTTTTTTTTCATAGTTTTCAATAGTTTTTTAGTTGTTTGCCTTTTTCTTTGGATTCTTCTCAGCTTTCAAATGGGGGTCAGTGACCCCATCTAAAAACAAATGCTCTGTAAGGCTAAAAATGTATTGTTATTGCTACTTTTTATTATTCCTATTTCTATTCAGGCCTCTCCTATTCATATTCCAGTCTCTTATTCAAATCAATGCATGGTTGCTAGGTGAATTTCCACACTAGCAACCAGATTGAAATTGCAAACTGGAGAGCTGCTGAATAAAAAGCTGAATAAGTCAAAAACCACAAATAATAAAAAATGAAAACCAATTGCAAATTGTCATAGAATATTCCTCTCTACATCATACTAACAGTTAATTTAAAGGTGAACAACCCTAAAGTTCTAATGGATCAGAACCCAAACTGAATAGCTCAGCACTGGTGAATCCTAGTCTTGCAGGGACAGAAGCTGAAACCCAACCTTAATTTATATTCTCCTGTACAATAGTGCCCCTAGTGGCCAAGTTATTCTAAGGGAAAAATACCAACATGCTGCAGTATTGGTTACAGAGAGCATGCACTCTAATGACCCATGACCCGGCACCCTAATGACACGGCACTCTAATGACCCGGCACCCCAATGACCTGTGACCTGGCACTCTAATGACCCGGCACCCTAATGACCCGGCACCCTAATGACCCGGCACCCTAATGACCCGGCACCGTAATGACCCGGCACCCTAATGACCCGGCACCCTAATGACCCGGCACCCTAATGACCCAGCACCGTAATGTCCTAGCACTCTAATGACCCAGCACTGTAATGACCCAGCACCCTAATGACCTGTGATCCGGCACTCTAATGACCCAGCACTCTAATGACCCGGCACCCTAATGACCCGGCACCCTAATGACCCGGCACTGTAATGACCCGGCACCGTAATGACCCAGCACTCTAATGACCCAGCACTCTAATGACCCAGCACTCTAATGACCCAGCACCCTAATGACCTGTGACCCGGCACTATAATGACCCAGCACTCTAATGACCCGGCTCCCTAATGTCCCAGCACTCTAATGACCCAGCACCTTAATGACCCGGCACCCTAATGACCTGTGACCCAGCACCCTAATGATCCGGCACCCACACACGCAGGTACCTGGTGTATCCTCTTCACTTGCCCACAGATGGAGTAGTCGTCTAATGCAGAACGCGTGGTGCCCTCGTGGCCTGGCATATCCACACACACCAGGTGAAGGTTCTTGGGAAGGAACTGTAAAAAAGAGAATTCTCAGGATCTCTAGTGAGAAATTATTTGGGAACTAAATATAAATTGTATATTTTATCTCTGCTGGGCCCAGGATACCTTTAACAAATTGGGCATGTTGTAATGATCCCTTTTCAGCCATGTACTTTTGGGAACTCATTGGGCTTCCTCACTAGCATTAAAACAGCAGCCCAGTCTCGCTTTACGTAAGGGGTTCTAGATATAAACTCCAGATCAGGCACAGGATCAGTTGCCCTTTCCTTACATTTACTGCACTGCTGTCTGGGGCCCAAACTATCCAAGAATCCCCTTCCCATTGAGCAGCAGTTCGTTTCAATGGGAAATCAGCAGTCGCCAACAGATGGAAACAGCAGGCCAGTCTCGTTTTACAGCAGGGGTTCTAGATATCAACTCCAGATCACAACAAAGGATCAGTTACCCTTTCTTTACATTTACTGCACTGAGAATGGCAGTCCAGTCTTGCTTTATGGCAGGGATTCTAAATATAAACTCCAGATCAGGCACAGGATCAGTTGCCCATTTTACTGCACTGCTGTCTGGGGCCCAAACTGGCCCAGAATCCCCTTCCCATTGAGCTGCAGCTCGTTCCAATAGTAAATCAGCAGTCGCTAACTGATGGAAACAGCAGCCCAGTCTCGCTTTAAGGCAGGGGTTTTAGATATAAACTCCAGATAACAACAGACAAAGGATCAGTTACCCTTTCTTTACATTTACTGCACTGACAACGGCAGCCCAGTCTCGCTTTACGGCTGGGATTCTAGATATCAACTCCAGATCACAACAGACAAAGGATCAGTTACCCTTTCTTTACATTTACTGCAGTGACAACGGCAGCCCAGTCTCGCTTTACAGCAGGGATTCTAGATATAAACTCTAGATCAGGCACAGGATCAGTTTACATTTTATTGCACTGCTGTCTGGGGCCCAAACTGTCCCAGAATCCCCTTCTCATTGAGCTTCAGCTCGTTCCAATGGTAAATCAGCAGTCGCTAACGGATGGAAAAATGAGGAGCAAGTGATTAAAGGCAAGGAATTAAAGACCCACCTTCACCACCGACAGCCACATGTCCTTATGGGCAGAGAATCCGTGGAGCATCAGGACTGACGCCTTGTTTCCCGGCTTCCCACGGGACGTGTAGCAGAATTTATAGTTCCCATAGCTGGAAAATTTAACCTGCATCCCCAGGGCCCGGCGCCAGTACCTGAAATAGAGAATGCGGAAATATACACAAGTGACACCAATAACAGCATTAGTGCCCATTCCCATGATGCAAATCAGCTGCAGATATTGATGCAACAAGGGGGGCAGGTCAATGTTAATTCAGGGTTCCCCTATGTCCTGGGTCCCCCAGCAAATTAATTTTAATGGAGAACTGAACCCTATAAATGGATGTGGCTAAAAATGTCCTATTTTCTATAGTGAACTTATTGCACGAGGCTAAAGTTTGAGCTTGTCAATAGCAGCAATGATCCAGGACTTCAAACTTGTCACAGGGGGTCACCATCTTGGAAAGTGTCTGTGACACTCACATGCTCAGTGGGCTCTGATTGGCTGTTGAGAAGCTAAGCTTAGGGCTCGTCACTAACTATCCAGCAGAAAATGAGCTTCCCTGGCTATAATATAAGCTGATGCTACAGGTTTGCTGATTATTCAATTCTGATGCTAATTGCACTGGTTTCTGTGCTGCCATGTAGTAATTATGTGTATTAATTACTAATCAGCCTTATATTGTGACATTTCTATTCTATGTGTACTGTATATTGTGAGTGGGTCCCTAAGCTCAGTAAGTGACAGCAGCACAGAGCATGTGCAGTGAATCAGCAGAAAAGAAGATGGGGAGCTACTGGGGCATCTTTGGAGACACAGATCTTTACTGCTAAAGGGCTGTGGTTGCCTTGGGCTGGTACAGAAGCACAAAACATCATGTACAACATTTCTACCTACTTCTTTAGTTAGGCTTTAGTTCTCCTTTAAGGCCCTAACATACCAATATATTGCCCTGTTTTACCAATATATATTGAAATTGCTCATTAATTAGGGTCTCGTGGGGCCCCTTGTACCTGCTAGGCCCCCCTGCAGCCTCAGGGTCTGCTCCCCCTGCGTCCATGAGATCAGAGCTGACCAGTTTATAAATGAGGCCCTAAAGCGGCAGTAAATCTCTTTACATGCGCTGACCTCATTAACCCTGTGAGTCCCCTGGAACATGCAACAACATGTAATAATACATTGTGTAATAATAAATTTGCCAGAGACGCATCTGGGACGTGACATGCATTCAGTGTGCGTCATGTGATTTATATGCAAAATCTAGAACATAAAGTAAGGAACACGGATATCCACCCAACAATACCAGAAGGAAATTCCATCTAAGGGTTAATGTTGGAGCAATACATTCAGTAAAAGTTGTTTGGGAGGCAGAAATGCCTAATTATCAGCAACCTTTCTATTGGTCGATTCCTCAACTACGACCAGTGTCTCTGGGAAGTCATTTCTCCCATTTACAACCCAATAAAATCCTTAAATATAAATTTAAAGGGCCCCTTACCAATAATAAATCTTGATGAGCGCAGCCGGCCACAAGAGGAAGGAGGTCACGAAAGCCAAAATAGGGACAAGGAGGGTCCCTCCCGCCACCAGGAACATGTTTAGTACATCTAAATCCATCCTGCACTCACTGCTATATAGAAAGAGAAGAGAGTTAATCCTGCTGCAGGGGTCTGATAGAAAGAGCAGGGGCACCACTATTATGTACTGAACCTGCTGCAGGGGTCTGATACAAAGTAGGAGCGGAGGCACCACTAATATGCGCTGAACCTGCTGCAGGGATCCAATAGAAAGCAGCAGCTATAGCACTAGTGATAGGGGTTAATACTGCTACAGGGGTTTGATAGAAACCAGAAGCTCTGACACCAGTGATGGGACTTCACCCTGCTGCAGGGGTCTGATAGAAAGTAGGAGTGGAAGCACCACTATTATGTACTGAACCTGCTGCAGGAATCTGATAGAATACAGGGGCAGCAGCACTAGTGATGGAGGCAAATGCTGCCTCAGGGGTCTGACAGAAAGCAGCAGTGGAGATGGAGGTTAATCCTGCTGCAGGGGTCTAACAGAGGGTGGCAGCAAATGTCTCAGCTGTGCAGGTTGCAATGAGCAGGGAACGGGGTGTAGGGGGTGAATGAGATGCCACAAGGCTGTGCCACCCCAGGCAAAGGCAGATTTCAGATTTTGACGACACAATGGCAAATTGCCCCGTGCAGTAACCCATAGCAACCATTTAGAAATGAGGTTTTCATGATTCTACCTGCAGTGCACAGATCAAAGGCAGATGCTGAGTAGTTGCTATTCATTCATTACTTGGGCAAATTTGCTCTGAAATAGTAAATGAGCCCTTCCAACTCCCCAAGTACAAAGCAGAGGCGAGTGTGGCCCCCAGACAACAGGGACACCCGCATGCAACTGTCATTTGTCACCACTTTGTCCCTCGGCCAATTACCAGACGGGGTGGAAATGTGCAAAGTCGTCAGTTCTGCTGCAGCTCTGCAGTTTCCCTCTAGCAGCACCTGAGTGCCAGGCGTTTAAAGGGGGTGAATGACAGGGATCCTCTCATGCCCGGACTACAACTCCCATCATGCCTCACCAGCCACACAATACTGAGGGTTTGCCATAAAACCAATAACCTCTGCTCTCCCATAAACTCTGCCTTTGCTCAGTCTCACAAGCCCCGCACCCTGGGCCTCCCCAACATTAACCCTTTCACTTAGTGACACGTCAAACCACTTGTCAGGAGTCAATTAATAGAAATGAATATGAGACTATTGTGCCAATCACTTGTACAGGGGAGGTCCTGTCCCAGGGAGCAGAATTACACTCTCTTTGCTGGTACAGCTGAATAGCCGGTTTGAAAACTGGAAATTTGGCTCTTAAAGTTACAGAAGACACATTTTTGTCGCCCCTGGTAACTAGCGGGCAGTGTCGGCTGAGGCGAGATTCTCATTGGTGCAGCCCCCCTGCACTTACAGCCCCAGCACTTCTCTCTGTATAAATAAATAGATAGATATATATGTATCTGGGTCCAGACCAGCAATCTGTATGTTGTGGCCAAAGTGGCTGCTGTAAGATTCTATAGACAATCACTAATTATTGGGCTGGTGGGGGGCTGCTCAGGCCTCTGTGTATATAAAATACCAGGGTCTATTTTGGATCTCAGTACAGAGCTGTCTGTATCATATAAATATATCGCTGGGAGCTGCCATACTGCTTCCCTATGGCCAGTGCTGTGTTTGCCCAGAACATTCCTCCTCTGTATATCTGTGTCCCAGACAGTACGATTGTGTCACTACTATAGAGTATAGAGTACAGAGTATAATGAATAGAGTATAGAGTATAGAGAATAGAGTATAGAGAATAGAGTATAGAGAATAGAGTATAGAGTATAGAGTATAGAGAATAGAGTATAGAGAATAGAGTATAGAGAATAGAGTATAGAGTATAGAGTATAGAGAATAGAGTATAGAGAATAGAGTATAGAGAATAGAGTATAGAGAATAGAGTATAGCGTATAGAGAATAGGGATGAGCCCTGGTGTCTGTATTACACAATGAAACCAATGAGAGGGGGAAGTGGAAAGGCAGCAGATACATACGGAGCAGAGACATACAGAACAGTAACACTCACTAGTCCTACACTCCTGTTATTTAGGGAGTTCTTTTTAGGAATCTGGGAGTTGTAGTACAACAACAGGTCTCTGGGGCTATGGACATTCATGGACAGGACTTGTTGTTGGATCCATTTAAGTCTGACGATTAGGGAGAAATATAGAAAAATATCCCATTTTCCCCAACAGAATCAAAGCAAAGTACTGACCCGACCCCTAAATGAGAGGCACAAACTGACTGTGGGTCACAACTTGGCCACAACATACTGAATATGAATTATGTTAATGTGAATAGTGTATGTGAATAGGGTATATAGTGTATATAACATAATATAATCCTATATAATAAAGTTGAAGTGTCTCTGCGTCCAGTCCCTGTGTCCGTGGGATTGCGCTACTGCTCTTTGCCCCACGGACCGTCTAGCGCCCGTTAATTTAACGTCTAGTATAATATAATATCATATAACAGGAATGGGGCAGGGAGGGAGAAAGAGAAGATTGTACAGTGTAACCTCTTGTTTCCCCCCAACATTCTCATTCACTGATATAGCCTGATGGACAGACAGAGGGACAGACAGAGGGACAGGTGGGGGCAGTGATATAGTGAAAGGGAGAAGTCAGTGGGGGGGCAGTTGAGGAGGAATTAAAGGGGAAGTACAGGCAGAAGGAGGAGCAGTTGAACTACAACAATTATCACTGGCGCTAAACACAGGGAAGTCTCCTAAGTCAAGTGATAATGAGATGAGTATAGAGGTGTCACGTGCCAGGGACAGACAGACAGAGAATGAGATGGGGGAGGGGGAGGAGCAGTTCGGGGCCTGGGGATGCGCCGGTCGGACAGACTGACAGTTCGGTTTCCCAGTAGGAAGGACACAGGGACACCAATAATGACTCCCCATCCCCCCGGTACCGAGACACATAAGAATCACGTGGAGTTCACCTGCGGCTCCGGCCGGTATCAGCGAGAGGCCCCGGGAGAACAATGCGGGACTGACGGCTCCGACCCGGAACTGCCGCACTGTCTATAGAGGAAGGACACGGAGTCACCGCAACACCGCGTAAGGGCACTAGAGGGCGGAAGAGATGAACTCACCGACCGGACTGCGCATGTGCCGCTCCCTGTCTCTCCATTTCTCTCATCTGTGTGACTGTCTGTTATATGTGTGTATTATATATGTGTGTATTATATATATGTGTGTATTATATATGTGTGTATTATATATGTGTGTAATATTTATATAATACACAAAAGCCATGAATATGCTGTAAATTATATTCTTATAAACATTGACTAGTGATGTCATCAGTTATAAATAGTAATTGTGATGTCATTTTGGTCACATGACTCACTGAAACTTGTGTATTATAATAAATAAAGTACCCCCAGTTGCAAAATATGAGGATATTAGAAGTTACCTCGGAGTTCCATGACCTGTATAACTCGGCATTCGGCCTCATACTTTTATATGATCATGAAACTCCTTAGTAACTTATAATATCCTTATATTTTACAAGAGGGGGTACTTTATTCACTATATATTATATGTATGTGTGTTAAATGTATGTATATTATATATAACACACCTCCCAACATTTTGGAAGTAAAAAAAGGCACAAAAAATGTTTTCGCATGTAGCGCACGCCCCTTTCTGTGGCCACACCCCCAAATTACCATGTTCATTTTACAAAATTTGGCAGGTTATGAAAGTTTGAAATATTTCTGCTTATCTAAACTTTTTTTTTGTGTCTGAAAATTGTTACAAAAGTATCTTATTTGCACCTGTTAGCTGTTCGGGGCTCTCTGCTAAAAGCCAATTAAGTGAGAAACTTTGTTTCTTTTTCTGGCTGTTCAGTGCGGAGAAAATAGGGACTTTCCAGTACAAATGAGGGACTGTGGGTTGAGCTGTCGAAAGAGGGACAGTCCCTCCGAAATAGGGACACTTGGGAGGTATGTATGTGTGTATTATATATATATATATATATATACTATATGTGTCTAATATATATGTGACTGTGTGAGTATATATTTGTGTTAGTTACTGGCCGGCTATAGGCAGTCAATACAGGGAGTTACTCAGATATACAGGGGTACAGATAGACGAGAGGAATGGGAGGGTACAGGGAGTTACTCAGATATACAGGGGTACAGATAGACAAGGGGGGATGGGAGGGTACAGTGAATTACTCAGATATACAGGGGTACAGATAGACAAGAGGAATGGGAGGGTACAGGGAGTTACTCAGATATACAGGGGTACAGATAGACAAGGGGGGATGGGAGGGTACAGGGAGTTACTCAGATATACAGGGGTACAGATAGACAAGAGGAATGGGAGGGTACAGGGAGTTACTCAGATATACAGGGGTACAGATAGACAAGGGGGGATGGGAGGGTACAGTGAGTTACTCAGATATACAGGGGTACAGATAGACAAGAGGAATGGGAGGGTACAGGGAGTTACTCAGATATACAGGGGTACAGATAGACAAGGGGGGATGGGAGGGTACAGGGAGTTACTCAGATATACAGGGGTACAGATAGACAAGAGGAATGGGAGGGTACAGGGAGTTACTCAGATATACAGGGGTACAGATAGACAAGAGGAATGGGAGGGTACAGGGAGTTACTCAGATATACAGACAGATGTGACATCTGTCTGTGACATGTGAGTGCCTGGCACCTATTAGATCTTAGTCACACCCAGATCTGAGAAGGAGGGGTTAATTAGCATCATGGGTTCCACAGAAGAACTGGATCAGCCCATAGTATGTGCCCTAATTACAAAGAACCAGTCTGATGTCACCTGGGGGTGCGGCAAGGTGAGACTGACTGACCCAACGTGACTTCTGACTGACACTGATCTGCATCTCTGCCCTGAGCTCACAGACTGCATGTTCCTACTCTTTGTTAGTCACTTATTGTACCATTCCACGTGTAAGGGCAGGATAACTTTAGGAACCTCAACCCAAATCCTTTAGGAACCTCAACGGATGTAAACCCATAACAACATTTATTATCTTTCTAATCAACTTTCCAATATCCATTCCCAATAAACATTCTTTTCTCTGCACTGCTGCCTCTGACTCTTGACAGTTACACAGAACTATAAACCCAGTGAGAATGAGGAATGAATGGATATTGGGAAGTTGTATCAGGAGTCAGAGGCAGCAGTGCAGAGAAAGGGACAGACATAATGACAGTTACACAGAACTATAAACCCAGTGAGAATGAGGAATGAATGGATATTGGGAAGTTGTATCAGGAGTCAGAGGCAGCAGTGCAGAGGAAGGGACAGACACAATGACAGTTACACAGAACTATAAACCCAGTGAGAATGAGGAATGAATGGATATTGGGAAGTTGTATCAGGAGTCAGAAGCAGCAGTGCAGAGAAAGGGACAGACACAATGACAGTTACACAGAACTATAAACCCAGTGAGAATGAGGAATGAATGGATATTGGGAAGTTGTATCAGGAGTCAGAGGCAGCAGTGCAGAGAAGAGAAAGGGACAGACACAATGACAGTTACACAGAACTATAAACCCAGTGAGAATGAGGAATGAATGGATATTGGGAAGTTGTGTCAGGAGTCAGAAGCAGCAGTGCAGAGAAGAGAAAGGGACAGACACAATGACAGTTACACAGAACTATAAACCCAGTGAGAATGAGGAATGAATGGATATTGGGAAGTTGTATCAGGAGTCAGAAGCAGCAGTGCAGAGAAATGGACAGACACAATGACAGTTACACAGAACTATAAACCCAGTGAGAATGAGGAATGAATGGATATTGGGAAGTTGTATCAGGAGTCAGAAGCAGCAGTGCAGAGAAGAGAAAGGGACAGACACAATGACTGTTACACAGAACTATAAACCCAGTGAGAATGAGGAATGAACGGATATTGGGAAGTTGAATTAGAATTAGATTTCCTTTTATTGGACAATATCAGTGTTCGGGTGGAGTTCCCCTTTAACCATTCAGCAGTTACTTGTTTGAGTAGGATGTCTGTGTGTTTTCCCAGTACAGAGATAGGAAGCCACATACAAACCACTTCCCTGCAAAAAAGTTAAAATAATTGTTTCTCAAGAGAAGTGAAATCGGTGGGAACCAGTAATTCCTGTTTTTATTCTCACGGGGGGATATAAATAGAGCTGGGAGCTGTCGCCCTGCATTGGGGAGCAGGAGAGGAGCAGGGAAGTGCCACTGTGTCCCTAAGAGCTCACAATCATGTGGCGCCTCCTTCTCTTGTGTGCACTCTGTGTCCCCCACTCTCTGGGGCTCCGAATCTGCTCCTTTAATGTTCAGTCCTTTGGGGAGTCCAAACGGGACAAACCTGCTGTCATGAATGTAGTGAGAAAGGTAAGTCACCTAATAAAGGAATATATATATCAGTTATTATTATATGAAGGTTTCATCTTTTATGCTGGGGTATTTTTATTCCTATGAATTAGTAGGAGCTGCCCTGTTGTGTTTTGTTTTTCCCCAGAACATTCCTTCTCTGTATATTTGTATTTATACATATGGGAGGAGGAGGTGCCATATTGATTCCCTTAGACAGTACAGTATGAGGGTATAGCTTATTGTGTGCCCAGAACATTCCTTCTCTGTATATTTGTATTTATACATATGGGAGGAGGTGCCATATTGATTCCCTTAGACAGTACAGTATGACGGTATAGCTTATTGTGTGCCCAGAACATTCCTTCTCTGTATATTTGTATTTATACATATGGGAGGAGGAGGTGCCATATTGATTCCCTTAGACAGTACAGTATGACGGTATAGCTTATTATGTGCCCAGAACATTCCTTCTCTGTATATTTGTATTTATACATATGGGAGGAGGAGGTGCCATATTGATTCCCTTAGACAGTACAGTATGAGGGTATAGCTTATTGTGTGCCCAGAACATTCCTTCTCTGTATATTTGTATTTATACATATGGGAGGAGGAGGTGCCATATTGATTCCCTTAGACAGTACAGTATGAGGGTATAGCTAGGTCAGTAGGTGACAGCAGTGCAGTGAAAAATAAAGTAGATGACAGTCGGGTCAGTCTTGGTCTGGAGCAGTTTCGGGTGCTGGTGTTATGTTTAGAGAGATAATAACATCGGGGGGTTCTTGGCACAGAGAACATTACAGAAACAGAACTCATGTCTTGGGTGGGCAGTGGGGGTTTCTTAGAGTAAGTCCCAAAGAAAATCTCAATACGACAATGGGAAACCCCAAGGGGCCCTTCTCTCCCACTTTCTGGGTGCAGATTATTGTATGAGGATGTGGATGTAGCGCATGATAATACTCCGTACAGGTGTGGCTTCCATATAAATATAAGGATAATATACGTCACAAAAGAGTTCCATGACCATTTAAAGGTACAAGGCTCACAAAACCCTAATATCCTTATATTTTACAACAAGGGGTTCATTATTTATTATTATGTGTAAGTGACACAAATTCCATCATTACGCAGTGATCATTAGGGTAAAATTACAACGTATCTATGGCTAGTGTGTATTATATATATATATATCTATTTGCTTCTCCCATAGATCATTTCCCGCTGTGACATCACACTTCTGATGGAAATCAAGGACAGCAGCAACACCGTCATCCGATTGCTAATGGCACAACTCAACAGGTAACTCCCAGCTCACTGCAATGCCCATTAGTACCAGTATCCTCCTGTGTGTTCTGATTGGCTATAACGCACCACGCCCCTTCTTGCATCCACCTTCCTGTCATACCCACCCATCTGACCAACTGCCAGTGGCAGAACTACCGGGGTACAATCCCCTGGTGGCCCACCTGACGCTTGCAATGACATGAAACCAGAGTGAAAACTGCATCCAGAGGGGGGTTGGGAGCGGGGGGCCGGGCTGCCTGGCCTGAACTTGGGCCCCGTGATGCCTAGTTACGTTACTGCCAACTGGACATTGTCTCTCGTTTATTTTAGCCAATCAGAAACAAGAAATCAATTTGATTTAACCATCAGCCAAAGACTTGGCCGCAAGAGCTACAAAGAACAATATGGCTTCATTTATAGGTAAGTGGCCGGGTGCAAGGCTGAGACTTGTAGTTATACTCCCTCCCCCCTTCCCTTGTCTGCATGGATTTCCTCTGGATATTCTGGTTTCCTCCAACATTCCAGAACCACTTACAGGAAGGTTTGTTTGCTCCTGATATCACTGACCCTATTGTGCCTGTGTGTGATGGGGACTGTAAGATCCACTGGGGCAGAGGATATTATATTACAACAAGGGATAATGTACCCCCTACTGTAAATGATAAGGATACTAAAAGTCTCTTAGGGGTTCTGTGACCATATAAAGGCTGCAGGCTGAGTTATACAGGGAACTCTGAGTATCACTCGTATTATAAGGGATAATGTACCCCCTACTGTAAATGATAAGGATATTAGAAGTCACTGAGGGGTTGTTCTGTGACCATATAAAGGCACAAGGCTGCAGGCTGAGTTATACAGGGAACTCTGAGTATCACTCATGTATTATAAGGGATAATGTACCCCCTACTGTAAATGATAAGGATATTAGAAGTCACTGAGGGGTTGTTCTGTGACCATATAAAGGCACAAGGCTGCAGGCTGAGTTATACAGGGAACTCTGAGTATCACTCATGTATTATAAGGGATAATGTACCCCCTACTGTAAATGATAAGGATATTAAAAGTCTCTTAGTGGTTCTGTGACCATATAAAGACACAAGGCTACAGGCCGACTTAAATGGAGAACTCTTGGAAGTCATCACTGAGATCCATAACTTTATATATAGGTCAAGAAACCCTAATGTGACTCCTAGTAGCCTTATGGGGCTTTATGTTTTATAATACCCATCTAGCACAAATGACATCACTAACTATCATTTATAGCTGATGCCATCTCTTAGCAGGAAGCTAAATAATATTATTTATAGGATATTCATGGCAGTTCCAAGGCAAGACGTGTCCCATACAGCCAGGAATACATTAGACTAGACTAGAGCCCCTAGTTCTTGCAGATTGGAGTTATCTGATGGCTCATTGCACCCCCCCTAAATCCCAAGAAATTAATTCACTGCTGGTTGGGGGGCAGGGAACAGTCCTAGGTTTGCACAGGTGATTCCAGCCATTCTCCTGAGCCCACATCTATTTATCCAATCGATTCTCATTTCAGGAAGAACCTGGTGTCAGTTAAAGGAACGTACCAATATAAAGACTTGCAGCCGGGAGATGAAGACGCTTTCTCTCGGGAGCCCTATGTGGTTTGGTTTCAAGCTCCTGGCACTGGTAAGGTCCCTATGGAGTGAGTTTTGTTGGCACGGGCCCCTGTTTTTCTTGACCATGAACAGCAGAACCGGGCCAGACTGGGCCAGACTAGACTCAACTGGCAGCAAACTTGGCACCTTGTGTTACATGAGCCTCTAGATGGGGAGCAGCAGCCCCTACACTAACATCATCATCATTTCTCCCGTTGCATTTCCCTTCCCAGAGCTCAAAGAGTTTGTGATCGTTCCCCAGCACACCACCCCCGAGGCCGCCGTTCGGGAAATCGATGAACTTTATGATGTTTACCTTGATGTCAAACAGAAATGGAACTCAGAGGTTGGTCTGATCCCAAGAATCCTCGAATAAAATGGGAAATATTGTCAATAAATTACATTCTTATCTCTTCCATTGAATCAAATGTGTTCCCTTTCCACAGAATTTTATTTTCATGGGAGACCTAAATGCCGGCTGCTCCTACGTGCCCAAGAAATCCTGGAAGAACATTCGTCTCCGGAATCACACCGAGTTCGTTTGGCTGATTGGGGACAACAATGATACGACGGTGAAGTCCAGCACCAACTGTGCCTATGACAGGTACCGTGCCCCCATCAAAAATAAATACCCCCTCCCAGGTCCTGACTGAGAATTAAAATAGGCCCTGGCATTTCAGGTACACAGAGGCCCAATCAGCCAACACAGAGACCCAATCAGCCCACATAGAGGCCCAAACAGCCCACGAAATACTGTCTTTCTATGGGACCTTATAGCAGCCCCTCTGGCATTTGCCAGAACCCACCGGCCTGCCCCCTCCCAAATCAGTGAAACCTTGGCCAATGCCCTGCAAAGTTTAGCCAAGATGGGCAACTGAGTAAGACAATACAATATGGTGTCATGAGACTAAGGGGGTTATTTATTAAAGTTGGAATGTTGAAAAAAAAGTTTTTTTAACAGTAGAAAGGACAAATTTTTAGAGGAAAAAAAAACCTCGAATTTTTTAAGATTTATAATCCCTCCAGGCTCCTAAATGTCTGAATCCCAAAATAAATATTCTATCTCCAAGCTGTCAAGGTCCTGTAGAAGTCAATGGCAAAGGTCCCGTTTCAAATTTAAAGATTCATGGTCTGCGTTGAGTTTCGGGCAAAAATCTGAAAAAGTCGTGGGTTTTGATGGAAAATTTGAGCGTTTGGGGCATGAAACCCCAAAAATTGTATTTATTTTTTTCCGCTTAAACATAATTTTTTTTTTTTTTTTTCAATGATAAGGTCAAATTGTCGATTTGAGTTTGGTTGGACTTTTTTTTTATTTTTATTAAAAAAATCAGAAAAACTTTGATTTTTTTGAAAATAACCCCCTAAATGTTTCATGTGTTCCTTACAGGATTGTCGTTGTTGGTGAGAAGCTGATCAGCTCCATTGTACCAGGCTCTGCCAATGTCTTTGACTTTATGGTTGCTTATGGGCTGACAGAAGAGCAGGTAACATTATGCTTTGCATTAAAGGGCCACACAACAACCTAACTCTACCTGCCCGCGGATGGCCCAGGTGATACAATGTGCCAATGTAACCCATCCCCCCATGTCCATTCAAGTAGATCTATCCAAACCACTCCCAGATATGTTTACAGCTCCACCTACTTCATACTATGCCTCACCTCTTTTAATGGACCCAAATTTGGGGCCGTCATTGCACTACAGCATTTGTGGGATAAAAAAGTGATATTTCCAAAAATTGAACGCATTCGTCATACAAACACCGCTTTCCCTTTACTCTGCTAATGGCTTTTACTTCCATCTCAGGCTCTGGAGGTGAGTGATCACTTCCCTATCGAGGTGCGGCTGAAGGAATCCAAACGTCCGACTTCCAAGAGGAGGAAATATTTCAAGAGGAAATAAGACCTTGTGTCCTTAAGACCAATATCCATTGACGGAACCAACAAGGACCAATCATTGCTTCTTAACTTTATATCTGATAAATATGTAGGGATGCACCGAATCCACTATTTTGGATTCGGCCGAACCCCCGAATCCTTCGCAAAGGATTCGGCTGAATACCGAACCGAATCCAAACCCTAATTTGCATATGCAAATTAGGGGTGGGAAGGGGAATTTATATTTTACTTCCTTGTTTTGTGACAAAAAGTTACGCGATTTCCCTCTCCACCCCTAATTTGCATATGCAAGTTAGGATTCGGTTCGTCCAGGCACAAGGATTCGGCCAAATCCGAATCCTGCTGAAAAAGGCCGAATCCTGGCCGAATCCCGAACCGAATCCTGGATTCGGTGCATCCCTATAAATATGTGGTGTGGGCAAGTGGGAAAGGGCCCTGGGGCTCAGGGTTACTTTGCTATGAAAATGTTTTATGACCAGAAACTAGGGATGCACCGAATCCAGGATTCAGTTCGGGATTCGGCCAGGATTCGGCCTTTTTCAGCAGGATTCGGATTCGGCCGAATCCTTCTGCCCAGCCGAACCGAATCCAAACCCTAATTTGCATATGCAAGGAACCAAATCCCCGAATCCTTCACGAAGGATTCGGACGAATACCGAACCCGAACCCTAATTTGCATATGCAAATTAGGGGTGGAAAGGGGAAAATATTTTTTACTTCCTTGTTTTCTGACAAAAAGTCACACAATTTCCCTCCCTGCCCCTAATTTGCATATGCAAATTAGGATTCGGATCCGGTTCGGACGGGCAAAAGGATTCGGCCGAATCCGAATCCTGCTGAAAAAGGCCATATCCTGGCCGAATCCCGAACCGAATCCTGGATTCGGCGCATCCCTAATAAGAAGGAACAGAGACTTTACCTTCTGCAGCTTGTCACGGTCTGAAAAGAGTTTGAGAGTTTCCACCTTGATATGGAGCTCCCCAGACTTCACATTGTCCAACCGGATCCACTGCAGGGGGAGAGAAGCACAAGTTCCATCAGATACATGGGAAATCACTGAATGATTATTACACTATATCAGCATGGGAGGCGGCTGCATTCACTTACCTTATCAATGAATTTCTTCTTTAGCACATGTGGAACTGCAATTTTACAGCTGGACATTGGGGAAGAGAAAAGGAAAATCAGTATATGTATTAAAAGATTAAATAAAGATAAAATAAATGGAAGCCCAGACCCTGATACAAAGAGAAATACTCACCTGCCCAGTGAATCATCTCTCTGAACATTTTTGTCCAGAACCTCAAATTCAATCTCCTGCCCTGGTAAATCTGAAAATAATATCTGGGGATAAAACATACAATGAGGTGACATTAGATACGGGAATATCTGCTGCATGTGGCACACTTCTATTCACACCTATAAAATACACAAAATAAACTGGCATCTCATTATCAGTGAATAGAAAAAGAACAGGGGTTAAGGGGCACATTTATCAAGGGTCGAATTTCAATTCTTCAACTTCGAATTCATAAAGACCAACCGAAATTGTCAAAGTTTTTTGTTTTGGCCTAATTAGGTCTGTTTTCATAGGTCAGCATTTGGGGAATTCAAATCAAAGTTTTTCCCAAAAAAAACTTTGATTTTTTTTAAAGTCCACGAATTGACTCCAAATAGGTTCTAGGAGGTCCCTCATAGGCTAAAACAGTAAGTCGGCAGGTTTTAGATGGCAAAAGGTTGAAGTCACATGATAAATTTAGATATTCGAATTTTCCAATTTTTTTCAAATTCAAATTGAATTTGGACTATTCCCTAAATAGCTCGAAATTCCAATTTTTTGAATTCAAAAATTCCCCTCGACCTTTGATAAATCTGCCCCTAAATGTGGGTTTGTGTGGATGTAAATCCTGGGGGGGATGCGGTACCTCAAATGTCTGGTTCCACTGCGGGTTGAGGTTCTTAGATATGACCCTGGTTTTCCCAACTGTGCCTCCTCCGCGCACAACTACAAAAGGGTCTGATTTCTTGGAGAAGAAGTCGTTTGCAACGAGATTTCTTGCTTCTAATACATGAATCCGAAGTGCGTTCTACAAGTAAAACAAAATGTCAGACTATAGAATATAAACTCAGTGGGAACAGTCACTTCCCATCGACTTTGAATGCAACTCTCCCCCCACATCTCTGTACACAGGGTCGGACTGGCCCGATGGGACACTGGGAAAAAGACAGGTGGGTCCCAGCCCTCATGGGCCGATATCCTGGGCAAAAAAAAATATTTGTGGCGGGGCTCGCGGCTCTTTTTTGGGCATGCATGTGGCGCGGCTCCTTTTGTGTATGCGTGCTGCACAGCTCCTTTTGTGCATGTGTGTGGCGCAGCTGTTTTTGTGCATGTTTGGTGCAGCTCCTTTTGTGCATGTGTGCGGCACGGCTCATTTTGCGTGTGTGAAGTGCGGCTCATTTTGCGCATGGGCGGCGTAGTGGTAGGGGTCCCGAGGCAGCCCCGGGCAGTCTGACCAGTCTGTACAGGGAAACAGAGGGGGACAGGAGCCCACAGTCCTGAAAGAGAAATACTGGTTCTTACCCAGGGATCCGCGATATGTCAAAGTTGGCTGCCAGGGGCTGATTTAGTTTCTGTTAAAGCCGTTCTATGTAGTTGGAGAGCTAAGGCCCTGGTTCACTCCTATCGCTATCCTTATCCTGCCTATAAACCCCGTAAATTGCACTGACTCATTGCCCAACTCAGGTCTATTTCCTTGGGTGTGATTCTTTTTTTTCTGTTCTGTATTGTGTTACTGTCCTGTTCTTCTGACTACGCTCCTGGTTCCTGACTCTGTACTGCTCTATTTGTTTGGTACTGACCCGGCTTGTTCCACGGCTTTTATTTCCTTGCTTCTAACAAGCCATCCAACCCCTTCTTGTATCTATCGAGTAAATCAGCCTGTACCACTGATTTACGGAGAGAATTCCACATCTTCACAACTCTCACTGTACAAAACTTCTTCCAGATATTTAAGCGGAACCTCCTTTCTTCTAACTGGAATGGGCGCCACTGTGGCAGCTGGAAGGACTTACTGATAAATAAATCATTATTCCTTGTCTCTGGACTCTCTCTAATTCAGTAATGTCCCACAGTAATGAGCACTGGAGACCAAAATCGCATGATATACAGTGGTGTGCAAAACTATTTGCCCCCTTCCTGATTTCTTATTCTTTTGCATATTTGTCACACAAAATGTTTCTGATCATCAAACACATTTAACTATTAGTCAAAGATAACACAAGTAAACACAAAATGCAGTTTTTAAATGAGGGTTTTTATTATTTAGGGAGAAAAGAAATCCAAATCTACATTTTCATGTGTGAAAAAGTAATTGCCCCCTGAACCTAATAACTGGTTGGGCCCCCCTTAGCAGCAATAACTGCAATCAAGCGTTTGCGATAACTTGCAACGAGTCTTTTACAGCGCTCTGGAGGAATTTTGGCCCACTCATCTTTGCAGAATTGTTGTAATTCAGCTTTATTTGAGGGTTTTCTAGCATGAACCGCCTTTTTAAGGTCATGCCACAACATCTCAATAGGATTCAGGTCAGGACTTTGACTAGGCCACTCCAAAGTCTTCATTTTGTTTTTCTTCAGCCATTCAGAGGTGGATTTGCTGGTGTGTTTTGGCTCATTGTCCTGCTGCAGCACCCAAGATCGCTTCAGCTTGAGTTGACGAACAGATGGCCGGACATTCTCCTTCAGGATTTTTTGGTAGACAGTAGAATTCATGGTTCCATCTATCACAGCAAGTCTTCCAGGTCCTGAAGCAGCAAAACAAGCCCAGACCATCACACTACCACCACCATATTTTACTGTTGGTATGATGTTCTTTTTCTGAAATGCTGTGTTACTTTTACGCCAGATGTAACGGGACGCGCACCTTCCAAAAAGTTCAACTTTTGTCTCGTCGGTCCACAAGGTATTTTCCCAAAAGTCTTGGCAATCATTGAGATGTTTTTTAGCAAAATTGAGACGAGCCTTAATGTTCTTTTTGCTTAAAAGTGGTTTGCGCCTTGGAAATCTGCCATGCAGGCCGTTTTTGCCCAGTCTCTTTCTTATGGTGGAGTCGTGAACACTGACCTTAATTGAGGCAAGTGAGGCGTGCAGTTCTTTAGATGTTGTCCTGGGGTCTTTTGTGGCCTCTCGGATGATTTGTCTCTGCGCTCTTGGGGTCATTTTGGTCGGCCGGCCACTCCTGGGAAGGTTCACCACTGTTCCATGTTTTTGCCATTTGTGGATAATGGCTCTCACTGTGGTTCGCTGGAGTCCCAAAGCTTTAGAAATGGCTTTATAACCTTTGAAATTGAACTCAGGTCTGATAAACCACAGTTAAGTTATTTTTTAACAAGGGGGGCAATCACTTTTTCACACAGGCCCATGTAGATTTGGCGTTTTTTTTCTCCCTTAATAACGTAAACCTTCATTTAAAAACTGCATTTTGTGTTCAATTATGTTATCTTTGACTAATAGTTAACGTTTTTTGATGAGCAGAAACATTTAAATGTGACAAACATGCAAAAGAATAAGAAATCAGGAAGGGGGCAAATAGTTTTGCACACCACTGTATTCTAGGCGGGGCCTTTTAATGCATTGTACAATGGCAATTTCCCCTATTCCCTCTTTAATACAACTCAAGACCTTATTTGCCCTTGATGCTGCTGACAGGCATTGCTGCTACAGACAAGTTTATTATCTACAACGACTGTCTCCATTATGGATTTGCCTAATGCAGTGCCAGTAAGGGTATAAGTAGCTTTCTTCAAACCCACTGGAGGCCTCAAACAGGTCAGTGCATACGTTTATTAAAACAATAAATAACACCATATGTGGCCATGTGGTCCTGAAAAGTTTGATCCTTGCAAAGTGTTTATAGCACCATGGAATACATTTTAGGGACACCCTGTTTGCAGCAAAGGTATTGGAGTTCTTTTTTTTCTAGTTGGAATTACTACCAACATGTGGCTAAGCCAGTGCCTATAGCTTTATCCCCTTTGGTTGGACTGTGTGTTGTCATACGTTGATCAAAGACATTTAAGGGAGTAGGTTACCCCTTCGGAATTGCAATAGCCTGAACTTTATATCCCTTACGAGGAGGTGTGATATAATCACCTTTTATAATGGAATTACATTTGCTGCTATTTAAGCAAATTTGCTGTTCTTTGATGGACCCAAAAACCTAATTCTCTCTTTGGTTTGTTCTACTTCTGCTCTAAGCCCCCTGGTTTTCAATGTATCTACCCCTTTTATAAGAGAAGAACTTCATAGACATAGAGATGGTCTTGTCCTAGTAAGGACCAGTGCTTCCTAATTATCCTCTCCATTATTTTATATTCTGTGACCAACATGGGGGTCATTTATCAACACTGGGCAAATTTGCCCATGGACAGTAACCCATGGCAACCAATCAAATTGCTGCATTCATTGCTCTACTTGCAGCTGGCTTCAAAAAGCTAATCGCTGATTGGTTGCTATAGGGAACTGCCCATGGGCAAATTTGCCCAGTGTTAATAAATGAGCGCCAGTGTGTCCCACAGTACCTCAACGCAGTATCTCCAGTATCCACCAAGGTATTTTTGTTATACTGTGTAAATGTTTCTATCAACTTATTTGAGGTTTCCAAAAACGTTTTTGTCCCTTGTTTATTATTCACCTTAATACTCAATGCTGGGGATGAATTTGATTTTTAAGCTAGAATTAGAATCAGTCTATTCAGCAGTATCTTGTACAGTTCTTCAACTATCATATAAATAATGACTGTGAGTGTGTGTGTTGCTTCGCTGTGAGCTCTAACTTTCACCAACTGATAAATACATTTCTAAAAATCCCATGGAAAGCGGGTGAGTTTTTTTCTGTGGTGAACTCTAATCTAAAATTTCAAGGAATCTTCCCAGTCATTATTTAGTCAGAACCATCCTGATCAAACATTTAAGCACCAGCCATGTGTTATTTTATCCTTTATTCTGTTTAGTATTTGTCTTTGGTTCTTATATCTATAAACATCTGCATTAGTGTGTATCAGTAAACTGAATTTTATTGGTCCTGAAGCATTGATAGGCTGTTAAACACCTTCCCATAGACAATGCAGCATTCATCTCAGTGGAAAGGGGGATGACTGTGCCTGCCAATTGTATTTATTATGTTTAAAATACTGCATTCAAAACATTACATAAAATGTATAATTTTGTATATAAAACATACAAAATGGCACAATTTCCATGCATGGTATTGAATACAACATCATATATAACTAGGAAGGAAGGTGCATAAGTTATATAGAGTGAATGCATCTGTCAGTTGTGATGCGTGGAATGCAACTGGGTTGTATAACACAAAATAGAAATGCAAGTCCATAGAATAAAAATAACTCTGTGCAGACCCCACAACCACAAGGAGGCCCAGGGGAGTAGGGGGTTGCGGATAATCTGGACACACAGAATTATGGATGCACCTCAGTTCTGCATGTGTTGGAGCTCACCCGTGATGCCATGGAGGGGGTGGTCCTGGATTTTGTTTCTGTGGTGCCCAGCACCCCTTAGTTATGCCCCTGACAATAACCCACACCAAAATCCTGGACAGCGCACTCTTCGGATCACTCAAGGAATCGCTTGATCATCAAATCATTGGTAAAAAACTTGATTTTATTAGATTTAACATTTTAACAAACTGTATAGCCCTGCGCCATGAGGTCTGACGCGTTTCGTGTCACTGCACTTCATCAGAGAAAAGTTTTTTTGTGATATAGCCTGAAAATAACCCAGACAGGAAAAAAGCTCAGAGTCAATTTCAGAGTCAAATTTGTAATTCAGTTACAACTTAAAATGGTGAAAGGTCTGAATACTTTCCCAAGGCACCGTCTATATTCAAGTCACGGAGCTTTGTATGTTACATGCAATTTGGGACAAAATCTTGTCACCCAAAGACGGAGGTGTATGTCTGCATGTGACTTTTCACACTGTCAACTATTTCCTGATCAGTCTTCCCGCGGCCGTAGTAATCTGTAAATAGCCCATCAGGATTCAGCAGGTAAATAATAATGGTGTGATCCACAATGTAATCGTTGTCCTCATCTTTTGGCCCCACACTGTAGTAAACACGATATTCTTGTGCGACTTTTTTCACCTGCTCGGGGCTCCCCGTAAGCCCTAAGAGTCGTGGGTGGAACTCGCTCACATACTTGCTGATGGCCTCCACGCTGTCACGCTCTGGGTCTATTGAGATAAACACAGGCAGAACATGGGGCAGTGCTGGATCCTTGTCCAGCAGAGATACAGCAGAGCTTAGTTTTTGAAGCTCATCTGGACAAATATCAGGACAATGAGTGAAGCCAAAGTAGAGCAGGACCCAATTGCCCCTCCAACTGCTCTTGGTTCTGGGCTGACCAGTGTGATCCACTAGGCTGAAATCTCCTTGTCCCACTGCAAGAGTTCGTAGCTGCTGAATTTGCTGCACTTTCTTCTGTTCTCGTTTCTCCCATCGCAGATAAAACCAAATACCCAGAGCCACCCCACCAATAATACAGCTCACTGTGACTCGGGCACGCAAGGACACAGAAGGGGACCTGGGGACCGACTGCTGCTTCTGGTTATAAGAAGAAGATATGGAAAATGATTTACTCTGAGACACATGTCGTGAGAGGGAAGGAGATCCTCGACTTAAGACGTTCTGGACTGCACCTCTGGTTAAGAGAGAAGAGAGGGCTCTGTGGAAACTGCACCGTACTCCCACGTACATCCTGCACAACAGTAAGAAATTATTTTCATTACAAAGAATCAAAGCCGTTAATCATTGTGCTTAAAGGAACAGTAACACCAAAAACAAAAGTGTTTAAAGTAATTCAAATAGAATGCACTGTTACTATGCATTAGTAAAGTTATGTGTTTGCTTTAGAAAGACAACTATAGTTTATATAAATAGGCTACTGTCTGGCCATGGGGCAGCCATTCAAGCTAAAAAGGAGAAGGCTAATTAATACATAAGATCTGTGGCTACACAGCAGCTTGTTTACATAAACTATAGTAGTACTTATCTGTTATCTACTGTGTATCCTGTGCTTGAATGGCTGCCCCCATGGCTACACAGCAGCTTGTTTATATAAACTATAGTAGTACTTATCTGTTATCTACTGTGTATCCTGTGCTTGAATGGCTGCCCCCATTTCTACACAGCAGCTTGTTTATATAAACTATAGTAGTACTTATCTGTTATCTACTGTGCAACCTGTGCTTTGAATGGCTGCCCCCATGGCTACACAGCAGCTTGTTTATATAAACTATACTAGTACTTATCTGTTATCTACTGTGTATCCTGTGCTTGAATGGCTGCCCCATGGCTACACAGCAGCTTTATATAAACTATAGTAGTACTTATCTGTTATCTACTGTGCAACCTGTGCTTTGAATGGCTGCCCCCATGGCTACACAGCAGCTTGTTTATATAAACTATACTAGTACTTATCTGTTATCTACTGTGTATCCTGTGCTTGAATGGCTGCCCCATGGCTACACAGCAGCTTGTTTATATAAACTATACTAGTACTTATCAGTTATCTACTGTGTATCCTGTGCTTGAATTGCTGCCCCAATGGCTACACAGCAGCTTGTTTATATAAACTACAGTAGTACTTATCTGTTATCTACTGTGTATCCTGTGCTTGAATGGCTGCCCCCATGGCTACACAGCAGCTTGTTTATATAAACTATAGTAGTACTTATCTGATATCTACTGTGTATCCTGTGCTTGAATGGCTGCCCCCATTTCTACACAGCAGCTTGTTTATATAAACTATAGTAGTACTTATCTGTTATCTACTGTGTATCTTGTGCTTGAATGGCTGCCCCCATGGCTACACAGCAGCTTGTTTATATATTATAAACTATAGTAGTAATTATCTGTTATCTACTGTGTATCCTGTGCTTGAATGGCTGCCCCCATGGCTACACAGCAGCTTGTTTATATAAACTATAGTAGTACTTATCTGTAATCTACTGTGTATCCTGTGCTTGAATGGCTGCCCCCATAGCTACACAGCAGCTTGTTTATATAAACTATAGTAGTACTTATCTGTTATCTACTGTGTATCCTGTGCTTGAATGGCTGCCCCCATAGCTACACAGCAGCTTGTTTATATAAACTATAGTAGTATTTATCTGTTATCTACTGTGTATCCTGTGCTTGAATGGCTGCCCCCATGGCTACACAGCAGCTTGTTTATATAAACTATAGTAGTACTTATCTGTAATCTACTGTGTATCCTGTGCTTGAATGGCTGCCCCCATAGCTACACAGCAGCTTGTTTATATAAACTATAGTAGTACTTATCTGTTATCTACTGTGTATCCTGTGCTTGAATGGCTGCCCCCATAGCTACACAGCAGCTTGTTTATATAAACTATAGTAGGGTTTCTAAAACAAACACAGCGGTGCAGGAAAACAGTAAATGATATAAATAGAATCTGCCGAGTGGAAGCATCAAGAGGAACAGCAGCTCAGATGGAGGAAATCAGATGAGTTTACATGGAGTGGCAGAAGCCATCTGAACATGAAGTGGCTAAAGTTTGCTTGAGCAGTTCCAGAAGCAGATTTTAATTGTCTAGTGAAGTAATGGCCTTAAAAATTTCATGGGACCTGCGCCCACTTCTACTTATGGACCGGTTCAAAAGATCTGCCTTAGTGAAATGTTTCTATCAGTAATGAAGCCCAACCATCGCTCTATGACAAGACTGGCTGATATTCAAAAAGAAATCGGGGCTAAAATGTTGGATTACCTTTGTCAACAGGATGAAATTCTGCAGAATGTGCCGTCTGTGTCTGCGGTGTCTTTCTCAGCTGGAATGAATTAAAAAGCATATGAGTAACAGTGTAACAATCCTATTGTAAGTAATGGGGCGGCCGACTGCTAGTTTACCTGCTGGGACAGTTACACAGATACTTGTTTCCAATGTTATTAAAAGGGAAAAATAAAAAATATATTGGAGGGATGAGATTTTTTGCAGGCATGTGGTGGTTGTACCCTATTTTACTCTGATCATATTTGGGAAGGCAATTTAAATCAATTGTTGTCTAATTCTGGGCAGTGTCATTCTGTGGCTACTAAAGCAAATAAAGTTCTTGTATAAAAAAGGGCATTAACTCAAGGGATGAAACATAATTGTGTCTCTTTATAGGTCCCTGGTGAGGCCTCATCTGGAGTATGGGGGCAGTTTTGGACTCCAGTCCTTAAGAGGGATATAAATGAGCTGGAGAGAGTGCAGAGACTAAGTGCAACTAAACTGGTTAGAGGGAGGGAAGAGTTAAATTATGAGGGGAGACTGACAAGGTTGGGGTTGTTTTCTCTGGAAAAAAGGGGCTTGTGAGGGGACATGATTAGACTTTACAAGTACATTAGAGGACATTATAGACAAATAGCAGGGGACCTTTTTACCCATAAAGAGAATCACGTACCAGAGGCCCCTCCCCTTCAGACTAGAGGAAAAGAAGTTTCATTTAAAGGAACAGAGTAGGGGGTTCATCACAGTGAGGACAGTGAGGTTGGGGAATGCACTGCCGGGTGATGATTCAGTTAATGACTATAAGAGGGACTTGGATGATTTCTTGGACAGACATAATACAAAGGCTATTGTGATACTAAGCTCTATAGTTAGTATAGATATGGGTATATAGAATTTAATTAAAAGTAGGGAGGGTTGTGTGTATGGGGCTGGAGGGGTTGGACTTGATGGACTTTGTGTTTTTTCAACCCAATTTAACTATGTAACTATGTAACTATGTAACTATATACTGGTTGTGCCGAATACAGAGCTAGATGTATAATGGCAATCAGAGCACATAATACAGGGCAATGTATTTCTTTCCTGTTATCTATAGAACCCTGACACATTTCAACAATCCCCCCACAAAATACATTTTAACAAACACAGTAGAGGAACTGAATGGAAGGTCCAAGAAAAGAGTGCAACAACTCCGCACGTTAGAAGAGGCCTGAGCCTTCATCAAGGGGAGCGGAACAGGGAATATCTATTGAGCAGGCGCTCAAATAGGCGACCTTCCATCAAGCGCATGTACAATCTTTATGTCAGTTCATTCATAAACACCTGGGCAGTAACTAGGGCAGTAACTAGGGCAGTAACTAGGGCAGTAACTAGGGTTACCACCTCTTCTGGAAAAAAATACTGCCCTTCGTATATTCTTGCTGTTCACCTTTGCGTTAACTTTTAGTATGATGTACAGAGTGATATGCTGAGACAATTTGCAATTGGTTTTCATTTTTTATTATTTGTGGATTTTTAGTTATTTCGTTTTTCATTGAGCAGCTCTCCAGTTTGCAATTTCAGCAATGTGGTTGCTAGGGTCCAAATGACCGTAGCAACCATGTATTAATTTCAATAAGAGACTGGAATATGAATAGGAGAGGCCTGAATAGAAAGATGAGGAATAAAAAGTAGCAATAACAATACATTTGTAGCCTTACAGAGCATTTGTTTTGAGATGGGGGGGGTCAGTGACCCCCATCTGAAAGCAGGAAAGAATCAGAAGATGAAGGCAAATATTTCAAAAACAATGTAGAAAATAAATAATGAAGACCAATGGAAAAGTTGCTTAGAATTGGCTATAATATACTAAAAGTTAACTTAAAGGTGAACCTCCCCTATAATAACATTGGCATCAAGCATCATTTTTACCGGCCAGGCCAGTAAAATGCCGGGCAGGTGGCAACTAGGGTTACCACCATTTCTTGAAAAAAAATACCAGCTTTCCTATATTCTTGCCGTTTTTCCCTAATTAATTAAATTGGCATCAAACATCATTTTTACTGGCCAGGCCAGTAAAATACTGGCCACGTGGCAACGTTAGTGACAACCCTAGCAGTAACCCATAGCAACCCAGCAGTGCAATAGCAATGAAAGAGCAAACATCTGATTAGTTGCCATGGGTAACTGCCCAGGTACAAATATGCCCAGTGTTTATAAATGTCTGACATAATAGAGAGCTGGGACACTTGCTCCTAATGTGCATGTGAGTCACACAACATGGCCGCCTGCACCAGCAGCATATAGGGCTGCCACATGGCCTGGCCAATTATAATGATGGTTCATCCCAATGTTATTAATAGGAAAAAATGATAAATATATAGGAAGGTCAGTGATCCCAATGTTATTAATTGGGAATAAAGATAAATATATAGGAAGGTCAGTGATATGATCCCAATGTTATTAATAGGGAATAAAGATAAATATATAGGAAGGTCAGTGATCCCAATGTTATTAATAGGGAATAAAGATAAATATATAGGAAGGCCAGTGATCCCAATGTTATTAATAGGGAATAAAGATAAATATATAGGAAGGGCAGTGATCCCAATGTTATTAATAGGGAATAAAGATAAATATATAGGAAGGCCAGTGATCCCAATGTTATTAATAGGGAATAAAGATAAATATATAGGAAGGTCAGTGATCCCAATGTTATTAATAGGGAATAAAGATAAATATATAGGAAGGTCAGTGATCCCAATGTTATTAATAGGGAATAAAGATAAATATATAGGAAGGTCAGTGATCCCAATGTTATTAATAGGGAATAAAGATAAATATATAGGAAGGTCAGTGATCCCAATGTTATTAATAGGGAATAAAGATAAATATATAGGAAGGTCAGTGATCCCAATGTTATTAATAGGGAATAAAGATAAATATATAGGAAGGCCAGTGATCCCAATGTTATTAATAGGGAATAAAGATAAATATATAGGAAGGTCAGTGATCCCAATGTTATTAATAGGAAATAAAGATAAATATATAGGAAGGTCAGTGATCCCAATGTTATTAATAGGGAATAAAGATAAATATATAGGAAGGTCAGTGATCCCAATGTTATTAATATGGAATAAAGATAAATATATAGGAAGGTCAGTGATCCCAATGTTATTAATAGGGAATAAATATAAATATATAGGAAGGTCAGTGATCCCAATGTTATTAATAGGGAATAAAGATAAATATATAGGAAGGTCAGTGATCCCAATGTTATTAATATGGAATAAAGATAAATATATAGGAAGGTCAGTGATCCCAATGTTATTAATAGGGAATAAAGATAAATATATAGGAAGGCAACTCTAGCAGCACAGTGTTAGTGATGGGGCAATAGTTGGTAGAACAAATGAGTTTGTCACAGTGAAATACAGACTCTATTAGCCCAGACCTTGGGTGGGGGGAACCACTTTACAATGAAATGTACCTTTAGCAACCTAATGTGACCATTTTTTATAAAAAAAAACAATTCTATTCAGTTTAGTAAAAGCCAGTAAAAATTCCCCATTCCCACTGACAGCAACTCACACTCCAGCCTCTTCCCCTTGTCTGGGTCTCCTCTCTACAGTCTGACTTCCTGCTCAGCTGGTCACGTGCTCTCTCTACCGGTGCCTCCCTGGGACAAATCTCTCCGACACGCACAGCTTTTCTAAGGAAATAAGTCAAGTGTGCGAAGCACCTGAAACATTGGAGGGGCACAATCCCCTAATTGTCCGTCAGATAGGCTTATGTTTGTTCCTTTGGTATAAACACTGTGTCACTATGAATTACATACGGGCTGTGTACGAAGTGCTGCTCTCACCTTCCTCATTCGCTTGTGTCCTGGGATTGTGCATATCACAGCGGTTTGTCCCAGTGAGGCACCGGTAGAGCGAGCACGTGACCGGCTAAGCAGGAAGTGAGACTGTAGAGAGGAGACAGACCGGGGGAAGAGAATCCCACGTGAGTAGGAAGTAGCGGGACTTGGAAATGTCCGGCTTTTACTTACTGCCCCATCCTTCATTTCTTTTTCTATTCTGAGGGGAACAGCACTGAGCCCATACAGACTATTGATACAAACCCAGCAATAATAATAATATCACTAGCACTATACAATGCACAGGTTTTGGCTGCTGTTCTCTGAGTTTTATTTCCATGTGACTGTCAGATCTAGTGGCCCCTGCAGTGTGTGATGTAATGTGACTGTCAGATCTAGTGGCCCCTGCAGTGTGTGATGTAATGTGACTGTCAGATCTAGTGGCCATTGCAGTGTGTGATGTAATGTGACTTGTCAGATTTCAGAGCAGTGGCCCTTGCAGTGTGTGATGTAATGTGACTGTCAGATCTAGTGGCCATTGCAGTGTGTGATGTAATGTGACTTGTCAGATTTCAGAGCAGTGGCCCTTGCAGTGTGTGATGTAATGTGACTGTCAGATCTCAGAGCAGTGGCCCCTGCAGTGTGTGATGTAATGTGACTGTCAGATCTAGTGGCCATTGCAGTGTGTGATGTAATGTGACTTGTCAGATTTCAGAGCAGTGGCCCTTGCAGTGTGTGATGTAATGTGACTGTCAGATCTCAGAGCAGTGGCCCTTGCAGTGTGTGATGTAATGTGACTGTCAGATCTAGTGGCCATTGCAGTGTGTGATGTAATGTGACTTGTCAGATTTCAGAGCAGTGGCCCTTGCAGTGTGTGATGTAATGTGACTGTCAGATCTCAGAGCAGTGGCCCTTGCAGTGTGTGATGTAATGTGACTGTCAGATCTAGTGGCCATTGCAGTGTGTGATGTAATGTGACTTGTCAGATTTCAGAGCAGTGGCCCTTGCAGTGTGTGATGTAATGTGACTGTCAGATCTCAGAGCAGTGGCCCCTGCAGTGTGTGATGTAATGTGACTGTCAGATTTCAGAGAAGTGGCCCTTGCAGTGTGTGATGTAATGTGACTGTCAGATCTAGTGGCCATTGCAGTGTGTGATGTAATGTGACTTGTCAGATTTCAGAGCAGTGGCCCTTGCAGTGTGTGATGTAATGTGACTGTCAGATCTAGTGGCCATTGCAGTGTGTGATGTAATGTGACTTGTCAGATTTCAGAGCAGTGGCCCTTGCAGTGTGTGATGTAATGTGACTGTCAGATCTCAGAGCAGTGGCCCCTGCAGTGTGTGATGTAATGTGACTGTCAGATTTCAGAGAAGTGGCCCTTGCAGTGTGTGATGTAATGTGACTGTCAGATCTCAGACCAGTGGCCCCTGCAGTGTGTGATGTAGTGTGACTGTCAGATCTCAGAGCAGTGGCCCCTGCCATGTCCATTTGGAAACAAGCAGCAGAACTCAAAGCTGTGTCCCCACGTCATGCACTAATATGAGTAGATAACTGGTGACTTCAGTGATTGAAACTGCAACAACAACAAAAAATACATACATGGCAGGGGCGACTGGTCTGAGATCTGACAGTCACATTACATCACACACTGCAAGGGCCACTGCTCTGAGATCTGACAGTCACATTACATCACACAAGGCAGGGGCCACTGGTCTGAGATCTTACAGGGACAGCTGTGGAAATATATTTTACTGATTTTCTGCAATCCAATGATAAGAACTTGTGTCTATGATTTCAGATCTAGTGGCCCTTGCAGTGTGTGATGTAATGTGACTGTCACATTACATCACACACTGCTCTGAGATCTGACAGTTACATTACATCACACACGGCAGGGGCCACTGCTCTGAAATCTGACAGTCACATTATATCACACAAGGCAGGGGCCACTGCTCTGAGATCTTAAAGTCACATTACATCACACACTGCAGAGGCCACTGCTCTGAAATCTGACAGTCACATTACATCACACAAGGCAGGGGCCACTGGTCTGAGATCTGACAGTCACATTACATCACACATGGCAGGGGCCACTGCTCTGAAATCTGACAGTCACATTATATCACACAAGGCAGGGGCCACTGCTCTGAGATCTTAAAGTCACATTACATCACACACTGCAGAGGCCACTGCTCTGAAATCTGACAGTCACATTACATCACACAAGGCAGGGGCCACTGGTCTGAGATCTGACAGTCACATTACATCACACAAGGCAGGGGCCACTGCTCTGAGATCTGACAGTCACATTATATCACACACTGCAAGGGCCACTGCTCTGAGATCTTAAAGTCACATTACATCACACACTGCAGGGGCCACTGCTCTGAAATCTGACAGTCACATTACATGACACACGGCAGGGGACACTGGTCTGAGATCTTACAGGGACAGCTGTGGAAATATATTTTACTGATTTTCTGCAATCCAATGATAAGAAGTTGTGTCTATGATTACACACAGGTAATGCCCCTGAATAATCAAGTTTTGCTCAGCAGAATACAGGAGGATGCAGCAACTGTAAAAACCAAATTATCCATTAAGTATCCTAGCATACACTGGCAACTATGTAAAGGTAACAACCTTAAAGTCATCACTGGCCATTGTGACTCGCAAGGGAGAGCGGCCGGACTGTCATGGAGGGGACAGTGAAAGTGTTAAGACCTGAAAAATAATTAAGGGAATATTTTCCGTTCAGGTGATTTATTGTGCTTCTCTAATCACAACTTTCTTTGCCGCCTTAATATACAGGTACGGTAGGATGAGAGAGCAACCAAAATTACCAGGGCCCACGAATTATGAGCGAATAGTGCTGAAGAACCCCTCCGAGCACCATTACATGAAGGTTCAGCTGTAAGTATAATAAATGCCACCCCTTATCTATAACAACAAATCCCCCCTAGTGATATACCCCTTGCCTCTTGCAGTGTATTTCATGGAGAAAGGGCCCAGCTCAATGCCACACAGTTCAAGCTGCTGGTAGTCTCTGCCCTGAAGAGCCTGCACGGAGAGGTAGGTATCCAACTTGCCTTTCATTTGCACCCCTTGCACTTATTTATATCCAGCATTTGGGGATTGAATGAAAATGTACCTACTTTATCTATCTGTTTAATTCTTCCCACTTCAGATATTCTCCATAAAAAGCTCTAAGGGCAAGTACAGACTCAATTTGAAATAAACACTAAATTCATAATCAGACCCAGAACAATAGAACAAGATTTGCCAGCCTTAATAATTGGCTTATCCCTTATGTACAGTTCAGCAGAATATTTCAATGCTAATAGTTACCCGGAGATAACCCTACTTATGAGCACTAATTATCTCTAAACTATTGAGCTTCAGCCTATTCCAAAATCCATGTGCTCCATATGCCATGTTCCCCATAATGCAGTGTTTGCTTCACTATTTGCACTATATATATAGGGCTAATGTGGGTTCTGTCTAAAATTTTTTATTAACTGAGATGTCCTTGTTCTACTCCAGGTGGGATCGTCTCTCCCTTTGGATCTTTTGAGTTTTGATGAAAAGACACTCTGTGCGATACTGCGGGTCTGTAGCAGGTAGGTGGCAGTTGGAATGGACATGCTGCCATCTCTGTCTTATTTCACACAAGGGCATTTGTTTTCAACTGCATGTGCAATACCTAGCGTGATTCTTAAAGCCCCTTAGGGTACACACCCGTAAGGTCCTTATAACTCTAGCTTCTTGGTTAATCGGCCTTTTAAGGTACCCCAACCTATAGCTACACCAGGGCCATTATTTATGCTGCTATTGTTTTGGCTGTAGTGTAACGCTGCTGGTTTGTTACAGGGGACTAGTGAAGTTGTGGACCTCATTAACATTGCTGGGACTTTATAAGAACCATGAATGCTCCATTCGCGTGATACAGGTAAAACTCACCACATGATGTTACCGAGAACTGGTAAAATCTCTGCACAATAAAACTAAAGCCTTCATTATTGGTCTGTATTTCTGGTTATGCAGACGTCCCCATTTCTGTTGGCACTGGCTGGTAACAGCAGGGAACTGGATCTAGAATAACAGCAGGGAACTGGATCTAGAATAACAGCAGGGAACTGGATCTAGAATAACAGCAGGGAACTGGATCTAGAATAATATCCTCTCTTGGACCTCGTTATAAAGGACGATGCCTCTGACGTCAGTCCTTTGCAAGGCAACTATTTATGTGCCCACCAGGTTACCGCACATCACCAGATGGTACCTAATGTCTCACTGGCACTACAACATAAAGGTTGGAGACCGCGCAGAACTTTCCCGAACCTTTACCCAAAATGATATTCAAATCTTCTCTGAACTCACTGGGGACACAAACCCCCTGCACTTGGATGACGCATTTGCTAAGGACACACGATTCGGAAAAACTGTTGTCCATGGAGTCCTTATCAATGGCTTGGTGTCTGCCGTCCTGGGAACTAAACTGCCAGGGCCGGGTTGTGTCCTTCTGTCCCAGGAAATCCGCTTTCCTTCGCCCTTACATATTGGGGAGGAGGTTACTGCCTCAGCGCAGGTAGCGGCCCTCAAGCGATCACTGGCCATTGTGGCTGTGTCCTGCCTTGCAAGAGAGAGCGGCCGGACTGTCATGGAGGGGACAGTGAAAGTGCTAATAGCTGAAAATAAATCTTAAGTCTTTCTGTTCTAACAGCAAAATATTCATCAGAAGTCAGAAATGCTGTGTGTGTGTCTGCATTTAACCATGTTATAAACAGCCTGTGTGCTATGTATTTATGTTGCCATCACTATCCCTAAATAAACCTTAACTCACAAAAATAATTTCCTTTTTCAGTGTAATAATAAAACAGTAGCTTGTACTTGATCCCAACTAAGATATGTTTAACCCTTATTGGTGTTAAAACAGTTCTATTAGGTTTAATTAAGGTTGAAATGTTTTTTTGAAAGTATAGAGATCCTTATTGGATAACCTCACAGGTCCCGAGCATTCTGGATAATCCCGAACCTGTGTAGTATATGTGTGTACTGTATATATACACATACAGTATATAATACACACACATATATATATATATATATATATATATATATATATATATATATATACATATACACACACGTAAAGGTTTCAGGAAATGATCAGTAGGGATGCACCGAATCCACTTTTTTGGATTCGGCCGAACCCTTTACGAAAGATTCGGCCTAATACCCAACCGAATCTGAACCCTAATTTGCATATGCAAATTAGGGGTGGGAAGGGGAAAACATTTTTTACTTCCTTGTTTTGTGACAAAAAGTCACGTGATGTCCCTCTCCACCCCTAATTTACATATGCAAATTAGGATTCGGTTCGGCCAGGCAGAAGGATTATGCCGAATCCGAATCCTGCTGAAAAAGGCCGAATCCTGGCCGAATCCCGAAACGGAATCCTGGATTCGGTGCATCCCTAATTATCAGTATTGAATATACTTTATATGTTAATTCTTTAAACGGCCTCCATCAGACATCACAGGACCCCTACTAAGATAGCAGGGCCCTCCACCCCAGGGGGCTCCAATAGTTAACACTTCGGTCACCTGTCAGGTCATCCACCCAACAAGAATAGGATCGTAATGAAAACATGTCATTTCTGTTCTGTATAAAAGTGGACGGTGTCGCTCAGAGAGTACAGAGATCTTATGTCTGGGCACAGGGAGCAGCGGAATGAAGAATGGGTTAATAATCCCATCCACTGCCTTGGGAAGGAGCAGGTGCTGAGAGTCTTCAGGGAGCTGTGCTGATTATGTTCTGTACTGAGAAGTTGGATCGACCATGTGGGCTGGACTCAGAACTGAGGAGTCACTGTAACTCTGTATTTGCACAGCATACAGCTGCCTGAGCCTAACTGTTGCCATACACTGTCTAACTGGGCTCTGGCTCTTCTCCTGCCACGAGGTGGCTAGAATAGGGCACATACTGACATAGCAGCCTTGTTTGTCAGGGGATGCTGGGAGCTGTAGGCCAATGACAAGTGGATTGCACTAGCAACAAATCCCAGACTGATTTTTATTTACTGTCTGCCTAATATTAATGTGTGTGTGGGGCAGAAGATGCCAGTCTCCTTTCTTGCCCAATTCCCATCTACAGTAAATGGGGTTTGAAAATAGCGGCGCTAGGACCCAGCAGCTACAATATACGTCAGGCTGCTGAAGCGACACGCCTCTAACATGGAAACCTTGGCCTTCACTAGTCACATGCCCTTAGGGTCCCGCCCCCGATGTCAGGGAAGCTCCGCCCCGTTCCCCTGGGCCTGTAGTGTTGGTGAGAAGGTTCTGTGAGGAGCCGGTGCCCGGGAGTGAGGCGGCTGTTCGGGGTATGAGGCCGGGATGGCGTTCATGGACAAGCCGCCTGCGCATAAAGTGCTACTGGATGATACTGTGCCGCTCTCTGCTGTCATAGAGGCGAGTCAGAGCCTCCACTCCCACACGGTGAGACACTTCTTATATGGCCACTTTCTATTCACCCACTGCTGGGACTTCTACTGCCTGCTGGGAGTTGTACCTTGTGTCTCTCTCTCTTCTACTGCCTGCTGGGAGTTGTACCCTGGGTGCTGGGAGTTGTACCCTGTGTCTCTTCTACTGCCTGCTGGGAGTTGTACCCTGGGTGCTGGGAGTTGTACCCTGTGTCTCTTCTACTGCCTGCTGGGAGTTGTACCCTGGGTGCTGGGAGTTGTACCCTGTGTCTCTTCTACTGCCTGCTGGGAGTTGTACCCTGGGTGCTGGGAGTTGTACCCTGGGTGCTGGGAGTTGTACCCTGTGTCTCTCTCTTTTCTACTGCCTGCTGGGAGTTGTACCTTGTGTCTCTCTCTCTCTTCTACTGCCAGCTGGGAGTTGTACCCTGGGTGCTGGGAGTTGTAACCTGTGTCTCTTCTACTGCCTGCTGGGAGTTGTGTGCTGGGAGTTGTACCCTGTGTCTCTTCTACTGCCTGCTGGGAGTTGTACCCTGGGTGCTGGGAGTTGTACCCTGGGTGCTGGGAGTTGTACCCTGGGTGCTGGGAGTTGTACCCTGTGTCTCTTCTACTGCCTGCTGGGAGTTGTACCCTGGGTGCTGGGAGTTGTACCCTGTGTCTCTTCTACTGCCTGCTGGGAGTTGTACCCTGGGTGCTGGGAGTTGTACCCTGGGTGCTGGGAGTTGTACCCTGTGTCTCTCTCTTTTCTACTGCCTGCTGGGAGTTGTACCTTGTGTCTCTCTCTCTCTTCTACTGCCAGCTGGGAGTTGTACCCTGGGTGCTGGGAGTTGTAACCTGTGTCTCTTCTACTGCCTGCTGGGAGTTGTACCCTGGGTGCTGGGAGTTGTAACCTGTGTCTCTTCTATTGCCTGCTTGGAGTTGTGTGCTGGGAGTTGTACCCTGTGTCTCTTCTACTGCCTGCTGGGAGTTGTACCCTGGGTGCTGGGAGTTGTACCCTGGGTGCTGGGAGTTGTACCCTGGGTGCTGGGAGTTGTACCCTGTGTCTCTTCTACTGCCTGCTGGGAGTTGTACCCTGGGTGCTGGGAGTAGTACCCTGTGTCTCTTCTACTGCCTGCTGGGAGTTGTACCCTGGGTGCTGGGAGTTGTACCCTGGGTGCTGGGAGTTGTAACCTGTGTCTCTTCTACTGCCTGCTGGGAGTTGTACCCTGGGTGCCTGCTGGGAGTTGTACCCTGTGTCTCTTCTACTGCCTGCTGGGAGTTGTACCCTGGGTGCTGGGAGTTGTACCCTGTGTCTCTTCTACTGCCAGCTGGGAGTTGTACCCTGGGTGCCTGCTGGGAGTTGTAGCCTGAATGTATAGGTAGTGTGTGTGTGAGTTGCGCATATTCACTGTATAGAAATACAGTCTGTGCTGTCTTCCTATTGGAGGTTATTTATAGTCTCTGTGTGTAAATACAGTCTACTGGGGGTTATATATTGTGTGTGTGTGTATATATATATATGTATATAGTCTGTACTGTTACCAGTGCCAACCAATCAGATGGCTGTGTGTATACATGTATACCTGGGTGTGTATACATTTGATTGTGTATATGTGTGTAGAGACGTTTGTATACGTGTTTGTGTGTATATAAATATATATATATATATATATATATATATATATATATATATATATATATATATATATATATATATATATATATATATATATACAGTGTTGTACAATAAATGGAGCCCAGACCACAGGAAATGAGATGCACATGTACAAGTGATCGTTGGGGTGCATGACAGTGCAGTTGGCATGTGCTCAGGCTTGTGACCACTATGAGAAACCGTTATTATGGCAAGAGTTGTGACTAGTGAGTTGATTGCGACATTCTCACTTTCCCTTTAAAGCTGCAGTAACATGCACAGTGTGTCCCCAATAGGAATGCTAGAAATAAAAGGCCCAATTAGACAGTATTTATTATAGTTATACACCATCAGTAGAACCACAAAGGTAAGACCCAATCATTTGGCCAGTGCTGGCGTAAGGCAAAGAATAAGTGGCCAACTGAATCTCAGGGACCAAACATTGGCTTCTGCCCACTGATATTACCCCAAATCACTATCCTAATCTTGCTCTTGTGCCCTCATTGCACTCGACTGACCCCCGGGAGCAGCTGAACTAACTGTCCACTAAAACTAAACTCCGCCCACAGGCAGGACACTGGAGGATGCCCCACCCCCTGACACTCTGAAGAACACAGAGAACACTGACTGCAGGCAAATGAGTTCTCTTTTATAGGACGAGGATAGGGAAACACTAGTGGGTCCCCTGTAGAAATTCCCTGTAGACTCTTTGGACTTTTATCTATGACTTTCCCCAAAAGGAGCCCTGAGGTGCAGCAGGCAGTGTATTTATAAACAGCTGCTCCATTGCTGAAACACCGTAGCAACCGGCTGGCTCCACGCAGGCAAATATTTACCTTCTGCTGATGTCATTTGCTTCCAGCTGGAACCCTATAGGCTACTGCCTGGCTTCCCCCACTCATTCCCATGGCACTGAGAATAAACGGGGAACTAGCAAAAAATCCAGACCAATTGCATTGTTGTTTAATTGCACCCGCAACATACTGTAAGTTTACTTAAAGCTGATATTTCTCATTGACTATGTCAGAATTGCTAAGGCCATGTATATACTCTCGCACATGAACAGTCACTGAGCTGTTTCCTATAAACATCGCTGAGGGGCAGATTTATCAAGGGTCAAATTTTTAATTCATGGGAGTTTTTTAAACTCCCATCAACTCGAAATTCGACCATCTAAATTAAAAAATTAAAAAAAAAAAAAAATCAAAAATCAAATAATCGAATTTCCTAAACTCGGGTGAATAGGATCGACCCGAAAACTCAAATCGAATTAGATTTGAGTTTTAAAAATTTGATTCGAGTTTTAAAAGATCAACTCGAGTTTTAAAAGTCTGCCATTGACAAAACAGCATTACGGCAGGTTTTAGGTGGCGAATAGTCAAATTTGAGTTCTTAAAGGGCCATGATAGAGTATGATAAATCTCAAAAATCTAATTAGATGTTTTTTGTTTTTTTTTTAAAAAAACCTCAAATCGAATTTGAACAATACCCTAGTCAAATTTGACAGTTTTGGCCATAAAAAAACCCTCAAATTAGAATTTTCAATTCGACCCTCGATAAATCTGCCCATTAGTGATGTCCCATGATCCTTCGAGATTTCAGTTGTACAACTCCCAGCATCCTAATAACCGCTGATAAATGGAAGGCTTTGTCCAATAGAATCTTTCAGGCAGCAGAAAAGCGCATAGGGCAATGCCGTCTGCCCTCCATTGAGTTCAGTGGGAACTGTCAGAGCTCTAAGTTGCCAAAATCAGAGTGCAGTAGCCACTGTAACCCATGCTTCCCATTGCAGTCAATGGGGGAGTAGGTATTTGGAGATACAGGGCTGCTTGTGCCCCCCAGTGCTAAGTTTTCAGATTACAGCAGGGAGGAGGGAGAGAGGAGCAAACTGAGCATGCTCAAGCCCTAGCCCTGGAGGTTTAAGATGAAAACAGGAAGTCTGATACAGAAGCCCATGAGTACACAATAGAAGGAAAGAAATGTGCTGTCTCTTTTGACAGAGGACTCAGAGCAGCATTACTTTGAGGGGTTACTGGTGTATTTATATAGACCTTTCTGATAAAGCTTACTTAGTTTTAGCCTTTCCTTCTCCTTTAAGACTCAGGAAACCTCTCTTGTATTATGGGGAGGGTTATGAACCCCCCAATTCCTAGACAGAGGATGTGGTTTGGTGAGAGAGAAGTTGTGGGATCAACGATAGTATCAGTTTGACTGTGTCGCAAGGTCTCTGCCAACTGCTGGGAATGTGCTGATAAGCTGAAATACTCGGCACCCATTTAATTCTTTCTGGGGGAGCCTGGGCCTGCAGAGAAGCAGAGCATGCTGGGATTGGGGTGCATGAGCTGAGGCTGCATAATGTGGGCAGGAAAGAGATTGTTGTGACGTTGGACAGGCAGGTGTGATGATGAGGATGAGATCAGGAGCACAATGGATGAACGGCTCACCTGTGTTCTATATACATAAGGAACCAAACACCAAACAATGAGCTGCACAAACCAGTCCTGCAGGTTGTGGTACAAGGAGACAAGAGTGGGATTTTTGCCAGTGTTTTTCTATACTGGTGGCAGTTCTTTGCAGCCACTTTCTGTTTCCCACCTGAAATTTATATTGGCATCTGAGGGCCTAAGTCTTGGGCAGGTCACAAGTGCATATCTGTAATAATATTCCTCCTCCGGACTTTTAAAGGAGAACTAAAACGTTACTAAAGAAGTAGGTAGAAATGTTGTACATGATGTTTTGTGCTTCTGTACCAGCCCAAGGCAACCACAGCCCTTTAGCAGTAAAGATCTGTATCTCCAAAGATGCCCCAGTAGCTCCCCATCTTCTTTTCTGCTGATTCACTGATTCACATGCTCTGTGCTGCTGTCACTTACTGAGCTTAGGGAGCCACTCACAATATACAGTACACATAGAATAGAAATGTCACAATATAAGGCTGATTAGTAATTAATACACATAATTACTACATGGCAGCACAGAAACCAATGCAATTAGCATCAGAATTGAATAATCAGCAAACCTGTAGCATCAGCTTATATTACAGCCAGGGAAGCTCATTTTCTGCTGGATAATTAGTGACGAGCCCTAAGCTTAGCTTCTCAACAGCCAATCAGAGCCCACTGAGCATGTGAGTGTCACAGACACTTTCCAAGATGGTGACCCCCTTCATACCTTAAGTCTACTAAAAAAAATAATTTAAACATTAACGAAACCTGATAGGATTGTTTTAGAAAAGATTAATTATATCTTTGTTGAGATCAAGTAGAAGCTAACAGCACCTATATTCTTATATTAAAGGGGTTGTTCACCTTTAAATTAACTTTTAGTATGACGTAGAGAGAGAAATTCTGAGACAATTTGCAATTGGTTTTCATTTTTTATTACTTGTGGTTTTTGAGTTATTTCAATTTTTATTCAGAAGCTCTCCAGTTTGCAGTTTCAGCCATCTGGTTGTTAGGGTACAAATTACCCTAGCAACCTTGCACTGATTTGATATGGGATATGAAAAGGAGACACCCGAATTGAAAGACAAACAATAAAAAGTAGCAATAATAATACATTTGTGGCCTTACAGAGCATTTGATTTTTTTTAGTTGGGGTCGGTGACCCACATTTGAAAGTGGGCAAATAATTCAAAAGTGGGCAAAACACTATAAAAAATAAACGCTGACGACCAATTAAAAATTTGGCCATTCTATAACATACTAAAAGTTTAACCCAAAGGTGAACCGCCCCTATAACCAGAGAGGGAAGCAGTTGCTATGAGGGATTTTATTGGTAACTGGCACCTAATATCCCATCATTCTCTCCCTAATTGTTACTTTCTCAGTGTTTTCTGCTCAGTCACTGAGTGTTGGCAAAACAAATGAGCTTTATTCACTGGGCACCAGGACATTATTATAATAACACTGCCTTGTGCCTCTGACCCACAATCCCTGTATAACAAACACGTGTTATCTGGATTATCCCAGTTTTATTGCCCCGCAGCCTCACTGACCCCGGGGACTTTCTCCCTAACCTCACTATGTATCAAGTCACACTAGAGACACAATGTGCAGAGCAGACTGTATTAGGGTTGTGCGTGTGAATGACGTGGGAAATAGGCGACATTATTCAGGCTGCCCATGTGCCTCCTGTTGCCCATCCCATCTGGGTGTATCTCTAGCACATGCAGTAGCGCTGTATATAGAACAAAGTGCCACTTCTTGTGCTCCATTCTATTGGAAGAAACCACTTTCCTCCAGGCACAACTCCCAAGTGCAAAAAACATTGTTTGTTGTGCCCCTGCCCCTTTCTCATGGTTTCTAATGCCCCTGATTACCCCTCCAGCCCCAGATTACCCCTCCAGCCCCTGATTACCCCTCCAGCCCCGGATTACCCCTCCAGCCCCAGATTACCCCTCCAGCCCCTGATTACCCCTCCAGCCCCAGATTACCCCTCCAGCCCCTGAGTACCCCTCCAGCCCCTGATTACCCCTCCAACCCCTGATTACCCCTCCAGCCCCAGATTACCCCTCCAGCCCCAGATTACCCCTCCAGCCCCTGATTACCCCTCCAGCCCCAGATTACCCCTCCAGCCCCAGATTACCCCTCCAGCCCCTGATTACCCCTCCTGATTACCCCTCCAGCCCCTGATTACCCCTCCAGCTCTGCCCAAAACTGCCCAGATCATTCCGGGAGTATTTAGGACAGGGGTGCCCAGACTTTGTTACCTCACAATCTACTTCCACCACCTGATGCCGTCATGAGATCTACATTAAAGGGGACCTGTCACCCCGAAAAAAAATATTCCAAACCCTATTTTATTACGTTAATCAAGCAAAATTAACTTAAATTACACTGTATAAATTATTTGAATCTTGTTTCCTTCACTTTGGGAATTCATAATTATAACAAGCAGGCAGGAGCCATTTTGTGGACACTGTTATTAAGACAAGCCTTGTATCATCTCAGAATCTTGTTTGTGCACCAGAATGGGGGACCTGATGTCCATCCCCATGTCCTGGTTACACAATTAAATGGTGAAGAGAACGGGGGAATGTGGGGAGAGCAGTGACATGTAGAGAGAGCTGAATCGAAAGTGAAAGTAATACGGCAATATTTGATTGACAGCTGAGATTTTTAAATGAGTTTACAGCAGCTATGAATGTTTTAATAAAAAAATGGATTCCATGTTTAATTTGATGAGGACTTTTATTATACAGTTTTTTATGTCTGGGTGACAGGTCTCCTTTAAGAACTCATAGCAGGATGGCGACTATTTTTCTTTACGTGCGACAATTTATTTTTATATGCAACTATTTACTCTGCACTTTCGACTATTTATTCTCCATCACTCACAGTCACAGGCCTAAGGACGCACTTTCCTTGCATTTATTGGCCGTCTATAACCCTGCCTTGCGAGAGTTTTGATGTCACGGCCATAAAGCGTCATTTTAACTCCTGGCAGGTAGCGGTCCACGAGAAACAAACCCGGGATGTAGTGTTAGACCGCGATCAACGTCCGGGGTGTTGCGAGTGTGCCTGTTTCTGGGCAAGATTTCCAAACATGCGCCAGTTTCTTCCGTGTACTTCACAATGTATAAATTGTAGCACATGCCCTTTTTATAAGCCGCGCACCCTGCCTTTAACGCATTGGGACAAAAAGTCGCCATAAGAAAAAACACCCTTTGACTTTAATGCATTAGGACAAAAAAGTCGCCATAAGAAAAAAAATTCCCATTGATTTTAATGCATTTGGAGCGAGAAAAATAGTCGCCCATAAAAATGCCCATTGACTTCAATGCTTTTCGTGAATTTTTCGCCGTTTTGTGAATTTCTTTGCAGTTTCGCAAATTTTTAGGCGAAGCGAAACGGGACAGATTCGCTCATCACTGATTGGCAAATTGGCATATGGTAGAAATGGTCTCAGCCATGAATGGGATGTTACGGGCAGTTAATATATATATATATCTGTGTGTATAGTGTAAGGGGGCTGGGCACAGCCGGCAGTTAGTGATTACTAAATACCACTTCCCGCTGCTCATATTGTAAATAAAAACTTGTGCCCCCCCCCACTAACGGGCAGATGTTCCATTATAGTAACGTGTGTGCCCCACTGAGAGCAGCAGCTGCCAACCCTGGGGAACAATTCTGCCCAAGCTTTGTGTATCGGGCATGAACAACTTACAGCTGTTGTTGAACTGCAAGTCTCAGTATATTCCCAGCAGGCTTTGGCTGGAAGGCCGAGAGATGCCCATGTCCGGCGTATTTATTATTGTCAGTCTATGAGATGCAGAGGCCCTGACTCCCCCCACACAGAGGCATTTGCTGCAGGAGACTCACATGCCGAGGGATATTCATATTTATTATTAATCTAATCTTGTGATTTTTACCAGCAAATTTGTTTAATCACATTGTGTCCTTCCATCCGGTAGCACTGCCTTGTTTATACAGTTTCTACTTCCTTAACAGAATCATATGATTGGCATGATGTTTCCAACCGTTTTCTGCAGCCTCGCCACCCACCTTGAGCACTTACCTGCTACACTAAGCAGCAGTCCTGTCCTGCTTTATGGCAGCTGAGATTCTAGCTATCTGTATAACAGAACATTCTGTCCCAGTGGCTGCACAGATCCTATCTGATCCCCATTGTAAGCAGCAGTCCTGTCCTGCTTTATGGCAGCTGAGATTCTAGCTATCTGTATAACAGAACATTCTGTCCCAGTGGCTGCACAGATCCTATCTGATCCCCATTGTAAGCAGCAGTCCTGTCCTGCTTTATGGCAGCTGAGATTCTAGTTATCTGTATAACAGAGCATTCTGTCCCAGTGGCTGCACAGATCCTATCTGATCCCCATTGTAAGCAGCAGTCCTGTCCTGCTTTATGGCAGCTGAGATTCTAGCTATCTGTATAACAGAACATTCTGTCCCAGTGGCTGCACAGATCCTATCTGATCCCCATTGTAAGCAGCAGTCCTGTCCTGCTTTATGGCAGCTGAGATTCTAGCTATCTGTATAACAGAACATTCTGTCCCAGTGGCTGCATAGATCCTATCTGATCCCCATTGTAAGCAGCAGTCCTGCCCTGCTTTATGGCTATTACATTATATATCTTTATAACAGATGTTACCTTATTTTTGGTAAAACAAAGCCTTTAAGGCTTTGGGAATATTTATTTGCGTGTTGCTAATGAGGTACATGACACAGATTGTGTGTTTGGAGGTAAGTGCAGGTAGGTGTATTTGTATTGGCTGCCAGGCCTCCTGCACATGCGGCTCGTGTTACTCGCTGTTTATTTAAAAAGCCACAAATTCTGCATAGGGAATAAGAAATATTTTATCCTTTCCTTTTTTCCCTGCCGGGGGGGAAATAGTTGCTCTGTGAGGTTCCAAGATTAAAGTGTGACTTTGTTTTGCTTTGAGATTTGGGTTGTGTGTGTTTGTTTGGCTGATTTCTGTTGTTTCCACTGATGATCCCAACAAGCCCTGGGGTTAGTATTGGGGTTACAGGTGCCTGGGATTTCTGCTGTGATTCTCTTCTTACTTTCCTCTGATCTTTGTATAACAATGGCCTCTCACATCTGCCTTTCATTTGCCCAATTGCTCTGATTTGCACATCTGGGATGGACAGAGATTTCTCACTCCTGGCAACCGACTTTGGTGACTTTTTACCGTGTCACAGCCCTTGGCACGACCAGACTCTCCCTGTTACATCTCAGCTACGCCCCGTTATTCCCTGACCCCCAGAAATTGCTCAACTGCAAAGAGAAAAGAGAAAGTCGGGACATTTCAGTAACAATCCGGGACTGCGGGCTGAGCTGTCAAAATCGGGACTGTCCCGTGAAAAGCGGGACAGTTGGGAGGTATGGCAATGTGTCGGTGCTTTATAAACCCTTATACCCCTCACGTGCGTCTGTGCTCTGAGTCAGTTTCACGCGTGCTCATGTTTCACTTCTAGGGGTTCCGGAGCGACTTCTGGTGACCCAACTCTTTGGCGGGAATTCACAAAAGAATAGAGAGCCCATTTTTGTAAGTAAATGTGGTGGTAAACCGGTGTAAAATACTTTCTCCATATTCACAAACAGAAATCCTCCTAAATTCTGACTCAACCGCCACTATTAATTTTTTAGTGAAATAATCCTTATTGGAAGCAAAACCAGCCTATTGGGTTTATTTAAAGTTTATATGATTTTCAAGTAGACTTAAGGTATGAAGATCCAAATTACTGAAAGATCTGTTATCCAGAATCCCCAGGTCCCGCATTCTAGATAACAGGTCCCATACTTGTATGCTATTAATTCCCAATGGGACACCTACAAGATGTTTGAAATAAAGATTGGGTGAACCAGATTATTTTAGAATTGATTGATGAATGGGGGAGAGTTATACTGAGCTTTACTCCATTTTTAAAATGTCGGGATAAAAATGACGTTTAAAATTACGTTTTTGCACCATTTTTTATGTCGTTTGAAAGACAAATTCTTAAAGTGTCTATAAAGTGTCTATCTTAAGTACAAGCTTCTGTTTTTTATTATTACACAGAAAAGGAAAATCATTTTTAAAAATTTGGATTATTTGGATAAAATGGAGTCTATGGGAGACGGCCTTTCCGTAATTCAGAGCTTTCTGGATAATGGGTTTCCAGATAACAGATCCCATACCTGTATTAATAGGGATTAGCATTTTATAGTCAGGGAATAAGTTTCTGTCTAACGCAATACTCTAACCTCATTAACAGAACAAGGAAAACACTGATTAAACAAAAATGTGTATTTTATACAATTTTATATGTAAAAAGTTTTAAACTCACATTTGCATTATTTAACTAGTTTTATCTTAATGAATGAGACAATATTAGCAATTTAGTGAAAATTATTATCTAAAGGAAAAGTAAAGCCTCCCAGACATTTTTTTTTTAGTTTTAGCAGCGCTTAGACACTTGATCTAAGATAATAAAACCTATTTCTGATACAAATCTGTATATTATGCAAAATAGCATTTTTTTGGGGTATTTAGACCCTTGTATCTTGTTACAGAACGGAATTACACAAACATATAAGCAGATTTAGAAAACCCAGGTTATCCTGAAAAAATGATATATGATTTTATTATATAAAAATGGAAAATGCCAATTCGATGGCTGACTGACAGGTTTAATAAAATTCACAAATTCAGAAAAAACATCGTTAAAATGTTGTGCGAAAGACAAAATCTGAAAACAGACAAATTCACAAAAGTGGAGATAGAGGTTTGAGAATTGGTGGCAAATGCGACATTTTTATCTCCACTTTTATTTTGTCTCAATATCACCACTTTTGTGAATTCCCCCCCTTTGTGTTTCCTCTTGGCTCCGCACTGCCCTGACTCCATTGGAAAGGAATGGGAAGCTTCCCTGACTGCGGCTGCTGTTTTTTATTCCTCTGATTCCCTCTGATTCCTCTGATTCTCTGGAACTGACTCAGCACATAGGGGGGCTTCTGCGGATTGACCCCAGCAGCTCTGGGTTATGTTGTACAAACACTTCTCTTCTATTAGAGTATAAAGGGATTGCAGTGATCCTCACGGGGATAAGGGCCAGTGTTCTGGGCAACCTGCATCTCACTGGATGTTGTTAAACTACAACTCCCAGCACTCTCTAGTCGCCTTTGCTAATCAGTGGCAGTCATGTGTGATTGGCTGCCCTTCTGTCATGCTTAGGACTTCTGTCTGCCATTTTTGACCTCTAAATGGATGCAAGTTCCCAATTACGGGTCATAAGGACCCATAACAACTATAGTTATAATTTGAGGTATTGTGGCATTAAGGAAAAAACTTACTGGTAAAAAAAAACAAAAAAAACCCTCAATCCTCAAGGTCCTATTGAGGCTAATACAAAACCAAAGGAATAAATTGAAGGTGTATTATAAGACCAATATATTCAAAAAGTATATCATTTATTTATCAAACCAAATTCTTAAAAACTGGCCGGCCAGGAAACGCAATAAATAGATAATCAATAAAAGTACATAAAAACAATTAAGTTATTTCAGGTGGTTAATCACTCGTTTAGATTTAAATAATACAATATATGCTCCTTGGTTGTAATAGGTGCTTGCCCCAATTATGAATTAGCAGGGAGTTGAAATTCTTCAACTTAGAAAAGTTATTTCATGTTTAGAGTGCGAGTTATAGTTCTCCAATACGGCAAAATGGTATAGGGTACAAGGTACTTCTGGATTAACAAGCTAATTTGTATAAGGCTGTAGATGAAAAACCAGCTGTAAATGCCCCCCAAAAGAATTGGATTGACCTCATCAGATCCTGCGTTCCGGTTTTTCCTCAAAGGCACAGCCGGGCATAGACTTTTAGTGGTAACCAGCCTGTTCACGATTTCTCCACTTTGCAGGTACCTTTTTCCCGGAGATCCAAGATGGCGCTTGGTTCACGTCAGCGCGTGCGTTCTTCTGTACTGAGAGAAGTACCTTGTACTCTATACCGTTTTACCGTATTGGAGAACTAGAACGCACACTCTAAACACAAAATAACTTTTCTAAGTTGAAGAATTTCAAGTCCCTGCTATTTCATAATTGGGGCAAGCACCTATTACAACCAGGGCCAGAACTAGGGGTAGGCAGAGTAGGCACGTGCCTAGGGTGCAAAGCTGGACGGGCGCTAGGCACGTATCTTCCATGCTGCCTGTCTACCCCTAATCCGGTCCCCTCTCTTCTGTAGAGTCGGCTTCCGCGTCCATTGGCGCATGCGCGCCATGTCCGTTAAGGCATACACACTAGTCTCCATTTGTGCAGGCGCGCCAGCGTCTGCTCACGCGTGCACACGTGTGTTAGCGCATGCTCACACCAAGTCGGCGCTCCGGGCAGGCAGGTTGCCTAGGGCGCCTGGCTGGCTGGCTGGGCCCGGCTCTGATTACAACCAAGGAGCATATATTGTGTTATTTAAATCTAAACGATCGATTACCCACCTGCAATAACTTAATAATTGTCTTTATGTACTTTTATTGATTATCTGATTTTTAAGAATTTTGTTTGATAAATCAATTAAATACTATATTGGTCTTATAATATACCTTCAATTAATTCCCATAACAACTATAGAAAATGTAAACTTGGCAACATAGGGTCCTACTGCAACCCAGGGCCTCCTGCTGCAAAAAGTAACAAAAACGTAAAAAGTAAAAAATAATAGACAGTTGTGGGGATTTATTTTGTAATTTTATCTGTATTATTTTCCCGTCCGTGACACGTGACTCCAGACTCTCATTCCCGCGTGCCAGGATTTATCTGAAGTGCAAGTCTGGGTGGGAAGAACAATAAGCATTTATCAGTCTTACAATAATAAGTCACAATATCAGTCGCTTTTGCCTTTTATTTTTCAGAGATAAAGGCCACAAAGAGCCGTTTTATTTTTGCTGGCACACTGAGTTGGCTTTATGTGTTTATATCACGTGGGACCAGGTAAACATGAGATATCTGATATGGGAGGAACAGCAGCAGTGATACAATAATCTCAATAAAAATGCACTTCCGTGTACCCAAGGACAACTTGTAACATTATGTTTGCATGGGGGAGGGTATTCTCTGCTACTCACATCACTCTTTCTACTTCCTGTCCGGCAAAAACAATATCCCTTTCTGAAAGAACCGGGAAAATTTAATTTTTTTTTTTACAGCAAATCAAATTTTCGGGAAAATGTAATAATAAATAAGCGTAAAAAACCTGAGCGCATTTGATCGGAGTATGTAGCACAAAATTGAGAGATAAATTCGGATTTTGATAAATAACCCCCTTAGTGATGTTGTCCCATTATGAACTACATCCATAATATCACTGTTAGCCTTCTGTCCATGGAAAATATTACTTAAATATTATATTGATTTATAGGAGAATTTATATTACTAAATTTAAAAAACAACTATTTCTTGAATTGAAAATTCTAATCTTCTATTTCTTTTTATGGTCAAAACTCTCAAATTCGAATTGTGAAACATCCAAACTCGATTCGAGTTATAGTTCGAATTCGAATTTCGAGATTAGTCAGACTTTGGCTCGTTAAGAACTCAAATTTGACCACTGGCCACTAGTAATGTGCGGGTTGGGCTTTTAGTTTAATCTAATTAGATTCAAGTTTTTGGGTTGGGAATATTCGTCCAAGTTTTACATATTCGATTTTGCACTCCGTGTTGGACTGGCTCACCAATTTAGGTGTCAGTGGCCCTCTTGCTTCTAAACATTTGGCCTATTTCATGGCCATTCCCTATTTCTATGAGAACATAGAGGCCAAATAGATGGAATAATAAATTATAATATGTAAAGAGACTAGGGGAATAGAGGTTGAGTGAGGAGAGGAAGAATAATAGTACTCAGGGCCGCCATCAGGGGGGCACAGGGGGTACTCGTGTACCGGGCCCGGGCTGTGCCGCACTTTCCAAAAAGCCAAACAGCCGAAGTCCCAAAGTGGCAAAAAGACCCAAAGCCACAAAAATAACCGAAGTTGAAGTCCTAAAGTGGCAATAAGACCCGAAGCCACGAAAATAACCAAAGTTGAAGTCCTAAAGTGGCAATAAGACCCGAAGCCACGAAAATAACCGAAGTTGAAGTCCCAAAGTGGCAAAAAGACCCAAAGCCACAAAAATAACCGAAGTTGAAGTCCTAAAGTGGCAATAAGACCCGAAGCCACGAAAATAACCAAAGTTGAAGTCCTAAAGTGGCAATAAGACCCGAAGCCACGAAAATAACCGAAGTTGAAGTCCCAAAGTGGCAAAAAGACCCAAAGCCACAAAAATAACCGAAGTTGAAGTCCTAAAGTGGCAATAAGACCCGAAGCCACAAAAATAACCGAAGTTGAAGTCCCAAAGTGGCAAAAAGACCCAAAGCCACAAAAATAACCGAAGTTGAAGTCCTAAAGTGGCAATAAGACCCGAAGCCACGAAAATAGCCGAAGGTGAAGTCCTGAAGGGGTGAAAGTACCCGAAGTCATGAAAAATGACAAAGATGAAGTCCTGAAGCGGCGAAAAGACCCGAAGCCACGAAATTGACGAAGTTGAAGTCCTGAAGCGGCGAAAAGACCAGAAGCCACGAAAATAGCTGAAGTTGAATTCCTGAAGCCACCAGTCCTATTCTACTGAAAACCAATGTGTGTTTTTTTTATTCTTTTTAACCCCTGACCACCAACGTATTATTTTAATTATTCTATAGGCCCCTGCCACCAATGTTTTTTTTTTTTTTAACTTGTAGGGGGCCCTGACTACCAATGTTTTTTTTTAAAAAAAACTTTTATGGGGGGCCTGACGCCAATATTTTTTTTTAACCTATAGGGGGTGGGGGCTGACTACCAATGATTTTTTTTTAACTTGTAGGGGGCCCTGACTACCAATGTTTTTGTAAAAACTTTTATGGGGGGGCACTGATTGATAAAGAGTGGAGTGCCTCTCGAAATGTTGCATACCTATGCTGCCCTAAGATGGAATAAAGGCAAATTTTAATCAAGAACTTGGAGTGCTGTCTGTAGAGAGAAATGTGTAAAAACTTTTATGGGGGGCATTGGCACAAATTTTTTTTTTTAATTAGTAAGGACGCCCTCACCACCAATGTTTTTTTTTTTTTTTTTTTTAACTTGTGAGGGGTTTTACAGTTTTGAGCGCTGGTGTGGACATTTTTCTGTGGGGTGGGTGGAGACCAGGGGGCCCAGAAAATGTTGTATGGGGCCCCGTGATTTCTGATGGCGGCCCTGATAGTACTGAGAGTGGGCCCCTGGTTTAAGGTTTTTTTGTGGCGTCCCAGTCTGACACTGTTTGGACCCTGCTTTCATGCACTGCTTTCCAGCTTGTACTTACCATACAATTGCCCAGGGCACCTCAGCAGTCTTCTTAGTGGGCCGCACTGGGGGACAGGCTTAATGCAGTCACAGCCCCCCACTAGTTGGGGGGGGGTTACTCCATGTTTCCATTTACCTAAACTACTGCTCTAATGCTTTGTCTTGTGTTTGCTGTGCAGGAGTACATCGTGCGTGTGCAAAGAGGGGTGTCAATGGAGAACAGTTGGCAGGTAAGAAGCTGCAGATTTTACATTGAAGTTATGGGGAGGGGGTTGTTTATTCAGGGGAGCTCTGGTTGCTGTACTTGCAGTCTTGCATGGAGGTGTAGGGGCTGCACAGCTGGGGGAGGGAGATAATGCAGTTTAGAGATGGGGAAGAATAATACGTATAGCAGAGGGCATGGTACTGGCAAATACACCTGGAAGGTTTATCACTGAACTTCAGGGAGGTGTGTTGGAACTTTCCTGAGGATGTGAGGGGCCTCCCCAAATGGTAGGGACACACCTGAGGGCATGGGCTGAAAATACAGTATATACACTTATATCTATATACACTTGATGACATGGCTGATCTGATAATTCCTTTATATCCACTGACCTGTTTTATATATGATATTGTTTTTCAGATTATACGAAGATACAGTGACTTTGATATGCTGAATAACAGCCTGCAGGTAAGTGTCACACATCTCTGCACTGCCGTCTGTCCAGCCAATCATTTCCCCAGGTTACTCGCACCCGCATTGCTCTCATAAGGAGGCCATAGATGTAAAGATGTTTCCAAGAAAAATCGTTCGTTTCAATACACACGTGTAGAGCTGAATGGTCAGCTATACAGAGAAAAACAATAGAATTCTACCTGGATCTGATGATTCAGCACTAACAATGGCCGATGTTTGGGTCCCTTTGAAGGCTCACAATCAAAATTTTCCGTCCAGCCTGACCGATATCCAAGTCTTCTGCCGATATTGGTCGGCTCTTTTTCCACCATACACGCATCGAATATCGTATGAAAATAAGTTCCATACGATATTATCTGTGTGTCTATGGCCACACTTTTTTTTATCAGTTCATTCCTGTACTACTGTAACAGATTCACCAGTTGTTGCAGGTGTTTCAGTTAGTCTTTGTTTTTTGTTTTTTTTTTTCCCAATATTTTTTATTGAAGACATTTTGTGTTATAACATTGCATTTTCCCCCCTATCACTATTACATATTAAGATATAATACCCTATATTCAGATTTGACATAAGTTGTTGAACATACATTGTATTGCATTATGGCAACATTCATATCAGGGGTGTCTGTGATATCACTATGGTTTGGAGTGATTGTGATGATGTATACAGTATACATCCCCTGTAGGGATGTACCGAATCCAGGATTCGGTTCGGGATTCGGCCTATTTAAGCAGGATTCGGATTCGGCCGAATCCTTCTGCCTGGCTGAACCAAATCCTAATTTACATATGTTAATTAGGGGTGGGGAGGGAAATCACGTGACTTTTTGTCACAAAACAAGGAAGTAAAAAATGTTTTCCCCTTCCCATCCCTAATTTGCATATGCAAATTAGGGTTTGGATTCGGTATTCGGCCGAATCTTTCGCAAAGGATTCGGGGGTTCGGCCGAATCCAAAAAAGTGGATTCAGTGCATCCCTAATCCCCTGGTCTACATCACCTTCCTTTTTAACAGGTATAGTTAATTGCATAGCTTTCTACAGGGCTGCCATCGGGGGGCACAGGGGATACTCCTGTACCAGGCCTGGGCCTGAAGGGGGGCCTGGCTGTGCTGCACTTTTCCAATAGCCGGGCCTCCTTGACCTTGCCGAAGCCAAGCCGCCTCTTCCGTCCCGAAAAGCTAAACAGACCCAAAGTCCCGAGGCGGCAAAAAGACCCAAAGTCCCGAGGCGGCAAAAAGACCCGAAGTCCCGAAAGCGACTAAAAGACCCGAAGTCCCGAAAGCGACTAAAAGACCCGAAGTCCCGAAAGCGACTAAAAGACCCGAAGTCCCGAAAGCGACTAAAAGACCCGAAGTCCCGAAAGCGACTAAAAGACCCGAAGTCCCGAAAGCGACTAAAAGACCCGAAGTCCCGAAAGCGACTAAAAGACCCGAAGTCCCGAAAGCGACTAAAAGACCCGAAGTCCCGAAAGCGACTAAAAGACCCGAAGTCCCGAAAGCGGCAAAAGGACCTGAAGTCCAGAAGCGCTGATAAGACCCAAAGTCACAAAAACAGCCAAATTTGAAGTCCCGAATCTGCAAAAAGACCCAAAGTCACAAAAGGAGGCGAATTTGAAATCCTTTGAGTTCAAATTTTTTTTTTTTTTACTACTCTATAGGCCCCTGCCACAAATGTTTTATTTTAAAAAAATATTCTCTGGGGCCCCACATTTTTAACTTGTAAGGGGGGTCCTGGCACCAATGTTTTTTCAAAAATATTCTCTGGGGCCCCAAATTTTTTTTATCTTGTAAGGGGGGCCCTGGCGCCAATGTTTTTTTTTTAAAAAAATATTCTCTGGGACACCAATTTTTTTTTTACTTGAAATGGGGACCCGATTTTTTTTTTTAGGGGAGCCCTGGCACCAATTTTTTTTTTTTTTTTTACTTATATGGGGGCCCTAGTCACCAGATGTTTGTTTCAACTTGTAGGGGGGCCCTAACCACCAATTTCTTTAAAAAAAAAAAAACTTTTATGGAGTCCCTGATACCACAGTTTTTTTTAACTTAAAAAAGGGCCCTGACCATCAATAGTATTTTATAACTTGTGTTACCTTTTTTAGCGCTGATGTCTGTGTGGTGTTTTAACTGTGGTGTGGAGTGGGATCTGGGTGGGGCTTGGGGGCCCCGAAAATTTTGTTGTACGGGGCCTGTGATTTCTAATGACGGCCCTGGCTTTCTATATCCTATGTGTGTGTTGTTGCCACCTCAGCCCTGCACATACGGAATATACATCATGCCCTGCTAGTTAGCAGTTAATGTAGATGCATGCTGCAGACTGTACTGATTTATGTGCTGCCATGTAGCATGCATCTAAAGTAATTTCTAAGTAGCCGTGCAAGATGTGCATTCCGTATGTGCCCAGTATTAAAGGGATGAGGTGTTTACCGTACATGTGTTGGAGAGGGAGAATGTCTGGAGTACCTGGTATACACAGTGCAGCAGTGCTATGCCCTGAGGTTGCTATGTTGTGTGTGTGGGGGTTTATAGCTCTATAGCTGACTCGGTCAGTGCAAATAAGGGTTTCTAATTATGGGCAGTTTCTTCTCTCTGGAAATGTGTGTACTGGGCTGCCATCAGAAATCACGGGGCCCGCTGTACAACAAATTGTTTTGGGACCCCTGGCCCCAAAACCCCACCACAGATCCCACACACTCCACACCACAGTAAAAAAGGCAAATTAATTAATTTAAAATAAGACCATTGATGTTCAGTGGAAGCTACCTTGAAAGGTCTTCTTCATTCCCCTCTTTTGGGTCTATTCACTTACTTTTGAAAACTTTTCCTCTTCTTTGGCTCCAATCGCTGACTTCGGGTCTTCTCTTGTTTCCAATCAGCGGTTTTCGTCGGCTTTGCGTCTTCGGCTCCTTGCCCAGCTTTGGCTCCGTTCGCGGCTTCGGCTGATCGATTGAAAGTATGATCATTTCCTTGCAGAGCAGTTAGGGACCGTCTGAAGTTTCCTATCTGCAGCAGTCAGAGCGAGTAAATGAAGGGAGAATTTCACTGCATACAGCCAGGTTTCTTATAAAAATGGTACACATTTTTTAAGTAAAGTATATTGGAGATTTTATTTTTTTTTGCCTTTACATCTCCTCTTATAGTCATTAACTGAATCAGCATCACAACATCACCCGGCAGTGCATTCCCCAACCTCACTGTCCTCACTGTGATGAACCCCCTACTCTGTTCCTTTAAATGAAACTTCTTTTCCTCTAGTCTGAAGGGGAGGCCTCTGGTACGTGATTCTCTTTATGGGTAAAAAGGTCCCCTGATATTTGTCTATAATGTCCTCTAATGTACTTGTAAAGTCTAATCATGTCCCCTCACAAGCGCCTTTTTTCCAGAGAAAACAACCCCAACCTTGTCAGTCTCCCCTCATAATTTAACTCTTCCCTCCCTCTAACCAGTTTAGTTGCACTTAGTCTCTGCACTCTCTCCAGCTCATTTATATCCCTCTTAAGGACTGGAGTCCAAAACTGCCCCCATACTCCAGATGAGGCCTCACCAGGGACCTATAAAGAGACACAATTATGTTTCATCCCTTGAGTTAATGCCCTTTTTTATACAAGAACTTTATTTGCTTTAGTAGCCACAGAATGACACTGCCCAGAATTAGACAACTTGTTATCTACAAAGACCCCAAGATCCTTCTCATTTAAGGAAACTCCCAACACACTGCCATTTAGTGTATAACTTGCATTTATATTATTTTTGCCAAAGTGCATAACCTGCATTTATCAACATTGAAGCTCATTTTCCAGTTTGCTGCCCAGTTTTCCAGTTTAGACAAATCACTGTGCAAAGTGGCAGCATCCTGCATGGAACCTATAGTTCTGCACAATTTAGTCTCATCTGCAAAAATAGAAACAGTACTTTCAATGGGCACCTCCAGGTCATTAATAAACAAGTAGAAAAGCAAGGGACCTAGTACAGAGCCCTGCGGTACTCCACTAACAACACTGGTCCAATTAGAAAATGTTCCATTTACCACCACTCTTTGTAGTCTATCTTTTAGCCAGTTCTCTATCCAGGTACAAATACTATGTTCCAGGCCATGTTGGGAGTCACTGTATTCACTTACCCTGCAGACAGGAGAAAACATGGATGAAATGTAGTCTAGTGAATGGTGGGTGCCCCATGAAATCTCTCCATCTTCACTATTTCTGAACCAACTCAAACACTGCTGATCTGACTCCTATGTTTCCGCATATAATGCGGAAAACCATAAATATATGCAGAACCCCCCAACTAGGGATGCACCGAATCCAGGATTCAGTTCGGGATTCGGCCAGGATTCTGCCTTTTTCAGCAGGATTCGGATTCGGCCGAATCCTTCTGCCCGGCGGAACCGAATCCGAATCTTAGTGGGGAGGGAAATTGCGTGGCTTTTCGTCACAAAACAAGGAAGTTAAATTATTTTTCCCTTCCCACCCCTAATTTGCATATGCAAATTAGGGTTCGGATTCGGTTCAGTATTCGGCCGAATCTTTCACAAAGGATTCGGGGGTTTGTCCAAATACAAAATAGTGGATTCGGTGCATCCCTACCCCCAACATTTTGACCTAATTTTTCATGTTTCCTGTTCTGCTTGTTTTATGCCTTTTTGTCCTGAATCCCTGTGTTTCCTGCTGCCTCTCTCCTGAGCTATTTTTATTGCGAGTAGATTGGATCACATGGCAGATGTGCAGCAAATAGAGCGCACGTACATTAGGCCACTCATGTATTCGCAGTAAATATTCCTTCTTTGCCCAGAAATCTGCAAAATGCTTATAGTGTCCGTGCAGGCGTTGTTATCTGGACTGGGGCTTTACTGTTAATGTGTTGCTTAATGCTGGCAATGCATATTGTACATATGAGTGGGAGCTGCCATAATGTTCATCTACATTTCTTTTGTTCTCTTCCCAGATCTCAGGGCTGAGCCTCCCGCTCCCTCCTAAGAAGCTCATCGGGAATATGGATCGGCAGTTTATTGCGGAGAGACAGAAGGGCCTGCAGAACTACCTAAATGTCATCACCTCCAATCACATCTTGTGTAATTACGAGCAAGTTAAGAAATTCTTCGACCCGACCAACTATTCTGCTAATTACACCGGTATGGCAGCTCCTTCATGTCTCATTGCTGTCAGTCAGTGTTCCTTGCCTCTGTACCTTCATTACTTGGCGTGCGGGTATATATAAGGTTTCACAGAGCTCATTGCCCTGTATTTACAGTAAATGTAAACATATACATGTATGGGATCTGTTATCCAGAAACACCTTATCCAGAAAGCTCTGAATTACAGAAAGGCTGTCTCCCATAGATTCCATTATGATCAAATAAACCAACATTTTTGAAACAATTTCCTTTTTTCTCTGTAATAATAAAATGATAACTTGTACAACTAAGATGAAATTAATCCTTATTGGAAACAAAACCAGCCTATTGGGCGTATTTCATGTTTACATGATTTTTTAGTAGGGACGCACCAAATCCACTATTTGGGATTCGGCCGAATACCGTACCGAATCTGAATTGTAATTTGCATATGCAAATTAGGGGCAGGAAAGAAAAAAATCTTCTTTTGTGATGAGAACGACAAAACTCAGCAAATAGGCGGCACTTCTGGACAGAATTTATTTTAGCAAAACTGCTGGAAAAGGCCTAATGTGTTTTGGGATCTAATCCCTTAATCATCTATTTGCTGAGTTTTGTCGTTTGGGAACAGTGGGGACACTGAAGACGGAGCACCTGGCCAGGGGAAACAGCGGTGAGCTTGAGCGGTCCTTTTTTTTTTTTTTTTGTGATGAAAAGCCACGTGATTTCCCTACCCGCTCCTAATTTACTATGCAAATTAGGGTTCAGATTCGGTTCGGCCAGGCACAAGTATTTACCCGAATACTGCAGAAAAAGGTTGAATCCTGGCCAAATCCTGAACCGAATCCTGGATTCGGTGCATCCCTATTTTTATTAGACTTAAGACATGAAGATCCAAATTACGGAAAAACCCCTTATCTGGCAAGCCCCAGGTCTGGAGCATTCTGGATAATAGATCCCAACACAAACACAGATGGGTGACATTATAAGAGGAGAAGCTGTAGAAAAGCTGTGATACAACTACATGGCTTAGTACAAGGGTACAAGGTCTACCACTTTGTGTGTTTCACTAGTTTCTACTAGTGCCCTGAGCCCTGGAGCAGTCTTAAAATACAACCTGAATCTTCACTGCGCATCAGAAATCTCATAGAGAATGACTGCTCAGTGTCACTGTTGGGGGTGGTATTTTCAGGCAGCACTAGTGCATGTCCCTTCCATGGGGCCCATGGGTGGCACTGTTGTATCACTATGTGTGTGTGTGTGTGTGTGTCTTTAATAGCTCACAAAAACATCCCTGGGATCACTCTGGGTTCCTTCGCTCTGAATATGTCTGAAGGAAAACTAGACATATGGGAATAAGCAGCAATTAGGTTGTTTAGCAGATGGAAACCTGCAATATAGAGCTAGTTCTGCGCTTACACTCCACATCTACCTGTTATCATACCTGCATTCAGTAGCTTTATGTTTCATACACTTCCTCTACTTGTGTGAACAGCTCCCATACCCATTTAGTCATCCAGGGATTTCTATGGAAATATCTCATTATGGAGACTTTGTAAGACGGCGTCTGTGTGTTTGTGTGTGTGTCTGTGTGTGTGTGTCTGTGTGTGTCTGTGTCTGTGTGTGTCTGTGTCTGTGTGTGTCTCTGTGTGTGTCTCTGTGTGTGTGTCTGTGTCTGTGTGTGTCTGTGTCTGTGTGTGTCTCTGTGTGTGTCTCTGTGTGTGTGTCTGTGTGTGTGTCAGTGAGTGTGTGTCTGTGTCAGTGAGTGTGTGTCTGTGTCAGAGAGTGTGTGTCTGTGTGTGTGTGTGTGTCAGTGAGTGTGTGTCTGTGTGTGTGTGTGTGTCAGTGAGTGTGTGTCAGTGAGTGTGTGTGTGTGTGTGTGTCAGTGAGTGTGTGTGTGTGTGTCAGTGAGTGTGTGTCTGTGTGTGTGTCTCTGTGTGTGTGTCTCTGTGTGTGTGTGTCTCTGTGTGTGTGTCAGTGTCTGTGTGTGTCTCTGTGTGTGTGTCAGTGAGTGTGTGTGTGTGTGTCAGTGAGTGTGTGTCTGTGTGTGTGTCTGTGTGTGTGTCTGTGTGTGTGTGTGTCAGTGAGTGTGTGTGTGTGTCAGTGAGTGTGTGTCTGTGTGTGTGTCTGTGTGTGTGTGTCAGTGAGTGTGTGTCTGTGTGTGTGTGTCTCTGTGTGTGTCAGTGAGTGTCTGTGTGTGTGTGTGTGTGTCTGTGTGTGTGTGTCTGTGTGTGTGTGTGTGTGTGTGTCTCTGTGTGTGTGTGTGTCAGTGAGTGTGTGTCTGTGTGTGTGTGTGTGTGTGTCTCTGTGTGTGTCAGTGAGTGTCTGTGTGTGTCTGTGTGTGTGTGTCAGTGAGTGTGTCTCTGTGTGTGTGTGTCTCTGTGTGTGTCAGTGAGTGTGTGTCTGTGTGTGTGTGTGTGTATCTGTGTGTGTGTCAGTGAGTGTGTCTCTGTGTGTGTGTCAGTGAGTGTGTGTGTGTGTGTCAGTGAGTGTGTGTGTCTGTGGCACAGCCAGTTGCAGATCTGATTTTCAGGGTATGTTTGTACTGTATGTATGTATATTTTTATTTGTATAACGCTCCTTGAGCGCAAAGCATTGTACAGCGAAACAATAAATTAGTAGTAACAAACAAGGGGTCACTGCATTAATAAGGAACAATAAGTGAATAATTAGAAATACTATTCACATACATATAATTACAATACAGATTAAGACGGAGGACCCTGCCCAGTAGAGCTTACAGTCTAAAGGTATGGTTTGTATGTCTGTTTTATAGTACAGGTACAGTACTGTTAACAGAAGTGGCTTTATCAAATGGGAGATGAGCCACAAGACCAGGCAGAATCATATAATGCTCACATTCCTCATATTTCAGTTATTTGGGACTGGTGGGGGAACCTGGGAATAAGCACCTGTACAGTCAGGTAACCACTGCTCTGTCCTTCCTCCTCATTCCTGATTCTCCAAGCCCCGGCAAATTCACATTATTCCTCCTTAGGGTTAAATAAGTGCTTATTCATATACACAGTTACAGGTCCATTTATCAGATTCTACTGGGAGGTTATCTAAGAAAATTTTTGAATGTCCAATATTCGATCGAATGGTTCCAACCCGAAAATTCGAATTGTATTCAATTCGTATGAATCTAATTTTTCTCCTGAAAAAAAAAAAAACCTTGAATGTCAGGAAGGCTATTAACATCTCCAAATGGCTCAATGGACTTCTGCCATTGACTTGTACAGGTGCTCAGCAGGTTTTAGGTGGAGAATATTTGAATTAAGACTCTTTCCATGGTCGAGGTGTGATACATCTCCCATTTGAATTTACATTCGTGAATTTTGAAACTTGAAAATTATAATTTACTATTTGACTCTTGATAAATCTGCCCCTTACAGTCTGACCAGTTGTCTGCACTATGAATCTAATGCAGTTGCTCAGACTGGTACACAGTCTCTAATATCCAGTGACGTCTGTAATGGTTCCCATGCAGGGGTTCAAACGCAACATTTGGCTTCATGTTGCAACACAGGTCTAACTGAGCTGCAGTAATACAAGATGGCAGCAATAGGACAAGATGGCAACCGCATCAGTTTGCTAAACCTGTGAATGTCTGGCAGTTTTGGGGTTGGGAATTGTAGACCAAAACAGTTAAAGGGCCACAGTCCTACTTTATATAAATTATGGAACCCTGTAAGCCCACCATGACAGGCCAAAGTGAGGAGTCCGTACCATCTCATGCATTCTCTTCTTTCTCTACACAGAAATCGCCCTTCAGCAGGTGTCCATGTTCTTCCGCTCGGAGCCAAAGTGGGAGGTAGTTGAGCCCTTGAAGGATATGGGTAAGACATATAAAGGGATAATATCTATAAGTACCTTCTGCAGGAGGCACTGTCAGTCCCTTGAACCTTTTATTTTTTGCAGGGTGGAGATTGCGGAAAAGATACTTCCTAATGAAGTGCAAGAGTCAGCCAAAAGACCACCTTGTGTTGAGCTGGGTACTTGACTTTATTATTTACTGTAGCTACTGACATTTCCAGTTGCACCCTTTCCTTTCCATAGCCACATGCCTTACTTACCCTGGAATATAAACCTCTGCCTTGGTCTGTGTTATAGGCCGACCTGGGACCTGACAAGTACCTGCAAGACAAGGATTTTCAATGTGCAATTAAACTGCTTCAGTCTTGGTCTGTAAGTATTGCCTTTGTCGTTCTGCTTCCTTAGAATTTCAGCTGCCAATGGCTATCACTGTCTGCTCACACAGGTCCGGACTGGCAATCTGTGGGTTCTGGCAAATGCCAGAGGGGCTGCTATAAGGTCCCATAGAAAGTCAGTATTTAGTGGGCTGGTGGGGGATGTTTGGGCCTCTATGTGGGCTGATTGGGCCTCTGTGTAACTGAAATGCCAGGGCCTATTTTAATTCTCAGTCCGGGCCTGTGCTCACATGTCCCTTAACGTGGCCATCGCAGTCGCCAAACGAGTGGATCTCTTCCAGATATGCCCACATTGAAGTGGGCAATATCTGTCTGATCCGATCGTGAGCCATAGGGCCCAAACGATTGGATCATAATGGATCCAATATGGGCGGTCGGATACGCGCATAGATGCAGCTGTGATCCGACGGGTTTTTTTAACGATCCGGGAAGCCCATTGGATGGTCAGCAGCTTTTATTGGCCTGTGTATGGGGGCCTTTAGCCAATAGAATCACAGAGATGGAATCGGGAATCCCCAACCTGTCGCTCCCCAGTCATTCTGTGCCAGGAGATTTGGGAGGGTTTGATTGGTTAATCACGCTCTGACCACACTGTTTCACGTTATTTCTCATTTTTATTTTCTGGGGAGTAATTAAGAAATACATGTAGATGTTGCAGAACTACAGTTCCCAGTATCCTATAACAGCAGCTTGGTAGTCGTAATTCTGCATCAATTGGGACCTGTGATTGAGGAACAGTGGGTTAGAAGAAAGACAGACAGATATCGCCCTTCAAATAGATGCAAACCGTGTTGCACAAGCATACATTACTCATATGTTGTCAAACTGTAACTGTCTGTACACTTCAGAATATAAAGGGTAACTGGTAGCTGTATTCCTGCAATATCCGGAATGCCCCTGGGCTAGTGGGGCTGTTTAATGCAAGAGGGTGTTCCAATGAGATTCTTGCCACTTTTGCATACACCACATGTATATGTCCCCATTCAGTTCTCTGCTGATAGGATTTTGCACCGTACCCAATGAATAACTGATTTAGGATCATTTTAGGCCTTGAGACAATAGCCTACTAACTTGGAACTGGCACCAGTGTTTGCCCATGTCACTTTATTGTAGGGAATTGTTTCCTGAACCGTTCAGCAAAGAAAGAATGCACACGTTTGTCAGGCATTGGAAATGTGTTCTTTTTTCAGCATCCTTACATCTATCGCGTCACTTTGGCAACAGCCAGTGAATCTTCGGCTCTAATAATCAGGCCATTTAATGAGAAGGGAACCCTCAAGGACCTCATCTACAAGGTAGGTCACAACATTTGGACTGAACTAGAAACCTCTGTAGAGAATTTATAAATTTATATTTCCAGTTCCAGTTGCTTATCTGTGGGATATGAGTTGAACTGGATATAGTGGATTACATACCCCCTACTGTAAAATATAAGGATATTATAAAGCACCATGGATTTGGCCCCCCATATAAGTCAGCCTGCAGCTTTGGACCTTGGTCACAGAACCCCATTAGTGGCTTTTGATATCCTTTTGATTTACAGTAGGGGTACATTATACATTAAAAGACGTGAGCAATACTTAGAATTCCCTGTATAACTCAGCCTGCAGCCTTGTGCCTTTATATGGTCACAGAACAACCCCTCAGTGACTTCTAATATCCTTATCATTTACAGTAGGGGGTACATTATCCCTTATAATACATGAGTGATACTCAGAGTTCCCTGTATAACTCAGCCTGCAGCCTTGTGTCTTTATATGGTCACAGAATAACCCCTCAGTGACTTCTAATATCCTTATCATTTACAGTAGGGGGTACATTATCCCTTATAATACATGAGTGATACTCCGAGTTCCCTGTATAACTCAGCCTGCAGCCTTGTGCCTTTATATGGTCACAGAACAACCCCTCAGTGACTTCTAATATCCTTATCATTTACAGTAGGGGGTACATTATCCCTTATAATACATGAGTGATACTCAGAGTTCCCTGTATAACTCAGCCTGCAGCCTTGTGCCTTTATATGGTCACAGAACAACCGCTCAGTGACTTCTAATATCCTTATCATTTACAGTAGGGGGTACATTATCCCTTATAATACATGAGTGATACTCAGAGTTCCCTGTATAACTCAGCCTGCAGCCTTGTGCCTTTATATGGTCACAGAACAACCTCTCAGTGACTACTAATATCCTTATCATTTACAGTTGGGGGTACATTATCCCTTGTAGTACATGAGTGATGTTCATTACGTAAAATTAATTCCTCAATTATTTTTTCCTAAGGCAAAACCTAAAGATCCATTTTTAAAGAAATATTGCAATCCCAGGAAAATTCAAGGTCTGGAGCTATATCAGATTAAATCCTATGGGAGACAGATACTAGAGGTAACATTGTTTTTCTTTTAATATAAGACAGTGTATTTTCACCCACAGTGTTACTGTGACGTTGCAAAGTCTGTGCTTCCCTCTGACTGATTTTTGCTTTGCCTCTCCCCCCAGGTTCTAAAGTTCCTCCATGACAGAGGGTTCCCCTATGGGCATCTTCATGCATCGAACGTCATGCTGGAGGGAGACAACTGCCGGCTGATGGATTTAGAGAACTCTTTGCTGGGACTTCCTTCCTTTTATCGTTCCTATTTTTCACAATTTAGGAAAATAAACGTAAGTTGTGTTTATAGCATCTGATGTATTAATAGAGTTTTTTGCTACGTATTGCAGTGTATCAGTGGCCTTAAAGAGAAACTAAACCTCAAACCATTAATTATTATTATTAACATGTATTTATATAACGCCAACATATTGCGTAGCACTGTAATGCTTTTATGACAGATGCAACCTTCAGTGTTTATGATTTCCCATGGCCCCTAAGCATAGCAGCATTGAGCATGTGCAGAGTCACTGACACAAAAGATTCCTTACAAGATCAGCAGGTGGGAAGCAGGGCCGGAACCAGAAATGTGACTTGTTGGAAATGGCCCCAAACCTGTGGTTGTCATGTGAAAAGTGCCAATGAGCAGAACCTTGCAATCATTTTGCATGTCATTTCTGCTAATTAGTTTTGTGCTGTTGCCATAATCGTGCACAGCAAGCCTGTGGGGCTTATTTATAAAACTGGGCAAATTTGCACCTGCGCAATAACTTATGGCAACCAATCAGATGATTGCTTTCACTGTTCAACCTGCAGCTGGCTTGAAAAAAAAAAAAAGGTCATCGCTGATTGGTTGCTATGGGTTACTGCCCAGATGCAAATTTGCCCAGTGTTTATAAATGAGCCCTAGTGCCTTTAGGGGCGCAGTGGATAGATCCTATGGGGCACTGCGCCAAATTATTAGTGCTTGGCATGTGATGAATATGATTGGCTGGAAGCACAGAATACTTGTGTTATGCTGTGATATTGGATTATCACACAGAAAACTTCAGGACACCTATAAGCACTTAGTGCCAGGAGTAGAACCCACGAAGGCTTCCAAAAGCACCAAATGCAAGTCTCCTCAAAAAAAATGGCCCTGTTTATTCAAGGCCTATTCGCTTCAACCACACATGCCTTTAATAAATGGGGTCATTTCCCTTAAAGGAGAACTAAAGCCTAACTAAAGAAGTAGGTAGAAATGTTGTACATGATGTTTTGTGCTTCTGTACCAGCCCAAAGCAACCACAGCCCTTTAGCAGTAAAGATCTGTGTCTCCAAAGATGCCCCAGTAGCTCCCCATCTTCTTTTCTGCTGATTCACTGATTCACATGCTCTGTGCTGCTGTCACTTACTGAGCTTAGGGAGCAACTCACAATATACAGTTCACATAGAATAGAAATGTCACAATATAAGGCTGATTAGTAATTAATACACATAATTACTACATGGCAGCACAGAAACCAGTGCAATTAGCATCAGAATTGAATAATCAGCAAACCTGTAGCATCAGCTTATATTACAGCCAGGGAAGCTCATTTTCTGCTGGATAATTAGTGACGAGCCCTAAGCTTAGCTTCTCAACAGCCAATCAGAGCCCACTGAGCATGTGAGTGTCACAGACACTTTCCAAGATGGTGACCCCCTGTGACAAGTTTGAAGTCCTGGATCATTGCTGCTATTGACAAGCTCAAACTTTAGCCTCGTGCAATAAGTTCACTATAGAAAATATGCCATTTCTAGCTATATTTATTTTTAGGGTTTAGTTCTCCTTTAAACACCATGTTTAGATTTCTACAGGTCTGTTTGGGGAGCTACTGGGGCATCTTTGGAGACACATATATATACTGCTAAAGGGCTGTGGTTGCCTTGGGCTGGTACAGAAGCACAAAACATAATGTACAACATTTCTAGCTATTTCTTTAGTTACTCTTTAGTTCTCCTTTAAATTCCATATTTTGATTGGTCGCATTTCTAGAAGTAATTAAGTGAGCTTCAATAAATTGCTTTCTCTCTTACAGACATTAGAAAGTATTGACGTGCACTGCTTTGGCCATTTACTTTATGAAATGACCTACGGGCGCCCCCCAGACTCCATTCCTCTGGATCAGTTCCCCCCAGCTCCGTCCATGTCTGTGGGTAAGTTGTAGAATATCTCCAATATATTAGGGGCAGTCTGGTAGCCTTTTCTCTTTTACAATTAATCAAGGGACTTTGAATGAACTGCAGCAGCTCGAGGTTATTGATCCATTCGCATGGTTCCAGTTACCGCTGTTTGTCACGGCTCCCGGACTGGAGATGATAATGAGCCCCCCTGGGGATGGGAAATTTGCTTCAAACCTCTAGAAATTTGTGCTCTAACCCTGTGATCGAAACACTAAGCCCCCAGATATGAGTCACTGGCTCTGAACGCTGGGTTTCTGGTATTTGTTCTATTGAACACTATGGTTTCCCGGAATTATCAGTTGCTCAGTAATGTTGCCAGAGCCCGTCTGTAATAAAGGAAGTGACTTGTCCCACTCTCTGGTTGTGCAACGTTTCCTGCACCCAGTGACTTGTTATCGCAGTGAGAGGGTGCACACATGAGCCTGAATATACTGAATTTGCTAAATATAAAATCAGATATCAGCCTGGTTTCCTCCATCTATTTCCTTTCTTCTCTCTGCTGATGTTGCATGAGTTTGCTGACAAACAGACAAATAAAGTAAGCTTAGTGAGGCAGGCCAAAAAGTTATCTGACACTAAGCCCAGTTGGCCCCTAACGGGAACAGAACTTTCTCACTCAAGTGAAAAAGGTATTTCTTTATATTTAATTTTGAAATCTGACATGGGGCTAGACATATTGGGGGTCATTTATCAACACTGGGCAAATTTGCCCATGGACAGTAACCCATGGCAACCAATCAAATTGCTGCATTCATTGTTCTACTTGCAGCTGGCTTCAAAAAGCTAATAGCTGATTGGTTGCTATAGGTAACTGCAAATTTGCCCAGTGTTAATAAATGAGCCCCATTGTCAGTTTCCCAGGTGCCTCCAGTCATGTGACTTGTGCTCTGATAAATGTTAGTCATTCTGTACTCCCAGGACTGATATCACCCCCCCCCCCTCCCAGCAGCCTAACAACAGAACAATGAGAAGGTAACCAGATAGCAGCTCCTTAACACAAGATAACAGCTGCCTGGTAGATCTAAGAACAGCACTCAAAAGTAAAATCCAGGTCCCACTGAGACACATTCAGTTACATTGAGTAGGAGAAACAACAGCCTGCCAGAAAGCATTTCCATCCTAAACTGCTGGCTCTTTCTGAAAGCACATGATCAGGCAAAATGACCTGAGATGCACCTACACACCAATATTACAACTAAATACACTTGCTGATTCAGGAATAAACTGTTATATTGTAGTATGAATTATTTGCAGTGTAAACAGTGTCATTTAGAAATTAAAGCTACATCATAAAGAATCCCTTTAAAAAGTTCACCGGTTCTTAGTAACTTGTCATTTATATATTTTGATTTTTTTTTAAAATAATTACCATTACCATGACCAATTTTTGCCTATTTCCAGCTTGCATGCTGGTCGTCAGGGGTCACTGACCCTGGCAGCCAAAAGTACACATGGAATGTGAGGCTTCCGTTTAATTGTAATTCATATATTTATTATTACAATTTAAAAAAAGATTTGTTCATTATTTTTTTTGTTAAAGAATTTGCTTTATAAATGGAATACTTTGCTGTTGTGGAATGTAGTACTGCTGGGTACGAGGCAGCCCTCTCTTTATTAGGTGGGTGGTAAGGACAGAGCTTCTTTGCTGACTGTGCAAGTTTGCTGGTGGGTAGGGTGAGTTTAGGTGATGCAGGAAAGGACTATGATTTATAGATCGGGATGCACCAAATCCACTTTTTTGGATTCGGCCGAATCCTTTGTGAAAGATGCGGCCGAATACCGAACCGAATCCAACGCCTAATTTGCATATGCAAATTATGGGGAGGGGAAAACATTTTTACTTCCTTGTTTTGTGACAAAAGGTCACATGATTTCTTTCCCTGCCCCTAATTTACATATGCAAATTCGGATTTGGTTCGGCCTAGCAGAAGGATTCGGCCGAATCCTGCTTAAAAAGGCAGAATCCTGGCCGAATCCCGAACCGAATCCTGGATTCGGTACATACCTGTTTATAGTATAACTGGAACTTTCTCCAGAATCTCACTATAACCAATTCCCCAATATGTGTTTCAGTGTCTGTTCTGGAATCCATCCTGTCCAGCGAGGCGTGTAAAAGTGGCATGCCTTCCGTGGCCCAGCTTCTACAGATGCCGTGAGTCTATTTCTTATGTACACTAATGGGAAGGGGTCATCAGCTCATTTCACGCCATCATTATCATCTGCTTCTCTTCCTTATCTCTATCCTCTATCCTAATCCTAATCTCTGCTCCACTCAAACCATCACTCTTCTTCTATCTCTCCTTTCACTCTTTGCTTTATCACTTGCTGCCCTTCTCTCCATCCCTGCTTAATTTTACTCCCTTCATTGTGTTCCCATTCATTAAAGGAATTGTTTAGTATAAAAATAAAAACCGGGTAAATAGATAGACTGTGCAAAATAAAAAATGTATCCAATATAGTTAGTTAGGCAAAAATGTAATTTATAAATGCTGGAGTGAGTGGATGTGTAACATAATAGCCAGAACACTACTTCCTGCTTTTCAGCTCTCTTGCTTTCCACTGATTGGTTACCAGGCAGTAGCCAATCAGAGACTTGAGGGGGTGGCCACATGGGTCATATCTGTTGCTTTTGAATCTGAGCTGAATGCTGAGGATCAATTACAAACTCACTGAACAGTTATGTCCCACGTGGCCCCCCTTATAGTCACTGACTAACTCAGAGTTAGAGAGCTGAAAAGCAGGAAGTAGTGTTCTGGCTATTATGTTACACATCCAGTCACTCCAGCCTTTATACATTACATTTTTGCCTAACTAACTATATTAGATGCATTATTTAATTTGCACAGCCTATTTATTTACCCAGTTTTTATTTTTATACTGAACAATTCCTTTAATACTTTTCCCTTCCTGCTACCTCTCCTGTGTTTCATTCCCTTCTTCTTTCATTCTGCTCTCGTGCCTTACACCACCTGCTAACTGGCTATTGTTCACCATAAAACTGAGGCAAAATTTAGTTTTGGGGGTTTTTTTTACCTTTTGTTGAGAAAGATTTCTGCATTGTGTACTTCCCATGGTGTTACAGCTGGGAAATATAAAATATACTTCTTATCTGTTTTTTAGGCTCTTTGGAGATGTGACATTGACAAATTCTGAAAAACCTCAGTTCAAGGTAAATTTTACCATGGGGCTAACCTAATTTTAGGGAATTTATAATTTATTCAATAAATTCTTTTGTTTGGCCACAAAGCCTTGTGCTTTTATATGGTCACAGAACAACCCCTCAGTGACTTCTAATATCCTTATAATTTACAGTAGGGGCTACATTATCCCTTATAATACATGAGTGATAGTCAGAGTTCCCTGTATAACTCAGCCTGCAGCCTTGTGCCTTTATATGGTCACAGAACAACCCCTCAGTGACTTCTAATATCCTTATCATTTACAGTAGGGGGTACATTATCCCTTATAATACATGAGTGATACACAGAGTTCCCTGTATAACTCAGCCTGCAGCCTTGTGCCTTTATATGGTCACAGAACAACCCCTCAGTGACTTCTAATATCCTTATCATTTACAGTAGGGGGTACATTATCCCTTATAATACATGAATAATATTCTGCGTTCTCTATGACCTGCATTCTCATACTGTTGTGATATTGCAGCTGCTTTAGTTTGTCCCAGCTATTTTAAAGGACATTATAGTGATATACACAGAATTGATGCTTTATTTGAATAAAGGAAATGTAAGGCACTTTATTTTACACTAAAAACGCACAAAAAAAATAAAAAATACTTGTGTCTTTATTTTTCTTTTTAGATTCCTACCAAATTAAAAGAGGCTCTTAAAACAGCCAAAGAATGTATTGAGAAGAGGCTTGTGGAAGAACAGAAACTGGTAATTAACCATAATACTTTATATGAAGCTAAAGTAAAGCCGCACATGAAAAGATCTGCTTATTTCTCAAGGTCCTTAAAGGATCAGATCTTTGCTGGATTCAGACACCCAGGGGTTGGGCCAAATTTGGCTGATCTGGTTATTTGACAATGTTCAGATCATATTAGGGACCTGTAGACCCATGAGAAGAGATCCGCGTCCAATGGACAGTACTGACAGCCTGCCTAGGTTTTATAATCTGTATAATGATCCTTGTGTTTTGCTGCTGATCTGCTGCGGGAGTCAGTTCCATTGTCTGTTGCATTATAGATCTCCCAGCACAGACGGCTCACCCGGGCGCAGTCTCACCATGGATCTGAGGAAGAGAAGAAGAAAAGGAAGATCCTGGCACGAAAGGTACATGTTTGTTGCTGGATCTCTATCCAGACTGTGATTGTGCAGCTTTTATGGACTACATGTCCCAGGATCCCCTGTGGCGTAGCTTTTGTGGGGGAGGCTAGGACTTACAGTAGCTGGAACACCACCATTTCTAAATGTAGAAAACACCCTGTTGGTTGGAGAAGTTAAAAGGAACAATGAACGGATAATTTCAAATAATGGTAAATGTTAAAATTGTCATTCATTTCCTTATTTGTTTTCCTGGGGGGACTGGAATAGGTTACCAACCATGTGAAAACCTGAGAAACTTCTGGAAATTCCAATTACACAAGCTGCACTGGTTGCTCCGGATTTTTCAAATAACCCGAGGCTGGGAGTTTAGTTCAAAGGCCACTGCTTCTCCCAGTAAGGGTGGTGGTACACGTGAAGATTCGGGGGAGATTAGTCCCCCACATATCTCACAACTTATCTTCTTTTGTTCGGGCGACTGATCTCCCCGAAATGCCTTCCCACCGGCAAGAATACTGTAAGGTTTACAACGGGGAACCGCTGTTACCGAGGATAGCACTCCATGGGGAGTGGATATGGTGGAAGCCATAGGTGGTGTAGCCATAGGTGATTGAAGGCAAAGACATGATGAATGTAAATTGTAGATTTAATGGCAGCCAGAACACAGAAAACAAAAAGGCAGGAACAGGCAAAAAAGGCTAATCAGGTTATCCACAAGGTGAGGGAAAAATGGGGAACATGGGAACAAAAGTTACTCACTCAGGAACAAAGTACAAGGTATTCAAAGACAAGGTTTCCAAGAATGAAGGTTTCCAGGTTTCGGATAACAAGGTTTTCAGGTCACAGGATTCAGGTCACAGGATTCAGGTCACAGGATTCAGGTCACAGGATTCAGAGAACGAGATTCAGAGAACGAGATTCAGAGAACGAGATTCAGAGAACGAGATTCAGAGAACGAGATTCAGAGAACGAGATTCAGAGAACGAGATTCAGATAACGAGATTGTGATAACGAGATTGTGATAACGAGATTCTGATTGAGGGCTTGAGAAAAGACCGAGAGTGGTCTGAAACGTTGCGGGGTGTTTGGGGTCAGAGCCTATGTCCCAATAAAGGCATTTTAAGATAATAAATCGCTGACTGGTGCCGTCAATTACTATATGTAACGAGATTCTGATAACGATTCGGGAACAAGATTCAGGTAACAGGATTCAGGTCAGGAACAAACAAATTACATTCAATGACTCAAAGCTCAGGGCGGGGTTTATAAAGGGAAGGTGATTAGGAATGGGAGACACATGAGGGTAAACGAGGTGGGTGGAAAACAGGGAGGAAATATACTGTGAACAGGCAGATAAACAGAAACATTAAACACGAGTTTAGGATCAGCCCCAAGTGGCTCACAAGGTAAATGCTGCAAGTGTCCAGAAGAGCACAACTAGAGTTCAAGTCCCAGGCTGATCCTGACAAATACGAATCACCGGCCTTATGGTATACGAATTGATTCGGATTTCCGAAGTCACCCGAAGTTTCCTTGTGAGGCAAGTTTGGGCGACTTCTGAAATGTATACCATCCTGCTGATTTGTTTTCTTGCCGACGGGAAGGCATTTTGGGAGATTAGTTGCCCGAAAGAAGAGAAGATATGTCGCTGGGCGATTAATCTCCCCCTGAATCTTCATGTGTGCCACCACCCTAAAGGTAAAGTATTCCTATTTAGATGATAGTTACCATCCAACCGTGCATTTGCAGAATGATGTGACATGATAACGTAACCCATTTGTTTATTTTTTGACATTTAGAAATCAAAGCGCACAAATTGTGACACTGGTGAGGAGCAGGCAATGAAGTCCAACAACTCAAATAATTCTGGTACGTGTGCCATCACCTTCTGTTTGGGCAATGCCAGGAGCTGAGCAAAAGGCATATTGTAACTATACCCAATGTATATACACATATGTATTCATGTTTTGCAGGTATCCCTTACGGTTCCTGCTGTTGTTATTATTGTTCATTGGCACAAGCAACTTCCCCTTTATTGTATCACTTGCTCGACCTGCTTTGTGTATTTGTTTATTTATTCCTTACTCTTTCTGTTTAACAGGTTCTGGGGCAAGTTCTCCTCTAACATCCCCTTCATCCCCGACGCCTCCTTGTACAGCAGGTTAGTATCGTCAGCTATTACCAGCTGAGAATTAAAGGATAAGTAAACCATTAAAATAAATGAATGTAAAACTGATGAGGGGGCTGTTCTAAGAAATTTTGCAATGTACATTCATTATTTATTTTGTTTTTATTCCAAGATACTAAGGGATACTTGTACTGTTAATATGAATGAATTGTGTTACAACTTTGCCACCTGCTGGTCAGTTTCCCACCAGTCTGACCAGCAAGTAGTCAAGGAAGTTATCATGCTGCTCTGATGTTCTTCTGTTTAGGAAAGATGTGAGAAAACTTTCTAATTTTATTCCTAAGCAGAAGAACATCAGCCTCTTTCTTTCTCCTGACAACTTCCTTGACTACTTGGTGGTCAGACTGGTGGGAAAATGACCAGCAGGTGGCGCTTTTTTAACACAATTCATTCATAGTAACAGTACATGTATCCCTTAATATCTTGGAATAAAAATAAAATAAATAATGAATGTACATTGCAAACGTTGAATAGCCCCCTCATCAGTTTTTTCATTCACTTATTTTAAAGGTTTACTTATCCTTTAAGGAAATATCTGGTTTACCATAATACTTGCTAGTTAATTGTTTGAGGTTGGGTTGGGTAGTGCCATCTACTGCTCCCCTATCCAGCCTTATTCTTATCCATCTTAAAGGGGCAGTAGACCTTTTCTTAAAGGTGTTGTTTACCTTTGTGTAAACTTTGTGTATGATGTAGAGCAGGGATCCCCAACCTTTTCAACCCGTGAGCAACATTCAGAAGTAAAAGGAGTTGGGGAGCAACACAAGCATGAAAAATAATTCTTGGGGTGCCATATAAGTGCTGTGATTGGCCATTTGGCAGCCCGTCATGTGGATTGTCAACCTACATTGAGACTCTGTTTGGCAGTGCACCTGGTTTTTATACAACCAAAACTTGCCTCCAAGCCTGGAATTCAAAAATAATCACCTGCTTTGAGGCCACTGGGAGCAACATCCAAGGGGTTGGGGAGCAACATGTTAATCACAAGCTACTGGTTGGGGATCACTGATGTAGAGAGGGATATTCTGAGACAATTTGCAATTCGTTTTCATTTTCTATTATTTGTTGTTTTTGAGTTATTAAGCTTTTTATTCAGCCGCTCTTCAGTTTGCAATTTTAGCAATCCGGTTGCTAGGGTAAAATTATCCTAACAACCCTGAATTGATTTGAATAAGAGACTGGAATATGAATAGGAGAGGCCTGAATAGAAAGACAAGTAATAAAAAGTAGCTCTAACAATAAATGTGTAGATTTACAGAGCATTTAATTTTAGATGGGGGTCAGTGACCCCCATTTAAAAGCTGGAAAGAGTCCAAAAAAGAAGGCAATTCATTTAAAAACTATACAAAATAAATAATGACAACCAATTGAAAGTTGCTTAGAACTGACTATTCAATAATATACTAAAAGTTAACTTAAAGGGGAACCACCCCGTTAACATGAGTAAAATAAATAGAACTTATGATGAAATGTATTCTGCCTGTTCTTTTCATTTAAGAAAAAATAATCTTTGTTTTATTATTATGATTATTATTAGGGTTTTTACAGTCACTACTCTCTGTAATTTTATACCTCTACTTTAACTAGAGATAATGAGCTCTGCATAAACATCCTTCTCCATATACCCCTTTGTAACTGTTTTGGCTTTCAAATAAGCCCATTATTGCAGGGGGGTTAATCTGTGCAATGAAAATCTAGTTGATTGCTTCTTTCCAGCTTTCAAATGGGGGTCACTGACCCCAGCAGCCACAAAACTATTGTTATTATTAATTTTTATTACTTATCTTTCTATTCAGGCCCTCTCCTATTTATTTCCAGTATCTCATTCAAGCCTTTGCCTGGTTTCTAGGGTAGTTTAGACCCTAGCAACTAGATAGGTGCTGAAGTTGCAAACTGGAGAGCTGCTGAGTAAAAAGCGATATAATGCAAAAACCACAATGAAGACCAATTGCATAGTGTCTCAAAATATCCCTCTTGGTGTCATACTAAACATTAATTTAAAGATAAACAACCCATTTACGCGGGCCACACGGGTACATAACCGTCGGTAGGTATGTGTGAGATTGTTCCAGTCTAAATGTTGGCATGTTCTATTACTGCTGAAATCCCAAACTCAGGCTTCTGACAGGTAAGTGCCATTGGATCAGAATACAGGCTTGGATCCAATGGGCATCATTCTATACCTGTTGCTGATTGGCGTTCTTCCCTCTGCCTCACTCAGGACTAATCCTTCTACCCACAGGCTTGTCATGCGCTGTCATTTGCCCTGGCCATGTCACGCTTGCTCTATGTTACACACATTATGACTTCTGCCTACTTACCTGCTGCTTGTTTTGTTGGGCAACTGCCAATTCGAAATTGACCGATATCAGCTTTTATTAGCCCACTAGATTTATATATTGGCAATAACTGTAAACCTGTCAATACCTTGTGCTTATTTCTGAAAGGCTTATTAGTCCTGTTACAGGTAAAATGCTAATGGCATTTTTGAAGAGAAATACACAGGGGTGTGACTATTTTTGTATTCATCATCAGAGTGGCCAGAGCAGTACCTTGTAGATGCTAATGGTGATATAAAGCTTATTTACTAGTAGGGTCATTTTCAACTTTAAATTTTTGTTTTCCCAGAACATTCCTTCTCTGTATATTTGTATTTATACATATGGGAGGAGGAGGTGCCATATTGATTCCCTTAGACAGTACAGTATGAGGGTATAGCTTATTGTGTGCCCAGAACATTCCTTCTCTGTATATTTGTATTTATACATATGGGAGGAGGAGGTGCCATATTGATTCCCTTAGACAGTACAGTATGAGGGTATAGCTTATTGTGTGCCCAGAACATTCCTTCTCTGTATATTTGTATTTATACATATGGGAGGAGGAGGTGCCATATTGATTCCCTTAGACAGTACAGTATGAGGGTATAGCTTATTGTGTGCCCAGAACATTCCTTCTCTGTATATTTGTATTTATACATATGGGAGGAGGAGGTGCCATATTGATTCCCTTAGACAGTACAGTATGAGGGTATAGCTTATTGTGTGCCCAGAACATTCCTTCTCTGTATATTTGTATTTATACATATGGGAGGAGGAGGTGCCATATTGATTCCCTTAGACAGTACAGTATGAGGGTATAGCTTATTGTGTGCCCAGAACATTCCTTCTCTGTATATTTGTATTTATACATATGGAAGGAGGTGCCATATTGATTCCCTTAGACAGTACAGTATGAGGGTATAGCTTATTGTGTGCCCAGAACATTCCTTCTCTGTATATTTGTATTTATACATATGGGAGGAGGAGGTGCCATATTGATTCCCTTAGACAGTACAGTATGAGGGTATAGCTTATTGTGTGCCTAGAACATTCCTTCTCTGTATACTTGTATTAATACATTTGGGAGGGAATTTTATTGAAAGTAAAAACTTTACAAAAGATATATCAACATTTCAGGAACAGAAAAACATCACATTATTAACCAATGAAAATCAGAAGAATCACAAATGAAAATGTATATTTACCCAGAATGCAACATTCTCTGCCTTTTGTTCAGTCTCTCTGGATTTAATGAAAGTAAGTTCCGTTACAATTGCCCCTGTGACCTGCCCCACCGCCTCTCTCTTCTGGCTGAGGATTAACTTGCAGCCCACGTGCCACAGATAATAGCGCATAACAGATATTATAATATACAGGGTTTCCGTATTCACTTCTCTCGCACTCTCATGCCCAACTGTCCTGTACACCATCTCCGTATAATTTATATAAGTATAATTTAAGTTCTCTAAGAAGCCCAACTGTAAGGATGCTGCCAGGGCAGATCTGAGACTTCGGTTAATGAAACAATGCAAGAAAAAGTTCTCCTGGGTCTCATCTGTGCCACAGCCCCATGGATATTCCCTATCCACTACACTCAGGTACCTAAGGTTCCCCCTCACAAACAGGTTCCCCTGGAGGGAGAGCCAATCATTATCCCTGAACTTCTTTTACTGTTGAGGAACTTAAGACTCAGAGACAGGATCTCACTTGTACAGTCTCTTAGAGTTTTAGCTTGAAACTTCCTCTAAGACCCACAAAGCTTCCAACTTTTCTTGGTGGACCAGAGAACTGGAGGTTTCTTATTATCTTCTGATGTCGTCCATTACCAAAGACTCCTCCTCTGGTCTAGACAGCACGATGGTCACATCATCTGCATAGACTACTAACTTAAAGGGCTGACCCAAGAGAAACAAGAACACCCTCCAAACCACTGTGCTGTAAACCTGAGCAAACACATACAAGAGTGGACTGAGCAGGCACCCCTTTCTTACCTCTGCTCCCACATCAATGTCTTTGCCTCTCCAACCATTAATTCAATTTATATTCTACAAATTTAGTAACCATCTGACAAACTGACAAAGAATGCCGTATTTCAGCAAAGTAGCCCATTGGTATTCATGATTAACGCTATCAAAAGCCTTTGCTTGGTCCAAGGTCAATAGCAACTTTCCCATTTCTGGACTTTGCACCTCTCTACAGCATCTCTTATATTAAGGACTGCAACGAAAATGCTATGTTTTTTCCACCATACAGTCTAAAAAGAAGACAGTGCCTGCAAACTTAGCCTGGAAAAGAGAATCCTTGTAAGAATCTTTGTGTCCGTGTTGAGAAGGGTAATGGGCCTCCAATTCTCAACATGCTTCAAGTCCTTTCTCTTTGAAAGCAGGATCAATGAAGAGCATCCTATAGATGGAGGAAGACTACCCCTCTCCAAACTCTCAGTGAAGACTTCAACAAGAATAGGAGCGAGTCTGTCTTTAAATCTTTAGTAAAACTCTGCTGTCAGACGATTGGGCCCTGGGGCCTTTTTACCTTGCTGTCTATGGTCTGTCTCACCTCTTCCAGTGTTATTTCTGCTTTCAAAGGGGAAAAGTGCAAATGATCAGTATTAGGGCCTGGGGTCGCCTTCAATAAAGCCTCAGTCTTTTCCCAAATGCTTTCCCTGAAAAGTGGAACATAATAAGATCTAATGATTTCTAAAATCCCTCCTTGAAACATGAAAATGACCCTGGGAGTCGTAAAGACTCTCAACCAGCTTTTTCTTAACAAACTCTTGAAAAAGAAGCCCCATAATCCCTTTCTTGGACCAAAGATTTGTACCAGCTGTACTGATGTTGCCTGATCGGGTATTTGAGTCGGTTTCGCTTTGCCCCTCTCCCCTTTCTGAAATGCAGACCTCTAGCTCCTGTTTCAAAGACTGGAACCTGCTTTCCTTCTCCCTCCCTTTTCTATAAGAGATAGACTTGAAAAAGGGCTGTGTCCCACCATACAGATAGAGAATCATACAGCTCAACCTTCAATAGCTGCACCAGCAACAGATCCTCAAATGTTCTATGTGCTCTCCCTCCAGGGAACCAACATCAAGTCTCCATAAACCCCTCCCAATCTTGGGCTGGTTCTGGATACAGTAGTGACAGTACCAAGCGATCAGAGAACTCACCCCCTTCTCACAGACTTCTGTAAAGGATTCACCTTTCTTAACAAAAAAACATATTGATCCTGCTGCTTTTCTGCCCACAGAAATGAGTGTGTTTGCTCATTCTAACCCCCCATGTGGCCACATCTTCTAAACCCGCATCCCCAACCAACTTGTTCAGAAAAGAAACATCGTATTTGCAGAACCTGCCAGTCTTGTCTTCTGCCCTCAGGTCTTGGTTAAAGTCCCCCAGTAAAAATGACAGGACACAAGGTATTCAGATACTGCTTGATCTCCAACAGGACTTCCCTTCTCTCTGAGGGTCCCTGGGGCCATACACATTGATCAACCTGATCAGTTTCCCATGCAGCACAATGTCAAGCATCAAGCAAGACCAACCTGTGTTTTCTATGATTTTTTTTAATTTCCAAGCCCTGGGCATTTTTGAAAAGAATTCCCACCCCTGCTGCCGGCTCCTCAGCAATAGACCAAAATGAGGGCTTGTGCCACCAATCTCTCTTGCCTCTCACTTGCAAGAAAAGGTTTTCAGCCTCTGCCCTCCTAAAAAAATCAAAGGCCAAAAACCTGGTCTTCCTGTTCTCTATGTTACAAACATTGGCTGTAAGAAATCCATCATTCAATCCTGTTTTGTTTCTGCCTGGCACCACCACTTTCATCACCCTCCTTTTCACCTGGAATTTTGGGGTACTCTCCTCACCCTCCAGGTCTAACTCAACATCCTCCTCTATGGACTCCCATTCCCCATTATCTTTTCCCCCTTTTCTCTTTCTTTTTCCAAGGCCCTAGCCTTCCGCTTCTCTCCCTTTTCTTTCTCTCTCAGCCTCTCCTCTTCCTCAGCCAGATCTCCTCCCCATATCTTACCATCTGGCATAGCACATAGTAGTATCTTTTTATTTGAATAGGATAATAATTTGTTTTACTAATATATTGAACACTAGTTGTTCTTGGTCCCTTTCCATCCCTCGATCCAAGCAAAGGCGAGGCTTAAGGCTTTTACAGTCGTGCCTGATTTAGTGATAGAATATTCTATATTTCTGTATGTCAGACCCTGGCTATTTGGAGGGCTGTGCATTGTGCAATCACTAGGGGGTGATGTTGCAAAGTAGTCAGGGTTTGTGGTTGCTCACACTATAAATCTTGATTCGCTTGCCCTAGTTGTGTATATTAAGAAATTAGGACAGGACTTTTTAGTGAATGAGGCAGTGATCAGCCAGTTGCTGATTGACTCATCACAACTTGCCCCCTGATGATTTAGCCACACCCCAAAGGGGCACCAGCCCCGCCTCCACTGTCATCTGCCAGACTCCTGAGCCATAAAAGGTGGTCAGAACCTGCTCTGTTTTATTGTTCCCTTCGTATCCTCCCTCGCGGCCCCATGTATGTTCTGGTTCAGGGAAACTATAACCTCAGAAGGAATTGGCAACCAGCAAAATAAGTGCCCTATTAAAGACTTTCATCATATCGACAGATACATATCCGTAAATACTGCTCTTTCATAGCTTTTCCCTTGACCCCCCATTTTGTGAGGATCTGTGTGCTCCCTGCAGTATTTCCTGTCAGGTGATCTCTAACTGTTACAGGAAGTGGGAGTCCATGCAGTGGGTGACATTAGCTAGCAAGTATGCATGCCCTGGGTTTGTGTGTGAGCGCAGTGGCCCATAGCAGCCAGAGATTTTATATTTGTTACTATCCAGTGACACGTATTACTAAGAAAGTATATTTATCCTGAAAAGGCATGGGTTGTGGTTGTATCTGGGATACCAAATTCTCCATGAGTGACTCTTCTGATTACTGAACTAAATGTCAACCCTAATTTGCATTGCAAAAACTTTGACTTGTCACCACTCTAATCAGGGGCTTGGATCGGTCATGCGAACACTTAGGGCAGAGACACACTCTCAGATTCGGGAAGATTAGTCGCCCGTCGACAAGTCTCCTCTTCTTCAGAGCGACTAATCTCCCCGAACTGCATCCCCTCCAGCTAGAATGTAAATCGGCGGCGATATGGCACTCGGATCGATTTGTTTTCCAAAGTCGCTCAAAGTTTCCTCGTAATGCAACTTCAGAAAACGAAGCGATCGATTGCCATTCCACCGCCAATTTACATTCTAGCAGCAGGGAGGCAGTTTGGGGAGATTAGTCACCCTGAAGAACAGGAGATTTGTCGCTAGCCAAGTAATCTCCCCCAATCTGAGCGTGTTTCTGCCGTTACAGTTTGGCCAAACCGGAATGTTGCGTCGAGTGTCCTGGATTCCAACCTGGAGCCTGAATTATCCTCCTATCCCCCAAAACTCCCAGTATCCTACTGCCAGCCAGAGTTGGGAGTTGCATTGTGATTACAGAGGCAGCAGGTTGCCCATTATACATATTGCTTGCCATGAGCTGTTCCAGCATGCCGCCGCCTTTCCAGCTGCCCAGAATCCATGTCTGCTCTATCCACCATTGCACAATCTGCAGCTTATGTTCGCCATTTCGTCGCTGCGTAATTCAAAGGCTTTTCCATGCAAAAATCTCCATTGGCGTCAATGTGGATTTTTAAAATGTAGCCGCAAATGAATGTTTAAATAATGTAAATTCTCTTCTTAGATGATGAGAGGCCATTGGAAAACTTTGTTATTGACCAAATGCTGGGTTACTGCCCATGGGCCATAAATAATGTCTTACCCCACACCACAACCATTCTGTTCTCAGCAACTGGAAATAATTACACCTGTCTGATGTCTGTGTCCTGCTGCTTGTTGTTCCTAGCGCTATGTACAGAGGGGCCAGGGAAGGAGCTGCCATGTGAGCACAATGGGAAAAGGAAATTCAGTTGCCTTGTTGTATAACTAATGCTCCCAGAATTCTCTAGGCTGGAGTATTTGCATTTTAATAGGTGACATATACCCAAGGGCACTTAGATCTTACAATTAGCCATTCTGTTTGATATTCAAGTTATCCAGTAACTACTGCCCCAATGGCACCCCTTTGCACGCACCCCATCCTGCACATGATAGAACAAAGCACCTCCTGGCTGCACTTCAGCTGCACTGACGGGGTCCCAGTGGGCCCTATGGGGCTGAGACCCTGGGACAGTTGCACCCCACTTGTAGATTCATTACTGAATGTAGTGGGTGGTTCTCGCTTATGCAGTTTGCTTGGGGTAGGAGCAATGTTCCCTTTAATTCCGTGTAGGCACAGTCTGGTAACTTGTTAGTGGAGAACCTGGTGGAGGGGACATTGGGTGGGAGCAGTCATTAGCCCTTATTAGTACAATCGAGCTGACAAGATAAATACTCCAGAACAGATCTTTTGGGCAGAACAAGAACAAATCATTAATTATTAGTGTAAATATTGATAATAATATTGTTTAATCTCCTGGCTTTCCTTTTTTGCCCATTCTTTCTTGTTCCATGTGTGCTTCACTATTGACTCCGTGAGCTTGATCCCAGCAGCACAAGTCCTGACTTTTTATCTTTCAACCTCTGCGATTGAGAGATTCCCTCTAAATTCTCAATAGAACAAGGCCCTGGAAAGGTTGTCCTTCTCTTCTCTTGTTCTTCATGAAATTCAGCCCCAACAATGTCTCCCTTATCCGCAGTCTACACCATGCAATATGTCACTAATAATTTCACACCTGGGATCTGTAATTCTGTGTACTTGCTACTTCTGGGCTGCTCTCTTATTCATGTTCAGCCCCACCTTCTGCCTGACAATGGGAAAGAGAGCAGCCCTAGAGTATAAAGTACATATAATTAGTACTCTGAACCCAGGTTATTCTGGGGAATAATGGGCTCCAGGTTTCACCGTAAGTGGACCTTTTTATGGTGCATGTGCACAGACAGATCAGTAACAAAGGGTATTTCTGAGCTGTTCAGGAGCAATTCAGGCCATTCAGAAGAGGGGGGGACAGGGGTGGTAAACAGCTAAAAATAATAATTACAGAATTGCCCAGATGGTGGGCAATGAACATTAACATGGTGTATATTTGTAAATCTTTCAAACAATAGTTGGAAAACAAGAATGGAATTGGCCCCTGTTGAAATTTATTTATTAAGGTCGGGCACTGATGTTGGGGATCAGACTCACAGTTGAGGTTCCAATTCATCCCACAGGGGTTCAGTTGGGTTGCCCCCTCCTCTTTGCTGCTATAACTGCCCCGGTGCTTCTGGGAAGGTTCCCACTAGATGTTGGAACATTGTTGCTGGGAGTTGTTTCCATTTAGCCACAAGAGTGAGGTTGGGGATCAGACTCACAGTCGGGGGTTCCATCTCATAGGGGTTCATTTGGGTTGAGGACTTTGTGCAGTCAGGTTCTTCCCATCTCGGCAAACCCATTCTGTACTGACCTGGCTCTGTGCATGGGGGACATTATTGTGCTGAAACAGGAAAGGGCCCCCAAACTGTTACATAAAGTAGGAAGCACGGAAATATCAGGAATGTCATTGTACCCTGTAGACTGAAGGCTTCACTGTAACCAGGAGCCCAAGCCATGGAAACAGCCCGAGCTCATGATACCTCCTTCAGCAAGGTGTAATGTTGGCATTATGCATTCAGGCAGGTAGGGTTCTCCTGGCATCTGCCCAACCCACACTTTTTCATCAAACTGCCAGATGGTGAAATGCCATTTATTCCTCCAGCGGACACGTTCCCTTTGCTCCAGAACCCAATGGCAATGCCCTTTATCCCACTCCTGCTGACGCTTGTCATTGCATGTTACGTTACTGCTGATCCCCTATCATTCTTGTGCTGACATTGCTTCTGGTGACAGTTTGGGTCTCAGCAGTTAGTTCTCCGCCTGAGAACATGGCATTTCAGATGGAAAGACTGGAAAATGTGTAGTGCAATATGTCAGGATTAGCATTGGTGTATTTATATATGAAAATGTTTCCTGGTAGGGCTTTTGGGGGAAGTTTATGAACATGCTAAACCTAATATAGAGGGTGAAGCTATGGTTATATAATAGATTCAAGAACAAAACCGAGAAATCCCCCTTGTGACAATGTGAAAGTTTCCAGTGTAAGTCAGCCCTGAACGTTACAGGCATATAACACTGTGTGTATTCATGCTGTCAGTTTGTCTCTAATAAATAATGATCTCTGTGCTTTTCTCTCCCCCCCCCCTCGGCTGTCTCCGCGTAGAGCATGCATCATTTTGAACGTGAATTTTCGGTAATGTAAGCTAACACTCTGTTGTCTGTTCATTAAAGATGCACCTGGTTGAGGTGGTGCTGCCAGACTCCTTGAGGCCGCACTGCTTTAAATGTAAAGAAAAAGTCTTATTTGTAGCGATGCACCAAATCAATAATTCAGTTTGAGATGCAGCCGAATCCAAGTGCGGGGGAATCCCAGAACTAGGACAAACCAAATCCAAACCCTATAAAATGTGAAAAACTTGCCTCCCACTTTGTGGGACACCTTATTTCATATGTACTGCACGCGTGTTGGCAGTTGTTGCTCACAGTGAGTGTTCGGATTTAATTCCGTATTTGGCTGGATCCAGTGCAAAAAATTTGGGACTCAAAGTCAAATCCAAAATCAATAAGTTTGGTGCATCCCTGCTTATTAGCAGACATGGAATCGTGTATCATCTGGTTAGGCTTGTTCAGATGTTTTCAGTGCAGCTCTGAGAGAACTCAGATGAGCCGGACACTTTGGGCAGAACATGGATGGCCAGATGGGGTAATGATCTGCTCATTTGCTGAGGCAGACAGACAGAACTCAGGGACAAACAGAGAACTCGTCTTACTCGTAATCGTAGTGGAAATCCTTAATCTGACGTGCACTATGGGTAATTATTATTATTCTACGGCAGTGTATAGAGATTATACAACAGTCCCTGCCCCAGTGAAGGTCTCTTTTACATTTACACACACTAGGGCCAATTGTATCAGGAGCCAATGAAGCTCCCTGTATGTATCTGGAGTGTAGAAGGAAACCGGGGTACCCAGAGGCGCCTATAATATCCAAGTGCTGCAAGAAAATAGAACTTACCACTGCTCCGCAATCTATTCAAGCCTTGATCACGTTACATTTTCCTTCAATTTACAATTTAAATTCTACAAAACAAATATTTATTTAATGTTTCAATGTTGGTATGCCATATTGTTACTTAAGCATTGTGCTGTATATACGACAGCCCTTCTGATTCCAACCACTGTCACAGGAATTGGCCTTTTTCAGCAGGATTTGACTGAATTCAAGTGCCCGGCCCAACCGAAATCCTTATAATTATAGCTAGAATCTCAGCTGCCATAAAGCAGGACAGGACTGCTGCTTACAATGGGGATCAGATAGGATCTGTGCAGCCACTGGGACAGAATGTTCTGTTATACAGATAGCTAGAATCTCAGCTGCCATAAAGCAGGACAGGACTGCTGCTTACAATGGGGATCAGATAGGATCTGTGCAGCCACTGGGACAGAATGTTCTGTTATACAGATAGCTAGAATCTCAGCTGCCATAAAGCAGGACAGGACTGCTGCTTACAATGGGGATCAGATAGGATCTGTGCAGCCACTGGGACAGAATGTTCTGTTATACAGATAGCTAGAATCTCAGCTGCCATAAAGCAGGACAGGACTGCTGCTTACAATGGGGATCAGATAGGATCTGTGCAGCCACTGGGACAGAATGCTCTGTTATACAGATAGCTAGAATCTCAGCTGCCATAAAGCAGGACCGGAATTGTTGTTAGTTGGTGGGAAGGAAGTAGAAGTAGTCACATGAGTATAAATATGCGTATAATATACAGTAATAGCAGGAATGTGATGCCCAATAAACATTTTCCCATTTCCCAACCTTTTTATTCTGATGACTGTGTCCCTATAACCACTGGATTATACTTCTCCATGAAAGCACAAATGCACCTGTATACAGTCATACGAAAAAGTTTGGGAACCCCTCTTAAATCTTTGGAGTTTTGTTTATCATTGGCTGAGCTTTCAAAGTAGCAACTTCCTTTTAATATATAACTTGCCTTATGGAAACAGTAGTATTTCAGCAGTGACATAAAGTTTATTGGATTAACATAAAATATACAATGTGCATCATAACAAAATTAGACAGGTGCATAAATGTGGGCACCCCAACAGACATATAAAATCAATACTTAGTTACAAATGTAACAGCCTCTAGACGCCTCCTATAGCCTTTGATGAGTGTCTGGATTCTGGATGTGGTTATTTCTGACCATTGGTCCATACAAAATCTCTCCAGTTCAGTTAAATTTGATGGCTGCCGAGCATGGACAGTCTGCTTCAGATCATCCCATAGATTTTCCATGATATTCAAGTCGGGGGACTCCAGAATATTGGACTTGTCCCTCTGCATAAATGCCTTTGTAGATTTCCAAGTGAGTTTAGGGTCATTGTCTTGTTGGAATATCCAACCCCTGCAGCGGAACTTCAACTTTGTGACTGATGCTTGAACATTATCCTGAAGAATTTGTTGATATTGGGTTGAATTCATCCGACCCTGGACTTTAACAAGGGCCCCAGTAGTCCCTGAACTAGCCACACAGCCCCTGAACTAGTCACACAGCCCCTGAACTAGCCACACAGCCCCACAGCATGATGGGACCTCCACCAAATGTGACAGTCGGTAGCAGGTGTTTTTCTTGGAATGCCGTGTTCTTCTTCCGACCTGCAAAGCGCTTTTTGTTATGACCAAATAACTCAATTTTTGTCTCATCAGTCCAAAGCACTTTGTTCCAAAACAACAGTGTCTTGTCTAAATGAGCTAAAAAAGTGACTGTGTTTGTGTGAGTGCAGAAAGGGCTTCTCATGTCCCTGCCATACACATGTTCTTTGTGCAAATTGTGCTGAATTGTAGAACGATGTACAGATACACCTGCATCTGCAGCAAGATGTTCTTGCAGGTCTTTGGAGATGATCTTTGGGTTGTCTGTAACATTCCCACAATCCTCCGCATATGTCTCCCCTGTATTTTTCTTGGCCTGCCAGACCTGGGTTTTACAGCAACTGTGCCTGTGGCCTTCCATTTCCTCATTACATTCCTTACAGTTGGAACTGACAGTTTAAACCTCTGAGATATCTTTTTGTAGCCTTCCCCTAAACCATGATACTGAACAATCTTTGTTTTCAGATCTTTTGAGAGTTGCTTTGAGGATCCCATGCTGTCACTCTTCAGAGGAGAGTCAAACAGAAGCACAACTTGCAATTGGTCACCTTAAATACTTTTTTTTTATGATTGGACACACCTGCCTATGAAGTTCAAGGCTTAACGAGCTAATCCAACCAATTTGGTGTTGCCAGTAATCAGTATTGAGCAGTTACAGGCATTCAAATTAGCAAAATTACAAGGGTACCCATATTTTTGCACAGCCAGTTTTTCACATTTGATATAATTTCATACAACTGAATACTGCTTCACTAAAAATCTTTGTTCAGAAAACACCCCAGTACTCGGATGTTCCTGGAAAATGAAAGACATACCACTGGTATCTTTTTTGTTGAAAGTGGAGTAAATTATTATGCAGGCTGAGAGGGGTTCCCAAACTTTTTCATATGACTAAAGCTGGCCATAGATGTTGAGATTTTTAAAAGATCAGATCCTGATCGTGAGACCACGATCTTCTCAGAACGATCGTACGATCGTACGAATCTACCATCAACTAAAAAGACCAATTTACCAGGAAAACAAAGGGGAGCTGCCTGCTTGGCCCTGCAAACATAGAGAGATTGCACTGGGACCGACAAAGATTTTTAGACCTGGCCGATCAATTTCCCGACAGATGTCGGCCGAAAAATCGTAAGATGTACGATCGTTCGAATACCACTAACCGCACGATAATTTCGAAGGATCGGTCGGGCTTCCCTAAAATCGGTCGTTCGGCAAGAAGAATCGTCGCGTCTATGGGGACCATTACTTTTTAAAATTAAAAATCAAATGTCCCAAACTTCTCAACTTTACTAAACACTGTACGTTGCTTTCTGACACAAACACAACTTTATGCGCACGGCACAGACATTTAATTGCAGCCCTTGTTAGAGAGGCACAAATCATGTGACTTTATTTTCAGGTCTGTTAATTGGCTGCATTTTACTACCAGGTCACAACCACCAGGAAGAGAAAGGGACAGACAGACACTGCTGTTGAGAACAGTTATATCCAGTTGCCTTTATGTGCCTGACACGTGTATCTAGAATCCTTGCTGTAAAGCAGGGCTGCACTGCTGTTCTTTGCCAGAAAGGAAGTAAAGTCTGAGCAGCTGTGGTTGTGTTTGGCTCAATACATCTGGTTGAAGCTTTCCTTTGTCTTACAGCAAAACTGCTGCACAAATTAACATTGTGGAATAATACAGTGAATAAAGTACCCCCTCTTGTAAAATATAAGGATATTCTAAGTTACTGAGGAGTTTCATGACCATATAAAAGTACGAGGCCGAAGGCCATGGAACTCCGAGGTAACTTCTAATATCCTCATATTTTACAACTGGGGGCACTTTATTTATTATAATACACACATTTCAGTGAGTCATGTGACAGAAATGACATCAGAACTCACCGTTTATAACTGATGACATCAGAACTCACCGTTTATAAGGATATCATTTACAAGATATTTATGGCTTTTGTGTATTATATAATTATCATGACTTTACGGCTGTAGCTGATCTAAAGTGACTGCCTTGGTTGGGCCCTTGGATGCCCCAGTCCACTCTCATATAAGGGAACCATTGTGCCCAAGACACATGTGATCAGTGTCGGATACCAGGAAAATTCCCTCTGGGCCCAGGAGTCAGTGGGCTCTTTTGCTTCTAATATTTTGGCCAATTTGGTCATTCCCTTTTTCTTTGTGGGGAAATAATGGAAGGACAGAGTATAAATAATAAAAGAGGTTGAGTGAGGAGAGGAGGAATAATAGTTTGGAAAGTGGGGCAACGGTCTAAGGTTTTCTGGTGGGCCCTGGCACCCCAGTCTGACACTAATGGGCAGATTTATCAATAGTCGAATTTCTATGAATTTGTTTTTTTGTACTCTAATAAATTTGAATTTACACTCAATTTGAATGGGAGGTTATATAAAGGGATACTGTCATGGGAAAACATGTTTTTTTTCCGTTTCTCAAAAGAGCAAACAGATTTTTCAATATTTCATTTTGAAATCTGACACAGGGCTAGACATATTGTCAATTTCCCAGCTGCCCACAGTCATGTGACTTGTGCTCTGATAAACTTCAGTCACTCTTTACTGCTGTACTGCAAGTTGGAGTGATATCACCTCTCCTCCAGCAGCCTAACAACAGAACAATGGGAAGGTAACCAGATAGCATCTCCCTGACACAAAATAACAGCTGCCTGGTAGATCTAAGAACAGCACCCAATAGTAAACTCCAGGTCCCACTGAGACACATTCCGTTACATTGAGTAGGAGAAACAACAGCCTGCCAGAAAGCAGTTCCATCCTAAAGTGCAGGCAAAAGTCACATGACTGGGGGCAGCTGGGAAACAATCGAATTTTCGAAAATTCAAATTTACTATTCGACCCTTAATAAATCTGCCCCTAAATGTGATGGTGACAGACTAAAGCAGAACCACACTGGTTGCCCCTCTAACACAGCACAGCAAGGGGCACCTTGACCTGAGCCCAGTTCTTTCTAATCAGGGATGCACCGAATCCAGGACTCGGTTCGGAATTTGGCCTTTTTCAGCAGGATTCGGATTCGGCCGAATCCTTCTGCCCGGCCAAACCGAATCCTAATTTGAATATGCAAATTAGGGGTGGGGAGGTAAATCTCGTGGCGTTTTGGAAATAAAAAATGCTTTCCACTTCCCACCCCTAATTTGCATATGCAAATTCGGGTTCGGTATTCGGCTGAATCTTTCACAAAGGATTTGGGGGTTCGGCCGAATCCAAAATAGCCTCTGTGCCTGTTGGCTGGTATATTGCTTGTAGCATTGTTGTGGGAACGACTAATGAAATTTTCTTTGCACAGGGGTCTCAACTGCTCCGATACCAGCGCCACCACCTCCTCCTGCTCCGCCTCCTCCTCCAGCAGCCGCCGCCCCCCCATCATCAGCTCCTGCCGCTACGTCTGTGAATGGAACAGAGCGAGGAGCTTTACTCAGTTCTATTCAGAACTTCAGGAAGGGGGGGCTGAAGAAAACCACCACCAACGACCACAGCACCCCACGGACCAGCTGAGCGTCTATCAGAAAAGTGCAGTTTGTACTTGCTACAAGTTTCAACACTTTTTTTTTTCTCTTTTAAACTTATCGCCGGTCCCTAAAGGAGTCCAGGCTGTTTTATAGGACAGTGATTCTCTTATTGGGCCCCGGGGCCAGGGGGGATAGACGCTAATCATGAGAAAGTACCAATGGCAGGTATGAATGCGGAGTCCCTCCATAGATATGTATAATTGCTGAGGAATGCCCCTCCTCTGTCGCACCGTGATTGGCCACAAAGTGGAGCTGCAATTGGGGTTTTCTTTAACACGTGCCTAATGCAAATCATCTCTGCGGGTTTGTATGGGACCTTTCACCTGTGACTGTTCTGTAGTGGAGGTGTCCCTTAATGGAGAACTAACGTCTAACTAAAGAAGTAGCTAGAAATGTTGTACATGATGTTTTGTGCTTCTGTACCAGCCCAAGGCAATCACAGCCCTTTAGCAGTAAAGATCTGTGTCTCCAAAGATGCCCCAGTAGCTCCCCATCTTCTTTTCTGCTGATTCACTGCACATGCTCTGTGCTGCTGTCACTTACTGAGCTTAGGGAGCCACTCACAATATACAGTACACATAGAATAGAAATGTCACAATATAAGGCTGATTAGTAATTAATACACATAATTACTACATGGCAGCACAGAAACCAGTGCAATTAGCATCAGAATTGAATAATCAGCAAACCTGTAGCATCAGCTTATATTACAGCCAGGGAAGCTCATTTTCTGCTGGATAATTAGTGACGAGCCCTAAGCTTAGCTTCTCAACAGCCAATCAGAGCCCACTGAGCATGTGAGTGTCACAGACACTTTCCAAGATGGTGACCCCCTGTGACAAGTTTGAAGTCCTGGATCATTGCTGCTATTGACAAGCTCAAACTTTAGCCTCGTGCAATAAGTTCACTATAGAAAATAGGCCATTTTTAGCCACATTCATTTTTAGGGTTTAGTTCTCCTTTAAGGTAATTAAAGGCACCTATTTTAGCATTTAATTTTACTCTTGTTTCCTCTGGTCAGTCGTTTGGAAAATGGAAATATACTCAAGTGAATCTATAAAAAAAGTGGTATTGGGCAGAGAGCTGTCAAACTGGACTGGATGTGGCCCTCTGAGTAGACCCGTCTCAAGGGCCCCTATTTATCTGTATGGAGATCATGATAATCTGGCCCATGAGCATGTCGGATGTCAAACAGAATGCCTAGGAATGGCAGCTCCCATGTTCAGTCCATACAGGTTACATCTAAGGGAGAATGAATCCTTATTTTAAACAAAGTATCATTTGCTTTAGCACAAAACGAATTCCCAAAGTTCAGTGATATTTAGGGGGAGCCCTCCAGCTGTTCAGCCCAAGGATGCCGTGAGTGTGACATTTCTCTTTAAGGGGTTTTAGTAGTTATGATTATAATGTCCGTATTTTACTCTGCCTTTAACCTATCCGGCATTCATTCTACCCCTCCTATCACACTGGGGCTCATTTATAAACACTGGGCAAATTTGCACCTGGGCAGTAACCCATGACAACCAATCAGATGATTACTTTCAGTGTTCAACTTGCAGCTAATCCCTGATTGGTCGCTATAGGTTACCGCCCAGGTGCAAATTTGCCCCTTGTTTATAAATGAGCCCCACTGTGTATACAAATAATATAGGCAACCTCAGCTGCAGGAAAAACTACAACTCCCAGCATGCCTCTGGCCAGGGTCTAGTTGTATAAACGAGCCCCACTGTGTATACAATAATATAGGCAACCTCAGCTGCAGGAAAAACTACAACTCCCAGCATGCCTCTGGGCAGGGTCTAGTTGTATAAATGAGCCCCACTGTGTATACAATAATATAGGCAAACTCAGCTGCAGGAAAAACTACAACTCCCAGCATGCCTTTGGCCAGGGTCTAGTTGTATAAACGAGCCCCACTGTGTATACAATAATATAGGCAACCTCAGCTGCAGGAAAAACTACAACTCCCAGCATGCCTCTGGCCAGGGTCTAGTTGTTGCTCTCATAGGTTATAATGAAAGAACGTTCACGCACTTACCCATAATAGAATCGGTGAAGGCTGAACAAGTTGATAGGGAGGAACATTTGTGCCCAATTATAAAACATACAGCAGGGCTCATGTATGGTGCAGACTACATTTCCCACAATCCTCGTTCACGGCAGCCCATAGCTTTGCCACTACAGAATAATGTGTTTAAAGCTACATTGAATTGAAGGGGGTGTTTACATTTGCTTTGTCCATTACCAATAATCCAGGGAACACTGCACGGGGCTGAGATCTTTTATTTCACCTTTTGTTTTGCACTTTAACCTGCTGTACAGGAGGCAGAGGGAATGTTGTGTATATTTGTCTCCGGGGTCTCTCATACAATGTATATTCTGTCATATTTTTATTAAAATAATCAACCCTTGTGCCTGCACTTTCATTGGAACAGGAATAAAACGTGGTGTTCAGAATAATAGCAGTGTGTGTGTGATACAAAGGAAAGCAACACAAACCTCTTTCACTTGATCCAGTCAATGAGTTGGGAAAGAACAATGAGGGACTAATATTCACTTTCTCTAAAGGAATAAAACACATTTCAGCCATTTTTCTTCCTGGTTTGATTTGGAATAGAAGGTGCAGTGTTCCCAATGTATTTGTCTGGATGGAAATAAAACCTATTATAAGGATTTTGAGTTTTATTTCCTTTTTTTTTTTTTTTTTTTTTAAACACACTGTTATTATTCTGAACACGTCTGTATGTTATAGATGGATCTACTCTGAGAAAGTGTTTCACTTCCTTTATTATTATGGGCATTAAAGGACAACTAAACCCTAAATCTAAAAACAGACAATGTATTCCTTGTTGATCCGCTAGTTTCAATTGGTCCAATTTTTTAAGACTCGTCGACAGTTGCTGGAGTAGCCACCTCCATGTAGTATCATATCCAGAAAAAGTAGGAACTGGAGAGCCTTCCAATGTAGTTAATATTTATTTATTAAAGCACTATATGTTTTGGACTGCAACGGTCCTTCAACATGTACCCAAGGACGGACCTTTGTGGTCCGAAACATGTAGTGCTTTAATAAAGAAATATTTACTACATTGGAAGGCTATCCAGTTCCTAAATTTAAAAACCCCTACCCTACATAGACCCCCCCTCCCCCAGCCTAAGTGTTACCCGGGCAAATGCCCCTAACGTTTTACTTACCCCTCAGTGCAGATTCAGCCATCAGGGTTCACGGGCGCCATCTTCAGAAATCTTCGGAATGAGACTGGCGCTTCGGCAATTTACGTGAGTTTCGACGCATGCGCAGTTGTCGCAAAACAGAAAATTGCTCCAACTGCGCATGCACCGCCACGCCAGTCTCATTCCGAACAGAAGAAGATGGCGCCCGTGAACTCTGATGGCTGAATCTGCACCGAGGGGTAAGTAAAACTTTAGGGGCATTTGCCTGGGGTAACACTTAGGCTTGGGGGAGGAGGGAGGGAGGTCTATGTAGGGTAGGGGGTAGCGTATTTTTTTACTTTACAGTTGAATTCTCCTTTAAGGAAGGCTTTCTGGTTGTCAGAATCACAGGCTCTGGCAACCAAAAGTATGGACTCTACGATTTACATTTCAGGATTATTAGGGGCAGATTTATCAAAGGTCGAAGTGAAATTTCAAATTAAAAAAACAAAAATCGAATTTCAAGCTAATATTTGTGTACTTTGACTAGGGAATATTGCAAATTCAATTTGAATTTTAAAATTCTAAATTTATCATGTACTGTCTTTTTAAAAATTTGACTTCAACCATTCGCCATCTAAAACCTGCTGAATTGCTGTTTTAGCCTATGGGGGACCTCCTAGAACCCACTTCGAGTCAATTGGTGGAAAAATGGTATGATCCGAATGCGCTATTACTTCGATTTGTACGATTCGAATTCAATCGAAAACAGCCGGAAAAAAAAAAAAACACTCCGATTTAATTTTGGTTGGTCTTTTTGAATTTCTACATTTTTCAAATTCGACCCTTGATAAATCTGCCCTTTAGTATATTGCTTACCGCTCCCCTATTCATCTTCCATTGTGACTTGTGAGTGCTGCTTGGTCGCCAGCTGTTGGCACTAGAAACTTCTCCAAAACAAGTGTCAATAATACGCATGGGAACAAAGGCCAATTGCAAATTATCTTTAAAATACAGGTATGGGAACGCTCAGTACATTGGGTTTTGCAAATAACAGATCTTTCTGTAATTTGGATCATCATAACTTAAAAGAACAGTAACACCAAAAATGTAACTGAAATATAACTTCCTGTTCCCCTGCACAAGTACAACTGGTGTGTCTGCTTTAGAAACACTACTGTGTTTTATATAAACAAGGGATGCACCGAATCCACCTTTTTGGATTTGGCCGAACCCCTGAATCATAATCTGCATATGCAAATTAGGGGTGGGAAGGGGAAGACATTTTTACTTCCGTGTTTTGTGACAAAAAGTCACACGATTTCCCTCCACTAATTTACTTTGGAAATTAGGTTTCGTTTTGTCCAGGCAGAAGGATTCGGCCAAATCTGAATCCTGCTGAAAAAAGGCCGAATCCCGGATTCGGTGCATCCCTAATATAAACAAGTTTTTGTTTAGCTATGGGGACGTCCATTCAAAGCACAGGTTACATAGCAAATAACAGATACACTGCAGAAAACCATTGTATTCTATTACAGAGCTTATCTGTCATCTGCTAAGTAACCTGAACCTTTTCTCCTTTATCTGAATGGCCGCCCCCATGGCTTCACAGCTGCCTATAAATTATAGTAGTATTTCTACTGTTTTATTATTACAGGTATGGGACCTGTTATCCAGAATACTCAGGATCTGGGGCTTTCCAGATAACGGATCTTTCCGTAATTTGGATGTTCATACCTTGTCTACTAGAAAATGATGTAAACATTAAATAAACCCAATAGGCTGGTTTTGCCTCCAATAAGGATTAATTATATCTTAGTTGGGATCAAGTACAAGCGACTGTTTTATTATTACACAGAAAAAGGAAATCAGTTTGAAAACATATTATTTGGATAAAATAGAGCCTATAGGAGACGGCCTTTCAGGAAAATGGGATGCCGGATAATGGATCCCATACCTGTACTAAAAGGTGAATTTCCTTGTGAGATGATGATTATACCTGTATATATACTGTATCGGCTGTGGGATTGTGAAGATTACAGGGAAATACCTGTGTTGCTATAGAGAATTTCAGATCATGGCTGAGCTGTGATTGGCTGTAACACAGTAGGAGACCCATTGAAGCTGATGAGGATGGTTGGAATCAGACTGCCGAAAATCCAGTAGCAGTTTGGGTAAGTAACTCCTCTGTAATACAGTGGGGAATAAAGCAAAATAAATACAACACTGCGGATGACATTAGTAGGGATGCACCGAATCCAGGATTCGGTTCGGGATTCGGCCTTTTTCAGCAGGATTCGGATTCGGCCGAATCCTTCTGCCCAGCCGAACCGAATCCGAATTTGCATATGCATATTGGGGCGGGAGGGAAAACGAGCGACTTTTTGTCAGAAAACAAGGAAGTAAAAAATTTTTACCCTTCCCACCCCTAATTAGGGATGTAGCGAACGTCGGAAAAAAAGTTCGCGAACATATTCGCGAACTTGCGCAAAAATGCGAGCGGTTCGCGAACGGTTCGCGAACCCCATAGACTTCAATGGGAAGGCGAACTTTAACATCTAAAAAAGACATTTCTGGCCAGAAAAATGATTTTAAAGTTGTTTAAAGGGTGCAACGACCTGGACAGTGGCATGCCAGAGGGGGATCAAGGGCAAAAATGTATCTGAAAAATCTGCCTGTGTGTGCTTGGAAGAGATAGTGTAGGGGGAGAGCTGTTAGTGATTTCAGGGACAGATGATAGTAAGTTTGCTGGCTAGTAATCTGCTTGATACTGCTCTGTATTGGAGGGACAGAAGTCTGCAGGGATTTGAGGGACATTTTAGCTTAGGTAGCTTTGCTGGCTAGTAATCTACTGTTCTCTTTAAACAACTGCCATACGTTGCCCTTGTAGGCATTGTTTGCCCAGTTTTTTTGGACGCAGCCACTGAAGCACAGTTGCCAGAAAAAATATGCCATATAAATGCTGAAAATAGTCATTTTTCGCCATACGTTGACCTTGTAGACATTGTTTGCCCAGTTTTTTTTGGACGCAGCCACTGAAGCACAGTTGCCAGAAAAAATATGCCATATAAATGCTTAAAATAGTAATTTTTCGCCATACGTTGACCTTGTAGACATTGTTTGCCCAGTTTTTTTGGACGCAGCCACTGAAGCACAGTTGCCAGAAAAAATATGCCATATAAATGCTGAAAATAGTCATTTTTTGCCATATACGTTGAGTCAACGTATGGCAAAAAATGACTATTTTCAGCATTTATGTGGCATATTTTTTCTGGCCTCTGTGCTTCAGTGGCTGCGGCCAAAAAAACTGGGCAAACAATGCCTACAAGGTCAACGTCGTTGACCTTGTAGGCATTGTTTGCCCAGTTTTTTTGGCCGCAGCCACTGAAGCACAGAGGCCAGAAAAAATATGCCATATAAATGCTGAAAATAGTCATTTTTTTGGTCGCAGCCACTGAAGCACAGTTGCCAGAAAAATTATGCCATATAAATGCTGAAAATATAAATTTTTTTGGTTGCAGCCACTGAAGCACAGAGGCCAGAAAAATTATGCCATATAAATGCAGAAAATATGCATTTTTTTGGTCGCAGCCACTGAAGCACAGTTGACAGAAAAATTATGCCATATAAATGCTGAAAATATAAATTTTTTTGGTTGCAGCCACTGAAGCACAGAGGCCAGAAAAATTATGCCATATAAATGGAGAAAATATGCATTTTTTTGGTTGCAGCCACTGAAGCACAGAGGCTAGAAAAATTATGCCATATAAATGGAGAAAATATGCATTTTTTTGGTTGCAGCCACTGAAGCACAGAGGCTAGAAAAATTATGCCATATAAATGGACAAAATATGCATTTTTTTGGTTGCAGCCACTGAAGCACAGAGGCCAGAAAAATTATGCCATATAAATGCAGAAAATATGCATTTTTTTGGACGCAGCCACTGAAGCACAGTTGCCAGAAAAAATATGCCATATAAATGCTGAAAATAGTAATTTTTCGCCATACGTTGACCTTGTAGACATTGTTTGCCCCGTTTTTTTGGACGCAGCCACTGAAGCACAGAGGCCAGAAAAAATTAAACCAGTAGGGTTTGCACCCTAGTTTGTAACGGTGGCGGAGGGAGGAGGACGCTAAAGGACAGCTGTGTGTGGAGTCATGAGGCTTGAAGAGAAGGACAGCTGCATAGAAGTCAGAACAAGTCTTCCGGCGTGCAGTAACCCTCCGAGATCCACCCCTCATTCATTTTAATAAAGGTCAGGTAATCGACACTTTTGTGACCTAGGCGAGTTCTCTTCTCAGTTACAATCCCTCCTGCTGCACTGAAGGTCCTTTCTGAGAGCACACTTGAGGCTGGGCAAGACAAGAGGTTCATGGCAAATTGTGACAGCTCTGGCCACAGATCAAGCCTGCGCACCCAGTAGTCCAGGGGTTCATCGCTCCTCAGAGTGTCGATATCTGCAGTTAATGCCAGGTAGTCCGCTACCTGCCGGTCGAGGCGTTCTTTGAGGGTGGATCCAGAAGGGTTGTGGCGCTGCCTTGGACAGAAAAACATTTGCATGTCTGATGTTACAGACCGGCCAAAGGGCTTTGTCCTTGCAGGTGTGCTCGTGGCAGGATTACTGGCACCTCTGCCCCTGGAATGTTGATGAGTTCCTGAAGTGACATCACCCTTAAAAGCATTGTACAACATGTTTTGCAGGCTGGTTTGTAAATGCCGCATCTTTTCGGACTTGTGGTATGTTGGTAACATTTCTGCCACTTTATGCTTGTACCGAGGGTCTAGTAGCGTTGCGACCCAGTACAGGTCCTTCTCCTTAAGCCTCTTGATACGGGGGTCCTTCAACAGGCATGCCAGCATGAAAGACCCCATTCTCACAAGGTTGGATGCAGAGCTATCCATCTCCGCTTCCTCATTATCAAGGACTGCATCATCCACGGTCTCCTCCCCCCAGCCACGTACAAGACCAGGGGTCCCCAAAAGGTCACCACTAGCCCCCTGGGAAGCCTGCTCCTGTTGGTCCTCCTCCTCCTCCTCCACAAAGCCACCTTCCTCCTCTGACTCCACTTCTGGCACCTCTCCCTGCGTTGCAGCAGGTGCCTGGGTTCGTTCTGGTGATTGCGACCATAAATCGTGCGCTTCCAGCTCCTCGTCACGCTGGTCTACAGCCTCATCTGTCACTCGTCGCACGGCACGCTCCAGGAAGAAAGCGAAGGGTATTAGGTCGCTGATGGTGCCTTCGGTGCGACTGACCATATTTGTCACCTCTTCAAAAGGTCGCATGAGCACCCAGTAACGGGGGAAAAAAATCCCCAGCTCTGCAGATCCAGTCCTACCACCCAGTTCAAAAAGGTACTCGTTGACGGCCCTTTGTTGTTGCAGCAGACGTTCCAACATAAGGAGCGTTGAATTCCAGCGAGTCTGGCTGTCAGAAATCAAACGCCTGACTGGCATGTTGTAGCGCTGCTGAATGTCAGCAAGGCGTGCCATGGCTGTGTAGGAACGTCTGAAATGGGCCGACACCTTTCTGGACTGGGTGAGAACGTCCTGGAATCCTGGGTACTTGGAGACAAAACGTTGGACTATTAAATTTAACACATGTGCCATGCAGGGCACATGTGTTAAATTTCCCAGTCTCAACGCTGCCAACAGATTGCTTCCATTGTCACACACCACTTTTCCGATCTACAGTTGGTGTGGGGTCAGCCACCGATCGGCCTGTGACTGCAGAGATGACAGGAGTACAGATCCGGTATGGTTTTTGCTTTCCAGGCACGTCATCCCCAAGACAGCGTGACAACGGCGTACCTGGCACGTCGAATAGCCTAGGGGGAGCTGGGGGTGCACAGGTGTGGAGGAGGAGAAGGAGGACCCAGCAGCAGAGTAAGAAGAAGAAGAGGAAGAAGACGAGGTAGAGAGCGATGGAGGAGTAGAGGTGGTGGCAGAACCGCATGCAATCCGTGGCGGTGACACCAACTCCACTGTTGTTGTTGTTGTTGAGCTACCCATTCCCTGCTTCCCATTCCCAGCCATTACCAAGTTCACCCAGTGGGCAGTGTAGGTGACATACCTGCCCTGACCATGCTTGGAGGACCATGCGTCAGTAGTCATATGGACCTTTGGCCCAACACTAAGTGACAGAGATGCGGTAACTTGGCTCTGCACATGTTGGTACAGGTGTGGTATTCCCTTTTTAGAAAAAAAATTGCGGCTGGGTACCTTCCACTGCGGTGTCCCAATTGCTACAAATTTGCGGAAGGCCTCAGAGTCCACCAGCTGGTATGGTAAAAGCTGGCGGGCTAAGAGTGCAGACAAGCCAGCTGTCAGACGCCGGGCAAGGGGGTGACAGTCAGACATTGGCTTCTTACGCTCAAACATGGCCTTCACAGAAACTTGGCTGGTGGCAGATGACTGGGAATGGGAACAGGTGGTCAAGGTGGAAGGCGGAGTGGAGGGTGGTTCAGATGGGTCAAGGAGAGCAGAGGTAGAGCAGTAAGATGCTGGACCAGAAGGAGTGTGGCTTTTAGTTTGCCTGTTGCCTTTGAGGTGTTGCTCCCAAAGTGCTTTGTGCTTGCCGCTCATGTGCCTTCGCATAGAAGTTGTACCTATGTGGCTGTTGGGCTTACCAAGGCTCAGTTTCTGACTGCACTCATTGCAAATTACAATGCTTTTGTCAGAAGCACACACATTAAAAAAATCCCACACTGCTGACTTTTTGGAAGTGTGCGATCTGGCGGTAACAGTAGAAGTTGGCGGCATTGGCGGCAATGGCGGGTGCGTTGGCCGGCTGAACACAGGTGCCGATACATGTTGTTGCCCTACTGATCCCTGCGGGCTGGCCTCCCTGCTTCTTCTAAGTCTTATTCTCCTACTGCCTCTCTGACTCTCCGTCTCTCCATCTGAACTACCCTCCTCTTGCTCTCTTCTACTAGGCACCCACAAAACATCAATCTCCTCATCATCATTCTCCTCAGATGCATCAATTTCTTCTGACACATCACAGAAGGAAGCAGCAGCGGGGACCTCCTCCTCCTCCTCATCACTCATCATTATGTCCATCTCTGTCGTGTTCTCTGCCAGAATTAAATCTGGTGTAACGTCCTCATCTCCTTCATCTTCTTCTGCCAATAATGGTTGCGCATTACTCAGTTCAAGAAACTCATGGGAAAATAACTCCTCTGACTCCAGTGAAGAAGGGGCACCGGTGGTGGAGGAAGTGTTACGTGGGGTGGCCATAGCAGTGGAGGATGAGGAGGATGTTGTGGTAAAGTTAGAAACGGTAGAGGATGGGGTGTGCTGTGTAAGCCAGTCAACTACCTCTTCAGCATTTTGGGAGTTCAGGGTCATTGGCTTTTTAAAACTGGGCAATTTGCTAGGGCCACAGGATTGCATAGCAGCACGGCCCCTGCGTGGCGGCCTGCCTTTGCCTGGCATTATTTTTAAAAAAACAACAACAACAAAAACTCAGTTGGTTTTTCTGGAAACGATAATACACACAGCTAGATGGCAGTTTGAAGAAAACAGTGTGCAAATAATGCCTACAAGATCAACGTATACACTACTACAGCGGTGGATACGGATTACGTAAAATATATGAATGCTGCTTGAAAAAAAGTAACTCAAGTGGTTTTTCTAGAGACGATAATATTATCAATATTTAGACAAAATGTGAACAAGCTCACACAGCTAGATGGCGGTTTGAAGAAAACACTGTGCAAATAATGCCTACAAGGTCAACGTATACACAGCGGTGGATACGGATTATGTAAAATATAAGAATGCTGCTTGAAAAAAAGTCACTCCGGTGTTTTTTCTGGAGACGGTAATATTATGGATATTTAGACAGAATGAGAACACGGTCACACAGCTAGATAGCAGTTGGTTGAATAACACACTGGGCAAAAAATGCCTACAGGGCAAATAATGCCTACAAGGTCAACGTATACACAGCGGTGGATACGGATTACGTAAAATATAAGAATGCTGCTTGAAAAAAAGTCACTCCGGTGTTTTTTCTGGAGACGGTAATATTATGGATATTTAGACAGAATGAGAACACGGTCACACAGCTAGATAGCAGTTGGTTGAATAACACACTGGGCAAAAAATGCCTACAGGGCAAATAATGCCTACAAGGTCAACGTATACACAGCGGTGGATACGGATTACGTAAAATATAAGAATGCTGCTTGAAAAAAAGTCACTCCGGTGTTTTTTCTGGAGACGGTAATATTATGGATATTTAGACAGAATGAGAACACGGTCACACAGCTAGATAGCAGTTGGTTGAATAACACACTGGGCAAAAAATGCCTACAGGGCAAATAATGCCTACAAGGTCAACGTATACACAGCGGTGGATACGGATTACGTAAAATATAAGAATGCTGCTTGAAAAAAAGTCACTCCGGTGTTTTTTCTGGAGACGGTAATATTATGGATATTTAGACAGAATGTGAACACGGTCACACAGCTAGATAGCAGTTGGTTGAATAACACACTGGGCAAAAAATGCCTACAGGGCAAATAATGCCTAAAAGGTCAACTTATACACTACTACAGCGATGGATACGGATTACGTAAAATTTATTATGGCTGCTTGAAAAAAGTCACTCCGGTGTTTTTTCTGGAGACGGTAATATTATGGATATTTAGACAGAATGTGAACACGGGCACACAGCTAGATAGCAGTTGGTTGAATAACACACTGGGCAAAAAATGCCTACAGGGCAAATAATGCCTAAAAGGTCAACTTATACACTACTACAGCGATGGATACGGATTACGTAAAATTTATTATGGCTGCTTGAAAAAAGTCACTCCGGTGTTTTTTCTGGAGACGGTAATATTATGGATATTTAGACAGAATGTGAACACGGGCACACAGCTAGATAGCAGTTGGTTGAATAACACACTGGGCAAAAAATGCCTACAGGGCAAATAATGCCTAAAAGGTCAACTTATACACTACTACAGCGGTAGTAAAATAAAAAAAAGTTAAATAAAAAAAAATTAAAGTTGGTGCTGCTGAACTACTAGGAGCAGCAGATTAGCACACCAGTCCCACTCCCCAACACTGCTAGACTAATAGCACTGGGCTCTTATAGTAGTAGTAGTAGTAGTAGTAGTAGTAGTAGTAGTAAAACAACAAAAAAATAAATAAAAGCAGTCCTTACAAGGACTATTGCTATTGCAGCAGTCAGCAGATGAGATCAGAAGCAGGACAGCTGCCCACTGCAGCTACATACAGAGCACTGCAGTAGAAGGTAGATTACTAGCCAGCAAAGCTACCTAAGCGTAAATGTCCCTCAAACCCCTGCAGACTTCTGTCCCTCCAATAACAGAGCAGTATCAAAACGATTACTAGCCAGCAAACTTTCAACTGTCCCTGAAATCACTAACAGGCAGCAGCTCTCTCCCTACACTATCTCTTCAGCACACACAGGCAGAGTGAAAAAACGCTGCAGGGCTTCGGTTTTTATAGGGAAGGGGAGTGGTCCAGGGGAGAGCTTCCTGATTGGCTGCCATGTACCTGCTGGTCTGGGGTGAGAGGGCAAAAAAAAGCGCCAACAATGGCGAACCCAAAATGGCGAACGTCGCGCGACGTTCGCGAACTTCCGGCGAGCGCGAACACCCGATGTTCGCGCGAACAAGTTCGCCGGCGAACAGTTCGCGACATCTCTACCCCTAATTAACATATGCAAATTAGGGTTCGGATTCGGTATTCGGCCGAATCTTTCACAAAGGATTCGGGGGTTCGGCCGAATCCAAAATAGTGGATTCGGTGCATCCCTAGACATTAGTGATGCGCAACTTGCCCCACTACTAAAGAGGGTGGTGATAATTCACAATGACATTATTTGAGTGGGGATAAAAGCAGAGAATCAAGTCCATTCAAATGAATATTTGTTTCGTGTGTCAGTGGATTGTGGGATCAAAAATGAGGCATTTGAATTAATGCCACGGCAGTTACCAGCATGAGAAGCCTTGGTGCCTCCTGATAGTCAGCTCTGTGGTGCAGCACATTCACTATATACAGGGCTTTATGTGGCTCTTTTGAAGGAGGAGAAGCAAATCATTAAACCCACCGTTAAAGGAGACATATAGGATAAATGCAAAAACCCTAATTTTGTAGGCAATTATAAGTAATATATGGTGTTGCTTTTACATGATGCTAAAAATTAATATTATCTTTAAAAATAGCCCCTTTATTGGAGCTCCCTATAGATGTTCCCTGTCTGTGTTTCAAATGAGGGGTGGGCGTGTCCTAACTTTCCCTGCCAGAAGCACAGTAGGAGGGGGACAGCCAATCACAGCCCTGCAGTCACACAAGCACAGACAGGCTTCAGTTCCCTATCAGGTCCTGCTAGCTGCTGATTGGTTCCTGTCCTACAGTGCAGTGAGCTGAGTGCACAGCCTGGGAATTCAGGGAGCAGGAAGGGGAAGAGAAGGGAGGGATTATTAGGGTTTTGCAGAAATATTAAATCACTACTGAAACTACTTTTTTAAGCACAATTCTATTTCTAAATGAGTATAATGTACTGGTACGTTCTTATTTTGTACTCAATGTTCACATCTCCTTTAAACCCATCCCAAGCAATGTGAAGAGGATATTGCAACTGTACCCATTGTCTTAGCCGTACAGACTGAGCGCTCATTCTCCGATGTACGAGGCCCATAGACTGGCCTCCAGTGCAAGAAACTTCTTACTATGCGGAACTCCCATGCAGCTCTGTGGGACACCAGGGACCCCTTTCTAGGGCATCCATCTTGGATTCCGTAGCTCTATAGAATACTTTGTATGGCTACCAGAGCCATATATTTCTTCCCACAAAGCTGCCATGCACTTGTTTCTCCAAACAAATACCTAAAATAATCTCAACAACACTACATAGGGAACATGGAAATGAATTGACTTTCTATTCATTACAATATTTTTTATAGTTCATCCTCCAGCCACAATTAATACAAAGACTTGCCCGTGGATAAAACGATTTATTCCCTCCAGTGACGAAGAAATGATGGACACGGTGAAACACAGCAATGGAAAAAAGGGTTAGTTCACCTTTAAATTAAGTTTTAGTATTATAGAATGTTTAGATGTTTATAGAATGTTTTAGAATCTGGTCCTTTAATAGTTTATACATTGCCTCCCACTTCTGTTCCTTAACAGCTTTCAAATGGGGGGTCACTGACCCAGCAGCCAAAAGACTATTACACTGTAAAGCTGTTATTTTATGGCCTCTCTATCAAACCACTGACTGGTTGCTAGGGCATTTTGGACCATAGCAGCCAGATCACTACTGAAGTTGAAAAGTAAAGAGCTGCTGAATGAAAAACTGAAAAACACAAAAAATTAAGACCAACCGGATTTGAGTCTGCTTAATGATCCAGGATAATTTAAATGTGAATTACCCCTTTAAATAGAGCAAATGACATATTTTTGGGTTCAGGAATGAATGAGAATTCAGAGATGAAACGTCCCTCCTTGTAACTGGTTTCTCCATCAAGGATACAGAGGATAGGGAGTGTAACAGAGACGCTGCAGGGATCCTGACCAGGGAAAGGATCTGAATGAATATAATTACATATAAAGCAACTGCCATGACCCCCTAAAAGTACAAATGTTGCACTTCAGTCTTCAGGAACCAGAATCCACTTTGTTCATAAGATAACGAACTATAATATGTAAATGTAAATGACCCTCTTCTAAACCTGTCACATGACTGATCGATCTACAGGAGATTTAGAGTCTTCTTTACTGCAAATATAATATCCTTTACTTGAGGGGTGCAGTTCTCTTCCAGGATCTTGGCATAAGGCATCGGAACATCAGCACCTGTCACACGGACTACTGGGGCATCGAGGTAGTTGAATGCTGGTCCTGGGAATGGAAAGTAACGTTGAAACAATTAGGGGAAAAAAAAAAAAAAAAGTCTCCCTTGTTAGTCAATGGAGAACTAAACCCTAAAAATTAATGGCTAAAAATGGCATATTTTCTATAGTGAACTTATTGCACGAGGTTAAAGTTTGAGCTTGTCAATAGCAGCAATGATCCAGGACTTCAAACTTGTCACAGGGGGTCACCATCTTGGAAAGTGTCTGTGACACTCACATGCTCAGTGGGCTCTGATTGGCTGTTGAGAAGCTAAGCTTAGGGCTCGTCACTAATTATCCAGCAGAAAATGAGCTTCCCTGGCTGTAATATAAGCTGATGCTACAGGTTTGCCGATTATTCAATTCTGATGCTAATTGCACTGGTTTCTGTGCTGCCATGTAGTAATTATGTGTATTAATTACTAATCAGCCTTATATTGTGTCATTTCTATTCTATGTGTACTGTATATTGTGAGTGGCTCCCTAAGCTCAGTAAGTGACAGCAGCACAGAGCATGTGCAGTGAATCAGCAGAAAAGAAGATGGGGAGCTACTGGGGCATCTTTGGAGACACAGATCTTTACTGCTAAAGGGCTGTGGTTGCCTTGGGCTGGTACAGAAGCACAAAACATCATGTACAACATTTCTACCTACTTCTTTAATAAGGCTCCTTTAATGTGTAAGGCAGCCTTATCAAGGATGTCCCAGAATTGCACAACAGCTGACCCTATTGTGGGATGTTGTTCTGGATCTGCATCAGAATCCTCTCTCTGTGACAGGTTTCAGAGTAATAGATCCCAAAACAGTAATTGTTTGCAGTAACAAAAATGTAAAAAGTGGACTGTCAAAATCCTAAGAAGCCCAGTCTGTTTTCTATATACAAGGATACTCCGTGTATAAAAGGAAATCCTTCAAGATCCACGAAGTTGGAGAGGTTGTTAAATGAGTGGATCTCTCACGCTATACCCATTGAGGTGGGCAATCAGGCTGATTCTATCGTTCGGGCCTTGGGAAAATGAAGCCTGCGTGATCAACAGGTTTTCAGTCAGATATTGGTTGGTTTCCTACATCTGCTAGGAAAGGAGCCCCCCTATAAGATATATTGGATCTAACTGTCAGTGAATATCTGACACCCAACTGCTGCATGAAGAGAGAATGAAGAGAAACAGATGCTGAGAGAGGGATAGTGAATATAAACTTGATTATTTCAGAAACGGTACAGAATTTGTAATTGATTGTATTTAGAAAGCTTCTTATTTCAGTATTATGAAGCTTATGTTACATTTTCATTTTTGCGATAGTTCCCCTTTAAATCTGCCTGCGTCTGACCACATTTAGGTGTCACAAGATTCAATAAACAATGAATACAAAAAGATAGACAGAGATCCAAAGAAATTGTACCGGTCAGGTTAAAGGATAACAGGAGTGCAGTCTATGGGGTTTACTACAGGTATAGGAATATACATTTCATTGCATGACCTTGGATGTACAGTGGGATTCTTAGGAAGAAAAAAAAAAGCCATTATATTTATCCCTGGTCCTGAACAGTTTTTGGTGGTTTGGGGGAGCAATATAAAAGCGTATAGAGTTGCATTGCTTAGAGATGCACCCACCTTCCATGATCCTGGCACAGATTTCAGCACCTACACCAAACTGTGGCCACCCTCCTTCTACAGTCACCAGATGACTTGTTTTCACAACGCTCGCCTCGATGCTTTCAATGTCCATGGGCCGAATCGTACGCAAGTTGATTACCTTTAAAGAAAAGAAAAAAAAGAAAAAAACTGATCATTGAAGATAAGTGACATTGGCCAATAAGAGGCCCCCGCAGAAAATGCTTACAGGCCTGAATTACAGCAGCAACTTTGTATAACAGACATTAGATCAAACTCTGCTGCACATGATGTTTTGAGCTTGGTCCGATCACACAAATACAAAACAGTTGCAGCACATGTGCAGCCAACATCTGCTGTCTAAAGCTGGCCATAGACGCAAAGATCTGATCGTACGAATCGAGGATTCGTACGATTTTCGGAACGTGTGTGGAGAGTCCCGACATTTTTCGTCCGGCGGAGATCGATCGTTTGGTCGATGGGACAGGTTAGAAAATTTCTGTCAACTGCCGATAATATCTCGTGTATTGCTGATTGTACGATTTTCAGTGGGAGACTGTCACCAGCTTTGGTTGGACATAGATATCGTACGATTGCTGTCAGGGGCAGAACATTGCTGATCTGTTCTTTAACTAATCTGACTGGTAAGACTTTGATCTGAATGGTTAGTGGCGGGTCGGGAGATGGGAAAGTCCGATCGTACGATGATTCGTACGATCGGATCTTTGCATATATGGCCAGCTTAAGGCACTAGTGTGAACAGCCTTATAGACATCCATGTATCAAGAGAGTAAAGGAAAACTTTACCCCCGAAATGAATACTAAAGCAACAGATGTTTATATCATATTAAGTGGAATATTAAAGAATCTTACCAAACTGGAATATATATTTAAGTAAATATTGCCCTTTTACATCTCTTGCCTTGAACCACCATTTTGTGATAGTCTGTGTGCTGCCTCAGAGATCACCTGACCAGAAATACTGTAGCTCTAACTGTAACAGGAAGAGATCACCTGACCAGAAATACTGCAGCTCTAACTGTAACAGGAAGAGATCACCTGACCAGAAATACTGCAGCTCTAACTGTAACAGGAAGAGATCACCTGACCAGAAATACTGCAGCTCTAACTGTAACAGGAAGAAGTGTGGAAGCAAAAGACACAACTCTGTCTGTTAATTGGCTCATGTGACCTAACATGTATGGTTTGTTTGTGTGCACCATGTATCCTAGGATCCATGGCTGACGGCCCTTATTTTTTAAAATGGCAATTTTCTATTTATGATTACCCAATGGCACATACTACTAGAAAAGTATATTATTGTGAAAATGGTTTATTTACATGAAGCAGGGTTTTACCTATGAGCTGTTTTATGCAATATCTGTTCATAGAGACCTACATTGTTCGGGGGTATAGTTTCCCTTTAACAATTATTAACAACGCGCTTGGCTGAATACACTCGTCAAACAGAGTCAAAGTCACAAATAGGGATGCACCGAATCCACTATTTTGGATTCGGCCGAACCCCCGAATCCTTCACAAAAGATTCGGCCGAATACCGAACCCTAATTTGCATATGTAAATTAGGAGTGGGAAGGGGAAACCATTTTTTACTTCCTTGTTTTGTGACAAAACGTCACGCAATTTCCCTCCCCGCCCCTAATTTGCATATGCAGAAGGATTCGGCCGAATCCGAATACTGCTGAAAAAGGCCGAATCCTGGATTCGGTGCATCCCTAGTCACAAATGAGATTCTCTTTTTCAGGATTTGATCCTGTGATTGAGTTTGGAGTTGTAGGCAAGGGGCGGGGCCTCTGCTGCATTGCAATCCAGTGAATGATAGCAAAAGGACTGCTGCATGGGTGCTTCTTACCTCACAATCAATTCCTTCCTTTGCCAACACGCTGGCAGCCTCCAAACAATGGCCAACGGACCGGGAGTGAGAAACCAGTGTTATCTGAGATCCTGTGATAAATTAAAGAGTTCACAATTGATATTGGCTTCTGTGCACATCCCAAAGTTTGTGCAGGTTGTGATAAAACATGGGAGCCCATTGCAGCTCTTCTGCCTCATGTTTAGGGTATCACTGTACAGACTCTGAGCAAACTGTGGAAAAGAAAATAACTATACGCTTATAGATTCAATTCTTTAGCGGCTATCAGAACTGCAGTTTGATGTGGTGGCTGGGTCAGTGACCCCAGACAAGTAGACTGCATGTTAAACCTGCAAGCTGGAAACTACAAAGAATAAAATGAATTACTCCTTTAAGACATATAACCTTAAGGGGTCACTGTACTTCCCAAAGTAGATGGGCTTGCATTATTGTCTTTTTATAGGATAAGTAAACCTTTAAAATAAGTGAATGTAAAACTGATGAGGGAGCTATTCTAAGCAAGGAAGTTGTCAGGAGAAAGAAAGAGGCTGATGTTCTTCTGCTTAGGAATAAAATTAGAAACCTTTCTCACATCTTTCCTAAGCAGAAGAACATCAGCCTCTTTCTTTCTCCTGACAACTTCCTTGACTACTTGCTGGTCAGACTGGTGGGAAACTGACCAGCAGGTGGCGCTGTTGTAACAAAATTCATTCATATTAACAGCACATGTATCCCTTAATATCTTGGAATTAAAAGAAAATAAATAATGAATGTACATTGCAAAATTAATTAGAATATCCCCCCTCGTGAATTTTACACTTCTTTTAAAGGTTTACTTATCTTTTAAATGTGACACACCTGCATTCCTGCCTGGATTTTATTGGCTTGTTAAAACTGGTTTAACCTGTGAGTTGTTATATTGCTGCACCCATCCAAGAGTTACTAGTGAATTGCGGATACAAGACTTACCTGGCCGCTCGATCTTTGCTTTTCCAATTGGAATGACAAAGTCTTTAGACTGAGCCTGCTCAGATAACTCAAAAGGGACCCCGTACATCAACTCATTTTCCAGGAACACCACTACAAAAATAAAACAGGTTAGAAGCTATTCCAACAATAGGGTTTTATTGCAGGGTAACAAGGACGCTCCTGTGAGAAAGAGGGTGTAACCTCCAAAGAAACTTTCTGCCAATGGCGAAACAGTTTCACTGGAGCCTATAGATGTAATAACAGGCCACCGTGAGGAATACACAAGAATCTCCCACAAGTACAAAATGTAAATATTCACTGAGCAAACAAAAAGCTTTACCACCTTTACATAAGGAACCCTCAGTGCATGTTAAATTTACCCTCACTTTGCTGTACTTTAAAGGGGTTCTTCACCTTTAAATTAACTGTTAGTATGATGTAGAGAGTAATATTCTGAGACAATTTACAACTAGTTTTCATTTTTTTTTTTTTTTTATTATGTCAGGAGTTATTTAGCTTTTTATTCAGCAGCTCTCCAGTTTGCAATTTCAGCAGTCTGGTTGCTAGGGGTCCAAAACACCCTAGCAACCATGCACTGATTTGAATAAAAGACTGTAATATGAATAGGAGAGGACTGAATAGAAAAAGGAGTGATAAAAACCAGCGATAATACATTTGCAGCCTTACAGAGCATTTGATTTTTAGATGGGTCAGTACCCCCATTTGAAAGCTGGAAAAAGTCAGAAGAAGGTGGCAAATCATTTAAAAACTATATAGAAGAATAATGAAGACTAATTGTAAAGCTGCTTAGAATGAGCCATTCTATAACATACTACGAATTAAAGGAAAACTATACCCCCCAAACAATGTAGGTCTCTATTAAAAGATACTGAGTAAAACAGCTCATATGTAAAACCCTGCTTCATGTAAATGAACCATTATCATAATAATATATTTTTTTAGTAGTACGTGCCATTGGGTAATCATAAATAGAAAATTGCCATTTTAAAAAATAATGGCCGCCCCCTGAGATCGTAAGATTCACTGTGCACACATACAAACCACATGTAAGGTCACATGAGCCAATTAACAGACAGAGTTGTGCCTTTTGCTTCCTCACTTCTTCCTGTTACAGTTAGTGTTGTAGTATTTCTGGTCAGGTGATCTCTGAGGCAGCACAGATAGAGTCACGAAATGGTGGTTCAAGGCAAGAGATGTAAAAGGGCAATATTTATGTAAATATATATTCCAGTTTGGTAAGATTCTTTAATATGTCATTCAATTTGACATAAACTATGTTGCTTAAGTATTCATTTTGGAGGTATAGTTTTCCTTTAAAGGGATTTTCTAAATGACACTGTTTACACTGCAAATAATTCACTCTACAATATAACAATTAATTCCTGAAACAGCAAGTGTATTTAGTTGTAATATTGGTGTGTAGGTGCATCTCAGGTCATTTTGCCTGGTCATGTGCTTTCAGAAAGAGCCAGCACTTTAGGATGGAACTGCTTTCTGGCAGGCTGTTGTTTCTCCTACTCAATGTAACTGAATGTGTCTCAGTGGGACCTGGATTTTACTATTGAGTGCTGTTCTTAGATCTACCAGGCAGCTGTTATCTTGTGTTAGGGAGCTGCTATCTGGTTACCTTAGTGGAAGGCAACCTTTTTATAAAAACATACCTGGATTATCATCCCGAATGGAAGATTTAAGGAGACCTTTAGCATCCTCCGCATTCCATGGACTCACCACCTTAAGCCCCGGGCAGTGTCCGTACCAAGCAGCGAAGCACTGAGAGTGTTGGGCGGCCACCCCAGCTGACGCCCCATTGGGTCCCCTGAAGACTATGGGGACTGACACCAGCCCAGCAGACATGTAGTAGGTCTTGGCAGCAGAGTTGATCACCTGGTCGATGGCTTGCATGGAGAAGTTAAAGGTCATAAACTCACAGATGGGCCTCAGTCCAGCCTGTTTAGAATCAGCAGAATTCAGAGAACACACACATTATACACACACACACATTATACACACACACACATTATACACACACACATTATACACACACACACACATTATACACACACACATTATACACACCCTAGAGATGCAAATAACATGATATACTTACCATGGCAGCACCTACAGCGATTCCAGCAAAGCCCATCTGTAAAGAACAAACACGGGCTCATTATACAACCTGCCCGGGACTAGTGATGAAAATACAGACACGTTATTTCTTAGTAAGGCCAGAATGCCAAAAAAAAAACGAAAATTGTGTATTTTTAGTAAACAAAATTAATTTTTCGAGATTTATTATAGCCTGAGGATGGAAAAGGTCTGAATCTGAAAATCTGGCATTTCAGACCTGCAGAGGTTGTATAAAGGTATGGGACCTGTTATCCAGAATTTCGGAACCTGGGGTTTTCCAGATAACAGATCTTTCCATAATTTGGATTTTCCTACCCTAAGTCTACTAGAAAATCATGTAAATATTAAATATAGCCAATAGGCTGGTTTTGCCTCCAATAAGGATTAATTACCTCTTAGTTGGGATCAAGTACAAGAGACTGTTTTATTATTACACAGAAAAAGGAAATCAGTTTTAAAACTTTGGATTATTTGGATAAAATGGAGTCAATGGGAGACAACATTTCTGTAATTCAGAGCTTTCTGGATAAGGGGTTTCCGGATAATGGATCCCATCCTTGTATAAGTCAATGGGAGAAGTCCCGAAAATATCTTGATCAGAGCTGGGTTTCATGCAATAATCTGAAGATTTTATAGTTTTCAGCCAAAAATCCGAGTGGAAAATCCAAAAAATTCCTACCATTCGTTTTTTTCAAGCACATAACATTTTTGGGAGAATGTATTGATAAAGAAGGAGAAAAAAACCTGTGCTTATTTGGTCTGAGTATTTTACAGAAAATAATGAGACAAATTTGGACTTTGATAAATGAGCCTCCCCGTGTAGCGCAGATAAGTAAAGGCCTAAAACGGGGGCCAATTGAGTCTTTAGGAAACAGGAATTTGTGCAAGTAATAATCACATACAGACATCAGTTGGCAATTCTAATGGTTCTATACATGAGCCTCTTTATTGACATCAGACATGTCTGGCTTAAGTTTAGCATCCCAGACCCCCCAGCATTATTTATAAAGCACAAAGCCTTTCATGAACACGTACCTCAGTTATTGGAGTATCCATAACTCTCTTGTCCCCATACTTTTTCCACAGACCCCGACTGACCTGAAAGGGAGACAGTAATTAGACTCTCACCTGCGACATTTCCATTTTTATCTCAATGGGGAACTAAAGCGGAAATGAAAATTTAATAAAAGGCTTCATCATACTGAAGTATAATACAAAAAATTAAATATTCTGTACTAGGGATGCACCAAATCCACTATTTTGGATTCGGTCGAACCCCCGAATCCTTTGTGAAAGATTCGGCCGAATCCGAACCCTAATTTGCATATGCAAATTAGGGGTGGGAAGGCTAAAACATTTTTTACTTCCTTGTTTTCTGACAAAAACTCACGCGATTTCCCTCCCTGCCCCTAATTTGCATATGTGAATTTGGATTTGGATTCGGCTGGGCAGAAGGATTCGGCCGAATCCGAATCCTGCTGAAAAAGGCCGAATCCTGAACTGAATCCTGGATTCGGTGCATCCCTATTCTGTACTGTTTCTGAAATAATCAAGTTTATCTTCACTATTCCTCTCTCAGCATCTGTTTCTCTTCATTCTGTCTTCATGCAGCAGTTGGGTGTCAGATATTCATTGACAGTTAGATCCAATATATCTTATAGGGGGGCTCCTTTTGCCTAGAAGATGTATTAGAGCTCACTCTATTAAAATCACCAGACATCATGTCTCTCTACATGCAGGATTTGTGCAAAAGGCAGTTATTTTGTTTGTACTGGAATCAGTTATTTGAGTGACCTCTAATACATCTGCTAGGAAAGCAGCCCCCCTATAAGATATATTGGATCTAACTGTCAGTGAATATCTGACACCCAACTGCTGCATGAAGAGAGAATGAAGAGAAACAGATGCTGAGAGAGGAATAGTGAATATAAAATTGATTATATCGGAAATTAATATTTAATTGATTGTATTTACAATGTTTCTTATTTCAGTGTGATGAAGCTTATATTACATTTTCATTTAATGTTGAGGAAAGCGTACCTTATAGGCTCCGTCATACTGCGCCACTTCCTCCCCGAGCAGGAACACCCTTTCATCCCTCTCGATTTCTTCATCCATAGCCTGGTTTAATGCATCACGTACAGTCACCTGCAGACACACACAATATCATACACTACGTAAGGCTTCGTTCTGATTGATTTCAGAAAGTAAAACTCAGATGGCGGCACACTCCCATGGATTATGCTACACAATTTCATACTTTGTCTCTGCTGCAAACTGCTTATATCCCTATCACATTTACTCCCACAGAGACACCAGCTGCAGCGTTCTGCTGGATATGAGCTTCCTTCAGTTCTCAATGTACCTTCTAATAGGTCAGACACTGGGGTTCTTTATAGTGCTACTAAGTATTACACTTAAACAATACCTTTCGTTCTAATGTTCCGATATACGCTCATTAAAGGAGAAGGGAAGTTACAATAGATTAGCTGCAATAGCGTAATATAGAATGCTACCATATATACTCGAGTATAAGCCGTCCCGAGTATAAGCCGAGGTATCTAATTTTACTTCCAAAAACTGGGAAAGCTTATTGACTCGAGTGTAAGCCTAGGGTGAGAAATGCAGCAGCTTCTGGTAAGATTCAATCAAAAAATTGAGGATTTCTGCTCCCATTGGAGGTGCCGGCATCTCGTTTTTGGATGCCGGCGAATATTCCTGGACGCCGGCGACTATTTTTGGGTGCCACGACTATTCTTAGATGCCGGCGACCGTTTTTGCACTTGACCCGTGTATGAGCTGAGGTAGAGTTTTTCAGCATATTTTGGGGGCTGAAAAACTCGGCTTATACTCGAGTATATACAGTATATTTATTCTGTAGAATGCTTTACCATACCCTAGTAAAAAGCTCTCAAAGCTCTCTGTTTGTTTAGGATAGCAGCTGCCATATTAGCTTGGTGTGACATAACTTCCTGCCTGAGTCTCTCCCTGCTCACTCATAGCTCTGGGCTCAGATTACAGCAGGGAGGGGAGAGAGGCACAAACTGAGCATGCTCAAGCCCTAGCCCTGGAGGTTTAAAGGAACAGTTCAGTGTGAAAATAAAAACTGTGTAAATAGGCTGTGCAAAATAAAAAAATGTTTCTAATATAGTTAGTTAGGCAAAAATGTAATATATAAAGGCTGGAGTGAACAGATGTCTAATAAAACAGCCAGAATCCAACTTCCTGCTTTTCAGCTCTATAACTCTGAGCTAGTCAGCGACTTGAAGGGGGGCCACATGGTACATTTCTGTTCAGTGAGTTTGTAATTGACCCTCAGCATTCAGCTCAGATTCAAAAGCAACAGAAATGACCCATGTGCCCCCCCCCTCAAGTCTCTGATTGGTTACTGCCTGGTAGCCAGGGCAACCAGTCAGTGTAAACCAAGAGAGCTGAAAAGCAGGAAGTAGTGTCTGACTGACTTGTTATACATGAAATCACTCCAGCCTTTATACATTACATTTTTGCCTAACTGACTATATTAGATACATTTTTTATATTGCACAGCCTATTTATTTACCCAGTTTTTATTTTTACACTGAACAATTCCTTAGAATAGACACAATAGAAGGAAAGAAATGTGCTGTCTCTTTTGACAGGAATCAGATAAACCTTACTTTGAGGGTTTACTGGTGTATTTATATGGAACTTTCTGATAAAGCTTACTTACTTTTAGCCTTTCCTTCTCCTTTAAAGAGGTGGTTCACCTTTAAAGCAATTGTTCAGTATAAAAATAAAAACTGGAACAGTCTGTGCAAAAATAAAAAATGTCTAATATAGTTAGTTAGGCAGTGACTGGATGTGTAACATAATAGCCAGAAAACTACTTCCTGCTTTTCAGCTCTCTTACTTTCCACTGATTGGTTACCAGGCAGAGACTTGAGGGGAGGTCACAAGGGACATATCTGTTACTTTTGAATCTGAGCTGAATGCTGAGGATCAATTACAAACTCACTGAACAGTTATGTCCCATGTGGCCCCCCTTATAGTCACTGACTAACTCAGAGTTAGAGAGCTGAAAAGCAGGAAGTAGTGTTCTGTCTATTGTGTTACACATCCACTCACTCCAGCCTTTATACATTACATTTTTGCCTAACTAACTATATTAGATACATTATTTAATTTGCACAGTCTGTCTATTTACCCAGATTTTTTTTTTTTTTTTTTTTTTTTTTTTTTTAAACACTGAACGGTTTCTTTAAGTCTTATAGTTTTTCCATTATTTGCCTTTTTCTTCTGACTCTTTCTGGCTTGTAAATGGGGGTCAGTGACCCCCATCTAAAAACAAATACTCTAAGATTACAACTGTATTGTTAATATTTCTCACTCATCTTTCTATTCAGGCCTCTCCTATTCCAGTCTCTTACTCAAATCAATGATTGGTTGGTAGGGGAATTTGGGCCCTAGCAACCAGATTGCTGAAATTGCAAACTGGAGAGCTGCTGAATAAAAAGCTAAATAAGTCAAAAACCACAAATAATAAAAAATGAAACCCAATAGCAAATTTTCCCAGAATATCCCTCTCTACATCCTACTAACAGTTAATTTAAAGGTGAACAGCCCCTTTCAATGGAATTGTTGCTGAATGCAGGGTCAGTGGCTGCTGTGCGACTCCAGAAACACTAACAGGAGGAGGCTGATTGGAGAAGAACTAGTTGCACTTTTGCAAATGGTTTCCATGACAACTCCCTTGGGGTCCCTGGTTGGAGGGTCAGACTAGGGGTCGGGGCAGTTTCCTTCTGACATTGGCTGTGAGAATCCAGTGGAGTGTGTTACAATTCAGCAGCAGGTCACATGGGCAGAGACAAGTGAGTCCCAGGCCTACAGTGAGCACAGGGGAGTCAGAGAGACACTAGAGTTACCTGCAAGGCGGCCGGGCTGCTCCTGTGGAAGCTTCTCTGCAGTAACAAGGACACCGAACTCTGCGGGAGAGACAAGGGGTAATGAAGCATTTAGTTCCCGCACAGTATAACACTAAGGGCCCCGCCTGACCCCAAATTTCGCTCCCCTCACCTTCCCTCCACAGAACAAGCTCCTGAGCGCCGCCATCTTACTTCTGTCCTCTGAACAAAACGTCGCCCTTCGCGAACGCTTCAGCCAATAAAAAAACTGCTCTCGGTTCCAATCGATCACCTGACGCCGCGTGACCAATAAAAAGAGAGACGTGACTGTATCGCTGCGCTGAACTTGACACGGCTCCGCCTATATTGAGATTGGGTAGAGGGGAAGGAATGTTGCTGTGCGACGGCCAATCAGCGGCGTGGGCTTAGTGAGGAGACGTGTAAGGGTACTCGTGAGGGACATTTGTCTCCTGAGGGGAGAGCGCTGCGGATGGGATGATTCATGCGAAAGGTGTGCGAGTGGGTAGGTAGGAAGATGCTGGGAGAGGCCAAAGTGGAAACACTGGGGGGGGGGGATGGAACTGTGTAGCAGGAGCAGCTTGTGGGAGTGTGACGTGTAGAAGGGATTTAGTTGTATGATGTCTACTCTGAGGCGCCGAGGGACTGTGGGCTTGAATGAGACCGGCAGTCACGGAGGGGAATAATAATAATAATAATAACGGGTGGGGCGGGTCAGTAATGAGGGAGGGGTTACGGGCGAACTGGAGAAAAGACTCTGATTGGGGAGTTTTGTACGAAACGAGGGGGCGGGGCTGTGGGAGGGGATCGCTAGTGGGCGGGGGGTGGGTGGAGTTAGCGGGAGCTGAAGGCCTCGGACTGTATGAGCCGGACCCGCCTCCTTCTCTCCCCGCACTGAGGTGAGTGTGAGGCACCGGCAACTGGGAGTCTCAGGCCTAACATCTTCATCTTATGTATCCAGTACTGATAATATCTATTGGCCTCTTCTACCGACCGACCCACTCCTCTGCCCGACCTCTCCCTACATTTGTTTTCCCCTAATAAATGAGAATTTACCCCCCCCCACTGCCCTTCACATTCCCACTGCCCCTGATTTTATTTCCCACTGCCCCTGATGTTATTTCCCACTGCCCCTGATGTTATTTCCCACTGCCCCTGATTTTATTTCCCTCGGCCCCTGATTTTATTTCCCTCTGCCCCTGATGTTATTTCCCTCTGCCCCTGATTTTATTTCCCACTGCCCCTGATTTTATTTCCCACTGCCCCTGATTTTATTTCCCTCTGCCCTGATTTTATTTCCCTCTGCCCCTGATTTTATTTCCCTCTGCCCCTGATTTTATTTCCCATTCCCTCTGCCCCTGATTTTATTTCCCTCTGCCCCTGATGTTATTTCCCTCTGCCCCTGATGTTATTTCCCTCTGCCCCTGATGTTATTTCCCTCTGCCCCTAATTTTATTTCCCTCTGCCCCTGATTTTATTTCCCATTCCCTCTGATTTTATTTCCCTCTGCCCCTGATTTTATTTCCCATTCCCTCTGCCCACTGATTTTATTTCCCTCTGCCCCTGATTTTATTTCCATCTGCCCTGATTTTATTTCCCATTCCCTCTGCCCCTCATTTTATTTCCCATTCCCTCTGCCCTGATTTTGTTTCCCTCTGCCCCTGATTTTATTTCCCACTGCCCCTGATGTTATTTCCCACTGCCCCTCATTTTATTTCCCACTGCCCCTGATTTTATTTCCCACTGCCCCTGATTTTATTTCCCACTGCCCCTGATTTTATTTCCCTCTGCCCCTGATTTTATTTCCCTCTGCCCTGATTTTATTTCCCTCTGCCCCTGATTTTATTTCCCTCTGCCCTGATTTTATTTCCCACTGCCCCTGATTTTATTTCCCACTGCCCCTGATTTTATTTCCCTCTACCCCTGATGTTATTTCCCTCTGCCCCTGATTTTATTTCCCACTGCCCCTGATTTTATTTCCCTCTGCCCCTGATGTTATTTCCCTCTGCCCCTAATTGTATTTCCCTCTGCCCCTAATTTTATTTCCCTCTGCCCCTGATTTTATTTCCCATTCCCTCTGCCCCTGATTTTATTTCCCTCTGCCCCTGATTTTATTTCCCATTCCCTCTGCCCCTGATTTTATTTCCCTCTGCCCCTGATTTTATTTCCCACTGCCCCTGATTTTGTTTCCCACTGCCCCTGATTTTATTTCCCTCTGCCCCTGATTTTATTTCCCATTCCCTCTGCCCCTGATTTTATTTCCCACTGCCCCTGATTTTATTTCCCTCTGCCCCTGATTTTATTTCCCTCTGCCCTGATTTTATTTCCCACTGCCCCTGATTTTATTTCCCACTGCCCCTGATTTTATTTCCCACTGCCCCTGATTTTATTTCCCTCTGCCCCTGATTTTATTTCCCATTCCCTCTGCCCCTGATTTTATTTCCCTCTGCCCCTGATGTTATTTCCCTCTGCCCCTGATTTTATTTCCCACTGCCCCTGATTTTATTTCCCTCTGCCCCTAATTTTATTTCCCTCTGCCCCTGATGTTATTTCCCTCTGCCCCTGATTTTATTTCCCACTGCCCCTGATTTTATTTCCCTCTGCCCCTGATGTTATTTCCCTCTGCCCCTAATTTTATTTCCCTCTGCCCCTAATTTTATTTCCCTCTGCCCCTGATTTTATTTCCCATTCCCTCTGCCCCTGATTTTATTTCCCACTGCCCCTGATTTTATTTCCCTCTGCCCCTGATTTTATTTCCCTCTGCCCTGATTTTATTTCCCACTGCCCCTGATTTTATTTCCCACTGCCCCTGATTTTATTTCCCACTGCCCCTGATTTTATTTCCCTCTGCCCCTGATTTTATTTCCCATTCCCTCTGCCCCTGATTTTATTTCCCTCTGCCCCTGATGTTATTTCCCTCTGCCCCTGATTTTATTTCCCACTGCCCCTGATTTTATTTCCCTCTGCCCCTAATTTTATTTCCCTCTGCCCCTGATGTTATTTCCCTCTGCCCCTGATTGTATTTCCCACTGCCCCTGATTTTATTTCCCTCTGCCCCTGATGTTATTTCCCTCTGCCCCTAATTTTATTTCCCTCTGCCCCTAATTTTATTTCCCTCTGCCCCTGATTTTATTTCCCATTCCCTCTGCCCCTGATTTTATTTCCCTCTGCCCCTGATTTTATTTCCCATTCCCTCTGCCCCTGATTTTATTTCCCTCTGCCCCTGATTTTATTTCCCTCTGCCCTGATTTTATTTCCCATTCCCTCTGCCCTGATTTTATTTCCCACTGCCCCTGATTTTGTTTCCCACTGCCCCTGATTTTATTTCCCACTGCCCCTGATTTTATTTCCCTTTCCCTCTGCCCCTCATTTTATTTCCCATTCCCTCTGCCCTGATTTTGTTTCCCTCTGCCCTGATTTTGTTTCCCTCTGCCCCTGATTTTATTTCCCACTGCCCCTGATGTTATTTCCCACTGCCCCTCATTTTATTTCCCACTGCCCCTGATTTTATTTCCCACTGCCCCTCATTTTATTTCCCACTGATTTTATTTCCCATTCCCTCTGCCCCTGATTTTATTTCCCACTGCCCCTGATTTTATTTCCCTCTGCCCCTGATTCTATTTCCCTCTGCCCTGATTTTATTTCCCTCTGCCCCTGATTTTATTTCCCTCTGCCCTGATTTTATTTCCCACTGCCCCTGATTTTATTTCCCACTGCCCCTGATTTTATTTCCCACTGCCCCTGATTTTATTTCCCACTGCCCCTGATTTTATTTCCCTCTGCCCCTGATTTTATTTCCCTCTGCCCCTGATTTTATTTCCCTCTGCCCCTAATTTTATTTCCCTCTGCCCCTAATTTTATTTCCCTCTGCCCCTGATTTTATTTCCCATTCCCTCTGCCCCTGATTTTATTTCCCTCTGCCCCTGATTTTATTTCCCATTCCCTCTGCCCCTGATTTTATTTCCCTCTGCCCCTGATTTTATTTCCCTCTGCCCTGATTTTATTTCCCATTCCCTCTGCCCTGATTTTATTTCCCACTGCCCCTGATTTTGTTTCCCACTGCCCCTGATTTTATTTCCCACTGCCCCTGATTTTATTTCCCATTCCCTCTGCCCCTCATTTATTTCCCATTCCCTCTGCCCTGATTTTGTTTCCCACTGCCCCTGATTTTGTTTCCCACTGCCCCTGATTTTATTTCCCTCTGCCCCTGATTTTATTTCCCATTCCCTCTGCCCCTGATTTTATTTCCCATTCCCTCTGCCCTGATTTTATTTCCCACTGCCCCTGATTTTGTTTGCCACTGCCACTGATTTTATTTCCCACTGCCCCTAATTTTATTTCCCTCTGCCCCTAATTTTATTTCCCTCTGCCCCTGATTTTATTTCCCTCTGCCCCTGATTTTATTTCCCTCTGCCCTGATTTTATTTCCAATTCCCTCTGCCCTGATTTTATTTCCCACTGCCCCTGATTTTGTTTCCCACTGCCCCTGATTTTATTTCCCTCTGCCCCTGATTTTATTTCCCTCTGCCCCTGATTTTATTTCCCTCTGCCCCTCATTTTATTTCCCATTCCCTCTGCCCTGATTTTATTTCCCACTGCCCCTGATTTTGTTTCCCACTGCCCCTGATTTTATTTCCCACTGCCCCTGATTTTATTTCCCTCTGCCCCTTATTTTATTTCCCTCTGCCCCTTATTTTATTTCCCTCTGCCCCTGATTTTATTTCCCATTCCCTCTGCCCCTGATTTTATTTCCCCCTGCCCCTGATGTTATTTCCCTCTGCCCCTGATTTAATTTCCCATTTACTCTGCCCTGATTTTATTTCCCACTGCCCCTGATTTTATTTCCCATTCACTCTGCCCTGATTTTATTTCCCTCTGCCCCTGATTTTATTTCCCATTCCCTCTGCCCTGATTTTATTTTCCACTGCCCCTGATTTTATTTTCCACTGCCCCTGATTTTATTTTCCACTGCCCCTGATTTTATTTCCCATTCCCTCTGCCCCTGATTTTATTTCCCATTCCCTCTGCCCCTGATTTTATTTCCTATTCCCTCTGCCCCTGATTTTATTTCCCATTCCCTCTGCCCCTGATTTTATTTCCCATTCCCTCTGCCCCTGATTTTATTTCCTATTCCCTATGCCCCTGATTTTATTTCCCATTCCCTCTGCCCCTGATTTTATTTCCTATTCCCTCTGCCCCTGATTTTATTTCCCATTCCCTCTGCCCCTGATTTTATTTCCCATTCCCTCTGCCCCTGATTTTATTTCCTATTCCCTATGCCCCTGATTTTATTTCCCATTCCCTCTGCCCCTGATTTTATTTCCTATTCCCTCTGCCCCTGATTTTATTTCCCATTCCCTCTGCCCCTGATTTTATTTCCCATTCCCTCTGCCCCTGATTTTATTTCCTATTCCCTATGCCCCTGATTTTATTTCCCATTCCCTCTGCCCCTGATTTTATTTCCCATTCCCAATGCCTCGTCCAACTGGCCTTTCATTTCCTGTTACCCCCACACTGGCTGTGAGCAAAGAGGATCCACTGAAGTGAGAGACAGATCTGCTTCCCGAGAGGTTCTGCAGCAGCCGCAGGTCACTCACCCCCCCCCACACACACACACAGGTGTTCCCCCTTCCCATTTTTACACAGCTGAACACACTGTGCAGATTACAGAATACAAAAATATGCCCAAAGATTATATATTATATAAATAGTATATAAGGGTCTAGTACAATACTCAGTATCTCTGCTCCAGTGACATCACTGTACAGTACAGGTGGGTGTTAAATAGAATATGTGGGTTGAGCAGTGAGGCTTTAGCTGAATGTGAGTATGGGAATCAGGCAAATCAGATGAACCCTTAAACTGCGGACACAGAAGCCATGTAGGTGCAACAGTCATATATTTATGAATGTGACAAGAACAATCTTTATTGCCTAGTGTTTTCTCTTTATTTAATTGTATGTCCAGTATCCAGGAACAGTTGAGGTACAAATATCCCCCCATAGGATGAGAAAATGAAATTAACATTTATGTCTTTAGTTGGCCTTTAAATCTTCTAACTGTCGGATACAGGAAGTTTATTGTCTGTAATTTTCCTTCCAGGATCTGATACTGGCATGACGTACAGTCTGGCAGTTTAGTGGAGCACATGTGCTTTGCACAACAGTAACACAGACGTGACACAATTGTGTGAAATCTTCAGTTCTAGAAATAAATCTCAGGGACTCACCATTTGGACTGACTGTCACTAAGAACATGACAATTGCTTTACAATATGCTCTGATGTCTTTTGCAGGAATATAGAAGCCCAGCTGGTCCCACCCTGTTCATCCCTGGGAGAAATTCCCACTCTAAACCCAAAACAGAATTCTGTTGATTGTGAGCTTTTCTGCCTTCTGTGCACAATCCATAGATAACTTATTTGTTATCTACTGTGTATCCTGTGCTTGAATGGCTGCCCCCATGGCTACACAGCAGCTTGTTTATATAAACTATAGTAGTACTTATCTGTTATCTGCTGTGTATCCTGTGCTTGAATGGCTGCTCCCATGGCTACACAGCAGCTTGTTTATATAAACTATAGTAGTACTTATCTGTTATCTACTGTGTATCCTGTGCTTGAATGGCTGTCCCCATGGCTACACAGCAGCTTGTTTATATAAACTATAGTAGTACTTATCTGTTATCTACTGTGTATCCTGTGCTTGAATGGCTGTCCCCATGGCTACACAGCAGCTTGTTTATATAAACTATAGTAGTACTTATCTGTTATCTACTGTGTATCCTGTGCTTGAATGGCTGCCCCCATGGCTACACAGCAGCTTGTTTATATAAACTATAGTAGTACTTATCTGTTATCTACTGTGTATCCTGTGCTTGAATGGCTGCCCCCATGGCTACACAGCAGCTTGTTTATATAAACTATAATAGTACTTATCTGTTATCTACTGTGTATCCTGTGCTTGAATGGCTGTCCCCATGGCTACACTGCAGCTTGTTTATATAAACTATAATAGTACTTATCTGTTATCTACTGTGTATCCTGTGCTTGAATGGCTGCCCCCATGGCTACACAGCAGTTTGTTTATATAAACTATAGTAGTACTTATCTGTTATCTACTGTGTATCCTGTGCTTGAATGGCTGCCCCCATGGCTACACAGCAGCTTGTTTATATAAACTATAGTAGTACTTATCTGTTATCTACTGTGTATCCTGTGCTTGAATGGCTGCCCCCATGGCTACACAGCAGCTTGTTTATATAAACTATAGTAGTACTTATCTGTTATCTACTGTGTATCCTGTGCTTGAATGGCTGCCCCCATGGCTATACAGCAGCTTGTTTATATAAACTATAGTAGTACTTATCTGTTATCTACTGTGTATCCTGTGCTTGAATGGCTACCCCCATGGCTACACAGCAGCTTGTTTATATAAACTATAGTAGTACTTATCTGTTATCTACTGTGTATCCTGTGCTTGAATGGCTGCCCCCATGGCTACACAGCAGCTTGTTTATATAAACTATAGTAGTACTTATCTGTTATCTACTGTGTATCCTGTGCTTGAATGGCTGTCCCCATGGCTACACAGCAGCTTGTTTATATAAACTATAATAGTACTTATCTGTTATCTACTGTGTATCCTGTGCTTGAATGGCTGTCCCCATGGCTACACTGCAGCTTGTTTATATAAACTATAATAGTACTTATCTGTTATCTACTGTGTATCCTGTGCTTGAATGGCTGCCCCCATGGCTACACAGCAGTTTGTTTATATAAACTATAGTAGTACTTATCTGTTATCTACTGTGTATCCTGTGCTTGAATGGCTGCCCCCATGGCTACACAGCAGCTTGTTTATATAAACTATAGTAGTACTTATCTGTTATCTACTGTGTATCCTGTGCTTGAATGGCTGCCCCCATGGCTACACAGCAGCTTGTTTATATAAACTATAGTAGTACTTATCTGTTATCTACTGTGTATCCTGTGCTTGAATGGCTGCCCCCATGGCTATACAGCAGCTTGTTTATATAAACTATAGTAGTACTTATCTGTTATCTACTGTGTATCCTGTGCTTGAATGGCTGTCCCCATGGCTACACAGCAGCTTGTTTATATAAACTATAGTAGTACTTATCTGTTATCTACTGTGTATCCTGTGCTTGAATGGCTGTCCCCATGGCTACACTGCAGCTTGTTTATATAAACTATAATAGTACTTATCTGTTATCTACTGTGTATCCTGTGCTTGAATGGCTGCCCCCATGGCTACACAGCAGTTTGTTTATATAAACTATAGTAGTACTTATCTGTTATCTACTGTGTATCCTGTGCTTGAATGGCTGCCCCCATGGCTACACAGCAGCTTGTTTATATAAACTATAGTAGTACTTATCTGTTATCTACTGTGTATCCTGTGCTTGAATGGCTGCCCCCATGGCTACACAGCAGCTTGTTTATATAAACTATAGTAGTACTTATCTGTTATCTACTGTGTATCCTGTGCTTGAATGGCTGCCCCCATGGCTACACAGCAGCTTGTTTATATAAACTATAGTTATCTTTCTGAAGCAAACACACCAGTATTACCAGTGCAGCACAACAATACATTGTATTTTTATTCCTTTCAAACACTTTTCATTTGTGGTGTTACTGCTAAAGCCCTAAATCCAGAATAGGTGTTACCCCTTTAAACCCTGCTCCTCCTCAGGGGCAGCTTCTTGCCTATTTCAGTTGGGGAATAGTTTGTTGGCACTTGGAAATGAATATCTTTTAGGGTTCGTTATATCAGAGGGGTTCCCTCAGAGGTGATGCCTCCGAGCACAGAACTTCAGCTCCATTCATTGAACTGATATAAAGCAGTAGCAGACTAATTGTGTTTATCTACAGGGAGAGTGCGAGTGAAATGAATGTTTAAAGGGTTGGTTCACCTTGAAGTTAACTTTTAGTATGTTATAGAATGGAGCAATATTTTAATTGGTATTCATTATATATTTATTTTTTTATAGTTTGCGAATTATTAGCCTTCTTCCGACTCTTTCCAGCTTTCAAATGGGGAGTCACTGACCCCATCTAAAAAACAAATGCTCTGTAAGGCTACACATTTATTGTTATTGTTACTTTTTATTCCTCGTCTTTCTATTTAGGCCTCTCCTATTCATATTCCAGTCTCTTATTCAAATCAATGCATGGTTGCTAGGGGAATTTGGACCCTAGCAACCAGATGTCTGAAATTGCAAAGTGGAGAGCTGCTGCATAAAAAGCTAAATAAGTCAAAAACCACAAATAATAAAAAATGAAAACCAATTGCAAATTGTCTCAGAACATCCCTCTCTACATCCTAATAAATGTAAAGGTAAACAAACCCTTTATGACCAATGAGTAATAGCAGGGTAAGCAATGGGATAGATAGGGAGATGTATAGATATATAGTGAATAAAGTACCCCCTCTTTTAAATTATAAGGATATTAGAAGTTACCTCTGCGTTTCATAACCATATAAAAACACGAGGCTGAAGGCCGAGTTATACAGGTCATGGAACTCCGAGGTAACTTCAAATATCCTCATATTTTACAACTGAGGGCACTTTATTTATTATAATACACACATTTCAGTGAGTCATGTGACAGAAATGACATCAGAACTCACCGTTTATAACTGATGACATCAGAACTCACCGTTTATAAGGATATAATTTACAAGATATTCATGGCTTTTATGTATTATATATATATATAGATAGATAGATATGTATGCATTTATATAAAAGATGTTCAGTCTCAGTCTGTTTCGGCTGTAAAGCACAATCATTTTAATGATAAAGGGAAAGATCCTGCTGTGACTCGCATTTTTCTTTATAGAAAGGAGGGATACAGCGGGAGCTCCTGCGGGAATAGCATTAGCACCTCTCTCCCTTCCTGTTACCATTGTAACTTTGCACCGTCGCTCTCGGAATCCCGTATAATAAGCAGTGTCTGCACATCTGTCTTACAGAAGCGGGACGGAGAGAAGAGCGCATGCGTCCCGCAGCAGTGAAGCGTTTGCTCGCAGCAGGTCGATCGTTTGAACATATGGATAATGGAGACTGGGGGTACATGGTAAGTGCTGCAGTCAGGGGAGTGCCCTTATTTTTGGTTTGTGGCTTCTGAGCATGACAGGAGTTGTGGGATCGGCAGGAATTCTGTGATTAAAGGGATATTGTCATGGGAAAAAATAAGTTTAATCAGTTAATAGAGCTGCTCCAGCAGAATTCTGCACTGAAATCCATTTCTCAAGAGAGCAAACAGATTTTGTTATATTCAATTTTGAAATCTGACATGGGGCTAGACATTTTGTCAGTTTCCCAGCTGCCCCCAGTCATGTGACTTGTGCTCTGATCAACTTGCAGTACAGCAGTAAAGAGTGACTGAAGTTTGAGTGATATCACTCCCCCCCCCCCAGCAGCCTAACAACAGAACAATGGGAAGGTAACCAGATAGCAGCTCCCTAACACAAGATAACAGCTGCCTGGTAGATCTAAGAACAGCACTCAATAGTAAAATCCAGGTCCCACTGAGACACATTCAGTTACATTGAGTAGGAGAAACAACAGGCTGCCAGAAAGCAGTTCCATCCTAAAGTGCTGGCTCTTTCTGAAATCACATGACCAGGCAAAATGAGCTGAGATGCACCTACACACCAATATTACAACTAAATACACTTGCTGCTTCAGGAATGACATTTTATATTGTACAGTGAATTATTTGCAGTGTAAGTGTCATTTAGAAATAAAAACTACACCATAAAAGTCATGACTGAATCGCTTAAATGTTCTCTCTTGGATTTTAGATGACTGATCCGGTCACACTGAATGTAGGCGGCCATGTCTACACCACCTCCCTCTCCACTCTGACTCGCTATCCAGACTCCATGCTGGGGGCGATGTTCGGGGGGGATTTCCCCACGGCTCGAGACTCCCAGGGGAACTACTTCATCGACAGAGACGGGGCTCTTTTCCGGTACATCCTGAATTTCTTGCGGACATCAGAACTGACTGTGCCAGTTGACTTTAAGGAGTTCGATTTGCTTAGTAAAGAAGCCGATTTTTATCAGATTGAGCCTTTAATCCAATATCTGAACGATCCCAAACCCCTGTACCCCACGGACACCTTTGAGGAAGTGGTGGAACTCTCGAGTACCCGGAAGCTGTCCAAGTATTCCAACCCTGTGGCGGTCATCATTACACAGCTCACCATCACCACCAAAGTGCACTCCTTGCTGGAAGGCATTGCCAACCATTTCACCAAGTGGAACAAACACATGATGGACACGCGGGACTGCCAGGTCTCCTTCACGTTTGGCCCGTGCGATTACCACCAGGAGGTCTCTCTCCGCGTCCATCTCATGGAATACATCACAAAGCAAGGCTTCACCATCCGAAATACCCGGGTGCATCACATGAGCGAGCGCGCCAACGAAAACACCGTGGAGCATAACTGGACTTTCTGCCGACTGGCTCGTAAGACGGACGACTGACCCGTAGTGCTAACGTTCTTACAGCTGAAACGCCAGACGCAGGAGATGCCGTGTTACCTAATGACGCTTTTATTTTCTATTTGTACAACTATTTATTAGCCATTTTGAGTGGATCGCTAGTGTGATTTTCCGTCAGACATTCCCAGCTTCTCCATCATGTATGCATGTGCCTGTATGGAGGAGACTTTCTATTTTAATAATGACTCGTTCCTTGCTTTAATATCCGCTAATAATACTGAGATACGAATTTGGATGACGCACACTCGGTAAATACGTATGAAGTGCAAATCCTAAGGAGTCTCCCTATAAGAGTCTCCAAAAACGGCATAGCCAAAAATTCAAAAGAAGTATTGCACACTTGCTAAACAATACCGATCGGCCAGGGCCGGATTTACATAGTGGGCCCACTGCCATTTGTCGCCCCTGTCCCCTCCCCTTTATTAGTGCACATTTTCATCATCTGGACTGGAGCAATGGGGATTGGCTCACAGGAAATGTAAAAAATGATTGTATCTCCAGCGCATCCCCAGTGTTTTTGAACCAATGTGGGTGTGGTTAAGCAGCACGCTGCCCCACTAAAATTCTACCACCCTAGGCCCGGGCCTAGGTCGCCTTTCCACAAATCCGGGCCTTCCAGTGTCGGACTGGGACACCGGGGGCCCACCAAAAACCCTTAGACCAAGGGCCCACCCAAAAACCTTGAGACCAGGAGCCCACTCTAAGTATTATTTTCTTCCTTTTCTTGCTCAACCTCTATTCTACTATTCTCTTTTCTTTACATACTATAACCTAGTATTCCATCTATTTAGCCTCTTTATTCTCATATAAATAGGGAATGGCCATGAAATAAGCCAAATGTTTAGAAGCAGGAGGGCCCACTAACACCTTGACCTGGGAGTTTTCCTGGTATGCTGGTGGGCCAGTCCAATACTGGGGCCTGCGAGCGGCACAATGTGCTCCGTATATAACTCTTATAGGCAGATTTATCAAGGGTCGAATTGAGTTATATTATGGCGAAAACTGTCCAATTCGACTAGGGAATTGTTAAAATTCAAATAGAGTTTTTTTTTAAAAAAAAAATCTAATTAGATTTTCGAGATTTATCATACTCTGGACCTTTAAAGGGCAACTCAACCCCAAAATAAAACTTTGCCTAACAAAGGAAAATATAATTCTAAGCAACTTTCCAATATAAATTCATTACAAAGTTTCAGTGCTTTGAAAGTTATTTGTAAAAAAAATGAACAATGCTGCAACAGTCTTTGTTCTCCATCAAAACCAGGTCTGTTACAGTCTCTTACATTGTATCAACAGTCTCAAGGTGGCCATACACGGAGAGATCCGACGAGCAGATCTCTCCCCGATATGCCCACCTTGAGGTGGGCAGTATCGGGCTGATCTGATCTAGGGCATAACGATCGGATCCTAACGGTGGCTTTATGGGTGGTCGGATTGCGGGACCGCTTCAACCAACAGATGCGCCCGCAAGCCGATGGGATTTTTAGTCCCATCCGTCGGCCAGATCTTGATCGGGGAAGCCAGTCAGGGGGGCCCATACACGGCCCGTGTATGGACCACCTTTAGACATCAGGACAGAGAATAGAAAGGGACAGACAAACACTGCTTTCAATAGCAATCAATACATATACAAATACATTAAAAACCATAGAAAATATGTAATGTAATATTGCAAAGTTGCTTAGAATTATGTTCTCTTTTATTTTGGGGTTTACTTGCCCTTTAAGAACTTGAAATTCAACTATTGGCTTCCTAAATCCTACCAAATTGCTATTGTAGTCAATGGGAGACAATTGTTTGCAGCTTTCCTGTAATTCGAGTTTCTTTTTCTGAGAATTCTATTTCAGTTCGCCTTCGATTTGAGTTTTCGGGTCGATCCAATTCAACTGAGGATTAGAAAGTTTGTTTTGTTTTTTCTTTTTAATTCCATAAATTTCGATTGGTCGAATTTCGAGTTCATGGGAGTTTATGGCAGTTATAAAAAAAACTGCCATGAATTCGAAATTCAACCCTTGATAAATTTGCCCCTTTATTGTAAGTGGACTGTGCACTGCCGGCCCGAAATCCTTGGGACCTGGGTGGGTTTAGGCCAGGGGTCAGCAACCTTTATTATCAAAAAAGCCATTTTGCCCCTTCTTCCATTAAAGAAAAATAGTCTGGAGCCGCAAAACATAACCCAGCTTATAAACTTTTAAAAGTTTTAACCTTTTTTTAATTTTAACAGAATACAACAAACAGTATTGTATAGGGCTACTTTGAAATAAATGAAAAACTGAATAGCCCTATTAAATGCTAGTGCACTCATCTGTTTAATGTGACTTCTGTCTCTGAAGCTCCATGTTGATCTTCATTCTCTTGTCTTGAGTGTGTGACCGCAGTAAGGACCAGGATCAATCCTCTTGCTGCGGCTCAGTCTTGCCTGTCATCAGGTCTGGACTGGGAGTCAATGTAGGCCCTGACATTTCAAGTACACAAAGGCCCAAATAGTCCTCCACCAGCCCAAAAAACAGTGACTGTCTATGGGACCTTACAGCAGCCCCTCTGGCATTTGCCAGAACCCACAAATTGCCAGTCCGGGCCTGCCTGTCACTCCTGAGATGTCTATACAGACCTCACAACTGCTGGCGGCTTCCTGAGTGTGCAAGCGCAGTAAGCGAACAGTTAGCTTACCGCAGTCGCACACTCAAGAAGCCGCCAGCAGGTGTGAGGTGTGTATAGACGACAGGACAGGCAAAGCCGCAAGACCGAGCCACAGCAATCAGGATAAAGAGCCGCATGAGGCTCTGGAGCCGCAGGTTGCCTTCCCCTGGTTTAGGCCGACTCCTGCGCCAAAACCTTCGGGACCTACCACTTCCGGCACCTAAATTTACAGACTCAAGCCCATCCCTTTTGTGACTTCACTGAGGGGCAGGCGTGGCTCTATAAATAGGGGGGCAATAGTGGGACGGATGCGGATTAGGGTCGGGTGCGGGTTGAGGATTTCACGACCCGGACATCACTACTGTGCAGCACTGTTAAGATATAAAAATTTGGCTGCATGAGCTCAGCCTCTTGTGAAGCAAAGGAGTTTTATTCTCCCACATTCCAGAAGTTGTTGGTGCGTAATGGAGACTAGTGCTTGCTGAATGCAGCATGATGAGCCATTGGGCTATAATATTGTACTTTAATAATGTTCTCATTTGATATCACTATCCTACAGTCACATGTATGTGTCAAATGCTAACGATCATCCCTCACCCCCTCTTTCTAACTAGGGCTCTAACCAATTCGCTCTAAATTCCGAGGCTGATCTCTGTGCAGTTGTAAATATGCACCTAAATAACCTCGTATTTAGCCATAGAGAATATGGATTTTATTCATGTACCTGTATTTTCATTAGTTAGAAAACAAAGCGCGCCGTTCTGATCAAAACAAGGGATGTACCAGATCCGTAACTTTGGCTTTTACATAAAAACAGAACCAAAGTCGCAGTAACATAGTGAGGTTGAAAAAAGACACACGTCCATCAAGTTCAGCCTTTTAAGTCTATATATAACCTGCCTAACTGCCAGTTGATCCAGAGGAAGGCAAAAAACCCATTTGAAGCCTCTCCAATTTGCCTCAGAGGGGGAAAAATTCCTTCCTGACTCCAAAATGGCAATGGGACCAGTCCCTGGATCAACTTGTACTATGAGATATCTCCCATATCCCTGTATTCCCTCACTTGCTAAACACCATCCAATCCCTTCTTATACCTATCTAATGTATCAGCTTGTACCCCTGATTCACTTCCCAGCTCTCCCTGTAACACCCCTTTCCCTCCTCTAATCTCATTGGCTCCCTCCTGTCTGCTGGGAGGAGCTACTGGTGAATAAAGCATCCGACCCTTCCTTGTACCTATCTAATGTATCAGACCATTAGATTTTAATTACCCAGATATTGACTGGAGCAACAGTACTGCCAGATCAGTTAATGGGAACAAGTTTATAAACTGTTACATGACAATTTTATGGCACAGGTTGTGAAGGAGCCAACCAGGAAAAATGCTCTACTGGATCTAGTGATCTCTAATGACCCAGAACTTCTCGCAAATGTCATTGAACCCCTGGGTAATAGTGACCATAATGTTATATAATTTAATGACTGGTGCAATGACAGGCTGAAGTGTTGAACTCATGGACATCAGCAGATTGTGGGTTTGCTCCTGTTTAATGCTCTGCCAGGCCTTTACTGCAGCCGCTTTCACTTGCTGTTTGTTTGAGGCCTTTCTGTCCCACGTTTAGTCTTCAACAAGTGAAATGCAGCTCAATTGGCTTCAGATCAGGTGAATATTCAACTTCTTTGCTTTAATAAACTCCTGGGCAGGTCTGGAGTGAGAATTAAAATAGGCCCTGGCATTTTAGGTACACAGAGACCCAAAGAGCCCCCAACCGCCCACTAAATAGTGACTTTCTATGGCACCTTATAGCAGCCCCTCTGGCATTTGGCAGAACTCACAGATTGCCAGTCTGGACCTGCTCCTGGGTTGCTTTGGCTCTATGTTTTGGCTCATTATGAGACGCCTCCCAATCAATGTGAGTGCATTTAGCTGGATGTGAGCAGACAGTGTCTCTGAAGAGCTCACAATTCATTCTTGTGCTTCTGTCCTGTGTCACATGATGGATAAACACTAGTGTCCCAGTGCCACTGGCAGCCATGCACCCCAAGCCATCACACTGCGCTTTGCTTTGGATCATCAGCTCTTCCACACCTTCTCCACACTTTTTCTTGCCATCATTCTGCTAGAGCTTCATATTGGTTTCATCTGTCCAATGAATGTTTTTCAGAACGGGGCTGCTTTTTAGATGTTTTTTAGCAAAGTCCAATGTAGCCTTTGTATTGTTGATGCTTATGAGTGGCTTGTACCTTGCAGTGTTCCCTCTGTATTTACTTTCATACAGTCTTCTCTTTATGGTAGACTTGGATATGGAGACTCTACCTCCTGGAGACTGTTCTTCACTTGTTTGGCTCTTGTGAAGGGGTTTCTCTTCCCCATGGAAATGATTCTGAGATCATCCACCACTGTTGTCTTCCGTGGACGTCCAGGTCTTTTTGCTTTGCTGAGTTCACCAGTGATTTCTTTCTTTCTCACCATGTACCAAACTGTAGATTTTGCCTCTCCTAATATTGGAGTAATTTCTCGGATGGGTTTTTCTTTTTTTGCAGCTTAAAGGACAAGGAAAGGCAAAAAAATAAAATCCCATTTTTACTTTCTTTAATGAAAAAGAAACCTTTCTCCAATATACTTTAATTATAAAACGTGTACCGTTTTTATAAGAAACCTGACTGTATGCAGTGAAATTCTCCCTTCATTTACTGCTGTGGATAGGAATTGTCAGATGGTCCCTACCTGCTATGGGGAACAATTATACTTATGAACAGTAGGGGGAGCCCTCGTCTAATTTCCCAGCCATGCAGAACTCAAGCAGCTTTGTTTATGACGATCCCTAAGCAGCCCAGACCACACTGAGCATGTGCAGGGTCAGGGTCAGGCCAAGATGTATAACAAAGTTACAAGATGACAGCCCCCTGTGGCCAACTTTGAAAGCATAAATCATTTGTTTGATTAGGCTTGTGGTGCAGTAAGTTCATGCCTATGTTTAGTATACAAAATACAGCATTTCTAGCCTTATTCTACTTTAGACTTTCCTTGTCCTTTAAGGATGACTTGTTTCACCTGCATGGAGAGCTCCTCTGTCCCCATGTTGTCTGTTCTACATACAACCCCCCCCCCCTCAAATCAACTCCAGGGGTTTTATCTGCTTCATTGATAATGACATAACCAAGGAATTGCCCCCCACCTGACCATGAAATAGTCTTTGAGTCAATTGTCCAATTACTTTGAGCCCCTGAAATGAAGTGATTGTGTTAAAAAAGGCTTTTTAGTTCCTCACATTTTTATACAATCTTTTTGTTCAACCCACTGAATTAAAGCTGAACGTCTGCAGTTCAACTGCATCTGAGTTGTTTCATTTAAACTTCATTGTGGTCATGTACAGAACCAAAATTAGAAAAAAAGTTGTCTCTGTCCAAATATTTATGAGCCTAGTTTTATATGACACACACTATGTAATAGCAGCAAACCCACTTACACTCATATTTACACTCCCAAGTGCAATTCCTCACAAACGTATTTTTGGTTTTAATGCTGCTTAACACTTAATTCACACGCAACACTCGCTGCGCGGGCCAGGGAGAGCCTATTTGCAAATCTTGCTCCAAGGGGCAGGGGAACACTACTGCTATGGGATCCTACCCTTCAATGCCTCCCTCTACTGACAACCCTCCCCAGGATAAGACTCAAGACGAGCTGGCGCTTCCACTGACTCTCCAGCTCCATTATGGGCTATACAGCTATCACAGTCCCTAGCCTCCTTACAGAGCCTTCCCACCATTGCAGACAATCTCGGCAAAGCTCTAGCCAAGTTAGGCCAGCGTTCCAGGGGAAAACGCAAAAGACCATCCAGCCCCAGAGGGGACACTGACTGTTACGCTTCCTCAGATGCATCGGAGGACAACTCCCACTCTGATGGCGAACTCCCTCCATCCGAAATATCTTCAGGTACTGAGGATGAAAATGAAGACGATTCCAAGGCCAAGGATGTCTCTCATGATATCGACCACATTATCAAAGGAGTTACAGAGGTACTCAAAATCACGCAATCTGCAGACCCAACGGTCCTCCTCAACGAGCCTGTTCAAAAGACAACAAAAGTCTTCTACCTGTTTTCCCTCTCATGAACAACTGCTAAACATTATACAAGAAGAATGGAATTCTCCAGAACGAAAGTTCCAAGCCTCTCGAAAATTCTGTAAGTCCTACCCCTTTTCCAAAGATTTGGTGGACAAGTGGTCAATGCCTCCTTCCGTTGACGCTCCCGTGTCCAGGTTGTCTAAATCTACAACCCTCCCGGTCACGGACGCCGCAGCCTTTAAGGACCCAAGTGACAGAAGGATCGAGGGTTTCCTAAGAGCTACATACTCATCGGCCGGATATACCCTACGCCCTGCTCTCGCTTCGGCGTGGGTATCCAGAGCCATCCAGGCATGGTCCGAATCACTGATTAACGAAATACAAGAGGGAGTACCCAGAACTAACCTCATGTCAACAGTACAATCCATAGCAGAAGCATCCGCATACTTATGTGACGCCACACTAGATACGGCGCAAATTACTGCCTGTACGTCAGCCCTGTCAGTGGCAGCCCGCCGAACCTTATGGCTTAAGAACTGGACAGCCGACCTCAGTTCAAAAAAGTCACTTACTTCTCTGCCCTTCAAAGGTCAACGTCTTTTCGGTGAGGAAAGTTTTTTCGTCCACAAGGAGGACGATTTACCAGACGACACAATTCTCCCCGGCGCTCTCATTTCCGGGCTAAGACCAATGACAAGAGCCAGCCAACGTGGAAATCCAACAAATTCCACACCAAGTCCATGGGGGAGAAATCTACCTCCGCATGACGGGCCACTCCCTCCGGGATCTCAACAGCCAATAGGGGGCAGACTGCTGCGATTCCGGGAGCTATGAAGCCAATATTCTTCGGACGCCTGGGTCAACGAGAGAATAGTTGAAGGTTACCATCTTGACTTCTCTTCTTCCCCACCCAGAAAGTTCATTATGTCCCGGGTCCCTTCCCACCCCAGAAAAGCTAAAGCCTTTTTCGATTGCATTTCCAACATGGAACGGAATGGAGTTATCGTACCTGTGCCTCAGTCAGAGACATTCTCGGGGTTCTACTCCAATCTATTCCTGGTTCCCAAAAAGGACGGATCCTTCAGACCAGTCCTAGATCTCAAATACCTCAACAAACACATTCGATCTGTTGGTTCCAAATGGAAACGCTACGTTCAGTAATCTGGGGGATGGATTCGGGACTCCTGTTGATGTCCTTAGACATCAAGGATGCTTACCTCTACGTACCGATTTGGCCCCCTCATTATCGCTTCCTGAGGTTTGCCTTCAAGAATCTACACTACCAGTTTGTAGCGCTGCCGTTCGGCCTGGCCTCAGCTCCCAGAGTTTTCACCAAACTGATGTCGATCTCCGCAGCAACTATGAGACTCCAGGGTATATCAGTGACACCTTACCTGGACGATCTTCTCATCAAGGCCAGGACGGAAGAACAGGGCAGTCTAAGCCATCAACGGGCAATAACTCTACTCCAGAACTTCGGCTGGACCATCAACTTGGACAAATCCAGTCTACGGCCCAGTCACCAGATGATCTTTCTTGCTCTCAAATTCAACACTCTAACTCAACGAGTAACTTTACCTCGAGACAAGCAGTCGAAGATCAGAGAACAAGTCACTCTTCTCCTTCTCAACCGACGTCCCACAGTACACTCAGCGATGAGAGTCCTCGGACTCATGGTATCAACCATCGAGGCGGTCCCATTTGCACAAATACACCTTCGCCCTCTACAAGCCAACATCCTTTCAGGGTGGAAGGGCGGCTCTCTCTCACAAACGTTCACCCTATTAAACACGACAAAGGAATCACTCTCCTGGTGGCTAAGAAGAGAACATCTAGCCATCGGTCAATCCTGGGCAATCCCAGACTGGACGGTGGTCACGACAGACGCAAGTCTACTCGGTTGGGGAGCAACATGGAACAATCTATCAGTTCAAGGTCCATGGTCTCACGAAGAAGCTAAACTGTCTATAAACATCCGGGAACTCCGGGCGGTTCGACTAGCCCTCCATCACTGGTCCCGCCAGCTTCAAACCAAGTCTGTTTGAGTACAGAGCAACAATTCTACCACCGTCGCGTATAAAAACAGACAAGGAGGTACCCGCAGCAGGGCAGCACTAGCGGAGGTACAGGAAATCCTGACTTGGGCGGAATCCAGATCAGTAAGCCTATCCGCCATACATATACCAGGGGTATCCAACACAAAAGCGGATTTCCTCAGCCGACATCAGCTGGATCCCAGCGAATGGGAACTCCATCCTCAAGCATTTGCAGAGTTGGTAGAGTTGTGGGGTCTCCCTTAAATCAACCTGATGGCATCCAGAAACAACTGCAAAGTACCCAACTTCTTTGCTCGTTATCGGGACCCGATAGCGATGGGAGTGGACGCCATGACCCAACCCTGGCTCTTCGACCTGGCCTACGTCTTCCCTCCCCTGCCCATGCTTCCTCGAGTGTTGAAGAAGATCAGACGTTCACGGGTCACAGTAATCGTGATAGCACCGTATTGGCCCACAAGAACCTGTTTCTCGGATCTTCAAGAAATGGCCGTAGCCAAACCAGTTTGTCCCGCCGCCAGGCATGATCTACTGCAGCAAGGTCCCATAGTCCATCACAATCCGGTGCTCTTTGCTTTGACGGGATGGCTGTTGAAGCAACCATTTGGAGACGGCAGGGCATAGCTGAGGATGTCATCTCTACGATGCTCAAGTCACGTAAACCTACCTCATCCAGAGCTTACCATAGGGTCTGGCGGAGTTACTGGAGTTGGTGCAATGACACAGATCTACCTTTTCTCGAACTCAACGTCCCACGGATATTGTCCCTTCTCCAGAGGAGACTTCAGTTGGGTCTGAAGCTGAGTTCCTTGAAGGTACAAGTATCAGCTCTATCCGTCTTGTTACAATCTCGATTGGCACTGGACAATTCCATCCGTACCTTCCTCCAGGGAGTAGCACGCATCGTCCCCCCCTTCCGACCACCGCTTCCAGGGTGGGATCTCAACCTGGTCCTAGAGTCTCTGTTAGACAAAATGTCTAGCCCCATGTCAGATTTCAAAATTGAATGTAAAAAAAATCTGTTTGCTCTTTTGAGAAATGGATTTCAGTGCAGAATTCTGCTGGAGTAGCACTATTAACTGATGTGTTTTGAAAAAAACATGTTTTTTTGCCTCTTCTAGCGTCCGCGGGTCTCCGTCGCGTGGCCCTGCCCCTTTTGATGTCACGCCTGCCCCTTTTGACGTCACGCTCCTCCCCCTTTTGACGTCACACCCCGCCCCTTTTGAGACCCCACCCCTAGCAGCCGGTAAATTTTTTTATAAAAGGTGGCAACCCTTTGTGTTACTGATGCAAAAGGGTTAAAGGAAAGGATAAGCAGAAAATAAGGGCCAACTGCCAAGTTACTTAGAAAAAATTTAATGTTCAGGTTAGCTGTCCCTTTAAACCATACCCCTGACTTCCCTTGTGTTTCCTATGCTGGGCAGCGCCAGTACATTCGATAGCACAAGAGGCATTGAGGGCAAATGTGTTATATCCCCCCAAGTAATTAAAAGGTTTAATCACAATTGTGTCACAACAGAGTCTTGTTACAACAATGATTCATTACGAAACAATTAAGGTCGGCGAGGTCCACACACACATACAACTCCCAGCAGGCTCAGCTCTTCCCCTTAATTGTACTGGGCAAGTCCTTTAAATGGAGGCAGCATCACAATATCCTTTATGTAGGGGCCCCAGCTGGGGAAATCATGCAGCCGTGTATCTGCCTGACGTCAGTATGGCAGCTCCCGCAAAAAACATGGCCGCTTCTCACAGGAATGAGCTCTTGCACCGACTCAATAGAAAGGCGTTCAGAGTAATTAATATTAAAAGTGGTGTTTCCTGCATGCGCCTGTGCCTTTAATTCAGCAACAACAGGACGTCCCTTTATTTCCATCATGCTTCCGACTCTCGCTTCTTCTTCCCTTCGTCCCCTACATCGCTGTCTTCTGATTGGCTGCTGCTCAGAACCACAAACTGTCCCTCGGCATTGGGTCGGCTGGAGGCGGCGATTAAACGGCTTTGCTCTTCCAGATCCTGAGGGTACGAAAGTTATTATGGTCAGATCATGCACCCCAATAGGGGAATAAAGGGGAGCACCCCCCGACTAATAAAGAGATACTGTGCCATACTCCACCCAAAAATGACCATTTATAATGAAACTAAATGTAAAGCCTGGGAGTGTCTATTGCACTGCTGGTTCTGACTCCTGAAAGTGTTGCAGAAACCAGCTAATTAGCAGACACAGTAATGCCAACCCTAACACTAGAGAAGCTGGAGGGCCCCCCAGGGGTAAGAAGTGCTCAGGGACTTACCTTTTCTATCTGTTTCTGTTTGCTGATTTCTTTCTGTTTTTTCTCTTTGACTTTCTCTATTTCTTTCTGTTTCTCTGATGCTCTGCGATCCTGCCAGCGATAAAATATATATCAGGTCACATGATGGCAAAAAGGATAAACTTGTTTTTGTTTATTATTTACTCTGGTGTTACTGTATGAGCTGCCACTGTCTCTTCCTCGAGCTTTCTCATTACCTGCAATAGTCCTCCTGTTGTGTTACAATCTCTAATGTGAAGCCATAATCAGGCATGGCCTAAACACTTCATAGCAGTCCTGTTGCTACATCACTGGTCTTCAATAGAAAAGGTTCAGAGCTCATAGTCTGTACTGAGAGATCCCATAAAACTATGGCAGCATAGGTATTCCCTGTACTAAGCACAATTCAGCAGGAACAGTCCCCTAAGTTTGCTCATAGTCTGTACAGAGAGATCCCATAAAACTATGGTACATAGGTATTCCCTGTACTAAGCACAATTCAGCAGGAACAGCCCCTAAGTTTGCTCATAGTCTGTACAGAGAGATCCCATAAAACTATGGCAGCATAGGCATTCCCTGTACTAAGCACAATTCAGCAGGAACAGTCTCCTCAGTTTGCTCATAGTCTGTACAGAGAGATCCCATAAAACTATGGCAGCATAGGTATTCCCTGTACTAAGCACAATTCAGCAGGAACAGTCCCTAAGTTTGCTCATAGTCTGTACAGAGAGATCCCATAAAACTATGGCAGCATAGGTATTCCCTGTACTAAGCACAATTCAGCAGGAACAGTCCCTAAGTTTGTTCATAGTCTGTACAGAGAGATCCCATAAAACTATGGTACATAGGTATTCCCTGTACTAAGCACAATTCAGCAGGAACAGTCCCTAAGTTTGTTCATAGTCTGTACAGAGAGATCCCATAAAACTATGGTACATAGGTATTCCCTGTACTAAGCACAATTCAGCAGGAACAGTCCCTAAGTTTGCTCATAGTCTGTACAGAGAGATCCCATAAAACTATGGCAGCATAGGTATTCCCTGTACTAAGCACAATTCAGCAGGAACAGTCCCTAAGTTTGTTCATAGTCTGTACAGAGAGATCCCATAAAACTATGGTACATAGGTATTCCCTGTACTAAGCACAATTCAGCAGGAACAGTCCCTAAGTTTGTTCATAGTCTGTACAGAGAGATCCCATAAAACTATGGTACATAGGTATTCCCTGTACTAAGCACAATTCAGCAGGAACAGTCCCTAAGTTTGTTCATAGTCTGTACAGAGAGATCCCATAAAACTATGGTACATAGGTATTCCCTGTACTAAGCACAATTCAGCAGGAACAGTCCCTAAGTTTGTTCATAGTCTGTACAGAGAGATCCCATAAAACTATGGTACATAGGTATTCCCTGTACTAAGCACAATTCAGCAGGAACAGTCCCCTAAGTTTGCTCATAGTCGGTACAGAGAGATCCCATAAAACTATGGCAGCATAGGTATTCCCTGTACTAAGCACAATTCAGCAGGAAGATCTGAGGTTATTGAGGTGAGGAAATGTGGGGAGTTGTAGTTTACCTGCATTAACATAACACAGGGGATACTTACAAGTTCTGCATGAAGAGCAATCTGTTTTGCCAGCCCAACTGAATCACAGATCTGTAAAGAAAACAAGATTTTTGAAGATTTGCAAATGTGAGAAGCAAATCCAAGGGGATTGGACAGATCTGCCCACACACCAACCAAATCCTCATCATAAAATAATCATCACACTCTATTAAACTCACCAGACATCATGTCTCTCTACATGCAGAATTTGTGCAAAAGGCAGTTATTTTGTTAGATTTTGTTTGTACTGGAATCCGTTATTTGAGTGAGCTCTAATACATCTTCTAGGAAAGGAGCCCCCCTATAAGATATATTGGATGTAACTGTCAGTGAATATCTGACACCCAACTGCTGCATGAAGACAGAATGAAGAGAAACAGATGCTGAGAGAGGAACAGTGAAGATAAACTTGATTATTTCAGAAACAATGAAGAATATTCAATTGATTGTATTTAGAAAGTTTTTTTTTTCAGTATGAGGAAGCTGATATTAATTAGGGATGCACGAATTCAGGATTCTGCCTTTTTTTAGCAGGATTCGGATTCAACCGAATCCTTGTGCCTGGCCGAACCGAATACATATGCATACTGTATGTAAATTAGGTGCGGGTTGGGAAATCCCGTGACTTTTTGTCACAAAAGAAGATTTTTTTCCACTTTTTCCTTTCCTGACCATAATTTGCATATGGAAATTAGGATTCGGCCGAATCTTTCACCAAGGATTCGGCCGAATCCCAAATAGTGGATTCGGTGCATCCCTAATATTAATTTTTCATTTTCGTGATAGTTCCCCTTTAATTAAAAGGTGAACAACCCCTTAAACTTGAGATGAAAGGAGAACTGTACTTTTTAAAAGACGCTTTATTTGGGAGATCCACAGCCTAAGATTTTATCCTGCTGCAAGCAACTCACTCCTGCTGGGAGTCCCAGGCTGATAATTGGTTTCAGCAATTGTTTTAAAATCCATAGAAAATTTAGGGCTTCTGTACCTTTTCTCCTTCATTGTTGGACTCAAAGATGTAACAGACAGAGACCGGCCTCCCCTCGGCCCTTCCTCCCGCCGTGCGCAGCACAAAGCCAAAGAGGCGCTTGTTTTCCTGGTGCGCGCCGTATACAATCACGTTGGCCAGAGGGAACTAAAGAAGAAAGAAGTTCTGCAGTCAGAACTCACAGAGAGTGGGAAAGGCCTATAACATTGCTGGAGCGGCAGGTTCAACTCTCATGGTCCTCTAACATCTAGTGAAGGATTCTGGGAGTTCAGGACTAATAAGCACAACTGGCAGTTTCAGCCACTGACATCTTGAAATGCCCCTCACCCACAGGCAAACTCACCCTCAGCCTCGTGACTTGGGTTTGGGGATCGATCAGCCTAAAATAAAATTCAAATAAGAAATGGTTTATTATTGCAGATACAATGTTATATACATGAACATCATTATTGGGGGGTTATTGCCCCACTTTTTAAATTGGGGTCCCCAGATGTTGCAGAACGAAATCTCCCAGAATGCCCTAGGATAGAGTCCTGCACAGGTCCATTTTTTTGGAACCCATACCCGACTCGTATCCGCAAACCGCATTCTTAACCGATTGGACCCGCTAACCGACCTGCAAGTACCTTATTTGCGAGCCACGACCCGATGACCATCGAGAATCAGGAAGTGCTGTCATTGTAAACTGGAAGTGACATCATCAGAAAAAAGTAAAAATCGCTATTGAGAAGACCCACGGCCCCACCTGCAGAACCGCGTCTATACCCGCATCCGGAACCTCTACCCGCAACCCGCAGGGTACCACAGGTCTTTGTGGGTACCCGACCCGCTGTAGGACTGCAGGGCTGAAGCATGCTGGGAGTTGCAGTGCAAAACTATTGGGGACACAAAGTGAATACAGGGGAAGTCAATGAATTGAAGTGACTAGGGCAAATTGTTTCGCCATGGAAATGACGCCCATAGACTTATGGAATCGCACGTCAAAAAAATTCTATGCGCCGCGATTTTTTGCCACCCACCGGCTTTAATGGGGGTCGGCAAATTTTTACCGAAACGGGGCAAATTTGCCCAAGCCTAACTGTGACTGGGGTGGTAAAGGAAAAAGTGGAAAAAACTTTTTTTTTTTTTAACTTCCTTGTTTTGTGATGAAAAGTCACGTTATTTCCCTTCCCGCCCCTAATTTACATATGCAAATTAGGATTCGGTTCTGCCAGGCACAAGGATTCGGACGAATCCGAATCCTGCTGAAAAAGGCTAAATCCCGAACCAAATCCTGAAATCCGGTGCATCCCTAATTTTAACTGCATGATAATGATGAAAGAGAATCGCTATTCCCAGCATTCCCTGACAATAAAAACCCACAGAGTCTGCTGGTTGGGAAGCAAAGGAACCTGCTAAACCTGCAACAATTGAAACTGAATAGTTTGACCCTCAGATTTACCTCCAAGGACCCAGGGCAAATGTCCCCTCAGACCAAACCAAAAAAGCAATAGGGTAGAACTTACTTTAAACAGTCGCACGTGACCAGGAGGTGGGACTCGGTCATCCGGAAGATGTTGTGAATGGCTCGGGCCGCCAGGATTTGCCGCATGGTTTCGTACACAACCTCCGTGTTTTCGTCTGACTTCACTTCCATGGAGCCGAGGAACCGCACGATGAACAACTGGTGGAGGATGGAGTCTGTAACGACGCGTTTATGGAACAACCAACTGAATTACTGGGAATATACAGAAAGGCCAACAGCCCTCCATCTATATAATGCCCACCCTCCATCTGTATAATGCCGACTTGCCCTCCCCTCCATCCATATAATGCCCTACCTCCATCTGTATGCCACCCCTCCATATGTAAAATGCCCTACCTCAAACATATGCCAGCATGACCTCCATCTTTATAATGCCCTCCATCTATATGTATAATGCCTTCCCTTCCATCCTTATGATGTCCTCCCTCCAACTGTATAATCCCCTCCATATATTGCCATCCCCTCCATCCGCATAAAGTCCTCCCTCCTTCCATATATTTCCCTCCCTCCATCCGTATACAGCCTTCCCCTCCATCCATATAAACCCCTCCCTCCATCCGTATAAAGCCCTCCCCTCCATCCATATAAATCCCTCCCTCCATCTGTATAAAGCCCTCCCCTCACATTCTTTAGCCAATCACTATAATGAAATCACAAACAGACGCAGGAAATAACTTGTTACCTTCAGATTCAGATTTTTCCCCAGATTCCCCAAATGGGTTTGTTCGCCTGGAAAGTGAAGAGAATCCGGTTATCTGGGAACCACCGATCTCCAACGTCTGGTCTAACATTAATTCTACCCCTCGGCATTCCCTAGTGTTACAATAAAGGGTCCCGGCCCCCCTAGTCACCCACTGGGTGCCCAATCAAAGGACTTTGTATCCGACAACCTTGCACTTTGCTCATTTCTCCACTTTACCTGCCAGTCTGCCCCGGGGTTCTCGGCTGCCCAGCCTGGTCCTCACTGACTGGGGAAATAATATCAAACTGGATGGGAGTGTCTGGCGCCACAATGGAGTCCAGTGAGAGAGCAGTGAGGGCCGACGAATCTGATCCAATAGATCCGGTGCTGCTGGTGCGTCTGGTGTGGGGTCTGGAGGGTATAAAACAGAAATGGTTAATACATTTACCCCCTGAACCAAATATGATCATGAAGGCTTCTAGCACAGTCACTACGGGGTTACTCTGTGTATCACAATGTGCTGATACCGCTAGAAACAAGAACCGGCACAAAGTTGGTACAGAAAGAAACCGGGCAGAGAATAAAGGAGAAATTCTCTTTGTTATCCCTACAGTGTCTTCTACCAAAGCAAATCTGCACTACCCCCCCCCCCCCCCCCCCGATTGATCCCTAAGCAGATCCCAGGCAGTTAGTGTGAAGATGTGACCTGCTGACATTTAGTGCTGATCTAAACCAGCCGCCAGCTGGGGAGCATCTGGGGAGTCCCGGCCCTGCAGGGGTGTAACGTGAAATGTATACGCACACAAATCCCACTAACAAATATAACCCACTCTCTAAACTATTGCTGCATTTAAAGGTTCAACTTCAGAGTCAGGTACCACCAGACCTTCCAAACTTTCACAAATTGTAGATAATATCACTCTGGAGAACCAATTGCATCAAGCAGTAATTTCTTTTATTTAGAAATGCACAGCATGCACAGTCCATTTCTAAATAAAATGATGAAATTGGTTCTCCAGAGTGATATCTACAATTGGTGCTGCATTAATACTACTATGTGTTCAGGGGCATTAAAAAAAAAAAAAAAAAAGAAGCTGATGGTGCATTAATACTAATGTGTGTTCAGGGATATTGAAAAAAAAGAAGGCGGTGCTGCATTAATACTGCTGTGTGTTCAGGGGACATTAAAAAAAGAGGATGGTGCTGCATTAATTCTGCTATATATTTTGGGAATATTCCACACAAAGATTACACTGCATTTACAGAGCTATGTGCTCTGTGGGCACCAAATATAAAATTGTTACTGCAATTATAATATATGTTCTCGGGGTATTAAATAGGAATCTGGTTCTGCATTTATAGCCTATCCTGTTGTGTGTTTTGGGGCAAACAATACAAAGTGGGTGATCTAAGTGTATTAAATATCAAGTTGGCATTAAACATACTGTTTGGGGCATTAAACATACCTGCAACATCTCTGGCAAAGGTCATAAATATGTATTATCCAATCAACTCCCAGCAACCCTTGTTTATTCCCAATATAAAAGTCTATACAAAAATGCAAAATACAACCTTGTGTTTTACCCAAAGCCCAGAACAGGCTGACAAAGGCCGTGAGCTTATATTTAGATCTTGGAGAATACCGGAGACGCAAAGCTGAAACGTGACCTTTGTTAGGCAGAAAAAGGAGCGTAAGATACGCCTGATACTCACACCCCCGGCCACTTGCTCTCGTGCCTCTGCTGGAAGGACGGGGAGGGAGTCACAGCCTCCAGTGCAGATTGGTTGACTCTGGCAGCCGTTTCCTACATTGGAAATAACTTTGTCTTTACTTAGGAATCCCAGGGCTTTACAGAGTTCCTCTGAAATAGAATATTGCCTCTCTATGCCAAGCTCCGGAAAAAGGTCAGAGATACCCATTCTGCTTGGCAAAGGGTTTATCCCCTAAAGAAGCAACCCCCCCATAAATGCCAACATAAACCTATACAAATAATTATGCTCCGTATCATCTACATGTCTGGTGGCACAGTATGGAGTACCGTATATACTCGAGTATAAGCCGAGTTTTTCAGCCCCCAAAATATGCTGAAAAACTCTACCTCGTCTTATACACGGGTCAAGCGCAAAAACGGTCGCCGGCGTCTAAGAATAGTCGCCGGCGCGCAAGAATAGTTGCCGGCGTCCAAGAATAGTCTCCAAGAATATTCGCCGGCGTCCAAGAATGGTCGCCAGCATCCAAAAACGAGATGCTGGCACCTCCAATGGGAGCAGAAACCCTCAATTTTTTGATTGAAACTTACCAGAAGCTGCTGCATTTCTCACCCTAGGCTTATACTCAAGTCACTAAGCTTTCCCAGTTTTTGGAAGTAAAATTAGGTACCTCGGCTTATACTCGGGACGGCTTATACTCGAGTATATACGGTATTTCTCTGCTTCTACATAGAACACAATTTCTACATTTAACATAGGGAGACAGAAACACTGGCCAAAGCTCCTCCTACTCTCTAAATATGCAAAATAGCCATCCCTGGGAAGAAAAGGGGCACAATGCCCAATCAAACCCATTTTTAAGCTTGATACAGTGGGATCTTTATAGAGGGAAAAAACACAACATAATCTCTGCTTCTACATTGAACATAATTTCTATATTTAACAAAGGAAGAGAGAAATACTGGCCAAAACTCCTCCTACTCTCTAAATATGCAAAATAGCCATCCATGGGAAGAAAAGGGGCACAATGCAAAATCAAATCCATTTTAAGCTTGATACAGTGGGATCTTTATAGAGGAAAAAACAACATAATTGAGTCCTGGCTCTGATCATCTGGGCCAATAAAGAATCGGTGGTACAAGTATAGCGCACCGCATAACCTTGTTCTACATACCTCTGGATTGTCCGTCAGGTAGATCCGCTTGGAGATGTTGTTTATTGTACTAATCCACTGTGCGTAAAGAAAATCTGTGTTAGAATACCATTAGAAGGGACAATGTTGTGTTGGTTCTCATGTGAGTGTCTCTATATCCTTTCTGTCTTGCTTTATGGCAGGGATTCTATACACACACTCAGGATAGGAGCAGTAGTCGTGTAAGACACAAATATATCAGTAACTCTCTATCAGAAAAGATCATTTACATGCACAGCATTCATGCCTGGAGATTTTTCATTCTATAAAGCCCTGTTTCATATTAATCAGGGACAAATACAGACAGTGAACCTGGACGTCACAGGCACAGTATCCATGTTACAATATGGCACACCCCCATATACACATTTAACCCTGCTAACTGGCACATCAACATGCCCCCTGTTGTCCATGGAGTAGAGAAAGTGGGCCCCTTAAAGGAGAACTAAACCCTAAAAATTTAGAGATGCACCAAATCCAGGATTTGGTTTGGGATTCGGCCGAATCCTTCTACCCGGCCAAACCGAATCCTAATTTGCGCATGCAAATTAGGGGCGCAGAGGGATTTCACACGAACAAGGAAATGAATATTTTTTCCCCTTCCCACCCCTAATTTGCATATGATGTGGTTCGGTATTTGGCCAAATCTTTCACAAAGGATTCGGGGGTTCGGCCGAATCCAAAATAGTGGATTCGGTGCATCCCTACTAAAAATGAATGTGGCTAAAAATGTCCTATTTTATATAGTGAACTTATTGCTCGAGGCTAAAGTTTGAGCTTGTCAATAGCAGCAATGATCCAGGACTTCAAACTTGTCACAGGGGGTCACCATCTTGGAAAGTGTCTGTGACACTCACATGCTCAGTGGGCTCTGATTGGCTGTTGAGAAGCTAAGCTTAGGGCTCGTCACTAATTATCCAGCAGAAAATGAGCTTCCCTGGCTGTAATATAAGCTGATGCTACAGGTTTGCTGATTATTCAATTCTGATGCTAATTGCACTGGTTTCTGTGCTGCCATGTAGTAATTATCTGTATTAATTACTAATCAGCCTTATATTGTGACATTTCTATTCTATGTGTACTGTATATTGTGAGTGGCTCCCTAAGCTCAGTAAGTGACAGCAGCACAGAGCATGTGCAGTGAATCAGCAGAAAAGAAGATGGGGAGCTACTGGGGCATCTTTGGAGACACAGATCTTTACTGCTAAAGGGCTGTGGTTGCCTTGGGCTGGTACAGAAGCACAAAACATCACGTACAACATTTCTATCTACTTCTTTAGTTAAATTTTAGTTCTCCTTTAAATAAGGGAGCTCCACACCGGATAGATTGTCCCAAGGCCCACAACCACTAAAGACTACCTTTGCCAGATGTTGCTGGACTACAACTCCTTATCCGGTTAATGCCAATAATCCCAATTACGAGAGTTGAAATCCAGTGACATCTGGTTAAGAAACAGGGTAATAGAAGAACGACACACAATAACGATGCACTGTTTCCCGAAACATTTTGGTGATTCTGGCAAGTGACTGGCGCATGGGCTCAAGGACAGAACAGAACAGAACACCTACCTCCTCACAGTCCTTCTTGCTTTCTGCTTGTAAAATGACAGCTCTTAAAGAAAAAGAAAAAAAAGTGCATGACTACAACTCCCTGCAACAAGCAGCACAAACAAATGGGCGGATGATTATTCCATTTGGTCATGTGACAGACCCATCAATTCTAATGATTAATTTCCTGGTTCTGTTCAGACATTAATCACAATGAGTTTATCTTCTACTTCCTTTCACTATGCGCCCACAGCATTCCATCTCTGTATAGCTGTACATATAGGTAAGAGCAGCCCTCGGACAGTGCAAGGAACATACCATTATTAAATGATAGTAATAAATAGACTCTGGCTTTAAAATGGTTAAAGGGGAACTGTCGCGAAAATGAAAATATAATATAAGCTTCATCATACTGAAGTAAGAAACTTTCTAAATACAATTAAATATTCTGCATTGTTTCTGAAATAATCAAGTTTATAATCACTATTCCTCTCTCAGCATCTGTTTCTCTTCATTCTCTCTTCATGCAGCAGTTGGGTGTCAGATATTCACTGACAGTTACATCCAATATATCTTATAGGGGGGCTCCTTTTGCCTAGAAGATGTATTAGAGGTCACTCTATTAAACTCACCAGACATCATGTCTCTCTACATGCAGGATTTGTACAAAAGGCAGTTATTTTGTTACATTTTGTTTGTACTGGAATCAGTTATTTGAGTGAGCTCTAATACATCTGCTAGGAAAGGAGCCCCCCTATAAGATATATTGGATCTAACTGTCAGTGAATATCTGACACCCAACTGCTGCATGAAGACAGAATGAAGAGAAACAGATGCTGAGAGAGGAATAGTGAAGATAAACTTGATTATTTCAGAAAAGATGCAGAATATTTAATTGATTGTATTGAGAATGTTTCTTATTTCAGTATGATAAAGCTTATATAAAATTTTCATTTTTCGCGATAGTTCCCCTTTAAATTAAAGCTGCCCTGACACATTGAATCCTATAACAAAACCCCGCTTACTTTTTACCGTTGAACGACGTGATCTGGAAGCAGTATCTCCGATCCTCGCTGTCGATGGCCAGCACCGAGCAGTTGTCTATGTCCATGACGAGTCCCCCGGCCACGTCGCCCCTCGCCTGGCTCATCAGGTTCCCACCCTGAGTGAAGAAGTAATGTCTGTCCCAGCTCGAGGACACCAGGCCGGTCTTGCTGCAACAACAGGGACACCCACAATGGTCAGGGGGGAAGTTGCCGATCATTTATAAACCAAAATGAGCACCAGTTAACGTGTCACTGTAACAGCCTCAGCCAATAGCCTCAGCTCGTACTTGCGTATGTTGAGGTAACCGGCTTTCCGGGTCAGGTTGCGATTTACTGGGAGTTTCTTTGGGTCGGGGTCTGGCAAGTACAATGGCTCACTGGCAGCTTCCATGTCCTGTATAGTCTGCTGCGTGTTCTCCATGTCGTTGTCCATCTCTCTCCGGACACTGCAGGAGACAAGAAGCCGGGACAGTTATTGTGATCCTCACATGTACAGACTCACATCTCCTCAACTATAAACTGCCCAGAGGCTTATACAATTGTGTTCACAAGAATATCAGTGTGCTTGAGTGAATAAAGGTCAAAATCCTTAGAACAGGTTTTATTTCCATCCAGACAAATACATTGGGAACACTGCACATTCTATTCCAAATCAAACCAGGAAGAAAAATGTCTGAAATGTGTTTTATTTCTTTAGAGAAAGTGACAATCAGTCCCTCATTGTTCTTTCCCAACTCATTGACTGGATCAAGTGAAAGGTCAGTGTTATTAATCGGGAATAAAGATAAATATATAGGAAGGTCAGTGATCCCAATGTTATTAATAGGGAATAAAGATAAATATATAGGAAGGTCAGTGATCCCTATGTTATTAATAGGGAATAAAGATAAATATATAGGAAGGTCAGTGATCCCAATGTTATTAATAGGGAATAAAGATAAATATATAGGAAGGTCAGTGATCCCAATGTTATTAATAGGGAATAAAGATAAATATATAGGAAGGTCAGTGATCCCAATGTTATTAATAGGGAATAAAGATAAATATATAGGAAGGTCAGTGATCCCAATGTTATTAATAGGGAATAAAGATAAATATATAGGAAGGTCAGTGATCCCAATGTTATTAATAGGGAATAAAGATAAATATATAGGAAGGTCAGTGATCCCAATGTTATTAATAGGGAATAAAGATAAATATATAGGAAGGTCAGTGATCCCAATATTATTAATAGGGAATAAAGATAAATATATAGGAAGGCCAGTATTTTTTTCCAGAAAAGGTGGCAACCCTAAGTATAAGAGATGGGACCCTGAGCTAAAATACGGTTTAGTAAAGGATTACAGTACATGTTAAATATAGAGGTATAGTTACAAATGTGGGTGCTGGGGAGTCACCAGTTTGATCTGTACCAAAAGCCACTCCACAGCTCTGATATGAGGAAGAGTAAATACTGAGAGAAGGGAATCCTTGTGTTGTGGAATGGCCCAATGTATTACCTATAAAATGTAACAGTAATGGGCAGACTCAGTAATACAGTTTAACTGATGGGCAGAGGAACCCTCAGACCCTGTAGGACTTGCAGGAAAGGGCCTCACTGGAGAAGCTCAGCAGATCAGTGTGGTTGCCCTGGTAACTGCATTTACTCACCTCTGCACGCTGCTACTAATGTTGCTCAGGAACTCTTCCAGCTGACTGTTCAGGTTTTCCGAGCCCATTTTGAAGAAGTTGATCTGTGCAGGAGGAGATGAACACAACAGCATTGGATCTGGCTTCCTACGGCTCGTATTCCCTCTGCATTAGTGACTTCTCTTCAATGCTTAAAGGAGAACTAAAGCCTGACTAAAAAAGTAGGTAGAAATGTTGTACATAATGTTTTGTGCTTCTGCACTTGTGGCGCTTCGATTGAAGTCGCCCGAAGTTGTCTCACGAGGTTACTTTGGCCAACTTCGGAAATCTGAGCGCCGCAAGTGCATCGTCGCTGGCGTTTTCTCATTATAGCAGTTTGGGGAGATTGTCGCCCCGCAGAAGAGGCGATAAGTCATCAGGCCCGAATCTGCCCGTGTGCTAAAGCACTAAGGGGTTTCCAGATAACGGAACCCATACCTGTACCAAACAAAAAATCCCCAAGCACACATTACCCACATTACTGGTACTTCAGTTACTGCAACAAACCAAAATGCATCTGATATGAATTGTCTAAGCACTGCCTGTCTCGTGAGGTGAGAGTAGTGTCAGGAATAGCTGCAGAGACATATTTGTGCTGGGAGGGGTTTATACTCATTATATCAATAATAAGGAGCTGCCATGTTGCTTTTCTTGCATAAGGTATTGATATGCGACAAATGCTCTTTCAAAACAAGAATATATCGCCCATTCTTTTATCCCATGACTCGCACTAGTGCCCCCCAATAATAAGCCAATCACCTGCGCTTGCATGTATCCTAGCAACGGCTCCAATATGGCGATTTTCTTCTTGTACTGAATGGTGTTCAATGCGCAGAAATAATGCATCATGGTCTGGTGCTGCTTCTTCCGGGCCGTGTAAACGTCTTCCGTGGCCTCGAACTTGGTCTAGGAATGAAGGAACACGGTTGGTACCGAGAGGAGGTCCGATCTAGAACTCACCCCAGAGACGGGATCAGAAGCGTAAGGAACGCCATTAACCTTTTCATTCTCTCTGCGCTTGGAGAGTCGGCTGTACCTGTTGATGGCGACGTCGTGATCTGGGCAGAGAAGAAGATTCATTAGGAACCCGGTGAGATGGTTATTTCAGTCGCCCTTGCCGAATATACTGCAGCGCTGTGTTTTATATTCGCTCAGTTTTAAGTTCTCCCAGCATGCATTGCAGGTACTTCTCACCCTCCTCTAAAAAACAACTATCAATGCACTTAGCGCATCTGCTTGAGTCTACTGAACGTGATTTTTAGCAACATAATGTGGGTTTTCCAAAAATCTATCAAAAATAGTTAAAAGTAAAAATCATTTATTCGGACATGAAACAAAAAAAAGCCTGATGCGTTTCATGCATGTTGGGGCACTTGCTCATTAATCAACAATAGTTAAAGAACAAAAACTACCAACAGGAATGAAACGCATCAGGCTTTTTTGTCTCATGTCCTAATAAATGTTTTTGTATTTTTAACTATTTTTAATTGATGAGTAAGTGTCCCAACATGCATGAAACGCATCAGGCTTTTTTGTCTCATGTCCTAATAAATGTTTTTGTATTTTTAACTATTTTTAATTGATGAGTAAGTTCCCCAACAGGCATGAAATGTGTCAGGCTTTTTGGTCTCGTCCTAATAAATGTTTTTGTATTTTTAATTAATGTGTAAGTGCCCCAACAGGCATGAAACGCACCAGGCTTTTTTGTCTCGTCCTAATAAATGTTTTTGTACTTTTAGCTATTTTTGTAATTGATGAGTAAGTGCCCCAACAGGCGTGAAATGCGTCAGGCTTTTTTTTTTCTCATTTTGATTGATTTTTGGGAAATTTACATGATGTTGCTTGGATTATTAATTTGCACCCTTAACAGGGGTGAACTATGAGACTCTTCCTCATTCTTATTTAATTTCTTCAATTGGCTGACGGTTTATTTTAGTAGCGCATTTGCTTGACTTTTTCTGCGGCACAATTCACCATCTTCTACTTTAATGTTCAGCTGTTCATTCCTCTGCCATATCTGCTGGGAAGCTACACCCTGTATCCACTACCCGCAATTCCATTTCAATTAGGAATTTAAACACCTTTGACAAAAGCAAATCCCCATCACTGAATTCCCTTGCGACACCGCACCTACCGTTACTGGCAATTTGGAAAACTTCTTTTAGTGTTAATATTTCTGAAAGAAAAGGAAACAACAAGGTTTAACCACTCAGTAATATTGTTGTTGTCCTTTATTCTTTATAGAGCTGGAATGACTTATTATTGAGAAGGTTTGTTACAATCCAGCGCTACAGATCTAGGCCTGGAAGGTCTCGAGCAACAAACTCACCTTTCAAATCCCTTTCTTTGAATTGGCCAATAGAGAACATCATGGCGTCGGCCAATTGGGTGGAGAGAACGGCCTGGCACGAGCTCAGCTATTGGGTAAAACAAAAATGAGTGAAGGCAATAACAATGAATGGGTCACCCAGGCCTCCCCCGTGTATTACACACACACCATTATACACCCAGCGAGAATCAAAATGGAATTGTAAATGGTACTTTTCGGTTTTTAAATGTTTGTTCCTGTGAAAGGGGTCCAAACAACAAATTCATAATGACAGGGAGGGTCAGTGACCCCAACATTAGTGAAAAGGGACGGCAGAGGGGCCAGAACATAAACACAGGACTTACTTCATCTATCACTTTGGAAAACTGCTGTAGTGTTGAAGTCATAACCTCATCATCGCCACCTAGTGGAAACCTCTGGGAGACAACAGCAACAATTAACAGCAAAACTGTCTCATAATTAGCTGGAACCTGTACAATGTCTAATCACAATGACCATGATAAACACTAGTGCACCCCTTTAATTATAAGGCTGCAGGCTGAGTTATACAGGGAACTGTGAGTATCACTCATGTATTATAAGGGATAATGTACCCCCTACTGTAAATGATAAGGATATTAGAAGTCACTGAGGGGTTGTTCTGTGACCATATAAAGGCACAAGGCTGCAGGCTGAGTTATACAGGGAACTCTGAGTATCACTCATGTATTATAAGGGATAATGTACCCCCTACTGTAAATGATAAGGATATTAGAAGTCACTGAGGGGTTGTTCTGTGACCATATAAAGACACAAGGCTGCAGGCTGAGTTATACAGGGAACTCTGAGTATCACTCATGTATTATAAGGGATAATGTACCCCCTACTGTAAATGATAAGGATATTAGAAGTCACTGAGGGGTTGTTCTGTGACCATATAAAGGCACAAGGCTGCAGGCTGAGTTATACAGGGAACTCTGAGTATCACTCATGTATTATAAGGGATAATGTACCCCCTACTGTAAATGATAAGGATATTAGAAGTCACTGAGGGGTTGTTCTGTGACCATATAAAGGCACAAGGCTGCAGGCTGAGTTATACAGGGAACTCTGAGTATCACTCATGTATTATAAGGGATAATGTACCCCCTACTGTAAATGATAAGGATATTAGAAGTCACTGAGGGGTTGTTCTGTGACCATATAAAGACACAAGGCTGCAGGCTGAGTTATACAGGGAACTCTGAGTATCACTCATGTATTATAAGGGATAATGTACCCCCTACTGTAAATGATAAGGATATTAGAAGTCACTGAGGGGTTGTTCTGTGACCATATAAAGACACAAGGCTGCAGGCTGAGTTATACAGGGAACTCTGAGTATCACTCATGTATTATAAGGGATAATGTACCCCCTACTGTAAATGATAAGGATATTAGAAGTCACTGAGGGGTTGTTCTGTGACCATATAAAGGCACAAGGCTGCAGGCTGAGTTATACAGGGAACTCTGAGTATCACTCATGTATTATAAGGGATAATGTACCCCCTACTGTAAATGATAAGGATATTAGAAGTCACTGAGGGGTTGTTCTGTGACCATATAAAGACACAAGGCTGCAGGCTGAGTTATACAGGGAACTCTGAGTATCACTCATGTATTATAAGGGATAATGTACCCCCTACTGTAAATGATAAGGATATTAGAAGTCACTGAGGGGTTGTTCTGTGACCATATAAAGACACAAGGCTGCAGGCTGAGTTATACAGGGAACTCTGAGTATCACTCATGTATTATAAGGGATAATATACCCCCTACTGTAAATGATAAGGATATTAGAAGTCACTGAGGGGTTGTTCTGTGACCATATAAAGACACAAGGCTGCAGGCTGAGTTATACAGGGAACTCTGAGTATCACTCATGTATTATAAGGGATAATGTACCCCCTACTGTAAATGATAAGGATATTAGAAGTCACTGAGGGGTTGTTCTGTGACCATATAAAGACACAAGGCTGCAGGCTGAGTTATACAGGGAACTCTGAGTATCACTCATGTATTATAAGGGATAATATACCCCCTACTGTAAATGATAAGGATATTAGAAGTCACTGAGGGGTTGTTCTGTGACCATATAAAGACACAAGGCTGCAGGCTGAGTTATACAGGGAACTCTGAGTATCACTCATGTATTATAAGGGATAATGTACCCCCTACTGTAAATGATAAGGATATTAGAAGTCACTGAGGGGTTGTTCTGTGACCATATAAAGGCACAAGGCTGCAGGCTGAGTTATACAGGGAACTCTGAGTATCACTCATGTATTATATAGTACAAAGAGGCAGCAATATTACATTACAGGAAGCAGCTGAACTGACATGTTGCTCTGCAGGGAGACTGACAGTTAATACAGGGCAATTAAAGGGATATCTGTTTGTGACGGCACAAAGCAATAGGCACTGTGACATCTCCTGCACATAAAATTCACAGATCCCCATTTAACATACTACATACATATGTTATTGATTCATAAGAGTCATCAATTAACAATAAAGCCGATACCCTGGATAAGTCGAAGGCAAGAGAGCAGGAAGCTAAATGCCGGTACTTACCTGTTTCTCATATTCTTTCAGGAGTTTGGAGGTCAGGTGGGTGGCAGCGCTTAATTCATTCTGATAATAAACCAAAAAAGAAGGAATCAGAGAATGATTTTATGACATTTTTCACTCCGTAGGGCAACAACTTACACTCAAGTCAGCTGTGAAACTACAACTCCCAGTATCCCCTTCACCACCGAGCATATATGCATGTGCCAGGGGCTGCCAATCCTTGAAACATTGTATATGAAACTCAACACTGTTACTTTGTCATGTGACAAACCTTTGGCTTTTCAGCTCTTGCTGAACTACAACTCCGAGGGGCGGGAGGTTAAGAGTTATAATTCAACTCGAGAGTCGGCATCTGGAAATTAGATCTCTGCACAGACTGGTCAGTCCTGAATAGAGAAGTCTATACAGCTAGACATTAGTCACTTGGGTTAACCACAATACTAGTCATGTGATGTTTTGTTTCTCCTCAGTTCATTTACAGGTTTCCATCTCCCTGTGTGCCCTTGTATAGACTGCACTTGTTCTGACTCCTGAAACAATGTAGCAGAAGTTAACTGACTGAGAAAACTGATAAAAAGCATGAAATTCTGACTTCTGCTACATTGTTTCTAGAGTCAGAGGCAGCAGTGCAGAGAAAGGGACAGACACAGTGACAGTTACACAGAACTATAAACCCAGTGAGAATGAGGAATGAATGGATATTGGGAAGTTGTATCAGGAGTCAGAGGCAGCAGTGCAGAGAAGAGAAAGGGACAGACACAATGACAGTTACACAGAACTATAAACCCAGTGAGAATGAGGAATGAATGGATATTGGGAAGTTGTATCAGGAGTCAGAGGCAGCAGTGCAGAGAAGAGAAAGGGACAGACACAATGACAGTTACACAGAACTATAAACCCAGTGAGAATGAGGAATGAATGGATATTGGGAAGTTGTATCAGGAGTCAGAAGCAGCAGTGCAGAGAAAGGGACAGACACAATGACAGTTACACAGAACTATAAACCCAGTGAGAATGAGGAATGAATGGATATTGGGAAGTTGTATCAGGAGTCAGAGGCAGCAGTGCAGAGAAGTGTTGGACAATATATACAATGTATCGGTACCTGGGCATCGTAGATCCTGCGCATGGCGTGAAACAGTTGGTTACTGTAACTGGAAATGGCAGCGGCATCTTCCTCAAACACCCCCAGGAGGGACCTGGTCTGGAAAGAACAAGGAAAAGAAATGTAGGATGAAAGGTTCATCTTCTTCGGACTTTGACAGGAAAGTCGGAACCAGTTGTATTGCCCCGTGCTGTGCCAGCAGCAGTAATGGCAGGTACAGTAGATACTTTTAATAAAGAGTCGGCTGGTACATTGGGGACACAGAAGGGATGAAGTCCTTGTCTGATGGGGTTTTAAATAAACCTGCTGATTTTTGCCCATATATTGGTCAGTTAGTCCCTCCCAGGGGCCCCATACACTGGCCAATAGCTATTGCAAGATACTTGGATTTTTCACAGAAGCAGGACTCCCCCAGCAGCCCATACACAGCCATATAAGTCTCCCCCATTTAATATTCCATTTAGCACTTCTGCTCATAAGGGCCCAATAGCAGAGATTTAAAGGGGCAGTTCACCTTTAAGTTAACTTTTAGTATGTTATAGAATGACCAATTATAAGCAACTTTTCAACTGGTCATTATTTTTTTTATAGTTTTCGAATTATTTGCCTTCGTCTTCTGACTCTTTCCAGTTTTCAAATGGGGTCACTGACCCCATCTAAAAACAAATACTCTGTAAGGCTACAAATGTATTGTTACTTTTTATTTATCTTTCTATTCAGGCCTCTCCTATTCATATTCCAGTCTCTTATTAAAATCAACCCATGGTTGCTAGGGGAATTTGGAATTAGCAACCAGATTGCCCAAACTGCAAAATGAAGGGCTTCTGAATTATAAGGACTTTGGTTGCAGGTTGTGTCTGGGTTTTGTTTGATAGAAAGCGAATATGAGGCCTGCGCAGCCTGATGGTTTCTAGAAACTCCACCCAAAACTGCATTTTGCACAATGAACAAAGTAATTATCAGCAGGTTTGGGTCATACGTGAACTGTGACATCATAGAAATTGGTGGATGTGATTGGGCACTGGGTTTATTCTGGGCCCAGTGGGAACTTTCTTTAAAAACCAGGGGGTCCCGGATACTCCCAATAGAGAGAAAGGAATAATTACTCGTTATAGAGACCGATTCTACTTCCCAAAAGAGAAAATCAGATTATTCTTTGCTTTTATTTATTTTGTCTTTTATCATAATGTCTGGGAGTCGCCGACCCCACTGTAAGAGGAATAACAAGAAACAAAAGCCACTGAATATTCCCAGTTTAGCAGCAATCAGTAGAATTCGAATGCAGGACAAATCCACAGCAGTATTCTTAACTGCAAAACCTTTTATTGGGAATGTACAACACACAACATGTTTCAGGCTAGGCCCTTTATCAAGTGCACAGGAACATACAAGGTGTGGGTATTTAAGCATTTTATGACCTTTCACCTCATGTGATGCATTATGGGTATGTCAAAATTGGTCTTAATTAAAACCATTTAAAACAGTTAAATCAATTAATATGCATAACATCAACAATTTTTCAGTGTCCATAAAATTCAGTTGAAATCCACCGATTTGTGAAATATTCGTATTGTGAAAATACTAAAACCTTTTAAATTTAACCCTATTTGAGACAAAAATAAAAATAAAAGAGTCCATTTCTCCATTTCCACTTGTCGCCAGGCCAATACTTCAATAGTCTAGCCTATACGTAAAGGAAACTGCCGTTAGGCCTATCCAGGCACTAGCTATAGAAAATGTTGCTACTCACGCATTATTGTTACATTAATAGTGGTTTAAAACATTGTTGCTTTCCAGGTTAATAAATACTTTTTGTATAATGTTGTTACTTTGTTAACATTGTTATATTTACTTATAATCGCAATATAATGTAGCCAGCAAGTAATTTTGGTCTCCTGTATCAAACTCACCATTACTTGATATGGCAGGAGATCCGTAAAGACTAGCTGACTGTCAGTATCTCCTGTAGAAGAAATAAGTAGTTAATACTCTAAAACTTCATATTTACAAGAAGCATGCTAGATTTAGTTGTTCATTCATCCCTTTAGGGAAAACACAGTCCAGGCGCCTAATCCATCGTGCTTCTTTTTGCAGTAACATAGTATTGCTATCGCCCCCTTTAGGTGGTTTTGGCACGACCTCCAATACCTTCCATTTTAATTGGCAGACATTATGTTTTGCAGTGGCAAAGTGTCTAGATACTGGAGTGTCATTATAGGTATCTGCTTTAAAATTTCTGATGTTATTTTTATGTTCCTTAATTCTGGTGTTGACAGAGCGAATTGTTTTACCCACGTAAAGTATCCCACATGGACATTTTAGTACATAAACCACAAAGTTAGTGGTGCAGGTGGCAGCTAGTCTTTATGGATCTCCTGCCATATCAAGTAATGGTGAGTTTGATACAGGAGACCAAAATTACTTGCTGGCTACATTATATTGCGATTATAAGTAAATATAACAATGTTAACAAAGTAACAACATTATACAAAAAGTATTTATTAACCTGGAAAGCAACAATGTTTTAAACCACTATTAATGTAACAATAATGCGTGAGTAGCAACATTTTCTATAGCTAGTGCCTGGATAGGCCTAACGGCAGTTTCCTTTACGTATAGGCTAGACTATTGAAGTATTGGCCTGGCGACAAGTGGAAATGGAGAAATGGACTCTTTTATTTTTATTTTTGTCTCAAATAGGGTTAAATTTAAAAGGTTTTAGTATTTTCACAATACGAATATTTCACAAATCGGTGGATTTCAACTGAATTTTATGGACACTGAAAAATTGTTGATGTTATGCATATTAATTGATTTAACTGTTTTAAATGGTTTTAATTAAGACCAATTTTGACATACCCATAATGCATCACATGAGGTGAAAGGTCATAAAATGCTTAAATACCCACACCTTGTATGTTCCTGTGCACTTGATAAAGGGCCTAGCCTGAAACATGTTGTGTGTTGTACATTCCCAATAAAAGGTTTTGCAGTTAAGAATACTGCTGTGGATTTGTCCTGCATTCGAATTCTACTGATTGACTCTATTGGGGGATCAACACAGGATACCCCGCAGGATAACCTATCAAGCAAACAAACGGTGAGCTGCAGTCCATTCCTTTATATAATAGCCAGTTTAGCAGCAGACTGTCCTGTATCACAAGAGCTTCTGCAGCAGCAGCAGGAAGTTTTCATTCCCCAAATCAGTAAAATGAAAGGAGTATTTATGTGAAGTCTCCTGACTCCAATCACTGCCCTCAAGAGTCAGACTTTACTGGTGACGAACTATAACTTGCAGCAACTCCCTACAAGTCTAATAACCAGGCTGAGCCAGACAAGAGCTTCTGCAGCAGCTGAGTGACCTGTGCAACACTGACTCCTCCCACAATACCCTGGTCCCGCCCCCTGTACTGTCAGTTATTAACCCCCCCACCTCATGACGTTCTGCAGCAGCTCCAAGACCCCGCCCCCTGCACCCCGGGCCCCACCTCTACCCCTCTCATTAACCCTCTCGCTGCCGGTGACAAGCCAACAGCCCCGCCCTGACACTCGGTACCTGAGGACTGTCCTCCAGCGTCTCCTCAATGGGCAGCTTGTCAGTACCGAGCATGGCGCGGGTTTCTGGGCCGGGGAGCAGCGGAACAAGCGGAGACTCTATACACAACCGAGAACCCTACAGCAGCGCCCAGCCAGCGGACATCCCGCCTACACTCTCTCACAGCCTCTAATCATTGGCTCGGTCGCGCCGTTCCTCACAATCGGAAACCTCTTATTGGTCGGCTAAGCCGCCTGTCTGTGTATAGTTGCTACGGGGCGGGGCAGGCAGGAAGTTGTCAACATGACGCTGAGAGGAAAGTGCGAGGAACATTGGCCCTGAGTGGCCCCGACTGCTGCACTCTGGACTTGCCTTGTACTCCCTGCAGCTTCTGCACTGATCCTCTACCCCCACTGTACCTCTTGCCTGTAAACTCCCTGCACCTTCTCCAAAGCTCCTCAACCCCAGCTTCTCTCTGTACCTCAGAACTCCCTGCACCTTCTTCACTGCTCCTCCTCAGCTGCACTCTGTTAACTTAACTCCCTGCACCTTCTTCACTGCTCCTCCTCAGCTGAACTCTGGCAACTCCCTGCACCTTCTGCACTGCTCCTCCTCCTCAGCTGCACTCTTCACCTGGGAACTCATTGCACTTTCTTTACTGCTACTTAACCCCAGCTTCTCTCTGTGCCTGTCAACTTGACCCTGCAACTCCCTGCACCTTCTCCAAAGCTCCTCTACCCAAGCTGGGAACTCCCTGTACCTTCTGCAGTGCTCCTCAACCCCAACTGCCCTCTTTACGTTGGAACTCCCTGTACCTTCTACCCCAACTGCCCTCTGTACCTGGGAACTCCCTGTATTGTACAGTTACTGTAGCCTGTGAGCTGACAGCAAGGAGAGCCACTCGCCATGATAATGATGAAAAGGGCTCATAGACAGAAATGGGGGCTCCAGCTATTATAGGACTACACTTCCCAGCATCCCCTGCAAATAGCAGCAAGTGTCAGGCAGGGATGTGCTCTGGTGGTGCAACTTGCTTACAACTCCCAGAACCCTTTCAGGCAGATAAGCCTGGGGTACAGTGAGTGGAAACAGATCAATTTATTTGGGGGGGGGGGGGTGTCAGCGAGGGCCTTACCTGTTATTTAAGCAAAAAATAAATGTCCCTGGGGCAGGAGCTAAAATAATTCTCCATGTGTTTCCCGCTCTGCTCCGCCTACTCTGCTCCAGCCCTGATCTAGAGGGAACTACAGCCCTGGGTCCTTTTCATTTACTGCAATGCAGGAAAGCTGGGGCACATCTTCAGGAGGGAATGGATGGGTAATAAATCAGGGATGTCTTACAATCTATGGCTGTCAGAGGGATGCTGGGAGTTGCAGTTTAGCAACCACTGGCGGGCCACAGGTTCCAGTTGTGTATACTAAACCTAATTAACAATGGCTGCAATACAGAGATGCATCTGGCACCATTGCACCTGCATCACAGGCTTTGAGTTACAGTTAAACATGTAGCCACTAGATGGCGCTGCTTCTCTGCAGACCTGCCTGCCAGGAGTTTAGTTTCTCTATAAACAGATCAAAAAAATCACCACATCCCAACACATAACAAATGTCAGTTTTTTTTTTTTTAACAAAAACAGTTTTTGAATATAAAAAAAACCCAGGACAGTTTGTTTTTTATATTTTTTGTTTAATACTTTGTACACATGGAATAATTATTCATATAATAGCCGTGTATGGGAAGGTCTTTCAGTATTATACAGTGTATATTATTATTATTATTATTATTATTAACATGTATTTATATATATTCCAGGCACTGTGTATCTTTCCATATTATTGCACTAAAAAACTTGGATTGAAAGACATTTATAATCCTTATAATCCACCAATGACACTCAGAGTCAGGGCCGGACTGGGAGCAAAAAGCAGCCCGGGCAAAAAAAATCAAAGCAGCCCACTTGTAAACACTCAATGGTCTTCTACTCATCCCAAAATTTTCCCAAAATATCCTTATCATTTACAGTAGGGGGTACATTATCCCTTATAATACATGAGTGATACTCAGAGTTCCATGTATAACTCAGCCTGCAGCCTTGTGTCTTTATATGGTCACATAACAACCCCTCAGTGACTTCTAATATCCTTATCATTTACAGTAGGGGGTACATTATCCCTTATAATACATGAGTGATACTGATAGTTCCCTGTATAACTCAGCCTGTAGCCTTGTGCCTTTATATGGTCACAGAACAACCCCTCAGTGACTTCTAATATCCTTATCATTTACAGTAGGGGGTACATTATCCCTTATAATACATGAGTGATACTCAGAGTTCCCTGTATAACTCAGCCTGCAGCCTTGTGCCTTTATATGGTCACAGAACAACCCCTCAGTGACTTCTAATATCCTTATCATTTACAGTAGGGGCTACATTATCCCTTATAATCTGTGACTTTTTTGTTTTTCATGCTGGAATTAACTGTAAAATGCCGCCAAATCTTTATTGAAATTCTTTTATTACCAACTTTTGTTTTTTTCGTTATCAAAAAAATGGTTGTAATTCAGGTTTTGTTGTTATTTTCTCTTATTTACTTTCAAACAATTCTCTCTGGACTAATTACCCAGTCACTAGCACATAATACCTACAATTTTATCCCAGAATGACACTCAGAAATAGAATTTTGTTTTTCACCTGTTTGTCATTTACAACTGCCAGTTCCATGTGTCATTTTTTACTTGCATCGTAATAGAAACAAAAAATGAAAATTTGTGTGAATTTGTATTAAATCATATTGTACCAGTAAGAATACCAACTATTGTGAGCTAAGGGGGCCCAGTCTGAAGGTCAGTTAGGGGGAGATTTGGGGTGAGTGTTTATTTGTACCCTGGGTACCCCTGGAACTATAGCAGGGTGACACCACAATGTTTCTATATATCTGTAACCTTGTTATGAGCTAAGGGGGCCCAGTCTGAAGGTCAGTTAGGGGGAGATTTGGGGTGAGTGTTTATTTGTACCCTGGGTACCCCTGGAACTATAGCAGGGTGACACCACAATGTTTCTATATATCTGTAACCTTGTTATGAGCTAAGGGGGCCCAGTCTGAAGGTCAGTTAGGGGGAGATTTGGGGTGAGTGCTTATTTGTACCCTGGGTACCCCTGGAACTATAGCAGGGTGACACCCCAATGTTTCTATATATCTGTAACCTTGTTATGAGCTAAGGGGGCCCAGTCTGAAGGTCAGTTAGGGGGAGATTTGGGGTGAGTGTTTATTTGTACCCTGGGTACCCCTGGAACTATAGCAGGGTGACACCACAATGTTTCTATATATCTGTAACCTTGTTATGAGCTAAGGGGGCCCAGTCTGAAGGTCAGTTAGGGGGAGATTTGGGGTGAGTGCTTATTTGTACCCTGGGTACCCCTGGAACTATAGCAGGGTGACACCCCAATGTTTCTATATATCTGTAACCTTGTTATGAGCTAAGGGGGCCCAGTCTGAAGGTCAATTAGGGGGAGATTTGGGGTGAGTGTTTATTTGTACCCTGGGTACCCCTGGAACTATAGCAGGGTGACTGTTACCCCAATGTTTCTATATATCTGTAACCTTGTTATGAGCTAAGGGGGCCCAGTCTGAAGGTCAGTTAGGGGGAGATATGGGGTGAGTGTTTATTTGTGTCCTGGGTACCCCTGGAACTATAGCAGGGTGACACCCCAATGTTTCTATATATCTGTAACCTTGTTATGAGCTAAGGGGGCCCAGTCTGAAGGTCAGTTAGGGGGAGATTTGGGGTGAGTGTTTATTTGTACCCTGGGTACCCCTGGAACTATAGCAGGGTGACTGTTACCCCAATGTTTCTATGTATCTGTAACCTTGTTATGAGCTAAGGGGGCCCAGTCTGAAGGTCAGTTAGGGGGAGATTTTGGGTGAGTGTTTATTTGTGTCCTGGGTACCCCTGGAACTATAGCAGGGTGACACCCCAATGTATCTATATATCTGTAACCTTGTTATGAGCTAAGGGGGCCCAGTCTGAAGGTCAGTTAGGGGGAGATTTGGGGTGAGTGCTTATTTGTGCCCTGGGTACCCCTGGAACTATAGCAGGGTGACACCCCAATGTTTCTATATATCTGTAACCCTGTTATGAGCTAAGGGGGCCCAATCTGAAGGTCAGTTAGGGGGAGATTTGGGGTGAGTGCTTATTTGTACCCTGGGTACCCCTGGAACTATAGCAGGGTGACTGTTACCCTAATGTTTCTATATATCTGTAATGAGCTAAGGGGACCTGCAGGATAGGTTGGGGGACATTTGGGGGCCCATGAATTTACTGACCATGGGAATCTGATGAATATGTGGAAGGAGACATTTGGTCAAGATTACAGTATATAAGTGTTTTGGATTCCCCTGGTTGCCAGTATGAAGGTAGTTTTGGTCATACTATGCCACATGGGGGGCAATTTATGGGCAGCAAAAGTTGCCCTTAACCTAAATGTTTCAGTAGTTTGGAAGCTTTTATTCAATTACCAACATAACTGGTTTGTGCCTAATTACTAAACCCATCGGACAAGTGCAAGACCCAGGGGTGACCAAAATTCCACTCCTCACTATTCATATTACACCTTGCACTTGGGATTTCTGGTGTAAGCTGCACCCCTAAACTTTGCATTGGTGACTCAGTTCTGCACAATATTCGGACACAAGGGAGCCCTGTATTTAACTCTTGACTACCTGCCTCCCTTGCACCCTGCACCATAAGGAGACACCCACTACCAGCCCAGTATGAACACTTATAGCAGGGACTTTGGGAGTAAAAAAAAAGCTGTTCTCTTGTCACATCATTATCGAGAATGGTTGGGAACTGAGGTTTTCCATATAATGCATTTATAATGGTAATTTGGCTCTTCAAGAAACGCAGGCAGATTCAGGGAGATTAGTCACTGGCAACAAATCTCCTCTTCTTTGCCTCCCACCGGCTAAAATGTAAATCGACGGGGAGATGGCACTCTGCGCCATTCGTTTTCCAAAGTCGCCTGAAGTTTCCTCATGAGGCAACTTCAGGCGGCTTCGGAAATTGTGCTGAGTGCCATCATGCCGGCGATTTACATTGTAGCCGGCGGGGAGGCAGTTCAGGGAGATAAGTTGCCCGAAGAAGAGGAGATTTGTCGCTGGGCGACTAATCTCCCTGAATCTGCCTGTGCACCCTGACCCTAAATCTATTAGAAAATCATATAAACATGAAATAAAGGCAATAGGCTGGTTTTGCCTCCAATAAGGATTAATTATATCTCAGTTGGGAACAAGTACAAGCGACTGTTTTATTATTACACAGAAAAAGGAAATCACTTTTTTAAAATGTGTATTATTTGATTATAATGGAGTCTTTGGGAGACGGCCTTTCCATAATTTGGAGCTTTCAGGATAACAAGTGTCCGGATAATGGATCCCATGCCTGTATATACCTTTCTTTTGTATAGCAACGTTAAATATTTTGGAGCTTAATAAACAGAGAACAGGTATGGGACCTGTAATCCAGAATGCTCAGGACCTGGGGTTTTCCGGATAATGGATCTTTCCATCATTTGGATCAGTGTAAAGCCTGGAAGTGGTTCTGGGCTTCCCATTGCTCCTCCAGGACAACACGACCAGTTCCCTTTTATTTGTCTACAGGCAAAATGCTAATGTTCCATCTCCCCGTCTAGATTAGTGTAACTGTCCCTAGGGCCTACTTTCTGCCCATCACAATTACAACTGCATTTGTTACTATGGGAAATGTCTCAATCAATAAAATACTCTGTCATTGAGCCTTTGCTGTTCCTCCTGTGACTCATCCTAATCCTCAGTGTGTATCCTGCCATAAAGCAAGGCAGCACTGCTGTTCTTGCCTAGAAGGAAACTGGGAACAGTGACATACGCATATATATATATAAATAAATAATAGATATACTAGATTTCTAAAGGGCCATTATATCATTTATTTTAACTTTCCTTTTGTATTTAGAGATGTGTATTTAATCTATTTTCATATTCAAAGTTCTCATATATAAAGAAGGTGTTTATCACTTACGCCTCCTCAAGTTACCATTGTCTCAGTTTGGGTGGCCACGGAATATTTCAGCTCACGGCCATCCTACTGTGTTACATTCCATTACACAAACCTAGAAGTGGTGTTGTAAATGGTTGTGGTTATTTGGGAAAAAGCCACAAATTTCTTTTTTTGCACACAGAAACTATGGCAGCATAGGTATTCCCTGTACTAAGCACAATTCAGCAGGAACCATCCCCTAAGTTTGCTCATAGTCTGTACAGAGAGATCCCATAAAACTATACCTGCATAGGTATTCCCTGTACTAAGCACAATTCAGCAGGAACAGTCCCCTAAGTTTGCTCATAGTCTGTACAGAGAGATCCCATAACACTATGGCAGCATAGGTATTCCCTGTACTAAGCACAATTCAGCAGGAACAGTCCCCTAAGTTTGCTCATAGTCTGTACAGAGAGATCCCATAACACTATGGCAGCATAGGTATTCCCTGTACTAAGCACAATTCAGCAGGAACAGTCCCTAAGTTTGCTCATAGTCTGTAAAGAGAGATCCCATAAAACTATGGCAGCATAGGTATTCCCTGTACTAAGCACAATTCAGCAGGAACAGTCCCTAAGTTTGCTCATAGTCTGTACCAAGAGATCCCATAAAACTATGGCAGCATAGGTATTCCCTGTACTAAGCACAATTCAGCAGGAACAGTCCCTAAGTTTGCTCATAGTCTGTACAGAGAGATCCCATAAAACTATGGCAGCATAGGTATTCCCTGTACTAAGCACAATTCAGCAGGAACAGTCCCTAAGTTTGCTCATAGTCTGTACAGAGAGATCCCATAAAACTATGGCAGCATAGGTATTCCCTGTACTAAGCACAATTCAGCAGGAACAGCCCCTAAGTTTGCTCATAGTCTGTACAGAGAGATCCCATAAAACTATGGCAGCATAGGTATTCCCTGTACTAAGCACAATTCAGCAGGAACAGTCCCTAAGTTTGCTCATAGTCTGTACAGAGAGATCCCATAAAACTATGGCAGCATAGGTATCCCCTGTACTAAGCACAATTCAGCAGGAACAGCCCCTAAGTTTGCTCATAGTCTGTACAGAGAGATCCCATAAAACTATGGCAGCATAGGTATTCCCTGTACTAAGCACAATTCAGCAGGAACAGTCCCTAAGTTTGCTCATAGTCTGTACAGAGAGATCCCATAAAACTATGGTACATAGGTATTCCCTGTACTAAGCACAATTCAGCAGGAACAGTCCCCTAAGTTTGCTCATAGTCTGTACAGAGAGATCCTATAAAGTTGCCTAATGGAACAATTAACTGGCCCTAAGCTGAGGGTATGTTGGTACTTGCAGTTATACATAAGACCCCCAGCAATTAACCCTCTGCAGTGAATCTATAGTTTAAGGATTAAAGGCCACACGTGACTAATGGAGCTCTCAGCATAACACTCCCATACTAACACTTACCTGAACAGTTGTCTGTTGCCATGCCGCCCATGTGAGTTGCACTTTGCACAATTACCAGGTACAGATTAGTGTAAGGCCACTCGTTAGGGTATTACAAAGATTTGTCCAGTATCACTTGTTTTTTTTTTGCTCAAGGGCTTTGTGGAATCAGCAGATGGGTCACTTTGCCTAAATCCCATGATTAGCCCCTCAGTGAGCAGCAAGGAAAGGCCACATTGTAACTGAAATATATTGGAACAATAATGTCTGATTGGAATCATGGGAAGTAAAGCAGCTGCCATGTCAGTATCTGGGTTGTATTTAGACGTGTTTTGGTGGGAACAAACAAGTCTGTTACAGGGGTTGTTCCCCTTTAAATTAACTGTTAGTATGATGTAGAGAGAGATATTCTGAGACAATTTGCATTTTGTTTTCATGTTTTATTATTTGTGGTTTTTGACTTATTTAGCTTTTTATTCAGCAGCTCTCCAGTTTGTAATTTCAGCAGTCTGGTTGCTAGGATCCAAATTCCCCTAGCAACCATGCACTGATTTGAATAAGAGACTGGAATATGAATAGGAGAGGCCTGAATAGAAAGATGAGGAATAAAAAGTAACAATAACAATACATTTGTAGCCTTAAAGAGTATTTGTTTTTAGATGGGGTCAGTGACCAGTACCCAGAACATCTAAGATCACATTAAATCATAGCGTCACCTTCTGATGATGATGTTAGAGAATGACCAATTCTTAGCAACTTTTTACTTGGTCTTTTATATTTTTACTAAATTTATAATGATTTGCCTTCTTCCAACTCTTTCCAGCTTTTAAATGGGGTTCGCCAACCCTAGAAGCCAAAAACGATTGCTTTTCTTTGTTACAATTGTATTGTTATTTTTTATTACTATTATTATCTATCTATTCAGGCCCTATTCCAATCTCTCATTCCAACCACTGCTTGGTTGCTATGGTATTTTGGTCCCTAGCAACCCTGTAACCACATAATAAAAAAATTAAGACCTATTGCAAATTGACTTAAAATATTACTACATCATACTAAAAGTTAATTTAAAGGGTACCCAGAAAGTTCCATTATCCGGAAAACCCCAGGTCCTGAGCATTCTGGATAGCAGGTCCAATACCTGTAACTGTATATTATATTGAATAAACCCAGCAGCCCTGAGCTCCACGCCTGCCAATCACAGGGTTGCACTGGAGTTTCTACTTAGACCTGATGTAACTGTTTGGCAATGAGTAACTGGCAGTGAGTAATCGGCAGTGAGTAACTGGCAGTGAGTAATCGGCAGTGAGTAACTGGCAGTGAGTAATCGGCAGCAGGTGAAATTGTGTTTGTACAATGAATTCACTGCCTTTGTATAATTCCTTGTTATATTTGTAAAAGCAAATTCCACAGGGTTCCATTGTATTTGGACAGGTCACTTCTAATTAATACTGTTGGTTTTGTATCGTTGATTATTCCTAATTATCTTCTGGGAGGTCAAAGGGGAAAAAAAAAACCCACAACTGATTCTTGGGGAATAAAATACAAAAAAATCGTCCGTATAAAAAATAATTGTTTGTGCAATAGAAACAAAGAATAAAAAAGAAACACAATGACACAATTTCCCAGGCCTAAGACTTGATATTATTAGGGATATGTATGTGTTACAGGCATTCAGGGCTGCCATCTGGGGGTACTTTTTGAATTAGCCGGGCCCCCCCCCCTGGAGTATCAAAGCTGTGAAGTCCCAAAGATCATAAATCCTGAAGACCCGAAGTCGCAAACAGAGCCGAAGCTGCAAAAAGTCGCCCCAAAAGCCACAAGTATCCTGGGGTAAATTCCACTGAACACCAATGTGTTTTTTTTTTTAACTTGTGCGGGGGAGGGGCTTTACTGTTTTTATCGCTGACGTCTGTGTGGCCTATTTACTGTGGGGTGGGCGGGACCAGGGGGCCCAGAAAACGTTGTTATAGGTGGCCCCGTGATTTCTGATGACGGCGTGGCCTCCTTCTCTCTAGTGATGAGAGGGCAGGATACTTGCAGGACCCAGGGGTTTACCCGTGGGTCGGGCGGGTTCGTGCCGACCTCGCACCCCCCTTTCCAGGCTGCAGGCGGGTCTGAGTTGATCTCTTCTGCAGGCTCTACCCGCCCATGACCTCACAATGCCGCTTCCAACGTCCGGGTTCAACTTTTATAGATGCTCGCCCCGCCCCTTTTGTGACATCAGGGGTGGGTCGGCACGGGTCTATAAAAGGAACCCACACGGGTGGAGGGAGGTCTGATATCGGGCAAGTGTGGGTCACGTAAAACCCAACCCGCACATCGCTACTTCTCTCCATATGTACATACCTCCCAACATTTCGATAATTCAAAGAGGGACAAAAAAGTTGCAGCGCGGCAACATTTTTGACCACACCCTTTTTGTAGCCACACCCCTAATTACCATGTTCATTTTACAAAATTTTGCAGGTTATGAAAGTTTGAACATTTTTCTGTGGTTTTTTTACCCAGTTATTACAGTTTTCCTAATGAAGGTGAATTGCCCTTTAAGCTGTGAGTCTAACTTCTCCCAAGGGACCTGTTATCTTATATTGTTACTTATTTGCTTATCTCGAAATTGTTACAAAACTATCTTATCTGCAGCTAGGGCTGTTCTGGGCTCTCTGCCAAAAGCCAATTAAATTAGAAATTTTGTTTATTTTTCTGGCTGTTCAGTGCAGAGAAGATCAAGACTTTCCAGTACAAATGAGGGACTGCGGGTTGAGCTGTCAAAAGCGGGACAGTTGGGAGGTATGTATGTGGCCCTGGGAGACGTCACATTCACTTATTACACAAACTCCTCCCACTGAACCTGTAAAACATGATCCAAACAAAGCCAATATAATAAAGGAAATGATATAAAGTGATGTTATATCTCCTACTGTTTCTTACTGTGACCCTGAGTATATCATCAAAATTCCTGCCATAAAGTAAGACAGGTTTGCAGTTTTGAGCCAGAATGAGAGACATTTATACGTTCACATGATGGATATATGCTAAGTGGGTGCAGTGGGTGCCTTCTACTCCCTTCACCCCAATTAAACATTTAGGGGTCCATATATTAAAAGGCTGACCCAGAATTGGGGTACAGGGTTACCTATGTGTAAATCACCAGCAGCTGTTCTATTGACTTTCCTGAAACTGCAGTATAACAATAGAAGTGCATTGTAGACTGAGAGAGAGTACAGGTATGGGATCTGTTATCCAGACTACTTAGGACCTGGGGGTTTCTGGATAAAGGATCTTTCCATATTTTGGATTTCCATGCCTTAAGTCTCCTTAAAAAAATTATCTAAACATGAAATGAAGCCAATAGGCTGGTTTTGCTTCCAATAAGGATTAATTATATCTTAGTTGGGATCAAGTACAAGCGACTGTTTTATTATTACACAGAAAAAGGAAATCATTTTAATACATTTGGATTATTTAATTATAATAGAGTCTATGGGAGATGACCATCCTGTAATTCTGAGCTTTTCTACATATAGAGATACAGGTATGGGATCTGGGGTGTTCTGGATAATGGATCTTTCTGTAATTTGGATCTTCATACTTTGTCTACTAGAAAATCATGTAAACATTAAATAAAGCCAATAGTCTGGTTTTGCTTCCAATAAGGATTAATTATATCTTAGTTGGGATCAAGTACAAGCGACTGTTTTATTATTACACAGAAAAAGGAAATCATTTTAAAAAATTTGGATTATTTAATTAAAGGGGTCGTTCACCTTAAAATTAACTGTTAGTATGATGTAAAGAGGGATATTCTGGATCAAATTGCAATTAGTTTTCATTTTTATATTATCTGTGGTTTTTGAGTTATTTCGCTTTTTATTCAGCAGCTGCAATTTCAGCTGTCTGGTTACTAGGGTCCAATTTCCCCTAGCAACCATACATTGATTTGAATAAGAAACAGGAATATGAATAGGAGAGGCCTACATAGAAAGATGATTAATAAAAAGTAGCAATAACAATACATTCGTAGCCTTACAGAGTATTTGTTTTTTAGAGGGGGTCAGCGACCTTTGTTTGAAAGCTGGAAAGAAGAAAAAACTTCAAAAACTATAAAATAGTCCAGCTAAAAGTTGTTTAGAATTAGCCATCCTATAATATACTAAAAAGGGCAGAGACACACCCCGCAATTTCTGGAGATTAGTCGCCCAGCGACAAATCGCTTCTTCTTCGGGCGACTAATCTCCCCGCACTGCCTTCTTGTTGGTAGAATGTAAATTGCCGGCGGGACAATTTGTTTTTCTAATTCGCCTCACCAGGAAACTTTGGGTGACTTCGGAAAGAAGAAGCAATTCATTGCTGGCCGACTAATCTCCGGAATCTCCATAGAGTCTATGGGACACTGCCATCATTCGAAGCTTTTTGGATAATGGGTTTCCAAATAACAGATCCCGTACTTGTATTTTATTGGGATCATTGCAACTCTAGGCTCCTGATTTTTTTTTTTCCTAATGTTTTCTTGCAAATATTTTATGGATTGAGGCAAGAACTCGATCAGTTTTATTTGAGATCGGAAATAAAAGTTGAATTGTAAAATGAATAAACGAATCTCCCCTTGTCTGGTCTCCCAGTAACTCGCTGTGAATGTTCCCTTTTACGTAAATAAGTGTTAAATAAACGAGCGCATTATTATTTAAAGCAACGGGTGCAATTTGCTAATCCAGGACACTGCGGAAAACAATGGCCCTGATTTCTGAACAACATTTCCAGCCCTCCGCCGTGTGCCTCATTCCTCCATCCATTGAGTCTTTATTGACCACATTAACTACTACAGATGCATAAGAAATAAACTGACGGGCAGTTCATTAGGATTAAGCCTAATAGCATTAACACATTCATTTTTTTTTTTTCCAACCCCTTAATTTCCCTTAAAAAAAACCAAAACCCTTAAATGAGATTACTTCCTACTTGACCGATTTCGTACAATCCTGGAAGGATGAAGAAAGAGGCGTCGGTTGAATGTTATGAAATGAAGAGGAATGATATAAGTTGATGATTTCATACGTTGGTGATTTTCCATAAAAGAGGAGTTCGTCGGCGGTACTTAACTTAGAGAAAGTAGATATTCTGGTTGGGGGAGATAAGAGTCTGTCCCACTCCATCGCTCCCCTAGTGTCCCCATTAGCTGCTAATTACATGCCAAACAAATAAACAATTAACTCTCCTTGCCTCTCCGTGGGGGAGGCTTCATTGAGATGCTAAAACTTTCTAATGAAAGATTTTAATTAATGAGGTTGTAAATCCAACCCCCTTGTCAACACATCTAGACAGAAGGCTGGAGCAGCTCCATCACTTGGATTGCGGCTCTATAAAAGCCAAGGAGAAGCTCAGAGAAGGACAAAGTTCCCATTGAGCCTCACCATGTCTACTGGTCTCCAGAAAGGATCCCGTCTGATGGAAAATAGATCTCCTCCATCTTCATTTTCCATCGAACATATTTTAGGATTAGACAAGAAGATGGATGTGGCTTCATCACCCATAATAAAGCACCACCGGCCGTGGATTGAGTGCAGCAGCAATGGTAGGTGGTGTCTTCTTCAGCTCAACCTAATAGTTCTTCACCAAATCATAGGCAACATTTGGCTATTCCCAACTGAAATTTCCACTGACTTTCTTCAAGCAAAATAGGACAACCTTTATTTTCCCTTATTGATAGCAATTATCGTTTTTTTTTTTTTTTACAGTATTTTGAGTTTTTAAATTCCCAGATTTTGGCTTATTCTAAATGAAACCCTTGTGTTTCTCCTTCATAGTTGACGGCACCTTTTGGCAAATCCCATTGATCAGCTATGACCTTCCCGTACAAGTTGTCGCCATGCGCCGATCCGCAGAAGAGGAGACAAAGATCCGACTGGATCACGGCAAAGAAGAGGACAGACTGACCTACAAGAGAGAACAGAGTTGGTACAGGGGGCGAAGACCCCGAACAGCATTCACTAGAGGCCAGGTAAAAACCAAAAATTTCATCTATGTCAAATTATCAAAAAATAAATATACAGAATATTATTTATATTTGTGAACAAAATTAGATTTAAAAGTTATAATGACAATATAACAATGACATTTTTTAAATTTTCAGAATTTTACATTTCTCTCTGAAATGTCATTTAATTGGGGTTTTTCAAAAATGTCTTAGCTATACTTTATTTGTTTTTGTTTATAAATTTGTCAAGATAAACAATGTACTTGTTACAGAAATGCTCAGTTCTATAAATAATTTAACATTAATAATTTGGGCCCATAAATCATTTATAATTATTATTTTGAGCCTATAAATCCTTACCATGATTTTTCCTTTCTGCACAAAAGTCTTTCAATATGAACCTGGTCCAAAAGTGTATAGACTGGTTTTCTTGGGTCGGGTCCTGCAGACATAAGACCTAAGTGTGGATGAATGTCCCGTCACACAAAAGCTATTTTAACGCCCAAGAAAGAGCTGGAAAGATGTTAGTGAGGCACAAAATGTAATGTTACTGGAACAGATACACATTGTTCTGAGAGTGTCTTGGACCTCTTGCTCTCACAGTAAATTATATTCGGATCCAAAGGGATTGTTTTTCAGCAGAATATAACGCAGAGCTACTTGGCTCAGTTGGTCTCCAATATAAATGTATTTGTTTGTCTGCGTTCTTTTTAGATTGAAATATTGGAGAACGTGTTCAGAGTGAATTCCTATCCAGGCATTGACGTCAGAGAAGAGCTGGCCAGCAAATTAGCTCTGGATGAAGATAGGATCCAGGTAAGGGCTCCTCTTGCTTGGAACTGACACAATATGTCTATCCTTCTATCTTTCTGTCTATCTATTTATCCGTCCTTCCATCCATCCATCCATCCATCCATCCATTATCTATCTATCTATCTCTCTATCTATCTATCTATCTATCTATCTATCTATCTATCTATCTATCTATCTATCTATCTATCTATCATCTACCATCTCTCTCTCTCTCTCTCTCTCTCTCTCTCTATCTATCATCATCTATCAATCTATCTATCATCTATCTATCTATCTATCATCTATCTATCTATCTATCTATCATCTATCTATCTATCTATCATCATTATCTATCAACTATCTATCTATCTATCTATCTATCTATCTATCTATCTATCTATCTATCATCTATCTATTCTCTATCTATCTATCTATCTATCTATCTATCTATCTATTATCTATCTATCTATCTATCTATCTATCTATCTATCTATCTATCTATCTATCTATCTATCTGTCATCTATCTATCTATCTATCATCATTATCTATCATCTATTTATCTATATATTTATCTATCTATCTATCTATCTATCTATCTATCTATCTATCTATCTATCTATCTATCTAGCTATCATCTATCTATCAACTATCCATCCAACCAACCAACCAACCAACCAACCAACCAACCAACCATTATCTATGTATCTATTCATCCATCCATTATCTGTCTATATATCTGTCCATCCAACCACCCATCATCTATCTATCCATCTATCCATTTATTCATCCATTATCTATTTGTCTATCTGTCTTTCTATTATCTATCTATCTATCTATCTATCTATCTATCTATCTATCTATCTATCTGTCTGTCTGTCTGTCTGTCTGTCTGTCTGTCTGTCTGTCTGTCTGTCTGTCTGTCTGTCTGTCTATCTATCTATCTATCTATCTATCTATCTATCTATCTGTCCATCCGTCTATCCATCAATCCATTCGTCTATTCATCAAATCTATCTGTCCATCCATCTATCTCCCTCTCTCTGTCTCATTGATCTCTCTATCATAATCTTTCTCTTTTTCATGCTTTGAGATTTGATTTTAAATTCTTGTGCCTTTTGTTACAGATCTGGTTTCAAAATCGCCGCGCAAAACTCAAAAGGTCTCACCGGGAATCCCAGTTCCTGATTGTTAAAGACTCACTATCATCAAAGATACAAGAATGAGGATCTCCATTAGTCCAGAGAAGCATTGAGAATATGTAATGTGACCGGTCGCTGTTTGGCAGCTGCACTCGTGATAGAGACTTGGGCCTCTGCAGTTTTCACTCTCTATTTTATTCTGTGTATTTGTCCAAGAGATGTGAATATTTTTTCCTGTAACATAACTGTGGAACAATGATGCACTTTATGTAAATAGCCTGTTTTTATCAACTGTAATAAATATTTTGAATTATTTTGGACTACATGTGTATTGGATCTTCTAAATATCCCCATTCTTTAGGATAGTGGTTGTCAGGCTTTTTTATCTCAGTATCCCCTCGGATGCTTTGGTCAGATCCCTATAGCTCATAACAAGGTTACAGATATATAGAAACATTGGGGTGTCACCCTGCTATAGTTCCAGGGGTACCCAGGGTACAAATAAACACTCACCCCAAATCTCCCCCTAACTGGCCTTCAGACTGGGCCCCCTTAGCTCATAACAAGGTTACAGATATATAGAAACATTGGGGTAACAGTCACCCTGCTATAGTTCCAGGGGTACCCAGGGTACAAATAAACACTCACCCCAAATCTCCCCCTAACTGACCTTCAGACTGGGCCCCCTTAGCTCATAACAAGGTTACAGATATATAGAAACATTGGGGTAACAGTCACCCTGCTATAGTTCCAGGGGTACCCAGGGTACAAATAAGCCTTCACCCCAAATCTCCCCCTAACTGACCTTCAGACTGGGCCCCCTTAGCTCATAACACGGTTACAGATATATAGAAACATTGGGGTGTCACCCTGCTATAGTTCCAGGGGTACCCAGGGTACAAATAAACACTCACCCCAAATCTCCCCCTAACTGACCTTCACACTGGGCCCCCTTAGCTCATAACAAGGTTACAGATATATAGAAACATTGGGGTGTCACCCTGCTATAGTTCCAGGGGTACCCAGGGTACAAATAAGCACTCACCCCAAATCTCCCCCTAACTGACCTTCAGGCTGGGCCCCGTAGCTCATAACAAGGTTACAGATATATAGAAACATTGGGGTGTCACCCTGCTATAGTTCCAGGGGTACCCAGAACACAAATAAGCACTCACCACAAATCTCCCCCTAACTGACCTTCAGACTGGGCCCCCTTAGCTCATAACAAGGTTACAGATATATAGAAACATTGGGGTAACAGTCACACTGCTATAGTTCCAGGGGTACCCAGGGTACAAATAAACACTCACCCCAAATCTCCCCCTAACTGACCTTCACACTGGGCCCCCTTAGCTCATAACAAGGTTACAGATATATAGAAACATTGGGGTGTCACCCTGCTATAGTTCCAGGGGTACCCAGGGTACAAATAAGCACTCACCCCAAATCTCCCCCTAACTGACCTTCAGGCTGGGCCCCGTAGCTCATAACAAGGTTACAGATATATAGAAACATTGGGGTGTCACCCTGCTATAGTTCCAGGGGTACCCAGAACACAAATAAGCACTCACCACAAATCTCCCCCTAACTGACCTTCAGACTGGGCCCCCTTAGCTCATAACAAGGTTACAGATATATAGAAACATTGGGGTAACAGTCACACTGCTATAGTTCCAGGGGTACCCAGGGTACAAATAAGCACTCGCCCCAAATCTCCCCCTAACTGACCTTCAGGCTGGGCCCCGTAGCTCATAACAAGGTTACAGATATATAGAAACATTGGGGTAACAGTCACCCTGCTATAGTTCCAGGGGTACCCAGGGTACAAATAAGCACTCACCCCAAATCTCCCCCTAACTGACCTTCAGACTGGGCCCCTTAGCTCATAACAAGGTTACAGATATATAGAAACATTGGGGTAACAGTCACCCTGCTATAGTTCCAGGGGTACCCAGGGTACAAATAAGCACTCACCCCAAATCTCCCCCTAACTGACCTTCAGGCTGGGCCCCTTAGCTCATAACAAGGTTACAGATATATAGAAACATTGGGGTAACAGTCACACTGCTATAGTTCCAGGGGTACCCAGGGTACAAATAAGCACTCGCCCCAAATCTCCCCCTAACTGACCTTCAGGCTGGGCCCCGTAGCTCATAACAAGGTTACAGATATATAGAAACATTGGGGTAACAGTCACACTGCTATAGTTCCAGGGGTACCCAGGGTACAAATAAACACTCACCCCAAATCTCCCCCTAACTGACATTCAGACTGGGCCCCCTTAGCTCATAACAAGGTTACAGATATATAGAAACATTGGGGTAACAGTCACCCTGCTATAGTTCCAGGGGTACCCAGGGCACAAATAAACACTCACCCCAAATCTCCCCCTAACTGACCTTCAGACTGGGCCCCCTTAGCTCATAACAAGGTTATAGATATATAGAAACATTGGGGTAACTGTCACCCTGCTATATTTCCAGGGGTACTCAGGGTGCATATAAATATAAACACAAGGTGATTGTTCTGTGTAATATGTTGGTGTTGTATAAAATAAAGGAATATAATAATAATCAGGGTTGAAGTTAAAGAAGATGAGCCCCAAATCAATTAATTGACAGTCTCATTACTGTGTATAATGCATCCAGCTGTTGTTAAACTACAATTCCCATCATCCTGTAGCACCAACACTGGGCAGAACAGATGAGAATCATGATTTGATCACTAAAGGCTACAGTGGTTCCCAAATAAAGTCCTTACTATCCACTAGCAGTGAATGTTCTGGAATCACAAACCTGGACAAAATGAGGGGCAGTTACAAATATAAAGTTAATAAAGGCATTGAGGCCCTAAGCAGTGATACTGAGTATAACCTGCGGTTCTGTAGACACAAGGGACAAAGGAATGAGTAGAACCTGCTGGGAGACCATTGATATTTACAGACAGAAGCTGCTAAACAAGTCAACAGAATCATTCATGGGGGCCACGTGTTCCATGGGGGGGGGCAGAGGGGTTTATCAGACAATAAGAGAGACACATTGTTGGGCTGGGGGTGACCTGTTTGTTTTTTTTTCGGGTCTCTCTGGTCCAATCTGTGAGTTTGTCCTCATCACACAACAATACGACTTCTGTATGTCCAGTGCTGTGTAATAAGAAAGTACCTGACTTCCCTTCCAGTAATCATCATTCATGGGCCACACAAGCACCACCCAAGTCACCCAATTCAGTATGAAGCAACCCCCCCCCCATACATTAATTGATCATTATTTTTATTATCCACTAACCCATTGCCCTTTACGTATTAGACAGATTTCCAAAGCCAGAGGCGGAGAATAGGGGGCCCCCAATGGGGTGGGGACATTTGTAATTGGACAATATGTAGCCTGTAATGTGAGTCTGAATTTTACTTTCCCTTTCAATGGGAATTGAGATATTTATGTAAACAAATAGATCTGCCAAGTTCTTTCAAATGGAAATGCACTTACCCAGTAAGGAATGTGCTGCAATTTATCATAAGTACAGTATATACAGTATGGACAGTAAGTACAGTATATACAGTTAGTACAGTAAGAACAGCAAGTACAATATATACAGTATATACAGTAAGTATAGCATATACAGTATATACAGTATGTAGAGCAAGCACAGTATATACAGTAAGAACAGCAAGTACAAGATATACAGTAAGTTCAGTATATACAGTAAGAACAGCAAGTACAATATATACAGTATATACAGTAAGAACAGCAAGTATAGTAGCTACAGTATATACAGTAAGTACAGCATATACAGTATATACAGCAAGTACAGTATGTAAAGTAGATACAGTAATTACAGTAATGTTAGTATATACAGTAAGTACAGCAAGTACAGTATATACAGTAGATACAGTAAGTACAGTGAGGCTCCTACTCCAACACAAACACAACTGCTACTCGCCTGATACAAAGAGAGAAGGATAGTCCTGTAACAGAAATACAAATACAGTGTCGCTCATTAGATGACAAGAGAAAATAAAAGGAATAATGTTATTGAAAACCAGGGGGGAACGTTTTTATCTCCCAATGTTCTTCTGTTACTATTTGTTTAGAGTTATAGTTTCTCCTCCTTCTGCCATGTTGCCCTTCCCCTCATTACTGTGCTGTCTAATCTGAAGACACAGGGACACAGGTCAATTAGCTTCTCTGACAATGGCTGAGACCAGGGGCCCGGGAACCGTCTGGGAATTCTGGGAACCCAACTTGGCTCAGGGCTGCTGATCAGAGATAAAGGTTCCTGCGCTGCTTTTGTTCAGTTGTTTGTTTCCGATGGCTCCCAAATTCAGCCCCACCACCTCCACCACCGCCACTACTGCTGCTAATAGGTTTTATAATCAGCAAGAATCTAACTGTATAGAATGGGATCAGTTCTTACTCTCTGTTCTATGTCTAATCAGAGCTTCTTTCTCCTACTGGAGTCTCTGTTTCACCATTTCTGTCCCACCTGGGCTGCCCATTCTGTGTCTGTGTCAGATCAGAGTATTACTGATGCACCTCACTAGATGCACATGGAGCCCCTTGTCTATTCAGGCCTTTTTTATCTCTACTCCATGTTTCTATGTTTTTTGAACCATCTACACTGTCCTCTGAATAAAAGCCTTAAATTGCACAATTACTGTTACATCTACTCAGGGAGCTCTATGTCTATCCCAGACTTTCTACGAGTGCTGCCCCATCTGTCAATTCCTCAACACCCGGTGCCTATCCCAGGCCTTCTTCCTCTACTGGTTCTTTGGGTGCTGCCCCATCTGGACTGACAATTCCCCAAAAGTATTTGTCTATCCCAGATTATCCCAGGCTTTCTTTCCCTACTGGGTCCTTTGGCTGCTGTCCCATATGGACTGTCAATTCCTCAACACCCTGTGTCTATCCCAGGCTTTCTTTCCCTACTGGATTCTATGGGTGCTGAAACATCTGGACTGCCCATTACCCAACTGTCTTTGTTTGTTCCAACTATCCCATAAGCAAAAATGTCTGATTAGCCTCTAATCCCCAAGTTTCATGAAAACGACAAGCACAGAATTGTAAATGTCTGAGCAATGTAAATGGCTGCAAAGTTAAATGCTGAACTGCAGCTCACCCTATGGCGCAAATTCACTAAGCGCCGAACGCTAGCGTTAATTCGCTAGCGTTTGGCATTTTTCGCTACTGCACAAATTCACTAACGAACACTGGCGTAGTTTCGCTAGCGACGTAACTACGCAAATTCACTAACTTGCGCAGTGTACTGAACGCTACCTTTTACGCTAGACTTCCTTCGCCACCTCAGACCTGGCGAAGCGCAATAGAGTAGATAGGGATTGTTTCAAAACAAGTCAAATTTTTTTCTAAGTCCCAAAAAACGCTGGCGTGTTTTCTACATGATGGGTGATAGGCTGAAAAAGATCGAAAATATTTTTGGGGCTCCCCTCCTTCCCCCCTACATTTCCTGACTCATGGCAACTTACCTAGACAGTGGGCACATGTGTAGGGCAAAATAAACTTTTTATTTGCTGATTTGAAGGTTTTCTAGGCATTTGTAGTGCTGATACGTATTCCTCCATTGAAATTTGAATTTCGCGCCGTATGCAAATGAACCATCGCTAGCGAAACTTCGCTTCACTTGGCGAATTAACGCTAGCGCAACTTCGAAAACTTACGCTACCCCTGTGCGCAACTTCGGATTTTAGTGAATTTGCGGAGCGCTGGTGAAAATACGCCTGGCAAAGTGTGCCAAAGTGCGGCGAAGTGCGGCGAAGTTGCGCCTGGCGCAACTTCGCATCTTAGTGAATTTGCCCCTATGGGAGAAGTGACCTGGGTGTAAAAACCCCAGGTCCGACACTTTCGGATTAATTCCACTCAATATAAGCAAAAAGTTGTCTATGAAGCCAGCTATTAGCGCACTCACCGAATTCAGCGCATGGTCCGGGTGCCGTGCCCCGAACCCGTAGTTTGAGGTGAAAACACGACCAAAAAATAAACACACAGTCCTGCAGCCGGCCGGTAGGATAAAACTGAAGCTTTATTACATGTTGCTAAAGGTTAGGCGTCCTAACGCGTTTCGTTTACAGCGATACGTAATCATAGGTACAAATTTGAAAAACCGTTTTTAAACTAGTCTGAAGGAAATGACATTGGGATTAAACCTACATAGAATTTATCCTGATGATCCAATTAAAAACATTAAACAATTAGCAATCTAAGAAAACTTCAATTGCAGTATGTCTGGCGAGCATAAAAAAAAAGTATAAGAAGACCCAACATTAGATTTACATTTAATAAGAATTATAAGTTATAATATCAATGTTAATTTGTTTAAATTTAAATATTGAAACATTCATTATGAACCCGCAAAAAAAAAATCTCAAAAAATGACCTTTGCTAATGCAATATATATCAATTCATATTTACGCAATCACAATTAAACATATCAAATATGATTATATTTAATGAATTGGTTTGCTGATAACCAGAAAATAAATAAATAAATGGCCCTGAGACTGTGGATATTTCATGAATACAAAAAAACGTCCAAAATTGCTGAACTTCAATGAATCTATAATCAATAGTTTCCAAATATTATTGTTCGGAATAGTTAATTAATGTAAAAATGGTTGACAGTTATTTAACAAATATCCAATATCCCAGACTTTATTACAATACTGGATTTGATGGGTGCTATCCTGTCTAAACTGACCATTTTCTAATTGCATGAGATCAGACTATTAGGGGCAGATTTATCAAGGGTCGAAGTGAATTCGAGGGAATTTTTCGAAGTAAAAAAATTCGACGTTCAAAGTAATTTTTTGGATACTTCGACTATCGAATAGGATACTAAGGGGCCGATTCATAAAGGGTCGAATATCGAGGGTTAATTAACCCTCGATATTCGACTGGGAATTAAAATCCTTCGACTTCGAATATCGAAGTCGAAGGATTTTAGCGCAAATTGTGCGATCGAACGATTGAAGGATTATTCCTTCGATCGAACGATTAAATCCTTTGAATCGATCCTTCGATCAAAAAAACTTAGGAAAGCCTGTGGGGACCTTCCCCATAGGCTAACATTGAGCTCAGTAGCTTTTAGATGGTGAACTAGGGGGTCGAAGTTTTTTCTTAAAGAGACAGTACTTCGACTATCGAATGGTCGGATGGTTGAACGATTTTTAGTTCGAATAGTTCGATTCAAAGTCGTAGTCGTAGTCGAAGGTCGTAGTAGTTACTTCGAATCCTTCACTCGAAGTTAGTGAATCGGCCCCTAAGACTTCGAATTTACTTAGACTCGAAGTAAAAATCATTTGAATATTCGACCATTCGATAATCAAAGTACTGTCTCTTTAAAAAAACGTTGACTTCAATACTTCGCCAAATTAAACCTGCCGAAGTGCTATGTTAGCCTATGGGGACCTTCTACAACCATTTTTCTAAGTCTTTACACATCTAAGTAAAATCGTTCGATCGTACGCTAAAATCAATCGAATCGTTCGATTCAATCGTACCATCCAACGATTTTACTTTGATTGTTCAATGGCCAAATTCGGTGAAAAATACTTCGAATTCGATATTCGAAGTATTTTACACTTCGAAATTCGACCCTTGATAAATCTGCCCCTTAATGTTCCATCCCACTCCATGCTCAGGGAGCCCTCCAAGACTTTCTTCCTCTATTGGGCTTAATGGGTGTTGTGTCCCATCTACATTGTCCATTCTGGGAGCCCTATGCCTATCCCAGGCTTCCTTTCCCAACTGTAGTCTATGGGTGCCGTCCGACCTGGGCTGCCCATTCCCCAACTGCCTGTAAAAGATCAGGCCCACCTCATGCACTTTGGTTGCCCATACAGTTACTAAAAGCCGCATTTCTGGAACAAGCAAAGGGCAGCAGACTGGGAAGTATCCAATAAAATAAAATATAATATATATATATGCAGTGTCGGACTGGCCCGGTGGGATACCGGGAAAAAACCCGGTGGGCCCCGACCCCTAATGGGCCCCCGCTGGGCCAGTCCCCCGTCCCGATCATACTTCAAAGAAAAAAAGGTTTTTCTATGTGCCGCGCAGTGCCATTTGCGCATGCGCGCGGCACCTTTCAGTGAGAAGCGGCGCCTAAACGCAAGCGTGTTCAGTGCGTCACAGTAGGGAGGCAGGGGGGTCGAGGGGGCCCTGGACTTTAGTCCCGGTGGGCCCCGGGCCCCCCAGTCCGACCCTGTATATATATATATATATACAGTGTCGGACTGGGCCGGCGGGACACCGGGAAAATACCCGGTGGGCCCAGGCCCTCATGGGCCCCCACCGACCCAGACCCCTCCCCCAATCTGCTGGCCCCCAAAGAAACAGTTTGCGCTATGCGCAGGCATTCTCACAGGTCGCATCAGTCGTGCCTTTTTCACGTTCCTTCCTGCTGCGTCCAGCATAGAACACAATGCGTGTGCGCGCCTGTGCGCCTGTGCGCCTGTGCGCCTGTGCAGAAGTGCACACGCAATTCGGAACGGCGGATCGGTGGAGCGTCGGGGGGGGAGGGTGCATGGGCTCTACAGCAGTGGGAGCCAGGGTCTGCAAGGGGGCCCTGGACAGCAGCCCCGGTGGGCCCCGGGCCCCCCAGTCCGAGTGTGTGTGTGTGTGTATGTGTGTGTGTGTGTGTGTGTGTATATATATATATATATATATATATATAATAAAATAAGTATTGCTACTGACACATACGCTGTCCCAGGGCTGTAATGTGTGGCTAATTTTCTAAAAACCTCATTATAATAATTGAAAGCGGTGACTTTTTAAGAGAATTGGAATGAAATAGCGACAGGTTTATGGGATTAAGTGCAACTCACGGGTGGGAAAAAGTTAATCTAAAGGAGAGTAACAGTAAAGTATCCACATTGTGGCTGGATTAAGGACAGAACAATCCCTATTTGCAGGGAACACTGGTGATGGAATTAAAGGTCATTCCCACTAAGGTTGGGATCCAGTGTCTCGCCTGACCCATTGGCAGGTAATTCCGACCTATTGTTTCACCTTAAAACTGAGAAGGACGAGCACAATAGGCGCAGATCTGACTAATCCAGTCAAGGAAAAGCAGCTTTAACCTCTCACTATTAACTGCACAACTGGCGAAATTAAGTCTGATTTGTCCCCAGCAATAGCAGCAGCACAAAGGCATTTGGGAACATAATACTCCATCTCTGGTGGCCTAATGTCAATTAACGAGGGGCATCAACATATAAACGACATTATAAATAGTCTCTTAATTTAATCTGCTTCTACGTCATTCATTGGATTTGTTCACCTTTAAATTAACTGTTAGTAGGACGTAGAGAGGGATATTCTGAGACAATTTGCAATTGGGTTTCATTATTTATTATTTGTGGTTTTTGAGTTACTTATCTTTTTATTCAGTGGTTCTCCAGTTTGTAATTTCAGCTGTCTGGTTGCTAGTGTCCAAAATATCATAGCAACCATGCATTGATATCAATAAGAGACTGGAATATGAATAGGAGAGGCCTGAATAGAAAGATGAGGAATAAATAAGTAGCAATAACAATACATGTGTAGCCTTACAAAGCATTTGTATGTGAACGCTGGAAAAAGTCCGAAAAAGAAGGCAAAGAATTAAAAAACGACTAAAAATAAATAATGAAGACCAATTAAAAGGTTGCTAAGAATCTTCCAGATATACTAAAAGTTAACCTTTGCAGCCAATCCTATAAGGGTGCACTTGATATATATATAAATATTTATTGTGTTCAACCTTTATGACAATTATATCACAGTTGAGCAAATCAGCTCAGTTATTCACTAATACATATTCCCCCTAGATTTGCCCTCAAGTTGAGCGACTCTGGGGGTTCGGGGGATTTGGGTGGGTGCATGGTTGGAACCTACAGGTATGGAATCTGTTATCCGGAAACCCATTATGCAGAAAGCACCGAATTACTTTAAAGGGATACTGTCATGGGGAAATTTTTTTTTCCAAAATGCATCAGTTAATAGTGCTGCTCCAGCAGAATTCTACACTGAAATCCATTTCTCAAAAGAGCAAACAGATTTTTTTATATTCAATTTTGAAATCTGACATGGGGCTAGACATATTGTCAATTTCCCAGCTGCCCCCAGCCATGTGACTTGTGCCTGCACTTTAGGAGAGAAATGCTTTCTGGCAGGCTGCTGTTTTTCCTTCTCAATGTAACTGAATGTGTCTCAGTGGGACCTGGATTTTGCTATTGAGTGCTGTTCTTAGATCTACCAGGCAGCTGTTATCTTGTGTTCGGGAGCTGTTTTCTGGTTACCTTCCCATTGTTCGGTAGTTTGGCTGCTGGGGGGGGGGAAGGGAGGGGGGTGATATCACTCCAACTTGCAGTACAGCAGTAAAGAGTGATTGAAGTTTATCAGAACACAAATCACATGACTTGGAGCAGCTGGGAAATTGACAATATGTCTAGCCCCATGTCAGATTTCAAACTGAATATAAAAAAATCAGTTTGCTCTTTTGAGAAATGGATTTCAGTGCATAATTCTGCTGGAGCAGCACTATTAACTGATTCATTTTATAATAATTTTTTTTTCCCATGACAGTATCCCTTTAAGGCTGTCTCCCATAGACTCTATTATAATCATATGATCCAATTTTTTAAAAATCATTTCCTTTTTTTGTGTGATGATAAAACAGTCGCTTGTCCTTGATCCCAACTAAGATATAATTGATCCTTATTGGAAGCAAAACCAGCCTATTGGGTTTATTTATTGTTTATATGATTTTCTAGTAAAGTCTGACGATCCAAATTACAGAAAGCCCCAGGTCACGAGCATTCTGGATAACAGGTCCCATACCTGTATAAGGTCTCCAGTTGGGCCTTGCTGTCTCTTTAACCATGTTTGCATTGTTCTTCCTCTTGTAACGTTTATTTCTAACCCCCCGCTATCCCATAATGCAGGGGTGCCCCAAAGGTAGATCGGGATGTACCATTAGACCTTTAGTGGGTGATCAGTAGATCCCAAGAAACTGTCAACAAACAGCTTGTGAGGGACATTTATTAAAGTTTGAATTTCGAATTCATGTGAGTTTTTTAAAACTCTATTAAATTCGAATACACTCGAAATCCGACTGGGGGGTTATTTATAAAAAAAAAAAAAAAATCGAATACGGTATGTAAAACTTGGACGAATGTTCCCGATCCAAAAACTCGAATCGAATTCGATTAAACTCGATTTGAGTTTTTTCTCTGAAAAAAACTAGAATGTCAGGAAGGCTACTAACTTGTCCAAATGGTCCCTGGACCTCTCCCATTGACTTATTAAGAACTCGGCAGGTTTTAGGTGGCGAGTAGTCAAATTTGAGTTCTTAAAGGGCCAGAGTGTGGAAAATCGCGAAATTTGAACTAAAACTCGAATCGAGTTTTGATAATTCACAATTCGTATTTGAGAGTTATGACCATAAAAATAAATTGAAAATTCGAATTCGCATTTTCAATTCGACCCTTAATAAATCTGCCCCTTATTCTGTTAAGGTTACATAATAAATAATATTTAAGTAATATTTTCCATTGACAGAAGTGATATTATGGATGTAGATCATATTGGGACACTAAGGGGCAGATTTATCAAGGGTCGAATTTCGAAGTTAAAAATAGGGATGCACCGAATCCAGGATTCAGTTCGGGATTAGGCCAGGATTCAGCCTTTTTCAGCAGGATTCGGCCGAATCCTTCTGCCTGGCCGAACCGAATCCGAATCCTAATTTGCATATGCAAATTAGGGGCGGGAGGGAAATTGCGTGACTTTTTGTCAGAAAACAAGGAAGTAAAAAATGTTTTCCCCTTCCCACCCCTAATTTGCATATGCAAATTGCATATGCAAATTAGGGTTCGGATTCAGTTTGGTATTCGGCCGAATCTTTCATGAAGGATTCGGGGGTTCGGCCGAATCCAAAAAAGTGGATTCGGTGCATCCCTAGTTAAAAATACCTAGAAATTCGACCATCGAATTGAAATACTTCGACTTCAAATATTGAAGTCAAAGTTTTTTTTCAGTGAATTTGGGTATCCTGCGTTCAAAGTAAAATCGTTCCATCGAACGATTCGAAGGATTTCAGCGATCGATCGAATGATTTTACTTCGACTTCCAAAAACTTTGAAAAATGCTCTAGAAGGTCCCCATAGGCTAACATAGCACTTCGGCAGGTTTAATTTGGCGAAGTCTTGAAATCTAAGTTTTTTTAAAGAGACAGTAGAAGTCAAAGTCGTAGTATCCTATTCGATGGTCGAAGTATCCAAAAAATTACTTTGAATTTCGAATTTTTTTTCTTCGAAAATTCCCTCGAATTCACTTCGACCCTTGATTCGTACACACACAGGAGTCTTATGGGCACAGGCCCCCCAGTTTCTAACACTTTGAGGCAACAAGCAGCCGGGGGAAAGAACTGTTATTATTATTAAGAAATTCAATTACTGGAAACCATCCTTGTGTCAATAGTCCTGAGCAAGAAGGGCTTATTATTATATAATTATAGTTCAGCTTTACTGACCTTGTTGCTTTAACTGGAGCCTTGCAGCAAATCCCACTTAAACTGCCTGGATTAGACGTGTCCAACTGAAACAGTCTGTGATATCTCAGCAACATTGCAAGCGCGCGGGGGTTCTGTTGGGAGGCTGCTTTAAAAAAGGCTCTGCAAAACATGTCTGGACTGGGAGTCAGAATAAGCTGTGCCATTGCCAACCCAAGTCCCAAACAAGCTCAGTATAAAGAACCAGCCTAACTCTATGGCCTCTTATAGGAGCCCCTGTGACATTCGTTTTAACATTATTAGTGTGGCCTGTGCAAAGGCTTCATCATAGGAGACACCTGAAACACCACTGTCAGCTAAAGAGGGGACAGACTGACAGTTGGTATCTTGAGCTTAACAATTGTGCAGGTATATATGTATATTTGATTTATACAGGTGAGGGTAGTCAGGGTATCACTGTACATAATTTAACACCAACTGTAAATGATAAGGATATTAGAAGTTACTGAGGAGTTGTTCTGTGACCATATAAAGACACAAGGCTGCAGGCTGAGTTATACAGGGAACTCTGAGTATCACTCATGTATTATAAGGGATGATGTACCCCCTACTGTAAATGATAAGGATATTAGAAGTCACTGAGGGGTTGTTCTGTGACCATATAAAGGCACAAGGCTGCAGGCTGAGTTATACAGGGAACTCTGAGTATCACTCATGTATTATAAGGGATAATGTACCCCCTACTGTAAATGATAAGGATATTAGAAGTCACTGAGGGGTTGTTCTGTGACCATATAAAGGCACAAGGCTGCAGGTTGAGTTATACAGGGAACTCTGAGTATCACTCATGTATTATAAGGGATGATGTACCCCCTACTGTAAATGATAAGGATATTAGAAGTCACTGAGGGGTTGTTCTGTGACCATATAAAGGCACAAGGCTGCAGGCTGAGTTATACAGGGAACTCTGAGTATCACTCATGTATTATAAGGGATAATGTACCCCCTACTGTAAATGATAAGGATATTAGAAGTCACTGAGGGGTTGTTCTGTGACCATATAAAGGCACAAGGCTGCAGGTTGAGTTATACAGGGAACTCTGAGTATCACTCGTATATTATAAGGGATGATGTACCCCCTACTGTAAATGATAAGGATATTAGAAGTCACTGAGGGGTTGTTCTGTGACCATATAAAGACACAAGGCTGCAGGCTGAGTTATACAGGGAACTCTGAGTATCACTCATGTATTATAAGGGATAATGTACCCCCTACTGTAAATGATAAGGATATTAGAAGTCACTGAGGGGTTGTTCTGTGACCATATAAAGACACAAGGCTGCAGGCTGAGTTATACAGGGAACTCTGAGTATCACTCATGTATTATAAGGGATACTGTACCCCCTACTGTAAATGATAAGGATATTAGAACTCACTGAGGGGTTGTTCTGTGACCATATAAAGGTACAAGGCTGCAGGGTGAGTTATACAGGGAACTCTGAGTATCACTCATGTATTATAAGGGATAATGTACCCCCTACTGTAAATGATAAGGATATTAGAAGTCACTGAGGGGTTGTTCTGTGACCATATAAAGGCACAAGGCTGCAGGCTGAGTTATACAGGGAACTCTGAGTATCACTCATGTATTATAAGGGATAATGTACCCCCTACTGTAAATGATAAGGATATTAGAAGTCACTGAGGGGTTGTTCTGTGACCATATAAAGGCACAAGGAGGCAGTTATACAGCTGTAGCACTTGGTCTTCTCATTTTTACCCAAAGGTTGGGATTCTCAAATCTTCTTTTTTTTTTACTCCCCTGCACCACACTATTTTGGGACTGGGTGGGGGGGCCACCTTTCTGCACTGGGGATAGTAATAATGTATTGCACATGTGGGAGCCCACGTGACTTCTTTACGGGTAACGTTTCGGCTGTCTCTATAGTAATAGTAACTGATACAAGGATCTCAATTAGAACTAAAACTCCCCTGGCTGAGGAGATGACACCCAGGCTAAAGATGTAGGAATGTAGATCCGGCACAGCAGGAGGGAGACAAGACACAATGTTAAAGGTTCTGCCATTAGGGGATTCTGGGACTTGTAGTTTTACAGAAGTGAAATGTTGTAGGTCAGAATGTGGTTCATCCAGGCCTCTAAACCCTTGATGGCCCCCTTTGGTTCTAATGCTGAACTGAGTCCAACTGAGACCCCTGTTCCTGCAGCTGCAACCGCCCGTCATTGTCAGGGCCCCCTCTTTTCCAACACTGAATTAAAATCATTCACAATCTTATTCAGAAGCTGAATTCAATTTCTTTTCTAAGGTTCCAGTTACTGTTTCTATTCCCCTTCCAGCAACATTTTCCCAGATCCACTTGAATTAATATGAAGATAAGAAGTGAATCCACATCCAGGACAATGGGCCCATTAATTCCCAGGCTATTGGGTTATTGAGTGAGCCCCTTACCTGGATGTTGCCAATTTGTAGGAGGGGGGCCCAGCACTCACACCCATGTCATCCCCAGGGGGCAGATAAAAACTACCTGTCGTGTTCCAATTAACTCTGGAGATAAAGAAACAAATGGTTTTTACAAGTGGCCCCGGGGCTCTTTGGCTTTTATTTACCTGCAGAGAAAATGAGGGGCAGCTGTTTAACCAGTGAGTAACCAGTGAGTAATGAGTGAGTAACCAGTGAGAACATTCACAGCCATATGTCCAGGGCCAGAGGATGGGATCAGGGGCCCCAGACATTGGGGACCATTTGGGGGATATATTAAATAAAGGCCTCCGAACTGTGACTGAACTATAACTCCCAGTATCCATCTCACTATATATTTCTGGAGTCATTTAGTAGGTGCCAGGCAGGTGCGTTATTACACATGGGTGAATTGCAGAGACCAATGAGCACCCAAAGAATAAATCACTGGCTGTGTTGGGGAGCACCGTAGTCATGGGGTGTGGGTGGGGAAAACCCGTCCCCTAACTTGGGTGTCATTCAGATATAAAAGTCTGGGAGAGCTGACAGGTCCAGTCCACAGTGGGGTCTTTATTTACAAGCTGCCCCGTCCCTTCTTGCGCCTGCATCTGGGGTCTCCGACTCAGTAAGTGACCGGGGCCTCTATGATGCTGAGGTTGTTGCATGTGCCGGATCAAACCCTGTTCTGTGATTGACAGCTTTGTGTTTCATACACATGGACATCCAGGTTTCTTTTCAGCAGGGTTTGGCCAGGGGGATAACAGACCTTGCAGAGACCCCTCTAATCACACGAGGTACAGCTCAAACTCACGCAAGTTGACCTTTGGGTCCTTGGACAATCTCTCTATATGGACCCAAAGATACAAAGTTTCTAACTTAAGTGGCTTTTGTCAGAGAGCCCAGAATATGTGGCAGCGGCACTTAGATACTTTTGTAACAATTTAAGATAAGCAAAAAAACAATTGTAACTATTTAAGATAAGCAGGTCTCTTGGGAAAACTGACTTGCAGCTTAAGGGTCAGGGCGACAAATCTCCTCTTCTTCGGGGCAACTAATCTCCCCAAACTGCCTCCCGCCGGCTAGAATCGAAATCACCAGCAGGGGTGTTTCTTATTCCAAAATCCCCAAAGTTTCCTCGTGAGGCCACTTTGGCCGACTTCGGAAAACTAACCGTTCTGAGTGCCATTCCGCCGGCGATTTCGATTCTAGGCGGCGGGAGGCAATTTGAGGAGATTAGTTGCCCCGAAGAAGAGGAGATTTGTCGCCGGGTGACTAATCTCTCCTAAACTGAGAGTTTGCCCTGACCCTAAAGGACAATTCACCTTCATTAGAAAAACTGTAATAACACATAAAAACCGCAAAAAATTTATTCAAACTTTCATAACCTGTCGAATTTTGTAAAATGAACATGGTAATTAGGGGGGGTGGCCACAAAATGGGCGTGGTCAAAGGCCTCTCCGTGCAGCAATTCTTTTTGCCCCTCTTTCTATTTCCAAAATGTTGGGAGGTGTACAGTGCCATGCAGTACAGTGCCACGCAGTACAGTACAGTGCCATGCAGTACAATACAGTGCCATGCAGTACAGTACAGTGCCATGCAGTACAATACAATACAGTGCCATGCAGTACAATACAGTGCCATGCAGTACAATACAATACAGTGCCATGCAGTACAATACAGTGCCATGCAGTACAATACAATACAGTGCCATGCAGTACAATACAGTGCCATGCAGTACAATACAATACAGTGCCATGCAGTACAATACAGTGCCATGCAGTACAATACAATACAGTGCCATGCAGTACAGTACAGTGCCATGCAGTACAATACAATACAGTGCCATGCAGTACAATACAGTGCCATGCAGTACAATACAATACAGTGCCATGCAGTACAATACAGTGCCATGCAGTACAATACAATACAGTGCCATGCAGTACAGTACAGTGCCATGCAGTACAATACAATACAGTGCCATGCAGAAGCAAAGTAACTAAAGAGGAAGAGCTAACGAGGTCGCACAGCCTTATTAATAATATAATTAGATTGTGTGTGTAACTTGGAAACCATGAAAGGAATAATTATTGCCTTAAAGGATGTTTTTGAGTGCATAAATAATAAATTCATTCAAAATAATTGCATTGTGTCCACACTTTGATGTGCTGTCATTATTAATCTTGTGATAAACAATAAAGAGTTAATAAAGTGCATTAGTGTAAGGGCTGCTAATTACGTAAGCAACAGTTCGCATTCCACTAATCTGTAGAAGAAGGAATCACTCAATAAAACATAACATTTAACAGTTCATTAAAAATCAAAAGAGGTATTTACTGAAATATAAAAACACTTAAAAATATGATGTATCCCGATCTGGTTTCACAGTTATAAAGATTGCAGTATATGTGAGTAATGAAAATACTGGTCCCACCTAGATCATTACATCAGCCTATAGGTCCTCTGATAGTAGTATGAGTTGGGGAGCAGGAGGGCGTCTATAGTAAAAGGAATTAGGAGGCTCCCATTGTGGGAAAAACACCGGACAAACCAACACCTTGTATGCTGGACCTTGAAGTATCGCACAAGTGTTAATTCCAAAATGTTGTGCAAGGAGATTAAACTGACACTTTGTCCTCTCAGAGGCACCTAAGTAGGTACAGTATGGCCCAATTTACTTAGGTGCCTCTGAGAGGACAAAGTTACTCCAGTTACTCTATTCACACCGTATTGGAAACATATATGTCTGTATAATACTGCAGGGTACAGTACACTGGCTCTGTCCTCCGTTTCTATGCACTACCTTTGCTTATTTAACCCATTGTGTTCACGTCCAAACTTTTGGTGTTGCTTTAACATAAGAAATAGGGAATAGGCCACACCTACTTATGTGCCATTGAGAGGACAAAGTGTCAGTTTAATCTCCTTGCACAACATTTTGGTACAAATTCATGTTCATTCTTAAGAGCTGTCTGCATGTCTAATATTAAAGGCCTTCTAAACAGTGGTGATGGGTGGTTAGAAGGTGCGGAAAAACCAAGAAACCCAATTTGTAACTAAAGAGGAAGGAGACCGTGCGGGTGCAGGGGGGCCCCAGGACTGGCCCTAATTAATGAGCAATTTCAATATTATCAAATGGTAGAACAGGTCAACTTACCAATGTTTTGCCTAATTCCCATGCTAAATAGGTACAAAAACATCTGCCCCCCACAAAAATGTTTCCCCACACCCAGTTTATGGCCACACCCCTAATTACCATGTCCAGTTTTCAAAATTTTGCAGCTTATGAAAGTTTGAAGACATTTCTGGGAGTTTTAGGGCCATGTTTTATGTGTTATAACAGTTTTGCTAATGAAGCTGAAATTGCCCTTTAAACTGCGAGTCAGAGTTTCCCCAAGAGACCTGCTTATCTTTTCTAGTTACAAATGTACCTAAGTACAGGTGCTGAGTGTTCTGGCCTCTCATCCAGTAGCCTCTTATATAATTACATTTCAGAAACTCTTATTAAGGTGGCCACACACAGGCAGAATAAAGCTGCCGATATCAGTCCTTTACACCAATTTGGCAGCTTATCTGCCCATGTGTGGGGCTTCCGATGGGTCTCCCCTAGGGCTGGATTTCCTTTTTTGGCACCCCTAGGCTGCCTGGGTCCTAGTGCCCGCCAGGAATGCGCACCGCCGCACACCCCTCTGCGATTGCATGAGTCTGCTGGGTCCTAGCACCAACGAATATGTGTACATCGTGGCTCCCCAGTGCTCATCTACATGCGGTTGGGCAGCCGCCCCTCAAAATTTGCCATCCTAGGCCCGGCCTTCGTGGCCTCTCCACAAATCCGGGTCTGTAAAAGCCTCTTATTTAAGTTTCAGAAACTATTATTAGTTACAATGGTATCTAAGTGCAACTGCTCAGTGTTCCAGGCCCTTTGCCAAAAAGCCTTTTTATTTTAATTAAGTTTCAGAAACTCTTATTTGTTACAATGGTATCTAAGTGCAACTGCTCAGTGTTCCAGGCTCTCTGCCAAAAAGCCTGTTATTTTAAATAAGTTTCAGAAACTTTGTATCTATTTCTAGCGTCAGTGCAGGAGATCAAAGATAAAGTCGGGACATTTCCGTAAGAAATCCTTTACTGCGGGCTGAGCTGTTGAACTCGGGACTGTCCTGCAGAAAATGGAACAGTTGGGAGGTATGGGTTTTGGGGCCCTAAATTGAATTTGCTTTGGGCCTAGTAACATCTGGTGCCGTGAGGGTACAACATAGGGAAGAATGGGCTCTATTAACTCTTCAGTGGAATGAATCAAACCAGCACCCTATGGGAATGCACAAATAGACACTCACGGGTGAGCGCTTAGGGCCCTATAATTAGGGATGCGCCGAATCCACTATTTTGGATTCGGCCGAACCCCCGAATCCTTCATGAAGGATTCAGCCGAATACAGCCGAATACCGAACCGAATCCAAATCCTAATTTGCATAAGCAAATAAGGGGTGGGAAGGGGAAAACATTTTTTACTTCCTTGTTTTGTGACAAAAAGTCACACGATTTCCCTCTCCGCCCCTAATTTCCATATGCAAATTAGGATTCGGATTCAGCCGGACAGAAGGATTTGTCCGAATCCGAATCCTGCTGAAAAAGGCCAAATCCTGGCCGAATCCCGAACCAAATCCTGGATTCGGTGCATCCCTACCTATAATATAATGTAATTCCCATTTTTATTTCAGTGGATACAATAAAATGCAAAACCAATGGCTCCTTTAAACGCCTATCTGGGCCCATTACATCTGATAAACCCACTGATTTCCATCCACAATATTATTTGTGTGTATTTATGTTGCATTGAATCCTTCTCTTTCCCTAATGAGCTTCGTGCATTAAGCACCCCGATCCCCCCACCTCCGGGGGCAACTTAAATAAATATCCCCTAGCGCATACGTCTGCCCCCGGCTCAGAGAAACCAATGTTTATAGAACAGAAACCGCATTACAAAAAGCCAAGTTTGTTTAATTTAAAATATACGGGGAAATCGCATTAAGCAAATATCCCGGGCAAATCCAGAGATACAGAGGCCAATGGGATCCATATGTGGATAATGGGGAGCACCGACACCAGATGTGGGGGATACTGGGGAAATGCCTATAGAATTAATAGGGGCCTTTCCCTGCCCTACATAAAGGACATCCTAGTCGCTCAGTGACCCCCTGGGCATGTGATTGGCTGATCTGTTTCCCAAAGCTGCCGGTGCCTAATGTACAAAGTAGTGCACTTTTCTGCTCTGGTTCTGACTCCTGAAACAATTTAGTAGAAGTCATTGCTCCTCCGGCACACACTGCTTTCAGTAGCAGAAACACTGACTTTAAACCCCACTGACCGTGTTGCTCAGGAATTAGACATTTAATGTCACATTTAATTCAGTAGGAACTGTTTTTGGTGGAGTTATCCTTTAAAACAAATGGCAGTGTCTGAGAGTGGAAACAGGCATTTAGTATGACGTCAGTTTTCCCTGGTTGACTTCAATAGTCACAAACAGCTCTGTGTCATGACCCCTAAAGGTATAAACAGTCACTTTTAAAGGGGAAGTTCACCTGGAAAAAAACTTATGTTATAGATGCACCTGTTCTGAGCTACTTTACATCTATTGTTGTATAGATTCTGGATTACGAGCCTTCTGGTTTTTTTTTTTACACCTTTCAGACCTGCAATTGAAAATGCTGCTTGGTTGCTAGGGGTCGCTAACCCTGACAACCAAAAACAGATCACCAGAAAGGCTTAAGCGTCGCCCTCGTCCTTATCTGTTATAGGTTATATTTCTGCTCAGGTCCTCTATTATCTACCATCCATGTGACCTCAAACTGCTTTCTCGTTGCTAGGGTAATCAAGCCCTGGCAACCAGACAGCTGCAAAATAAAAACATTAAATGAAGACCTAAGAGGAGAAATAGTACAAAATAATAGTGAAGTAGTTCATTGTCAGCAGGGGGGCAGGAATTGGAAATCCATAGTTTATACGCCCCCCAGTAAGAAGACTTATATAGAGTTTAAATAACATGACAATACCCGGCTTGGAGGTTTAAGAGTATTAAGCGACTGATCCCCAGTCATTAGGCCTAAGGTGTGGCCCTTGTTTTCACAGTGAGACAAAGTGCTGGGCTTAGAGCAGAAAGCTTAGCAAATGGGCACAAACCTGGGGATTTATAAAGGGCAATAAGGGTTTGTGTGATGATATAAACAGATAATATACATATAATATAATGGCAGGCTACTGTAGGGCCCCAGATACAGGAGAGCAGCTAGACCAGAGGGTCAGTGGAATTGGGGCACATGGGTGTCAGACAGACTTTAGACACTGACGTGTGTATTACCCTGTGCCCGTGCCCTGTGCCTAATTCTCGGCACTTATTGAGAGATGCCCTTGGGGTGCAGGGCTAGTAACAAGGGTACCGTGAATACACAAAATTATTTGGATACAGAATCCACCCCAGTCTGATCCCTAATTTGCATATTTAAATCTGAAAATACATTTTAATAAATGGCTCATCAGTGAACGGTGAATCAGTCCAAATTAGGGTTGCCACCTTTTTAATGGGCAGGGGGCAGGCTAGTGATGTTGGGGGGCAGATCGGTGATGTTGGGGGCTGGGCAGTGACATTGGGGCGGACTGGATGACGTCAGGGGGGTGGGTGATATAAGGGGGCGGGACTGAGGGTGTGGGGGTGATTGGCTGATCGCCATGTCATTCACATCAATGTCTTCATCCGGGCGGCCCTTCCAAAAACTGGCAAATCTAGTCCCAATCAGTCGCTCAGAGTAGTAAATTCATGTACATTAGGGTCAGGGCACACAGGCAGATTCGGGGAAATAAGTCGACTGACGACAAATCTCCTCTTCTTCGGGGCGACTAATCTCCCCGAACTGCCTCCCCTGCCTTCCCGCAGGCTAAAATGTAAATCGCTGGCGGGATGGCAATCGTTGCGCTTTGTTTTCCAAATCGCCTCATGAGGAAACTTTGGGTACCTTCAGAAAACGTTTCCTCGTGAGGCGATTTGGAAAACAAAGCGCAACGATTGCCATCCCGCCAGCGATTTACATTTTAGCCTGCGGGAAGGCAGGGGAGGCAGTTCGGGGAGATTAGTCGCCCCGAAGAAGAGGAGATTTGTCGACAGGCGACTAATCTCCCCGAATCTGCCTGTGTGCCCTGACCCTTAACGGGTTTGGGTCGGCTAAATAGAAGCACGGCCATGGGCATTTCCCAGAATGTTCCTTATGGATCTTACACACACACGAGTTCCCCTGAGGTCAGTTTTAGGGTAGAGCTCCACAAGCATTTTTGTTCAGATCGAAGCCCGCCGACAAAACGCACATGACAAGCAGGGCCGGATTTACATAGAGGGCGCCCCTAGGCCCACTGCCGTTCGGCGCCCCTGTCCCCTCCCCTTTATTCGTGCAAATTTTTATCATCAATGGGGAAATTTAAAAAAATATTGTATCTCCAGCACATCCCCAGTGTTTTTGAACCAAAGTGGGTGTGGTTGGGCATCATGCCGCCCCCCTAAAATCTAGGGCCTAGGTGGCCTTTCCACAAATCCGGGCCTGACGACAAGTCAGATGGAGGCACACGTGAAGATAGAATTGGACTGAATGAAAAGTCGGGGTTCACAACTACACGGTCCGATGCTTTCTGCGTCCACATACAACAGTCGTGTGGCGTCGGATGTAATTGTTCTCGCTGACTTTTCATTCAGTCCAATGACTCCATCTGACTTGGCGTTTTTCTTTTTTTATCGGAGGCGTCGCTCCGACGAAAAACGCTTGTGGAGTCCAGTCCAGAATGTGTTCGACCCCACAGGGGAGAGCAACAATAAACACATTCTATTCTTTTCAATGAGCCCGTACTCACATAAGTGCTCCTAAGTGCCTAACGTAGGTGGAACAGAGCAAGAAACGCTCTTGTGTAAGAGCCCACAGGTTCACCTTTAAGTTAACATTTAGTATGTTATAGAATGGCTAATTCTAAGAAACTTTTCAATAGGTTTTCATTATTTATTTTTTATAGTTTTTTAATTATAAGCCTTTTTCTTTAGACTCTTTCCAGCTTTCAAATAGGGGTCACTGACCCAATATTAAAATCAAATGTTCGGTGAGGCTACAAATGTATTGTTATTGTTACTTTTTATTCCTCATCTTTCCATTCAGATCTCTCCTATTCATATTCCAGTCTCTTATTCAAATCAGTGCATGATTGCTAGGGGAATTTGGATCCTAGCAACCAGATGGCTGAACTTGCAAACTGAAGAGCCGCTGAATAAAAAGCTAAATAACTCAAAAACTAAAAATAATAAAAAAATAAAACCAATTGCAATTTGTCTCAGAATATCCCTCTCTAAATAATATTAAATGTTAACTCAGAGGGGAACAGACCCTTTAATGCCCAATGTCTGGGAAGTGCCAGGGGACCGAAGGCACTTGAGAACCTTGTGTACAACGGGTCTATGGGCTCATGTTATGGGCCATGCTGGAATATTCTAGTGGCATGAATCACACTGTGCTGGGCACTTGTCTGTGTGGGGCCCGAGGGCCACTTTATTTCTATTTGCTCCCCTTAAGGTTCTTCTTTGCTTGGCCCCACAGAATCCCATGAAAAGAGAAAACAGCACCAAATGGTTCCTATGGGTCGACCGATGTGTATGGGTAAGTGTGGACCTCTATAGCACCTTTTACAATTAATTCTTCCTGTAAGAGAAAACAGCAATTCACTAATGTTGGGTCACAAAGGAGATTGACCGAGGTTTAACACTTTCTGTGCCGCCAGCTGTGCCAAAGACATAGAACGTATGGGACTGGCTCCCTGGTCCATCCAGGTCAGCACCATTTCTATGATGTGTGGAACACAAAGGGTTACACAATTAGCCCTTTTGGTCATATGAGCTAATCAGCTAATTGCAAGGGAAGCAGGAGGTGGGTAGTTCCAATACCCACCAGCAGGTGGCATTAGAAGGCTGAAATGTGTGTATTATACAGAGGTTGTCAGGTGTTGCAGGAAGGCTGGGACCCCATATTGTTTATATATATATATATATATATATATATATATATATATATGAAGGTTATGGTGTCCTACCTTCAACACTTCATTAGTTGCTAAACTTCAACTCCCTGCAACCCTTCAGCAGTCTTCATTTTGCTGAATTGCAGTCTAAAGGCAGCAGGAGGGCTACAGGTACTTACAGACATGTGCAAAAGCTTTCCAGCCTGAGGATCTGCCCGGGTAGATAAAGAACACCCTCTAGTGGCCATAATTGTATTGCGTATTTATTGTCAAGAGATTTAAAGGGGACATTCTGATTTGTTGTGGTTGGACAGAAGACAAACAGTAGCCCTTGTGATTTGTGTCTTCCAATAAATCAGTGTCAAACTGGGGTACCTGGAGCCGAGAGGAGAAACCAATCTCTACAGTTCTATTACCATTGTCTTCCTAAAGTAATGATTCAGAAATGTGGGGCCCAAAGCAGTGGGTAGGGGGGCCCCAGACATAAAAGTCTGTTAGGCTTACGTTTGAGGCTGTGAGAATTGTCTCAGCCAATTTGCTATTGGTTTTCCTTTTTTATTATTTGTGGCTTTTGAGTTATTCAGCAGCTCTCCAGTTTGTAATGTCAGCAATTTGGTTGCTAGGGCCCCGATTACCCTAGATACCATGCATTGATTTGAATGAGAGGCTGGAATATGAATAGGAGAGGCCTGAATAGAAAGCTGAGCAATAAAAAGTAGCAAAAACAATACATTTGTAGCCTTCCAGAGCATTTGTTTAATAGATGGGGTCAGTGACCCTCATTTGAAACCTGGAAAAAGTCAGAAGAAAAAGAAGACCAATTGAAAAGTTGCTTAGAATGAGCCATTCTATAACATACTAAAAGTTGACTTGTGCTAGCCCTTTAACAGTGTTAGTAGTGTGACTATTGTCCCACCTCCTCCTTTAGGTTATTAGTGTAGGTTCACCTCTTTCAGTATGTTATAGAATAGAAACTTTTCAATTGGTCTTCATTATTTTTTTATAGTTTTTAAATAATTTTCCTTCTTCTTCTGACTCTTTCCAGTTTTCAAATGGGGGTCACTGACCCCACCTAAATAGCCAATGCTCAGTAAAGCTACAAAATTATGGTTATTGCTACTTTTTATTACTCATCTTTCAGGCCTCTACTATTTATATCCCAGTCTCTTATGCCAATCAATGCATGGTTGCTAGGGGAATTTAGACCCTAGCAACCAGATGCTGAAATTGCAAACTGGAGAGCTGCTGAATAAAAACTAAATAACCCAAGAACCACAAATAATAAAAAATTAAAACTAATTGCAAATTGTCTCAGAATATCACTCAAAGGTGAACACCTCATTTAAAGGGCAAATAAGAAACCTACAGAAAAAAAAAATAAACCCCAAGCTCAATAATTAATAAAAAAAATGATCTCACCAAAAAATAAAACTCAGTTGCAAATTGTCCTAATTTTTATTTTTTACATTATCCAAAAGGTTCATTTTTAGCTCAGTTGTCTCTGGCTTTCTCTGACTCTGTCCCTTGAATGTTATGCTGGCATTCTGGGATGGGGTATATACAGTATATAGTGAATAAAATACCCCTCTTGTAAAATATAAGGATATTATAAGTTACCAAGGAGTTTCATGACCATGACCACGAGGCCAAAGGCTGAGTGTTTTTATACAGGTCATGGAACTCCAGGGTAACTTCTAATATCCTCATATTCTGCAACTGGGGGAACTTTATTTATTATTATACACAAGTTTCAGTGAGTCATGTGACCGAAATTACATCACAACTCACTGTTTATAAGGATATAATTTAGAAGATATTCATGGCTTTTGTGTATTTTATATATATATATATATATATATATATATATATATATATATATATATATATATATAGACGAACACTGGGTTAACCCTATGTGAACCAGGTATAATGACTGTAAAGCCCTGAAGAATATAAATGATTGCATATAATTAATACAGACATGGGATTATAAAGCAACAGCATATTATGCAGCTCTATACAGTAGAAGGATATAATACCAATGACATACAAATACTAATAATAACAGTATTTCAATATGGAAAAGGCACATTTCCCTTTTATTGACTGACATGTATTTTCCATTGTGTCCCATAGGTGGCGCTCAGCCTCATAGTAATGAATTAAGAGGTTTTGGTGGTTTCCCACTTCCCAGAGTGCTTAGAGACAGTGTAGAGACTGGGGCAGGTGCAGGAAGGCCCCCATGCTACTCAGGCTTCATTGTTTGAGCTGCAACCCAAGTGTGGTCCTTTTCTTTAATATTCCATCACGCACAGCGGAGCCGGAACAGCTTGTGTGGCCTTGAATGGTTCACTTGCAGCCAGTAGACCCAGCTCCTATTTCTCTGTACTTTGTTTGCCTTTTATCTTCTATTTTTACGTCATTACTGTAAAGTCGTTCCATGGTTCCCTTCAACTATACACGCTGACGTGCAGGGGAGGAGTTCAAAATGATGACAATAACAGAGTTGTTCCCCTTTAATTTTTATTTTTTTAAATGTGTATGTTTTTATTAAATTTTAACCTTTTTTTACTTCAGTCTGGAATTTCATCAGTTATCTGGTTGCTGGGGTCCAATTAACCATAGCAACAAGGCAATGCTGTGAATGAAAGGCTGGAAGAGGAATCAGAGATGAGCCTGAATAGAACAATCAAGAATAGAAAGTAACAATGGTTTTACTAATAGTGTGTCTGCCTCTCTTTCCCAGCATCCTCTGAGAGTCTAGTCAAAAGATAGCCCATTTAAGATTAAAGGGCAACTCTGGCAAAAAAAAATGTTGTTTAATGAAAGAAAATGTAATTCTTATGAAATTCCCAATATCCATTCATTCCTCATTCTCACTGGGTTTATAGTTCTGTGTAACTGTCATTGTGTCTGTCCCTTTCTCTTCTCTGCACTGCTGCTTCTGACTCCTGATACAACTTCCCAATATCCATTCATTCCTCATTCTCACTGGGTTTATAGTTCTGTGTAACTGTCATTGTGTCTGTCCCTTTCTCTGCACTGCTGCCTCTGACTCCTGATACAACTTCCCAATATCCATTCATTCCTCATTCTCACTGGGTTTATAGTTCTGTGTAACTGTCATTGTGTCTGTCCCTTTCTCTGCACTGCTGCTTCTGACTCCCGATACAACTTCCCAATATCCATTCATTCCTCATTCTCACTGGGTTTACAGTTCTGTGTAACTGTCATTGTGTCTGTCCCTTTCTCTGCACTGCTGCTTCTGACTCCTGATACAACTTCCCAATATCCATTCATTCCTCATTCTCACTGGGTTTATAGTTCTGTGTAACTGTCATTGTGTCTGTCCCTTTCTCTTCTCTGCACTGCTGCTTCTGACTCCTGATACAACTTCCCAATATCCATTCATTCCTCATTCTCACTGGGTTTATAGTTCTGTGTAACTGTCATTGTGTCTGTCCCTTTCTCTTCTCTGCACTGCTGCTTCTGACTCCTGATACAACTTCCCAATATCCATTCATTCCTCATTCTCACTGGGTTTATAGTTCTGTGTAACTGTCATTGTGTCTGTCCCTTTCTCTGCACTGCTGCCTCTGACTCCTGATACAACTTCCCAATATCCATTCATTCCTCTCTTCTCTGGTTCTGAAACAATGTAGCAGAAGTCAATACTCCTCCAGGTCTATTAATTAGCTGACTTGTGCTACGCTGGTTGAGAACCAGAAAACAGAAAGGAACAGGTTTCAATAGCAATGACATTTACATATACAGTAGAACCCCACTTACATTGCTCAGGGGGCGGAAAACCGTAAAATCCAGGAAAAATCTAACGCAGCTTATGAGCGTGGAACTGGGCTAGGATCAGCCGAAAATCATCTTCCACGAATGAACAGATATTGGGACATAGCTTAAAATTATATTTTCAGACATTAAGCAAAAATTAAGTTTTTGTGGCATTTCCAATGGTACCTTTTCTATTCTTTCTTGTGTTTATCCTTGGGCCTGGGTTTTCGTACTTACTTTTCATCTGTATAACAGAACATTCTGTCCCAGTGGCTGCACAGATCCTATCTGATCCCCATTGTAAGCAGCAGTCCTGTCCTGCTTTATGGCAGCTGAGATTCTAGCTATCTGTATAACAGAACATTCTGTCCCAGTGGCTGCACAGATCCTATCTGATCCCCATTGTAAGCAGCAGTCCTGTCCTGCTTTATGGCAGCTGAGATTCTAGCTATCTGTATAACAGAACATTCTGTCCCAGTGGCTGCACAGATCCTATCTGATCCCCATTGTAAGCAGCAGTCCTGTCCTGCTTTATGGCAGCTGAGATTCTAGCTATCTGTATAACAGAACATTCTGTCCCAGTGGCTGCACAGATCCTATCTGATCCCCATTGTAAGCAGCAGTCCTGCCCTGCTTTATGGCAGCTGAGATTCTAGCTATCTGTATAACAGAACATTCTGTCCCAGTGGCTGCACAGATCCTATCTGATCCCCATTGTAAGCAGCAGTCCTGTCCTGCTTTATGGCTTAAACCCAAATTTATTTAGTGAGAAAAGGCTGCCCAGAGCTTATCAGAAATTTAAAAAAAACAAATATGTAAAAAGAAGAACAAACTTGTGGATGACAATTTGCCTCACAACTTTAGCAGTTACTGTATGATAATACAGAGTCATTTAAATATGAATGTATAGGGGAGGCAGGTGCTATGAGGCTACAGAGGTGTGTGAGTGACAAGTAGTCGTTAGATAGAGGAGCCCATTGTGTTAATGGCAGTGAAACAGAAGGTGAGAAATCTCTTGTTTTCCAGGAAATGCTCCAAAAACACCCTGACTGCTGTTATTCGGGTCTGTTCCTCTGGTTATAAACACTGGGCATTGATATGCGCCCAGAACTGCTCCTGGGGGGGGGCATAAAAATCCAGGTCCTGCTTATATCAGTAACTCCCCCGCCCCATGTTAATTTGCATGACACTGAAATCCTCCTGTTCCATTTCCCAACGATTGTAAACAAAGTATTTCATACAATTCATGTGAAAGTACCTGGAGACAAGTGAGCCCTGAAATTAATATCTGCCAACAGGAAATGACACTTCCTGGGTCCCCATAGCAAGTTGCACCCCCCATGGACATAGGGAGTCACATGATAAGCCATTGATATAAATACCCATAATGCCCAGTCCAGCTGCAGAGATGCACAGGTCACTTTTATTTTAAATCTTATCTGTAAATCCCACGGGCACAGGTTCTGGATCCCTACGGGGTGCAAGAGGGTGCCAGGGTGGGCCTGTCCACTGGACACTTGCACCTGTGGGATTGGGGTGCAACTGGTACTGTGATCACAATTAAGAACAAAAAACACAGTGCAGGGCTGTTGGGTGTATGGGTGCCTTGTACTTACAGTAACAGATGCCACGGATGGGCATTAAAGGGATACTGTCATGGAAAAACATGTGTTTTTCAAAACACATCAGTTAATAGTGCTGCTCCAGAAGAATTCTGCACTGAAATCCATTTCTCAAAAGAGCAAACATATTTTTTTTATGTTAAATTTTGAAATCTGACATGGGGCTAGACATTTTGTCAGTTTCCCAGCTGCCTCCAATCATGTGACTTGTGCCTGCACTTTACGATTGTACTACTTTCTGGCAGCCTGTTATTTCTCCAACTCAATGTAACTGAATGTGTCTCAGTGGGACTTGGATTATTGAGTGTTGTTCTTAGATCTACCAGGCATCTGTTATCTTGTGTTAGAGAGCTGCTATCTGGTTACCTTCCCATTGTTATGTTGTAAAGCTGGCCATAGACGCACAGATCCTATCGTACGAATCGAGGATTCGTACGATTTTTAGATCATGTGTGGAGAGTGCTGACATCTTTTGTCCGGAAGGGATCGATCATTTGGTCAATCTGACAGGTTTGATTTTGATCCGACCAATCCCGCCGGAGCCCATTGCACATCGTAATCGGATCGTGCCATACCGCCGAATGTTCAGATTACCCCCATGCTCGTTAATGGCATATCGGGGAAAGATCCGCTCGTTTGGCGACATCGCCAAACGAGCAGATCTTTGCGTCTATGGCCACCTTTAGGCTGCTGAAGGGAGGGAGGGATTGATATCACTCCAACTTGCAGTACAGCAGTAAAGAGTGACTGAAGTTTATCAGAGCACAAGTCATATGACTGGGGGTAGCTGGAAAACTGACAATATGTCTAGCCCCATGTCAGATTTCAAAATTAAATATAAGAAAATCTGTTTGCTCTTTTGAAAAATGGATTTCAGTTCAGAATTCTGCTGGAACAGCACTATTAACTGATGTGTTTTGAAAAAAACATGTTTTCCCATGACAGTATCCCTTTAAGTACATGTGGGCATTAAAGGAAAACTATACCCCCTAAACAATGTAGGTCTCTATAAAAAGATATTGCATAAAATAGCTCATATGTAAATAAACAATTTTCATAATAATATATTGTTTAATAGTATGTGCCATTGAGTAATCATAAATAGAAAATTGCCATTTTAAAAAAATAAGGGCCGCCCCCTGGGATCATACAATTCACTGGTCACACAAACATGCCAAACAAACTATACTTATTAGGTCACATGAGCCAATAAACAGACAGAGTTGTGTCTTTTACTTCCACTGTTACAGTTATGGTCCCCATAATGCAAAGATTTTTAGTTGGTGAGTGATCGATTTCAGTGCAATCCGACCAATCCGTCAAATTATCGTGCGGTTAGTGGGAATCGAACAATCGTACATCTTACGATTTTTCACCCGACATCTGTCAGAAAATTGATCAGCCAAGTTAGAATTTTTTTTTATCAGTCCCAGTGCAATCTATCTATGGTTGCAGGGCCAAGCAGGCAGCTACCCTCAGTTTTCCTGGCAATATCGACTGAAATGGTCTTTTTAGTTGATGGACAAATCGTACATTTTAACAATCGTTTCGAGATAATCGTTGTCTCAGGAATACGAAAAGATCTTTTAAAAATCTTTATATCTATGGCCAGCTTTAGAGCTGCAGTATTTCTGGTCAGGTGATCTATTTCTGTTACAGTTAGAGCTGCAGTACTTCTGGTCAGGTGATCTCTTCCTGTTACAATTAGAGCTGCAGTATTTCTGGTCAGGTGATCTCTTCCTGTTACAGTTAGAGCTGCAGTATTTCTGGTCAGGTGATCTCTTCCTGTTACAGTTAGAGCTGCAGTATTTCTGGTCAGGTGATCTCTTCCTGTTACAGTTAGAGCTGCAGTATTTCTGGTCAGGTAATCTCTGAGACAACACACAGACCATCACATAATGACTTAATTTGATATAAACTATCTGTTGTTTAAAGGGATACTGTCATCGGAAAAAACTTTTTTTTTTTTTAAATGAATCAGTTAATAGTGCTGCTCCAGCAGAATTCTGCATTGAAATTCATTTTTCAAAAGAGCAAACAGATTTTTTTATATTCAATTTTGAAATCTGACATGGGGCTGGCACAGTGATGAGCATGCTCTGGGTATCTGTACTGGCACAGTGCTGGGCATGCTCTGGGTATCTGTACTGCCACAATGCTGGGCATGCTCTGGGTATCTGTACTGGCACAGTGCTGGGCATGCTCTGGGTATCTGTACTGGCACAGTGCTGGGCATGCTCTGGGTATTCATACAGACATAGATCTGGCTGGATAAAGAAGGACAGGACATACTGTGGGTGTGATGTAGACACAGGCTTGGGAATGCTCTGGGTACGATAAAGGCGCAGTGCAGGGGGGACATGCCCTGGGCACAAAATATTCAGTAACATTACGATACAATCACGAGTCAGCCAGAGGTGGGCGTAGCCAGAGTGCCGGAGGTGTGGCATAGCCCCAATTCTAATACAGGAAAGTACACGGGGCGGGGCTTAGTGCAGGAGTTGGGCGCATGCGTAGTTAGTGTCTCAGACAAGTTGTCCGTGGGCTGCGATGGCTCCGCGGCTGGATGCGCTCTTGTGTCTCATCTCCCTGGCGGCCTTTCTGCACCTCTGTCCTGCGACGGGAGGCTCCGGAGGGACACGAAGGGGAGTCAGTGAGTCGTGCGGCTCCAAGGTAAGAAGTTCCGACTGTTACTCGCTCAGACTCCGCTCCCTCCTCCTGCCCCGGGGACTCTCTGTCTCTTTTTCTTCCAGGGGCCGCCGGACTTCTTGTTCAGCTTCAGTTTGTGATGTGTTTGTGCGACTTATGCAGTGGGATTTGTAGGGGACAGGCAATGCCATTATTTACTTTTATTTGGACTTCAGCTCCCGTGTGCGTGTGCCCGTGTGCGTGTGCCCGTGTACCTGCGCCTCATCACTCACCTGTAGGATCTGGATCTGTAACTATGCGCGTGACAAGGAGTACCTGTACCTCTCTCTCTCTCTTCACTGATTGGCTTGTCTATATCCTGATCTATATACCTGATCTATATATATAATGTATGTGCCTGATCAACCACACTCATCCTGGGGATGAGGGAACATAGGGGTCACCTGAGCCACTGCTGGATGGGACTGTGTGTGAATATTCATGATAGATGTATAGAGATAATAAATAGATAAATAGATAGACAGACATATATAGATGATAGATGGATAAATAGAGATAGATGATATAGAGAGAGATACATAAATAGATAATATATTGATTAGAGATAGATGATCTAGAGATAGATACATATAAAGATGATAGATAGAAAGAGAGATAGATGATAGAGAGACATATATATACATGATAGAGAGAGAGATAGATGATAGATACAGATAGATGATAGAGAGATATAAAGAGAGATATATAGATAGATGATAGAGAGAAAGAGAGGGAGGGAGTTAAATAGATAGATGGATAGAGAGACAGATGATATAGATAGATATAAAGAGAGCGATAGACAATAGAGAGATAGATAGATGGAGAGTGAGAGGGAGATAAATAGATGAGAGAGAGAGTAGGTGAATGGGGGTCATCTGTACCCACTGTCACACTGTTGTGAGTATTTCTATGTATGTATATATATGTATGTATATTTTTATTTGTATAACGCTCCTTGAGGACAATGCACTGTACAGCAAAATTATAATTAGTAGTAACAAACAAGGGATCACTGCATTAATAAGTAACAATAAGTGCATTATTAGAAATACTATTCACATACATATAAAATATAATTACACTACAGATTAAGTGCTCAGTGTCAAGGAGGCAAAAGGACGGAGGACCCTGCCCCGTAGAGCTTACAGTCTAAATGGGAGGGTAACTTACAGACACAATTAGGAGGGGTATTAAAGTGCTGTAGGTTACAGTGTGTGACACATGTAAGTTCCAGTTCAGCTGTTATCCAGGTGCTCCCAGAGGGAGTCTTTGAGTTTCATTCTAAACTTTAGTATTTGAGTTGAGTTAAGAGATCCTGGTATGATCATGAAAACAGTGGGACACCTGTACCCTGAATAAGTGAGCAGGGGGGCAGCTGTACCCTAAATAAATGAACAGGGAGAACCTTTACCCCATATATGTGAACAGGGGGCACCACACCTAAATGTGTAATTAAGGAGCAACATTTCCTTTAATATGTGAGTAATGGGTATGTCATTTAAATATGTTATTAAGGGGCATCAGTTTTCTGAATATATGAATAGGCGGCACCTGTAGCTGTAATGTGAATTAACTGCCAGACACAGACTTTACATTTCCTTTTACCTGTTGAGCTGCGGCCATTTGTCAGGTGGCACTTGGGTTACAGGGGGGATGGGGCTGGGGAGATTAGCCGTTCCTTTCCTGATTTTAGGAAGTCATGGGTGGGGGTAAAACATGTCCCAAAGCCTGGGAGCAGTGGGAAGGAATCACAGGACTTAATCCTTTAACAGTAGGAGGCTTCAGGCAGATAAAAAGGTTACCCAGAATGTGGGGCAATGAAGAGGGAGGGGTCCCTTTGCCAAAAAAAACAGTCAGGGTTTCAGTTAAACAACGTCCAGATGTAGGGTGCTGGGAGTTGTATTTTACCAATGACTGGAGGGCACCAGGTTGAGGCAGTTGGCGTTGAGATAGATATATAGATATATCTCTCAATGTATCAGGGTGGGGAAAGTTATTCCTCTGACCTGGTGACAAATTTGGCAGCAAATATTTCTGTTTTATATGTTTATTTGAATATGTTACTAAATTTGGTAGCATTACATAGTAGCATTGCTTCCCCTTTAATAAGTAATTTAACAGTTAGGGCAATGCCTATTCCCAGCTTGCTTTTTTTACACCCTGTTATAGGCTGAAGAATGTTGGGAGCTGTAGTCCAGAAACATCTGGGGAGCCTTTGCAACCAATAAGGTCCAGTTTTTTAAACCTTGGCTTTTTGCTGGAATTGTGGCCACTAGAGGCGCTGCTCTGTGAGAGTCAGACATTGCTAGATCCATACATGAAGTTACAGACTCTTCCCACACCAGTGAATGCAGCCCCCTCCTGTGAGTATTAGAGAAGCTTTAAAGGGATACTGTCATGGAAAAACATGTTTTTTTTTCAAAACACATCAGTTAATAGTGCTGCTCCAGCAGAATTCTGCACTGAAATCCTTTTCTCAAAAGAGCAAACAGATTTTATTTTTATATTTAATTTTGAAATCTGACATGTGGCTAGACATATTGTCAGTTTCCCAGGTGCCCCCAGTCATGTCACTTGTGCCTGCACTTTAGGATGGAACTGCTTTTTGGCAGGCTGTTGTTTCTCCTACTCAATGTTACTGAATGTCTCAGTGGGACCTGGATTTTATCATTGAGTGCTGTTCTTAGATCTACCAGGCAGCTGTTATCTTGTGTTAGGGAGCTGCTATCTGGTTACCTTCCCATTGTTCTTTTGTTTGGCTGCTGGGGGGGGGGGTGCTATCACTCTGAATTGCAGTACAGCAGTAAAGAGTGACTGAAGTTTATCAGAGCACAAGTCACATGACTGGAAGCACCTGGTAAACTGACAATATGTCTAGCCCCATGTCAGATTTCAAAATTGAATATAAAAAAAAATCTGTTTTGAGAAATGAATTTCAGTGCAGAATTCTGCTGGAGCAGCACTATTAACTGATGTTTCCCTTTAATGCTCCCCTGGAATGTGAGGGATGAGGTGATATATATTGTTGGGTGCCTGTCGCTGAATCATTTCTGGCAAAGCAAGAGAATCCCATTGTCCCTGAGGGGCTTTGAACTAAAGAATTTGACTTGGGTTCCCCCCATCTCTTGTATGTCAGAGCTTTGAAGTGTTGGTATCATTATCACACAGATCATTCACCTTTTCCTTCTCTTTGTCGGGCCCCTGTGATGCGTGGAAAGCGCTTGTTTTGTGTCACATGATCGCGTGAGGGATCTCATTCCCAACACTGCCTTTCCGTGCCACCGGGGGATTTTCCTAGAATCTCAGATATTTCCATGGAACAAACCTGCCCGACTGGTTCCCCTGCCCCATATCTGCCTCTGTATCTGCCGGGGATCTGAATGGGCCTGTCAATCCATGAAATGGCCACTGTTTGCTCAGGGGAAGCCTCTCCTTTTGATGTGACTCTGCTGGAGGAAACAAAGGCCACTATTTGCCCTATTAACATTCCTCTGCTTTAACCACAACTCCCGGCAGGGGCTGATTGAAATGCACCAGGTTCCCCTCTCCATTTGCATTGGGCTTGAATGGAAATGTCCCCCAGCAAAAAGTTGTGGGTTTTCTCCAAAAATTAAAACCAAAACCAAAATTATAATTATAAATTCAAATCATTTATTAGGACATACAGATGACTAATGCATTTCGTGCCTACTGGGGCTAAGGAGGCCTATGAGTAAGTGCTTCAACTAGGGAATAGTCCAGATTTGATTTGATCGAAATTTATCATGTTCTGTCTCTTTAAAAATTTGACTTCGACCATTCGCCATCTAAAACCTGCCGAATTGCAGTTTTAGCCTATGGGGGACCTCCTAGAACCTATCTGGAGTCAATTGGTGGACTTTGAAAAATCTTCAATTTGGAAGAAACTTAGAATCAAAATCGATCGACTGCGCTATTAATTTGATTTGAAAGATTGGAATTCGGCGGAATACAGACCTATTCGAAAACGGACCTATTTGAACCCAAAAAAATCTTCGAGGTTTTCATTTCGGTTGGTCTTTTTGATTTCGAAATTTTTTCAATTGAAATTCGACCCTTGATAAATATGCCCCTTAGTCTCGAGGGCCCTAAAAATCTGGGCGCACCCATCTGTTGTACAGCAGCGATGCGGAATATGTTGGCGCTATATTAATACTGCACACACTACTGGTACAGGTATAGGATCCTTTATCCGGAAACCCGTTATCCCGTCTCCCATAGACTCCATTATAATCAAATAATCCCAATTTTTAAAACTGATTTCCTTTTTCTGTGTGATAATAAAACATATCCCAACTAAGATATAATTAATCCTTACTGGAGGCAAAACCAGCCTATTGGGTTTATTTAATGTTTATATGATTTTCTAGAAGATTTATGGTATGAAGATCCAAATTAAGGAAAAATCTGTCATCCGGAAAACCCCAGGTCCCGAGAATTCTGGATAACCGGTCCCATACCTGTATTGTCTTTGACGTAGGAGCATATTCCAATAACTTCTATTAACCCTAAAGAAGTAGTCCACCTTTAAGTTAACTTTTAGTATGGTATAGAGAATTCTAAGATAATTTGCAATTGGTTTTTATTTTTTATTATTTGTGGTTTTTGAGTTATTTATCTTTTTATCCAGCAGCTCTCCATTACCATTTCAGCCATCTGGTTGCTAGGGTCCGAATTCCCCTAGCAACCATGCACTGATTTGATAAGAATATGAATAAGAGAGAACTGAATAGAAAGAGGAGTAAACAAAATGTAGCAATAACAATACATTTGAAGCCTTACAGAGTATTCGTTTTTTAGACGGGGTCAGCGACCCCCATTTGAAAGCTGGAAAGAGTTAGATGAAGACAACAAATAATTAAAAAAAAATGTTGCCCAACAGCTGGCAGTAGCTGGACACTTCGGGGTGGGGGTACAAAGTAAATTCAACGTATGGTTTTCGTCAGTCTGTAGAAATCCGCTGGTCATTTCTTTTTTTTATGTTTGGAGAAATGTGCCATCTGGTAAGGAACTTATTCAGTAGAATTGTTCATGGTATGGGCTCCAAATGGAACTAAATCCAGACATATATTCCCAAAATGCACGGGGAGGTGTGTGTTTACCATGCGCTCCATATGCCTGAACTGCCTGATCTATATCCCTATGACCAAGCGCTCTGTATTCATTTAAAGGACAAGTAAAGTCTACATTAATTGGGGTAATGTAACTCCAGTATCCCACGGGCGGTTAAACAGTAAGTAAGACACTGGTCTTTTTGTCTTTTTGATATATTTTACATTTTGTTATAGGGTTGCTAGGCGCTCACTTTCCCCCAGCAACCAGCCAGGGATTGGAATTTAATTGAGCTGTTGATGAGAATTTGTTTAAACGTGGAAGGTTATTGCTGCGCTCAGTGATGGTGTTACCGGATCAGCACATTGTATGTATATGAACAGGGGAGGTTACCGTTACTATTAACCAGAGCTGTCCATCACCTTGGGTATATGAAAGAGTTAATGGATAAGTCCATGAAGGAGATCCCTGATTGACAGTTCCGCATCCCCTTCATTCTATAGATTACTGCCCTGACTTGTGTATTTTACACATCTGCTCTATGAATTGTTTTAGTACATGGGGATGAGCCCGCGCCCCTGCAAAACGTTAAGGTTCTAAAGTGGCCCGATGTGGGTTCTGCAATGGCCGACAAGATCAGCGTAAAATAAACTCTGGAGCACCACGGCGAATTCGTGTATTTATTTTTCACAACATGTTTCGGATAAACATATCCTTCATCAGGTGCTTGTTACAGTGTGAATTACCCCAAACTATTTAATAACCCCTTTACACCAACAAGTGTGTCAGTTCCCAAATACGGCCAGACCCTGTTCAATTTCCCATGTCAATTAAAGCAAAGACAAAGAAACCCACATCCTTTTCTTCCTTTCCGATATCTGCGCCCCGGTGCTGAGCAGAAAGAGAACATATGGCCGCAGGATATTGGGGGAATATGAGACCCACCTGTTTCTTCCCTTCTGCACAAACATGTGGAGCTGTAAAGCTGTATTAACGTTTAGGGCAATATAGAGATTAGGGGCCTATCCTATTGCATTGTAACAAATGCTTTCTTTTTTTCCCAGTGGTTTGAAACCATTTCTGCACTTTTGTTTATTTCCAGATATATATTTTTTTTCTTTTTAGCTTGTTCTACTATTTCCTTTTCATGAATGGCAAATTCACCTACCCATATCTGAATAATTGCAATGCATAAAGTTGTATTCTGATTTATACAGCTCAGGGAACTCTGAGTATCACTCATGTATTATAAGGGATAATGTACCCCCTACTGTAAATGATAAGGATATTAGAAGTCACTGAGGGGTTGTTCTGTGACCATATAAAGGCACAAGGCTGCAGGCTGAGTTATACAGGGAACTCTGAGTATCACTCATGTATTATAAGGGATAATGTACCCCCTACTGTAAATGATAAGGATATTAGAAGTCACTGAGGGGTTGTTCTGTGACCATATAAAGGCACAAGGCTGCAGGCTGAGTTATACAGGGAACTCTGAGTATCACTCATGTATTATAAGGGATAATGTACCCCCTACTGTAAATGATAAGGATATTAGAAGTCACTGAGGGGTTGTTCTGTGGCCATATAAAGGCACAAGGCTGCAGGCTGAGATACAGGGAACTCTGAGTATCACTCATGTATTATAAGGGATAATATACCCCCTACTGTAAATGATAAGGATATTAGAAGTCACTGAGGGGTTGTTCTGTGACCATATAAAGGCACAAGGCTGCAGGCTGAGTTATACAGGGAACTCTGAGTATCACTCATGTATTATAAGGGATAATGTACCCTCTACTGTAAATGATAAGGATATTATAAGTCACTGAGGGGTTGTTCTGTGATCATATAAAGACACAAGGCTGCAGGCTGAGTTATACAGGGAACTCTGAGTATCACTCATGTATTATAAGGGATAATGTACCCCCTACTGTAAATGATAAGGATATTAGAAGTCACTGAGGGGTTGTTCTGTGACCATATAAAGGCACAAGGCTGCAGGCTGAGTTATACAGGGAACTCTGAGTATCACTTTTATATACTGAACTTACTGTCCCAGCCCAGAGGTTCAGCAGCCCTATAACATGAATCATCTGGGTCCTAAAAGTTGCCCCCAGCAGCTCCCCATCTCCTTATCTTGTTAGTGTGAGTCAGGGGCACTGCACATGCTCAGTGGGCTGTGGGGAGAAGCCAAGCTTAGGTGTTTAGAGAAATCATCAAGCAGAAAAGCTGAAATGCTTATTAGCCATTCCATTGGCAATATATAGATGAAAACAAGGGTGGAATCCGTGGTCTTCTGGCTGTTGTTCAAATACAACTCCCCTGGCAGACTGTCACACGAAATCCCCTTACTTCCCCTTTAATTTAAGACCTTTGTACACCAGGTTTCTTCCCCCATATCTCTGTTATTTATTAGAAACAGCAGCAGAGCAGGAAGGTTTGTTTCTTGGACAAATGTTGCCTTTCGCCTGTAGGTATCAATAAACAAGCGATTGTATAAGAAGCAATTAAATGGCACCCACAGTGGAAGGGGGATTTTGCTAAATTTGCCCTTTGACCTGGCCCCATTTGGTTGCCTGGGGTTAAATCCTAAAAACTTTTTTTTACCCTCATTATTAATTGATGTTCTTATTTGGAACCCTCTGCGTGAGCCCGGCCGCCTCATGTTGTCGGTTCATTTTCTCGTGATGGGGACAGCGCTTAATTAAAGCTGGAATATTTAGAGGGGCACCTAATGGGAAACAGCTGCCCCTTCAAGCGGATCAGTAAGAAAATCCGGAAGTGGAGTCTTAACCATGACAAAAGCTAATTCCATTCCCAGCGCATGTGTTTGTCTGCAGAGCCGGTAACTTACAAGGTCGCAATTAACCTCTTCACCCCAGAGAACGATGCCTGGGCCGCAATTTACTCCTGATCTATGATTACAGGGTAGGGGAAAACCACTGAGGTTCAGAGCCCAAACTTTTACAGGCTGTGGGGAAGGAAAGTGGCTGCCTTGTTTTCTACATTTATAGGACTTAAACCTGTATTTTTAGCCTTCCCAGTCTCCTGCTTTAACCTGTCACGGGCCTCTTCAGTAAGCAGTGCTGTAAATATCAAATCCCTTCCACTAAAGCTTTAAAATCCATGTGCAATAACTGTAATATCAGGGGGAGGTCATGATATAAAGGGTTGTAGTTGATGGATGAGTCTTTTTCAGCCAAAATGGCTGTTACCCTGTAATAATATCCTTACTGAGTAAGACGGATCATTTGCACCCTGATGACTTTCTTGCTGTAGGACACAGCTTTTCTATTACAAAAAACCGCTGGAATTTTACTGTGATTTCAAGGTCAAGTTATCTTGACTGATACTTGCTGCAGAAATGCTATGGGGGAAATGGGCTTGGTTCATTTTTTTCCCCCGTCACTGGTCCCTACTATCTTTTTGCCAGATCAACAGATCAATCCTGCCTTCATTTATGGCAAAGGGATCCAGATATAAACTCAAGACTAGAACAATAGTCTCAGAAGACACATTGAATACCAGTGAGCAGATTTACTAAAGGGCGATTCGCCAGCGTTACCGTTTTTAGGCACTTCGCAGAGTTTCGCTAGTGAAAGAGACAGACGCTAGCGCTCATTCGCACTCTATCGCCAGGTGAATTTTTGCTCTGGTGAATGAATGTTACTCCGCAAATTCACTAAGATGCGGATTTTACTGAATGTTACCTCTTTCGCCAGACTTGCCTTCGCCAGCTCAGACCAGGAGCATTGGAGTGCATAGATCTTCCTCAATTTTTAGTCCCAAATAACGCTGGCGTCTTTTCCTGTTTTCAGAGTGATACCCTGCAAAAGTCTGTAAATTTCTTTTAGGGTACTCCCATACATTTTCTAACATATGGAACATAAATTATACAGTGGGCTCATGTGTAGGGCAATATAACCACTCTATTGTCTTTATGAAGGTTCCCTAGACTTGTGTAATGTATTTCCTGCAACATATACGTTCATTAAACTTTACAATGCCCTATGCAAATTAGCCTAAACGAAGACCTCTAACAAAGTTGCGCTAGGCATAATTGAACGCTAGCACATCTTCACCTTGATTGGCGAAGTAACGCTAGTGAAAATTCGCCAGCGTTCGGCGCCCTGGACGCAACTTTGTCTTTTAGTAAATTAGCATTGTCTGAGCGAATTTACGCCTGGCGAAGTGTATCGATGGGTGCGAAGTCATCGCTTGCGAATTTTCTCTGGTTAGTGAATCTGCCCCCTAGTGTCCTTTATGTGGTTCCTTCAGTTTTGGCACTGCTGACCGGAGATGTCTGTGATAGGCTTAAAAGTGATAATGTAATTAAAGTGCAAAAGTTGGAATGGGCCTTGTTGCTTATAGCAACCAGTCAGCAGCTGGCATTTATAGGACACCTGTTTTAAACCCTTTATTGGATGTAGAATCTACAGCGCTGGCGTTGAAGTTACATATTAAAGGAGAAGGAAAAGCTTTGTATATTTGGGGATGCCAAATGTTAGGCACCCCTTAGAGTTTGTATTGACTTACCTGAAACCGATGCTCCTATCAGCAGGAAACGACACCGGCCCAGGGTTATTCCAGTGAACACCAGCAATCCTCTTCCGGCGCCTCCGTTCTTCAAATTTCCCGGGGCAAACGCATGCACAGTTGAACAAAATAACGACTTTTTAGTTAAAGTTCGGCTTTTCGTTCTACTGCGCATGTGCAGCCGCGCAAAGGAAAGAAGAAGACAGAAGAGGATCGCTCTGTGGTGCTCACTGGTATAACCCCCGGGCCAGTACAGTTTTCTGCTGATAGGAGCACCTGCCTGGGGTTTCAGGTAAGTCAATACGATCACTTGGGGTGCCTAACGGTTGGCACCCCCAAGTTACGAAGCCTTTCCTTCTCCTTTAACATATGTAACATATTAATTCTACTTTTTATATTGTTATATTGGTTATAATATTGCTTTATACTGTTATATTGGTTATTCAGTGCTGAAAAGGGTTAATAAAATATAAATTCTCACATTAGTATCCCTATATTTTCTGCATGTTTGCAATTGGTCGTGTGCATCCAGGTGTCATGGCAGCACCCACACATAATACACATGGCAGTTTACTGTTAGCAGAAAAGTAACATCAAAATTTTTTAATTTTTTTAATTTAAAATATTGCCCTTCCGTAGTAAAACTGCTGTTTTTGCTTCAGAAACACTACTATTGTTTATATAAATACAGTAGAAGCCCCATTTTACATTTTAAGTTTTCCTTCATTTTGCATTGTTGTTTTGTGGTCCCACCTGTATATTATGCATAATACATTTCCCTGATTTTACATTTTCCTGGATTTTACACCATTTTTTTATGGTCCCTGAAAAACGTAAAATGGGGGTTCTACTGTAAGCTGCTGTGTAGCAATTGGGGCAGCCATTCAAAGGAGAAAAGACTCAGTTTATACATGCTGCTAAAAGTCCATATCCGAAAATACTCCATCTCCAAGCTGTCGAGTCCTGCAGAAGTCAGTGGCAATGTCCCATTTCAAATTTGAAGATATCATGGTCCTTGCTGAGTTTCAGCCAAGAATCCGAAAAAAAATGGGGTTTTAATTGATTTCACAAACAATTTGAGTGTTTTGGGCAGAAAACAAGAAAAATTTGTTTTTCTGCAAAAACCTGAATTTTTCCAGTTTTTTTCCCCAAACCAATTTTATTGAGTTTTTTCAATGATAAATAAGGTCAAATTGTCTATTCTAGTTTGGTCAGACTTTTTTTATTTAAAATAATTGCATATTGATTAATAACTCTTAATTTGTGAGAAACACTGATGTTCTAAAAAATCATTACCAAACAGAAACCGTACATTTTAGATGCCCCTGTAAGAATAAGCATTTGCCCCAAATTTAAAAAAAAAAAAAAAAAAAAAAACTGTTTGTGCAGGATCAGCCAGACAGGCGGGGGGGGGGGATAGGAATGACTCCCACCATATGCACCAGAATGGCTGTGCCCATGGAGGCAGAGTGATTTAATCATTAGTGTTTCCTTTCATCTGCCCAGTGAGCTATTTTGCTTCTTCTCTAAATAAATAACAATAATTATTAGGCAGAAGTAAATGAGATCAGGATGCAGCGGAACTTGCATAACTGTATATACAGTATATAAATATATATACATAAATGCGGTCATTTCGTCGTGTTCTCTCCCTTTAAGTCTGTGAAGCATCAGACTGGGTTTAGATGGCAGCTGAGCAGCAGGGACAAGCTGTTTGTGAAATATAAGTGCACCCTGGGGCTCTCGGCTCACTGTAGCCAGAAATTCAAGTTGCAGCTTCTCAGTTGGGTCGCCTACAACCAGGATTTTTCTTATATGGTCGCTGTTTCCCACTGTAATGAAATAAAAGAGAATGGAAATCTGATGTTTTTGTTCAATAAATTAAAGCTTGTGAGATTGCTCTGGCGGGGGCCGTTTTTTTGTAGTGCTGGGGTCTGAGCCAAAACAGGCTTTTTGGGTTCCTATTATATATACTTAGACTGATATAAACAAAGTATTGCTTTCTCCATGTTGCCCAGCCTGCTGCTCCCTCTCTTCTACCTATTACTGCAGATCTGCTGTAGGCCTCCAAACACTCATATAAGTTGTTCTTCTCTCCATCATTTGCTATAGGACCCTTGTCCTACAGTTGCCATCTCTCCCAACATTCACACCGAGCTCATTAGCACAACCTGCACTGCGAGGAAGAGTGGAGCTAAATAATACCCTTCTCAAAGTTAAAATTAAATATGAGAGACGGGGAAAAAACTCTCTTTTATGAGAACTAAACAATCAGTCGTTTAGCTCTTTGATGCAAATTCTATTTAAATAATTTTAAATAATAAAATATTTTTATAAGAACCTGGATGGGACCAGTATATTTGGGACCCAAGGTTTTCTGCATAAGGTATAGAGATCCATAATATAGAAATATCCCTTAGAGCAGAGACGCATGCTGCGATTCGGGGAGACTAATCGCCCACTGACAAATTTCCTCTTCTTCGGGTTGACTAATCTAATCGGGTGGCTAGAATGTAAATCGCCGGCAGCATGGCACTTGCATCACTTCGTTTTCCGAAGTCGTCCGACGTTTCATGAAGCAACTTCGGGCGACTTTGAAAAACAAAGTGCTCCGAGTGCCAGTTGAATTCCATTCTAGCCAGCGGGAAGGCAGGGGAGGAAGTTTGGGGAGATTAGTCACCCCAAAGTAGAGATTTGTCGCCAGGCGACTAATCTCCCCGAATTTGCCGTGTTTCTGCCCTAAGAGACTTTCTGGGTTTTAACCCAGAAATTTGTCTCCCCTGTTACTTTTATTTGTAGCTGGGTGAAGTGCACAGGTTCCAGGTAGGTAGTGGACCCACGGGGCCCAAGGGATTTTTTCCCCAGTTTCCTGCTGGCCCAGTCCGGCCCTGCTTTAAATTATTTATAGTTAAAGATTTATTATATTTTAGTTTTATTGTAACAGAGAAAAAGAAAATCCTTTTAAATAAAAAGTAACTGTTTGATTAAGAAGGAGTCTATTAGAGACGGCCTTCTTGTAATTGCAGCTTTCTGCATAACGGGTTCCTGGATAATGGATCCGATGCCTGTATAATCTATTAGGCGATTTAGTAGTTTGTTACACCGGGGTCTGTCTATGTCCTTACTATTCAACCCCCTCCTTCCCCCGCTTTCGTATGGGACACCTCTATAGTGGGAGTTTTTAGTTGGGGCTGGTTGGCCTGAGAAGAGCCACCACCCCCCCTTTATATTTGAAGGCTCTGAGGTATTTGTAAGGCCCTCAGATTGTAATATGGCCCTGTAATCTCCCTCCCTCCTGAGTTTTGTGTTTTGGTGAAAGCTCTGAGAAAATTCCTGCGCGGCTGACTGTGAATTTGTTGTCAATCTGCAAAAACCCTGGCTAATGGCGAAAACTCCTGGGGCTTCAATAATGAGGAACTCACTCCTTTGCACAGAAAAGGAGGGAACACAAGTGGAAAGTAGAAGTTGTTTGTCCCAGCAGCCCCCCTGTAGTTCAAAATGGAGTCCTTCCCTGCCAGAGGTTGCCAGGGCAACAGCTTCTTCCTGTCACACTGTGCTGCCTATTGTTTCCCCATTCCACTGAAACATTCCCACATCTAGGGCATATTTTGTAGCCCCAAGTGGCAAGTACTTGAGTTCTGATCATTAGCAATGTACCCAAGCCATTTGAATCCGTGAATCCTGCCCTGTGAATGCTGCTTTTTAGGTTTTATCTTCCTTTCTCAAATGTTACCAGGGATAGAAATCTGGCAGATAAGGGGCTGCCTGACAAAATGCATCGACTCTGTATTGTTTCCTCCACTTGTCAGTGTCATTTTAACAGTTGCAGGTGCCTCTGAAAGTTTCAGACCCTGTGGTGATACTCACTACTGATATGCAATAGACAATGGCTAAATGGGCACTTGTTCCTTTACTATGAGAGGATTTGATCCCCCCTTTCTTCAATCCAGTCAGTGGTCCGTGTGAAACACAGGGAGTCGGAATCCGCCGGCCTAACAGGTGAAAAGTTGTTGTCGAGTGTATAGGACACACACGTCATCTTTTATTCCTAAGGCCAGGACAATGGCGAGCTGCTGGAGCTCCTGTTACAGCAAATAGTTCCCATTTGGGAAGGGAAATTCAGTAATCATGTCACTCACGTCTTGGCTTCCTTTTAAGTAGAGGCTGGAAAGCGTGAAATGTCATGCGGAGAGTTAATAGGGGGGCATTCAGGCGGCTGGTGAAAGGGCTTCGCTCAGTGTTATTCATGGGAACTAAAACCCACTCAAAAATTAACCAAGGGGCCTGAATCCTGCTCAGAATATGCCTTTTGCTTTTTTGTAATTTTGTGGGTCCCAAACATTTTATATATAAGATTGTTAGGAACTTAAAAGATTGCCGATTCCGGTGATTAAGTCAAGGGTGCCCCATGTCTGATGGTTATTGCTTAGTACATGTATAGGATCTGTTATACAGAAACCCGTTATCCAGAAAGCTCTTAATTACAGGCAGGCCATCTCCCATAGACAAATCTGATCTTTAAATAATAATTCTTAATATCCCTTTTCTTTGTATTAACAAAACTGTACATTGTATATCCCAACTAAAATACAATTAATCCATATTAAAGGAGAACTAAAGATTAACTAAATAAGTAACTAGACATGTTGTACATCATGTTTTGTGCTTCTGTACTAGCCCAAGGCAACCACAACCCTTTAGCAGTAAAGATCTGTGTCTCCAAAGATGCCCCAGTAGCTCCCCATCCTCTTTTCTGCTGATTCACTGCACATGCTCTGTGCTGCTGTCACTTACTGAGCTCAGGGACCCACTCACAATATACAGTACACATAGAATAGACATGTCACAATATAAGGCTGATTAGTAATTAATACACATAATTACTACATGGCAGCACAGAAACCAGTGCAATTAGCATCAGAATTGAATAATCAGCAAACCTGTAGCATCAGCTTATATTACAGCCAGGGAAGCTCATTTTCTGCTGGATAATTAGTGACGAGCCCTAAGCTTAGCTTCTCAACAGCCAATCAGAGCCCACTGAGCATGTGAGTGTCACAGACACTTTCCAAGATGGTGACCCCCTGTGACAAGTTTGAAGTCCTGGATCATTGCTGCTATTGACAAGCTCAAACTTTAGCCTCCTGCAATAAGTTTACTATATAAAATATGCCATTTTAGCCATATTTATTTTCAGAGTTCAGTTTTTCTTTAAAGGCAAAACAATCCTTTAATTAAATGGTTTTTAGGAGACGTAAGGTATGGAGATCTAGATTATAGAAAGCTCCCTTATCCGGAAAGCCCCAGGTCCTGAGCATTCTGTATAACAGATTTAATACCTGTATTGCTAAGCATATAACCACCAGTCTACATAATGTAAGTGTGTGTGACCTATGAGCTGTTGATGAACTAGGACTCCCATACAGTCCAGAGAACCAGCAGGAACAATACACAAGGGAAATCCAATTTCCCACTCCAGGAAGAGAAATACCTCAGAAATATACCCAGTGCTCATTTATTTTTATTTTTCTCTGAATGGTCCCTAGAACAAACAGGAGCAGGGGAGCCTTCTGAATACTTATATTTACTGCATATTTATCCATATATAATGGCATCTGTACCAGGAATTCAGCATGAATAATGCAGCGGTTATCTGCCTAAGATGCATGAGGAAGTCATGAAAAAATATAAAGTTATTTCCATGAATCTTTAAGTGGCATCCTCATATTGGAACATAAGCGAAACTTCCAGGGATTTTGAGCATTCCATCTAGAATGTGTCATGGGGACACCGCTGTGCGGAATGCTTTCTACTCCTTTATAATGAATAACCAATTGGAACATGTGCACTCCGAAGATGTGAGCAGAAACTATTCCTAATTCAATGAATGGAAGCAGAAGGCTTTTTATAAGCTGAGCTGCTTACTTAATGGTAGGGCTGTAGGGCAGATGAAATGAGTAATTACATGTTAGAGTTTAGAGGGCTGCAGCCCCTCTTGTCATTGTGTAAGTGCCACTCTTAGCATTTCATGACTCTGATAGTTCAACAACATCTGGCTTGGTAGTTCAACAGGCCTCGCTTTGATCTGAGATCATTAAAGTTTCATAGTTACATAGTGGTTGAGTTTTTCACCTCTAACGGTCCGAACGACCAATTTTAGCGAAGTCCGACCAATCCGTCAAATTATTGTGACGTTAGTGGGATTGGAACGATCGTACATCTTACGATTTTTCGTCAGACATCTGTCAGAAAATTGATTGGCCATGTTAAAAATCTTTATCGGTCCCAGTGCAATCTTTCTATGTTTGCAGGGCCAAGCAGGCAGCTACTAGGGATGCACCGAATCAAGGATTTGGTTCGGGATATCAAGCAGGATTCGGATTTGGCCGAATCCTTCTGCCCGGCCAAACCAAATCCTAGTTTGCATATGCAAATTAGGAGGGGAAAATAGGGGGAGGGAAATCTTGTGACTTTTTGTCATAAAACAAGGAAGTAAAAAATGTTTTCCCCTTCCCACCCCTAATTTGCATATGCAAATTAGGGTTCGGATTTGGTTCAGTATTCGGCCGAATCTTTCACGAAGGATTTGGGGGTTCGGCCGGATTAGGTGCATCCCTAGCAGCTACCCTTCAGTTTTGCTGCCATTATCACCTGAAATGGTCTTTTTAGTTGATGGACACATCGTACATTTAAACGATCATTTCGAGATAATCGTGGTCTCATGATAACGATTGGATCTTTTAAAAATCTTAACATCTATGGCCAGCTTAAGTTAACTTTTACTATGGTGTAGAGAGTGATATTCTGAGATAATGTGCAATTGGTTTTCATTTTTTATTATTTGTGGTTTTTGAGTTATTTAGCTTTTTATTCAGCAGCTCTCCAGTTTGCAGTTTTAGCAGTCTGGTAGCTAGGGTCCCAAATACTCTAGCAACCATGCACTGATTTGAATAAGAGACTGTAATTTGAATAGGAGAGACCAGAATAATATGAGTCATAAAAATTGACAATAACAATACGTGTCACCTTACAGAGCATTTGTTTTTCAGATGGGGTCGGTGACCCCATTTGAAAGCTGGAAAGAGTCAGAAGAAAAGGTAAATAATTAAAAAAAAAACTATAAAAAATAAATAACAAAGACCAATTGAAAAGTTACTTAGAACTGGCCATCCTATAACATACTAAAAGTTAATTTAAAGGTGAATCACCCCTTTAAGAAAAAAAAAATACATCAAGTTTAACAGTTTTGCTCAAATAAATCCACCCTACCTAATGTCTGCCTGATCCACAGACAAAAATCTGTTGCAGCATCCAGTTTGTATCAGAAAATGGGAATAATGTTCCCAAATCACATATGGGATCAGTCCTGGATTTGCTTTGTGCTAGGAGTGTTAATCCGTAGGTTTTTGTATTCCCACATTCTAAAAAGGCATCCGACCCTTTCTTAAAACTCTCTAACGCATTAGCCAGCACATCTGCTTTAGGGAGAGAGAGTCACAACCTCACAGCTCTTACTCTTAAATCCATTTTCACAAAGTGACACGAGTTGATTTTGGGTGCTCAGAGGCACAAAAAATACTCAGATCTGGCAGCTATTTGTTAAACTCTCCTGCCTGCGTGAGGAAGGCTGTTTACGCTATGGAATCCCTTATCCAGAAACCCATTATCCAAAAAGCACCAAGTTGTGGAATGGCCATTCACCATAGATTCCTTTTTTAATCAAATCTTTAACATTTTTAAAAATAATAAAACCGTACCATTTACTTGATCTCGGCTAGGATATAATTGCCTCTTATTGGTGGCAAAACAATTCTCTTGGGTTTATTTATTTTCTAGTATGGATATCTAAATTACGGAAAGCATTTTGAATAACAGGTCCCATACTTGTACTGATATTCATGTGACCCATCAGGTGAGTACTACATGTATTTGCCAATGTTGTCCTGTCCCACCATTTTTTGTTACAGGAGAACTAAACCATAAAAATTGATGTGGCCAAAAATGGTATATTTTATATTCGGAACTTATTGCAGGAGGCTAAAGTTTCAGCTTGTCAATAGCAGCAATGATCCAGGACTTCAAACTTGTCACAGGGGGTCACCATCTTGGAAAGTGTCTGTGACAGTCACATGCTCAGTGGGCTCTGATTGGCTGTTGAGAAGCTAAGCTTAGGGCTCGTCACTAATTATCCAGCAGAAAATGAGCTTCCCTGGCTGTAATATAAGCTGATGCTACAGGTTTGCTGATTATTCAATTCTGATGCTAATTGCACTGGTTTCTGTGCTGCCATGTAGTAATTATGTGTATTAATTACTAATCAGCCTTATATTGTGACATTTCTATTCTATGTGTACTGTATATTGTGAGTGGCTCCCTAAGCTCAGTAAGTGACAGCAGCACAGAGCATGTGAATCAGTGAATCAGCAGAAAAGAAGATGGGGAGCTACTGGGGCATCTTTGGAGACACAGATCTTTACTGCTAATGGGCTGTGGTTGCCTTGGGCTGGTACAGAAGCACAAAATATCATGTACAACATTTCTAGCTACTTCTTTAGTTAGGCTTTAGTTCTCCTTTAAAGCTCAGTGTAGGATGAAATAAAAAATTGTTTCTTAAATATTCCCGACACTGAATATATAACTCTACTTTAATCTCCCAATTGTCTATACAACCAATTGATTCACCTGTAGATCATTTCCTGAAGTGTCACGGCAGGCACATAGTTAAAACTTGATATCTAACTTCTTCTAAAATCTTTTTTAAGTCCTGATCAAAGGCTTTGAATGGTGTCCCTGCGTTTCCCTCGCACACTAACAATCTGTAGATACCATTACATTTTTTCAGCATGAAACCAAACACTTCAAATCCCAGAAGCCGTCTCAAATTTATGGTTAATAAAAGAATTTATTGTGCTGGATGACATCTGCTGTATCACTCTGGGAGCAAAAACTGGCAGCGCTTAGACAGGAAATATTTCCCTTTCAGATCATTAGAGCCGAGGCTGCAGGGTCTGATTTCAGCCAAATCCCTATAGATAGAAAGATAATTAAACCCCCTTTTTTTATTTTTGTTATTTTAGAGAGCAAATTCCTCCTTTGTGTAATTGTGTGTTAGTATTTATAAAAAATCATTATTAGTATCATTACAGCAACAACCACCTCTACTGAGGCTTCTCATTCTCAGCTGTTATAGGCAGAAATGTTCTTAAAGGGGCTGCTCACCTTCAAATACTTTTTTCAGTTCAGTTGATTTCAGACAGTTAGCCAGAAATAAAGACTTTTCCCTAATATTTTCTATTTGTGACTATTTTTCGAATAGTGAAGTGTAAAGTTTCATTTTTTCTCCTTCTAAAGCAACTCTGGGAGGGGGGGGGGGGTCGCCGACCGTGTAACTGTTTTAAATTCATCCGTTAGTTGATCAATATCTTGTGTTAAGTGTCCCTGCTGAGCGAAATCCCCGAGTTGCATTAAAAGCAGCTGTTAGAATTGATACAATAGTTGCTAATGTTCCACAGATACTGCTGAGAAATGGTTCAACTAATTGTAGCAACTAATGTAGCAACTAAATTTGGAAAAATGTAACTGTTCAGATGCTCCTGGATCACTGAGCTGCCAGATTCAAACACCAGAGACACGAACTTTACATACGTTTTGGGAAAATAGTAAAAAATAAAAGATGGAAAGCAACTGAAAAAATACTTTCTTTATGGAGAATAATCTGAAAACAAATGGACTGGAAAAGTTTTTGAAGGTGAATAACCCCTTTAATGGAGTTTAATCAGTGGGAATAAAAAGCCTCAGACCATAGATCAGTGATCCCCAACCAGTGGCTTGTGAGCAACATATTTCTCACCAACCCCCTGGGTATAAAATCAAAGTATACTGCCAAGTAGAGCCTCCCATACACTGCCAGTCTGCATAGGGCCTTGCTTGCGCCCCAACAATTTTTACATTTGAAAGTGGCTCACAGGTACAAAAGGTTGAGGACCCCTGCTATAGACTGGGACTGTGGGATAGGAGGTATAGTAGGGAGAGATGGTGCCTATAGTAACAGTGGATAATAGTCTCTGGGAAGGGAGTGTGACTGTGGGATAGCAGGTATAGTAGGGAGAGATGGTGCCTATAGTAACAGTGGGATAATAGTCTCTGGGAAGGGAGTGTGACTGTGGGATAGCAGGTATAGTAGGGAGAGATGGTGTCTATAGTAACAGTGGGGATAATAGTCTCTGGGAAGGGAGTGTGACTGTGGGATAGCAGGTATAGTAGGGAGAGATGGTGTCTATAGTAACAGTGGATAATAGTCTCTGGGAAGGGAGTGTGACTGTGAGATAGCAGGTATAGTAGGGAGAGATGGTGCCTATAGTAACAGTGGATAATAGTCTCTGGGAAGGGAGTGTGACTGTGGGATAGCAGGTATAGTAGGGAGAGATGGTGTCTATAGTAACAGTGGATAATAGTCTCTGGGAAGGGAGTGTGACTGTGGGATAGCAGGTATAGTAGGGAGAGATGTGTCTATAGTAACAGTGGATAATAGTCTCTGGGAAGGGAGTGTGACTGTGGGATAGCAGGTATAGTAGGGAGAGATGGTGCCTATAGTAACAGTGGATAATAGTCTCTGGGAAGGGAGTGTGACTGTGGGATAGCAGGTATAGTAGGGAGAGATGGTGTCTATAGTAACAGTGGATAATAGTCTCTGGGAAGGGAGTGTGACTGTGGGATAGCAGGTATAGTAGAGAGAGATGGTGTCTATAGTAACAGTGGGGATAATAGTCTCTGGGAAGGGAGTGTGACTGTGGGATAGCAGGTATAGTAGGGAGAGATGGTGTCTATAGTAACAGTGGATAATAGTCTCTGGGAAGGGAGTGTGACTGTGAGATAGCAGGTATAGTAGGGAGAGATGGTGCCTATAGTAACAGTGGATAATAGTCTCTGGGAAGGGAGTGTGACTGTGAGATAGCAGGTATAGTAGGGAGAGATGGTGCCTATAGTAACAGTGGATAATAGTCTCTGGGAAGGGAGTGTGACTGTGGGATAGCAGGTATAGTAGGGAGAGATGGTGCCTATAGTAACAGTGGATAATAGCCTCTGGGAAGGGAGTGTGACTGTGGGATAGCAGGTATAGTAGGGAGAGATGGTGTCTATAGTAACAGTGGGATAATAGTCTCTGGGAAGGGAGTGTGACTGTGGGATAGCAGGTATAGTAGGGAGAGATGGTGCCTATAGTAACAGTGGATAATAGTCTCTGGGAAGGGAGTGTGACTGTGGGATAGCAGGTATAGTAGGGAGAGATGGTGCCTATAGTAACAGTGGATAATAGTCTCTGGGAAGGGAGTGTGACTGTGGGATAGCAGGTATAGTAGGGAGAGATGGTGCCTATAGTAACAGTGGATAATAGTCTCTGGGAAGGGAGTGTGACTGTGGGATAGCAGGTATAGTAGGGAGAGATGGTGTCTATAGTAACAGTGGATAATAGTCTCTGGGAAGGGAGTGTGACTGTGGGATAGCAGGTATAGTAGGGAGAGATGGTGCCTATAGTAACAGTGGATAATAGCCTCTGGGAAGGGAGTGTGACTGTGGGATAGCAGGTATAGTAGGGAGAGATGGTGTCTATAGTAACAGTGGGATAATAGTCTCTGGGAAGGGAGTGTGACTGTGGGATAGCAGGTATAGTAGGGAGAGATGGTGCCTATAGTAACAGTGGATAATAGTCTCTGGGAAGGGAGTGTGACTGTGGGATAGCAGGTATAGTAGGGAGAGATGGTGCCTATAGTAACAGTGGATAATAGTCTCTGGGAAGGGAGTGTGACTGTGGGATAGCAGGTATAGTAGGGAGAGATGGTGCCTATAGTAACAGTGGATAATAGTCTCTGGGAAGGGAGTGTGACTGTGGGATAGCAGGTATAGTAGGGAGAGATGGTGCCTATAGTAACAGTGGGATGGCAGAATGGCAATATCAGCTGCCATGGTAAGAAATGAGTTAATCTATAGTCTGCCTAATGTTTCCAGAAAAAGTCTGCATTAAAAAAGAGAGGGTTTTGTCGAATATAACCTATTTTGGCACAGTTTCTTTAATACTGGTGATCAAAGTATGGATTTAAAACAAATGAAAATATTGTAATGCCCTTCCTATATTTTCCACATTGTTACTTTTCCCATAAATCCTAAGAATGAAGTTTCATTTTATAGATGAGATTGGTTACACAGTGTGCTTTAGAAGACATATATGCAACACACACACACACATATACTCTAATATATTTAAATATACATCTTTTATAAGTCAAGAACTGTTTACACACACTTACACACCCACACTTACACACTTGTGCCTTAAATATCACAGGGACTGTGGGCCATTAATGAAGTAAAATTTTAAGGACATTGTGATCAAATCTGCACTAAATAAGTTCAACACAATTGTATCTGTACAGATATGGGACCTGTTATCCAGAATGCCCGGGACCTGGGGTTTTCCGGGTATAGGATATTTCCGTAATTTGGATCTTCATACCTTAAGTTTACTAGAACATCATATAAATATTACATAAACCCAATAGGCTGTTCTGCTTCCATTAAGGATTAATTATATCTTAGTTGAGATCAAGGACAAGCGACTGTTTTATTATTACAGAGAAAAAAAAATTTTTAAAAAAAATTTTGATTATTTGCATAAAATGGAGTCTATGGGAGATGGCCTTTTTTGGTAATTCCGAGCTTTCTAGATTACGGGTTTCCGGATAACGGATCCTATATCTGTATATTCCTGTGAGAATAGAAATACTGGAGAGCCAATGCCAAAATTCTCTCCCCAACGGACACTCTGCCCTGGTACTTTCTCTATTATTGAAAAAGAGGTAAGTTACTCCCACAGCCATTTCCATATTGAAATGACTTCACTTCCTTCCACCTGCAACTTCATGTAAAGGTTAACTTCCCCTTTAGATCAACACTTCCCTTATTATGAAAAATAATGTTTTTTCTCAATCTGCACCCTAGTAATAGAAATTTAGGGTGCTATACTTTATAGTATATACTAATATGTTATAGAATAGATGGCACTTACCAACTTCATTTTTATTTTATTTTTGTATAGTTATTAATTATTGCGTTTCCTCTTCTGACTTCCAAGCTGTCAAATAAGGGTTACTGACCCCCAACAGCCAAAACAACTATTGGTCTGTGAGGCTACAATGTAATTGTTACTTTTAATGACTTATCTTTGTATTCAGGCCCTTGCCTATTCGTATTCCAGTTCTCATTTCTGGTTGCTAGGCTTATTTCAACCATAGCAACCTGATAGCTGCTAAAATTCCAAACTTGAGAGCTGTTGAGCTTTTGAAGTGCAAATTGTCTTAGAATAGTGCTCTCCATATCATACTAAAAAAAAGTTATTTTAAAGGTGAACAACTCGTTTAAGAGACATAATGTAGCAGAGGTCACTTTACCTCCAGGTTTTTTAACCAGCGGCTTCTACTACAAATACCCCTTTGACGTCCCTGGTTGTATTTAAGGGTCTTGTGCCTCGGCTAACGTGTACCGACACAACCGTGTTTGACGAGGTCCCGAAATGGGGCGATTAGATTTCGTCTCAGGAAATATCCCTGCACACAAACTGTAATTAGGAGCTGCATCTGACCTTGGGTGCAGCACGCAAACCTTTATCTTGGCTCACGCTCAATCCTCATTCCCATCCCCGGCACACTTTTGCACAGGCCCCCGTTCACCAGATCTTTTATAATGTGCCAGATCTGTCGGGTTCTACAGGAACAAGTTTTTGAGGGCGACGGAGAAATTAAATAAAACAGCCGCAACTTGTTTTATCCACACGAGAATCTAAGCTCTCTCATTAGACTAATTAGGGTGCCTTAAAGGGCAACTAAAACCTAACTAAAGAAGTAGGTAGAAATGTTGTGCATGATGTTTTGTGATTCTGTACCAGTCCAAGCCCTTTAGCAGTAAAGATTTGTGTCTCCAAAGATGCCCCAGTAGCTCCCCATCTTCTTTTCTGCTGATTCACTGATTCACATGCTCTGTGCTGCTGTCACTTACTGAGCTTAGGGAGCCACTCACAATATACAGTACACATAGAATAGAAATGTCACAATATAAGGCTGATTAGTAATTAATACACATAATTACTACATGGCAGCACAGAAACCAGTGCAATTAGCATCAGAATTGAATAATCAGCAAACCTGTAGCATCAGCTTATATTACAGCCAGGGAAGCTCATTTTCTGCTGGATAATTAGTGACGAGCCCTAAGCTTAGCTTCTCAACAGCCAATCAGAGCCCACTGAGCATGTGAGTGTCACAGACACTTTCCAAGATGGTGACCCCCTGTGACAAGTTTGAAGTCCTGGATCATTGCTGCTATTGACAAGCTGAGTATATAAAATATGCCATTTTTACCCATATTCATTTTTAGGGTTAGTTCATGTTTAAGGAGATGGCACGCAGGGTGCTTTATTTCCATTGGGAAATTGCACTTCCTTGCAGACGACCCCTGAAAATACCCTGTCACTTACTGAATTGCACAAATTGCACAACTCCCAATTCTGTATAGTAAGGCCAAGGAATGTTCATTTAAAGGGGAAATGTTATTATTTTCTTTTGTACAATGTTGCACACACAACTTACAGGCACAAACAAACAGCCACTTTATTTTCCCTCCCTTGTATTTGTACAGCTTGGGGCAATAAGCAGATGTGGTCCCGGGGGGCCCTCCTACAACTTGTTTGTACAAAGCAATGAGTAGGAAATCCCTTTGTGCATTGCTAATTACCCATATCTAGTTAGTGGCTGGTAGGCCCAGTCCTGAGAAGTAGTGATAAATACTAAAAATAAGCATTCCCTGCTCAGGGCACTCAGTATAGCCCAGGGCCATGGAACCGGTCAGGCTTCTGTGATTTGGGAACGGAAGTGAGTCCATTGTTGTCCCAACTGATGAACTGTGAGAGCTTGTGGCCTGCAGGTTTGATAACAATCTCTTCTTCTTAAATGTTGTCACTCCAGATCTTTAGACGAACAATGTTGTTCTTCTTATAACCTCAAAGTGCAGCTTGAGCCTTCAATACCGTGGGTGCTGGAGCTCAGGGAAAAGGTCCTTGGGGCTCCAGTCCATTTGCCTGTGGGATTGGTAATGAGGCCCATTATCTTAATTTAAAGCCATGAGATGCAAATAAATAATCAGATACCGGGCTGAGCACATCTGGTGGCAGACTGTTTCCCAGTCCTGTTTCCATCTGTATTGCTCGGAGCAATTAATTACGGGCTAATTGCAGCCTGAACCAAACCTTCCAGTGGTTTCTGACTGTGCCGGGCTCTTTGCTGAGTGATCAATGTGCACGGATGGAAAATGCACCAAATCAAAGGGAAACATTGAGATGAAGCATCTCCTGCTAATTAACTTCCATGTTTATTTTCTTAATGAACCACAGGAAGGTCCAGCTACAGCCTCTATTATCCATGGACACGACTGCCAGGAAATGTTTGTAGTGGGTGTATTGTGCACAAATTCCCATTTAGTAATAAGGACTTCCCTTTTTTATTAATATATATATATATATATATATATATATATATATATATATATATATATATATATATATATATATATATATATATATATACACACATACACACATACACACATACACACATACACACACACATACACATACACACACACATACACACACACATACACACACACACACACACACATACACACACACATACACACACACATACACACACACATACACACACACACACACACATACACACACACATACACACACACATACACACACACATACACACATACACACACACACACACACACACACACACACATACACACACACATACACACACACTGTTCAAGGTACTGGCACTCACAGGGTTTGCATAAAGAGACAAAAATGTGAAAAGTTTGCAGAACTCTCAGCCACAAAGCAGGGCAGGACTGCTGCTTACAATGGGGATCAGATAGGATCTGTGCAGCCACTGGGACAGAATGTTCTGTTATACAGATAGCTAGAATCTCAGCTGCCATAAAGCAGGGCAGGACTGCTGCTTACAATGGGGATCAGATAGGATCTGTGCAGCCACTGGGACAGAATGTTCTGTTATACAGATAGCTAGAATCTCAGCTGCCATAAAGCAGGGCAGGACTGCTGCTTACAATGGGGATCAGATAGGATCTGTGTTACTGGGACAGAATGTTCTGTTATACAGATAGCTAGAATCTCAGCTGCCATAAAGCAGGGCAGGACTGCTGCTTTGTGAGAGAAAAGAAGGGGCATTTAATCCTCAATATCAATCAACATTTAGGATATTTTCTTTTTTAAAACAAAAATGCACGTAGAAAACACTGTGTGTGCGTGTATATAGATAAATATTTGCATTTATACATATGGGTGGGGGAGCAGTGGCATAACTAGATATTACTGGGCCCCACAGCAAATTATTTTTCAGGCCCCCAATATGTCTAGAAGTTGACTTGTTTTACCAATATTTATTGAAATTGTATAAGAATTAGGGCCTCATGGGGCCCCTATACCTCCTGGGCCCCCCTGCAGTTGCAGGGTCTGCTTCCTCTATAGTTACGCCCCTGGGTGGGAGCTTCCATATAGTACAGAACAAGGACATAATTAGTGTAATTAGCGTAACTACAGAGAAAGCATGAGACCCTAATTCATATACAATTTCAAGAAATACTGATAAAACAAGACAACCTCTAAAGGGGCTTTAAAAATAATTTGCTGTGGGGCCCAGTAATATTTAGTTACACCACTGGTCACAGTATGTCATTGACTAAATTTATATTATTATTATAATAATGTTGTGCATTACAGACATGGGATGTTTCCCATGTGTCTCCTGTCCCCCCATTTTATTGCAGAAGATGGGGGGGAGGAGGGGAACATGTTCCGCTGAGCAAAGAGACCCTTTGTTCTATAGAATGTGAAACCTCTGGAAAACTCATTGAGGAACCAGAATCCTGGGTCTGAGTCCCACGTAACTGTTCTGTGGGGAGACCGGAGCTGCTTATTGTCCAGTCCAGTCCCCCCTGCATTATTATACTGTAGGGATCCAGAGCCGGGACGCACATTCACTTCTTTTGGAAAACACATTACAGCACCCAAAGCTGCTCGGCCTATTCACATTCAAAATGTTTTTGCCATTTAAGCTTTAAACGAGGTGCGAGGATGAGCAGTGTTTCCCGTTGCCTCAGGGTGGACTTGTGGATTAACGCTGCTTAGTAGGACTGGCCCTTGATGTTTATTACCCCGCTGTGTCGGGTGCGATGGAGGGGCAATAAATCTTGAGGCTGCAGAACTTCTTCTTGTGTCTGTGTGTCCTGCTAGTAACCAACGAGATACGCTGTAGTATTGCACTTAACAAATGACTTGAGGGGGGACACAGAGGTGCAGTGAATTTTGGGCCACTTGGTGACCCTGCCTGCTCAGCACGTGTCCAACACAGTGGAAAGGTGAATGATACTCAGAAAGGCTCATATCTGTGATATCAGAAAGGCTCACAGTTTCCAATATTATTGGAAACTGGGGTATTATTAATGCCACAGGCTAAGGGTTGGGGGCACACGGGGAGATTAGTTGCAAAAAATCTTGTCTATTGGGGGCGACTAAGCCCCCCCGAAACGCCTTCCCACCGGCGATTTGCATTCTTGCCAGTGGGAAGGCATTTTGGGGAGATTTTTTAAAAAGGCAACGTAAAAAGGCCACATACACTTTTTCTTAAGGGTGGTGACAAATGGGGAGATTAGCCGCCCGCAGTACCGAGTATTTATCGCTTGCCGACTAATCTCCCCGTTTGTCACCACCCTTAAGAAAAAGTGTATGTGGCCTTTTTACGTTGCTTTTTTAAAAATGTAAATATTGGACCAAATATGCCCGTTATACTTTTTCAAGGGTTTTCAGCCGGGTGGTTTTTGTCTGCCCAAAACACAGTTTTCAAAAGTTCACATTTCCCAGAATCCTCACCTAGGAAGAAGCTGCAGGGGCATAATTGTGTCATTACAGGCAAGAAACCTGGCGAGAATTAAAGCACAGGTTTTTCCACCAAGTATACCTGCTACACTGCAGATCATATTCTGTGATATGGGTTTGGATTTTTACTCCAAATAGAAAAATCCAACGGCACACAGGTCTGCTGGAACACTTAAGTGTTTATTACGGAGTGCAATGCAACATTTCGAGACGGACCCCTTTGTCAAGCATACAGAACATACAGAGTGGTGCATATAAATAGGGTAACAATGATCCAATTAACGTGTCATAATTAATCCACCAATAAGTAACTTATAAGCGCAACTTTGAGAGAGGGACAGTCTCCCTTCTAAACTCGCACACCTAAAAACATGACGCATTATCAGTGTTGATCCAACAACATACAGGATGGGGCACATTTACTAAGCTCGAGTGAAGGATTCGAAGTAAAAACTTTGAATTACTAAGTATTTTTTGGGGTACTTCGACCATCGAATAGGCTACTACGCCCTTCGACTTCGATTCGAATGATTCTAAGTAAAAATCGTTGTATTCGACCATTCGATTGTCGAATTACTGTCTCAACTGTCTGAAAACTTTGACTACATACTTCGGTAGTTTAAACCTACCGAGGTACAATGTAAGCCTGTGGGGACTTTCCCCATTACTTTGCTAAGGTTTTTTTGATCGAAGGAAAACCCTTCGATCGATGGATTAAAATCCTTTGAATCGTTCGATTCAAAGGATTTCAAAGTTCGATCGAACGATTTTTCCTTCGATCGTAGGATTTGCAGTAAATCCTACAAATTCGAATTCGTAGAATTTTACCTTGAGGGTCGAATTCAAGGTTTTATTAACCCTCGATATTGGATCCTTAGTAAATGTGTCCAAGTCCAGTAATAAATAGAGTGCAAAAAGTGCTAAAAACCGATAATTCAGTATTCAGTATAGCTATTGGACTATTGTTAGGAGGTGGCCGAACCCCCACCTGTGTGCACCAGGCATCCCTGTACTACATTGGTCCTACATTGCTTCTATACTTTGGATTTTGACTAGCATATTGGAGCTTCAGGCAGAAAATGTAAATAATGGTGTTTATTGGCTGAAGTGCCCAGTGGGTTTACTGAAGCGTGTATTCCATTTTACCCTATAGAGCTACATTTATTATTTATAAATATGTCACATGTACCCTTGCTCTCATTACATATACCTGCCCAGCTACTAATTACCAGCTAAATCTGGGGCAAGTACTTGTGGGAAAATGTGTAATCCCACCTCAAATCTGCCCCTATACCCAATAGACCCACCCTGATCTTGCCCATTCCCCACTTTGTTGCTTATTGCCTGGTTCCTTATACAGGTATGTTATCCAGAGACCTGGTATCTAGAAAGCTCAAAATGATAGAAAGGCCGTCTCCCATAGACTTAGTTTTATCCAAATAACCCAAATGTTTAAAATGATTTCCTTTTTCTGTGTAATACTAAAACAGTCGCTTGTACTTGATCCCAACTAAGATATAATTAATCCTTATTGGAAGCAAAACCAGCCTATTGGCTTTATTTAATGTTTCTATGATTTTCTAGTAGACTTAAAGTATGGAGACACAAATTACGGAAAGATCAATATCTGGAAAACTCCAGGTCCTGAGCATTCTGGATAACAGGTCCCATACCTGTACTTGATCCAAACTAAGATAAAATCAATCCTTATTGGAAGCAAAACCAGCCTATTGGGTTTAGTTAATCTTTACATGATTTATAAGTAGATGTGAGATATAAAGATCTATTATCCGGAAAGCCCTAGGTCCCGATTATTCTAAATAACAGCTCCCATTTCTATATAATCATCTAGCCCCTTTCAGTGCACACCAGTGGGAATTGTAGCATCTCTACCCACGCAGACCACCCACAATATATTAACAAATCGCCCCAATCCGGTCCAGTATGTCCAGGCAACAAATCAGATGTTTGTGTTCAAAGAAGAGACTAGCAGCTGATTGGTTGTTCCTGGCTACAATACCTGACCCAAATTACCCCCAATCTGTAAAGCATTCCAGTCCCTGGTGTGATGTTTGTGTAGATTTGTGGGTTATTTTGGACACTCTTTGGGAAGTGGGGTGCGGTCTAATGTATTGTTTGCACTCAATTTAGTAACCCATAACCAATAATCAGGGGGGTCCCCCAAATGTTGATCTTCAGGTCTCCGGACCCTCTTCAGCTGTCAGGGGATGCTGGGAGTTGTGTTTGACAACATCTGGAGGGCCAGGGAGGCTGCACATGCTCAGTTTGGTTTAGAATTTGTCAATACATTTTTTTTTTTTTTACCTAAAGTGAGTCCATATTTAAGGCTACGTGAGACTAACAATACTCTTTTTGTTACAGTTCGGGGGGGGGGGGGCAGCATAAGCACAAAGGACCCTGGGAAGAATGAATGTAGTTCGACAAGATTTTAATGACTGAGATACAGAGAAAGAGCCCAAGGCCTGACGTTGTGAGGGACAAAGATATCCGAGAAACCATTTGCAGGACCCCGATACTGATCTTGGCTCTGCCCGGCCCAGCTGATTGAATTTCTCCCCTTTAATTGATCCCAGAATGCGGCCTTTAATTCTCTCTGAGCCGAGATCACAAGAGGTTTTTGTTGATGGAAATCTGTACAATGTATATACATCACAGAGCAGGGCCCTCGGATGCAGTCTTGGTGCAATTAACTCATTTAGCTCTGCCTGTGATGTACAAGGGCTCAGGGGGATTCCATTTATCCCATGCTGCCTTGCATTTTGCATTCCATGGGGGCCCCCGCGTTGGGTGCATAAAGAGGCTGCTGAGGGAGAATAGTTCTGGGCGATGTTAATGAGAGCAGATATGGTTATTGTGGCCTAGAGATGACTGACTCGAAAGGAGCTTGAGCAGCTGCTTAGATAGGCTGACATGGCTATGCCTTAGATGTTTCTCCAACAAGAAATTGTCTTAAAAGGCGAGTGGAAACGGTAAAAAAAAAAGAAATAATGATGATATACTTTATTAAGGGGTCATATAACCCCTTTAAAGAATGGCTATCCCTAAGGGAAAGCTTCTCCTGCTGATCCTTCTTGATCGGATAATCTAGATTTAAAGTGCTTCCCCCCCCCATCCTTCACAGAGAAACTCTACTATTTATTTCTCCTTGAAATACTAGAACCAGAAGTGGGTTGGGCCAGGTTGTGACACAGTTCTGGTGCATAGAACGAGGCAGAAAACACCAAACATCTTGTGCTTTCACTCAAGTCTCCTTTTGGGTAGTACCTCAACATTGTAATTGTGTGTTTTCTAACTGACGACATACGACTGAGGGATCAGTGTTCTGTTTCACTGTGGTTGGTTCCTACATTACAGAACTAGGAGGCTCCTGTGCCAATTGTAGATCTCTCTCTCATTCCCTGACCTGGATCTGATATCTTTAGGACACCTCCTGACTTTGAATTAACCCTGACAGGGTTTCTTAGGGCCCACCAGAGAACCTGACCTCCAGAGCCCATTCTCACAGCAATGTGCCAATAAGAAAGGTCTGATGGGAATAGTACTTGGCTGGGCCCACTGGGAGATGCACTGTACACGGGCAGGCCAGTGTGACCCTGGGCACAAGCAGAGTAATATTTTTCATTTCAGAGTAGGACAGATTTCAGATTACATATAACTGGTGGGTGGCATCTGTGTGTCAAAATAGACTCCCTGGCTGAAGCTATAAGGCAGTGATCATCAACCAGTAGCTCACAAGGAACATGTTGCTCTCCAGCCCCTTGGATGTTGCTCCCAGTGGCCTCAAAGCAGGAGCTTATTTTTGAATTCCTGGCTTGGAGGCAAGTTTTGGTTGCATAAAAACCAGGTGTACTGCCAAACAGTCACCCGTAGTCGGCCAGTCGACATAGGGGCTACCAAAGTTTTTTCAGGCTTGTGTTGCTCCCCAAGTCTTTTTACAATTGAATGTGGCTCACAGGTAAAAATGGTTGGGGACCCCTGCCCTAAGGGATTAATAATTGTGACTTTTAGGGTCCAAGGTGGACTTGCTCTGTTAGTACAAGTTAGGGAGCACACCTCCATCCACCACAACGTATACCTTTCCCACATCACCCCTCCATTAACTTTGAGTGTTTTGTTCCTCCCCTGTGCTGCTAGAAACACTCTAAATCGCTCAGTGTGCCGTTACCCTCAGAATCCCACAACAAAGGTTTCAGCGTGAATTCCAGTGGGAACAAAGTTTAGGTACAGACTGGCACTGTTATACAACAGGAGACATGGGGCTTATTGCCAGCCTGTGCTTAGAAATAAGATTACAAACAAAAGCCTTTATTATTTGGGCTATTAATAGGGTGCCTATAATCTGCCGGCTCTGCAGCACATTGATAGTTCCCTTTCTTTTCCCACAGTGTTTGGCTCTTTGTTCTTCCCCAGTATGGGCCCAGTGACATCAACGTTAAGTGATAGAAAGTATGTGTGCCCAGAGCATTCCTGCAGCCTATGAGTAAGTGCCCACCCTTGGCATAAAACGCGTCAGGCTTAATTATGTCCTGAATAAAGATTTTCTACTTTTTATACATTATTTGGGCTTCTGTTTTTCAAGTAACAGTAATTCTCTCCCAACTTTTGCTTTTGTTTGACTTTACCAAATTATATGACCCGTGGATTGGGGGCTCTCTTTGGGATGTGACTACTGTGTATGATTTTTTGACCTACTTCACTTAAAAACAGGAAACTTATATGGATGAAATTAAATGAAAATTTATATGGAACTTTGGATTATTGCCTAATTAGTAGAACTGCAATATAGTACATTTCAGAGCATTCCTTCTCTGTATATTTGTATTTATACATATGGGAGGAGGAGGTGCCATATTGATTCCCTTAGACAGTACAGTATGAGGGTATAGCTTATTGTGTGCCCAGAACATTCCTTCTCTGTATATTTGTATTTATACATATGGGAGGAGGAGGTGCCATATTGATTCCCTTAGACAGTACAGTATGAGGGTATAGCTTATTGTGTGCCCAGAACATTCCTTCTCTGTATATTTGTATTTATACATATGGGAGGAGGAGGTGCCATATTGATTCCCTTAGACAGTACAGTATGAGGGTATAGCTTATTGTGTGCCCAGAACATTCCTTCTCTGTATATTTGTATTTATACATATGGGAGGAGGTGCCATATTGATTCCCTTAGACAGTATAGTATGAGGGTATAGCTTATTGTGTGCCCAGAACATTCCTTCTCTGTATATTTGTATTTATACATATGGGAGGAGGAGGTGCCATATTGATTCCCTTAGACAGTACAGTATGAGGGTATAGCTTATTGTGTGCCCAGAACATTCCTTCTCTGTATATTTCTCTGAACCCCACATACTTTGATTTTCTATTGATGTTGGGGGGGGGGGGGTACCTCGTGACCTAACACTTCTCACACACTTGTACAAGGGCTTTGAACTATATGTTATCTGTACAGGTGTTGCTAAAGGTGTGAGGCCGAGTAGAGACAAAAGGATATTTATTGGGCCATAAAAGCAGCCGGGCTTTGTTTGTGAAGGTGGCTGCCACTTCCTCTCTCACATTAAAGGGAATATAAGGATATTGCTCTGCCGGTGATACAGACTTCTGTGTGGTGTCATCTGTATGGGGTTATATTGCAGGGAGACCATACAGATCTTGTTACACTACAACTCCCAGCATCCTGAGCCTCACAATTTGAATCATAGTAGTGATAATGAGCCACCGATACACACTGTGCTGCCTGAGCTCTCAGGGGATGAACTGTGAGGGTGAGTGTGACAAAATGACTTGGCTGTAGCTATCAGGCTTGTATTCATGTATTTGCTCAACACACTCCAGGAGCAGAGACAGTTATTATCCTTATAATACACAATAAGTCATGAAAATCTTGTAAATGATATCCTTATAAACAGTGACTAGTGATGTCATCAGTTATAAATGGTGAGTAGTGATGTCATTTTTGTCACATGACTCACTAAAACTAGTGTACTAAAATAAATAAAGTACCCCTTGTTGGAAAATATGAGGATATTAGAAGTAGGGATACACCCAATCCAGGATTCTGTTCAGGATTCTGCCTTTTTCAGCAGGATTTGGGTTCAGCCGAATCCTTCTGCCCGGCTGAACCGAATCCTAATTTGCATATGCAAATTAGGGGCTGGGAGGGGAATCGTGTGACTTTTTGTCACAAAACAAGGATGTAAAAAAATGTTTTCCCCTTCCCACCCCTGATTTGCATATGCAAATTAGGATTTGGATAGGGTTCGGTATGCGGCCAAATCTTTCGCCAAGGTTTCGGGGGTTCGGCTGAATCCAAAATAGTAGATTCGGCGCATCCCTAATTAGAAGTAACTTCGGATTTCCATGATCTGTATAAAAACACTCGGCCTTCAGCCTTGTACTTTTATATGGTCATGAAATTCCTCGGTGACTTATAATATCCTTATATTTTACATTATTTATTGACTATATATCCCACAGGTGTCAGTGCTCCGTTAATGGGTCCTTAGGGTTGCGGTTCTTGTGCCTGCGGGATAGGTAAATGAGACCTGTTCAAGATTGTCAGCTCTTGGAGTCAGATGGCTGTTTTAGTATAGTGGCCTGAAGGTTGGCCCCAGACTGATGTGAATATTAATGGAGACCGTCCCCTGTTGTCACGCACGATGACTATGGTATGCACAAAAATGGCACGATATCCCCTTCAATTTGGTGCTGTCACGTAAGAAGAAGCTTTTGCACGCACAGGTGAGGAGGAGACGCATTCCTCTGCACTCAGACACCTCTCTGAGCCGAGTGTGAGCCCAGGAATGTGCCGAGCGCTGGCGTGACGGCCGGGAATGCACTGCTGTTTCATGTGGGCACGTCTAGACCTGAGGCCGTTTCCTCACGACACCTTCTTATCACTCCAACATGCACTTTATCTGCTGTGTACGTCAGTGACTCGCACGCCATGCTGAACTCCGTGTGTGCAGAAATGCTTATGGGTGGGAAAATCCGTCCAGTTTTGCAGAACCGCGGGTTCTGACTGTAGAAACAATGTAGCAGAAATCCATTTCCAGGTGTGTTTGTTTTCTATTCCTTTCAATACATTGCTGCATGGGGCTTGCTCGTTCCAGGACGCAGTTACAGCTCTAATGTGAGACCCCATAAAGCCTTTGAAGTGTTTCCGAAATGTGTTACTTTCAAAGGAACATTGGTTTAGGGGGAAGTTATTATTCCAAGTGCTCCCTAGTGAGCTTCCGCTTAGCCCCTTCCTCCGGGGAGGCTCTAACACCTATTTACTGATGAGATCAAACCCCTCATTAGCCTGTGATGTCTGGCAGCTCCAGCCAACAGAGGAAGGGTCTCACTCGCACCTATCATTATACGCACCTATCATTATATGCTCAGCAGGAACAGCCCGGCTCCCATCATTATATGAACCCCTCTTCCTCGCATGGGTTATTATAGAATGCACTGAGGAATAATGAAATGTCACCACACTTGCACACCCTGGCTCTCCATAAAGTGAATGCCTGGTGCTCGGTGAAAAAGGTTTCGTTAACCTCCAAATTCTTAAGTATAAAGAATTTCATTGGCACAAAGGGGTTTACCAAATAAACATAGCAAGGGCCTGTCCCTGCTTGGATTTTACCCGAGTGCCAGTGAAATTCTTTATTATTACAGAATTCCCCATAGCAGTGGCACACGCAGCAGTTCCAGGTTGGCAGTTCCACCAAAAATTTGCCGTTCTTCTCCCTTTCATTTAAACGGCAGCTGCCTGAAATCATGGTGCACCTATAATTCCAAGCAATTTCTGTTGGTCAGTGAATGAGGAGTCATCACAATTGTTTTTGTGCCCATTGATGAGCTTTTTGTAACCTGGGAATTAGTTTCCTTTCAGCAGAAGACATTTATGCAAGTTGAGATAATGAGCCACCATTACTCGCTGTGTTGCCTGAGCTCTCAGACAAAATAGTGGGAGGGTGGCTGTTACCAAATGGCATGTGATAGTCCTGCAGCCGGTCGTGTACCCACAAAAAAATCGGCTCCCTGCGGAATGAGGGGAGGATTTTCAGGTGCAAGTGTCGGGTTGTGGGTATCATCTAAATTTCTTATCTTAGGTACTATTTTACTCCTTTTAAAGTTTCACCAAACTTGTTTCTGCCCGGCCACTTTTGATGATGTCACTTCCGGTTTGCAGCAACATCACTTCCTGTTTGATGGTGGTCGGCGGGTTGCGGATTAGGCAGTTGCAGGTCTGGGGCGGATCAAAGTGGGTAAATATGCGGGTTAGGGTCGTGGGCTTCAGGTTTGCGTCGGGTCCGGGTCTTAGAAATTGGTTCCGCGCAGGACACTGGCTTGTGAAATGTATATGCACATGAGTATTCTCCTTATTTCTTTCCTACAGGGGGGAGCAGGGATAGGAGGGAGAAATCTGTGCCCCTCAAGGGTTGTCAAGGGTTGCTAGGAGTTAAGCTGGCCATAGATGTTGAGATTTTTAAAAGATCAGATCCTGATCGTGAGACCACGATCTTCTCGGTACAATCGTATGAATTGACCATCAACTAAAAAGACCAATTTGGCAGGAAAACAAAGGGGAGCTGCTTGGCCCTGCAAACATAGATACATTGCACTGGGACCAACAAAGATTTTTTAACCTGGCCGATCAATTTCATGACAGACGTCGGCCGAAAAATCGTAAGATGTACGATCGTTCGAATCCCACTAACCGCACGATAATTTCGAAGGGCTTCCCTGAAATCGGTAGTTCGGCAAGAAGAATTGTCGCATCTATGGGGAGCATTATAGTACAGCAAGAGGTGCTCAGCCACAATTTGGGTTAAAACTATTCGTCCTGAAGGCTCTGCTTTTCCTTCCTTGGACACTGTTGATGTGGAGCAATTTTACACCCAACTGTCACCCCGAGATCTGTGAGGAATGGCTGCCTTCTCTCTCCTCCTGATTAAACCGTAAAACAACCAATAAAATCAGAAAAATTAAAGCAAATGAACCAAACGGCTCTGTTATTTATGTTATTTATCTATGTCTCCCATAGACTCCATTTTATCCAAACAGTCCAAATTTTTAAAAATTATTTCCTTTTTCCCTGTAATAATAAAACAGTAGTTTGTACTTGATCCCAACCAAGATATAATTAATCCTTATTTGAAGCAAAACCAGCCTATTGGGTTTATTTAATGTTAACATGATTTTCTAGTAGACTTAAGGCATGAAGACCCAAATTACGGAAAGATCTGTTATCCGGAAAACCCCAGGTCCCTAACATTCTGGATAACAGGTCCCATACCTGTAATATTATTATTAACATGTATTTTAGCGCTACCAACGTATTCTGCAGCGTTGTACAATTACAGAATTACACACACAGCAACTAGTCACTGATACAAAAGGTAAAGAGGACCCGTCCCAGAAGAGCTTGCAATCTAAAACTAAGGCTGCTATGCCCGTCATTCTTCCCTGGCATCTAATGACCTCTGTTCACATGACTTTGCTTTTTTGGGTACAAAGTCACCAGGGGAAAATAAATATTACCAGGGAATTCTGGTATGAGATTAAGGGGTTAAAGGGCACAATTTATCCTGTGCTTGGAAAATTCATTCTTTCAATATTTACACTCTTGTATTTACATGAATGGCCAAAAGGAAACTTAAAGGGGAACTAAAAATCATGACGCAGATGAATATAATTTTTACACTGCTGCCATAGTGAATTTGACACGGCAGTGCCCCCTCCTGCTGTTCTGTTCCATTGGTCAGTGGTCAGAAGCATCTCCTGGTGCATCTCTGCTCAGTTCAATAACTTACTGGCAGCTCGACAATAGAACCGAGCTGAGAGCCGTCACAAGATGCTTCTCCACTCAGCAACCTAATTCCCTGATGGCCGGCTGGCCAGACCGAGAAAAAATAGTCATGTCATTGAACTTGTAAAGGTACTCCGTAAAGCAATATTTGTGCACATACGTGTCAGGCTACAATCATAATGAGGCACTTGCAAAGGAATGGGAAACTTAGGAGCAATTACAGGCCGGCTGGGAGTTTAATTACCTGCCTTCGTTACTAGATAAGGTGTTAATTAAACACTATCTGCTCTTTATACAGCGATAGGAACCCTCTGTTCTCACTATCTCTCTCCTCAAAGGAGCTATTGTTACTCGTTTTATTTGATGCCAACTCCTCTGAATGGCATTGGAACACTGACTTTGCTATTTGTTCATTTTAAAGGGGATATAAACCCAAAAAACAATCATTTTGCTGTTTTAAAGGGGCTGATCACCTTTAGTCTGATGTAGGGATAGTCTGCGACAGTTTTCAATTGTTTTCCATTTTTTATTATTTGTGGTTTTTGAGTTTAGCGTTTTATTCAGCAGCTCACTAGTTTGTAATTTCAGCAATCAGGTTGCTAGGGTCCAAAATACCCTAGCAACCATGCACTGATTTGAATAAGAGACTGGAATATGAATAGGAGAGGCCTGAATAGAAAGATGAGGAATAAAAAGTAGCGATAACAATACATTTTAGCCTTACAGAGCATTTGTTTTTTTTAGATGGGGTCAGTGACCCCTATTTAAAAGTTGGGAAGAGTCAGAAAAAGAAGGCAAATAATTCAAAAACAATAAAAAATAATAATAAAATAAAGGCCAGTTTAAAAGTTGCTTAGAATAAGATATTCTATAACATGCTAAAAAAACCCCTTTAAAGGGACACTGTTACTTGTTCCTGGTAAGAAAGTGCAATACTAAAGGGATTGTTCCCCTTTGAGTTTACTGTTATTAGGTTGTAGAGAGGGATATTCTGAGACAATTTGCAATTGGTTTTCATTTTATATTATTTGTGGTTTTTGACTTACCGTATATACTCGAGTATAAGCCGAGGTACCTAATTTTACCTCCAAAAACTGGGAAAGCTTATTGACTCGAGTATAAGCCTAGGTTGAGAAATGCAGCAGCTTCTGGTAAGTTTCAATCAAAAAATTGTGGGTTTCTGTTCCCATTGGAGGTGCCGGTGTCTCGTTTTTGGATGCTCTCGACAATTCTTGGACGCCGGCGAATATTCTTGGAGACTATTCTTAGACGCCGGCGACTATTCTTGGACGCCGGCGACTATTCTTGGACGCCGGCGACTATTCTTGGACGCCGGCGACTATTCTTGGACGCCGGCGACTATTCTTGGGCGCCGGCGACTATTCTTAGACGCCGGTGACCGTTTTTGTGCTTGACCCGAGTATAAGCCAAGGTTTTTCAGCATATTTTGGGGGCTGAAAACTCGGCTTATACTCGAGTATATACGGTATTTAGCTTTTTAGTCAGCAGCTCTCCAGTTTTCAATTTCAGCCATCCGGTTGCTAGGGTCCAAAACACATCACTAATTTGTAGCCTTACAGAGCATTTGTTTATAGATGGGGTCAGTGACCCCCATTTGAAATCTGTAAGGAGTGAGAAGAAGAAGGCAAATTAAAAAAAATAATAATAAAGACCAATTGAAATGTTGTGTAGAATTTGCCTTTCCAACATACTAAAATGTCATTCTAGATGACTTTCCAAGCAATTGGCTGTTGTTAAACTGCAACTCTCAACATTCTTTATTGCGCAAGGGTCCAGGAACAATGATTTTATGCTGAGTACAAACTGGGAGCGTGTCTTTAGGAGCGGCAGGGATTATTAGCAGGACGGCTTGGAAACCTGCATTTGCTCAGCAGCAGTAAATAAGATTGATATTGTACAGTTTGTATCTGCTGGGGGAACAGGGGCCTAATTGGGTCGTTACTGTAAATCTCTCATGGGCTGGAGTTGTCCTCACGCAGGGCCTGGAGAAGGCGACTCCGCTTGGAGCTAATGAGCCCGTAAACTACTTTTCTTGTATCAATTAAAAGCACAAGGTAAAGTGGGAAATGTTGCTGCTATTATAAACTGATAAGGAGCAGCCTTCCATTGTGTTCTTTATTTGCCCTTAGGGCAGAGACACGCACTCCGATTCGGGGAGGTTAGTCGTCCAGCAATCGTTTTCCAAAGTCGCCCGAAGTTGCCTCACGAGGAAACTTCAGGCGACTTCAGAAAACGAAGGGCTCAGAGTGCCATCCCGCCGGTGATTTTGATTCTAGCCGGCGGGAGGCCGTTCAGGGAGATTAGTCGCCCAGAAGAAGAGGCATTATATCGCCGGGCGTCTAAATCTTCCCGAATCTTCACATCTGCCCTTCGACTAAAGGAGAACGGATTTCTTTGCCCTATGAAAGGGTAACCTTCAGATATACATTCATATCACATTTCCCCTTTAAAGCACACACGCTCAGATTCGGGGATATTTAGTCGCTCGGCAATAAATCGGCTCTTCTGGACGACTAATCTCCCTAAACTGCTTCCCGACGGCTAGAATCGAAATCGAGTGCTTCGTTTTCTGACGTTGCCCAAAGTTTCCTCATATCCCGCCGGTGATTAACATTTTAGCCGTCGGGAGGCAGTTCGGGGGGAGATTAGTCGCCCGAAGAAGAGGAAATTTGTCGCTGGGCGACTAATCTCCCCGAATCTGACCGTGTGTGTGCCCTTAGGAAGAGATTGGCGATTCCGTTGGCTGATAGGGAATGATGGGAGAAGGCTGATACAGAGCTGACATGTATATTCCATGGTTGTACTGTATATGAGACATTAAACTTGGGCCCCACAGTTGCGGAACACCAACCCCCAGGATGCATTCACTCCTTGCACAAAGCTTTCTGGGAATTGTAGTCCAACAAGTATGTGAATATATGACGTACATATAACATAGTGAAACAGAATCTCTCCGAATATAAGCGAGTGGCTGCTGTTTTGTCACCCAGGGAACATAACTGCTTAAAGGGGTTGTTCACCTTTAAATGAACTGTTGGTATAATGTAGAGAGGGATATTCTGAGACTGTTTGCGATTGATTTTCATTTTTTATTATTTGTGGTTTTTAGCTTTTTATTCGGCAGTTTGCCATTGCAGCAGTCTGGTTGCTAGGGCCTAAATTCCCCTAGCAACCATGCATTTATTTGATTAAGAGACTGGAATATGAATAGGAGAGGCCTGAATAGAAAGATGAGGAATAAAAAGTAGCAATAACTATAAATGTGTAGCCTTACAGAGCATTTGTTTTTTTAGATGGGGTCAGCGACCCCATTTGAAAGCTGGAAAGGGTCAGAAGAAAAAGACAAATAATTAAAAAACATAAAAAAAACAAATAATGAAGACCAATTGCTTAGAATTAGCCACCGTATGACATACGACAAGTTAATTTAAAGGTGAACCTACCGTATAAGAATCCAATGTGTCCCAGATTGAATGTTTCCATTGTATCTATGAACCTTGCATGAGATTTATCCCCGCTCTCTCTCTCTGTTTATTAGGGAGCGTCTGTGCTGAGCAGGAACATTGGGCTGCCCAACGTCACCTTCCGATATGACAGTAAGTTTTACACACACAGTCGGCTTTTTATGGACTTCAGTTTGTGTTTGAGGATTTATAGGAGCCTCGTAGTCCTTCCTGTTGGAAATAAATAAAGTCTATGGCAGCTCCCACATATATATATAGAGGGGGGGCTCTTTTTGCATTAAAATCCCTGTTTACAGAAGATTCCATTGTCCCTCTTGCTGCAGACTGCACTGCCTACATGAATTCCGGGGGGAAGCACCAGATTGGGGATGTGCAGAACATAACCATCAGCCAATTTGCCTGCAACGACCAAGTGGCGGTTTCTGTCTTCTGGACGGCCAATGATATCGGTAAGTGCCACATTAACTGTCATTACTCCCGAGCAGGGCAGCCATCAGGCTGTGTGGTGGGGGGCGGGCCCAGGAAATTTTGTCGTATGTTTGTCACCCATGTACTCCACTATCCCTTACTTACAGGCTTGACCTCACTATACTCTACTTAAAGGGACAGTAACACCAGATAATAGAAGTGTTTTAAAGTTGTGAAAATATAATGTAATGTTGGGCTGCACTGGTAAAACTGGGGCTGCAATTGTTGCATACTGTGTATAGCAAGATGGTGTCAGGGTAAGGGACTGTAAGTGTTAAAGGAACAGTAACACCAAAAAATAAAAATGTTTCAGAAACTCTACTATAGTTTATATAAACAAGCTGCTGTGTAGCCATGGGGGCAGCTATTCAAGCACAGGATACACAGTAGATAACAGATAAGTACTACTATAGTTTATATAAACAAGCTGCTGCGTAGCCATGGGGGCAGCCATTCAAGCACAGGATACACAGTAGATAACAGATAAGTACTACTATAGTTTATATAAACAAGCTGCTGCGTAGCCATGGGGGCAGCCATTCAAGCACAGGATACACAGTAGATAACAGATAAGTACTACTATAGTTTATATAAACAAGCTGCTGTGTAGCCATGGGGGCAGCCATTCAAGCACAGGATACACAGTAGATAACAGATAAGTACTACTATAGTTTATATAAACAAGCTGCTGCGTAGCCATGGGGGCAGCCATTCAAGCACAGGATACACAGTAGATAACAGATAAGTACTACTATAGTTTATATAAACAAGCTGCTGCGTAGCCATGGGGGCAGCCATTCAAGCACAGGATACACAGTAGATAACAGATAAGTACTACTATAGTTTATATAAACAAGCTGCTGTGTAGCCATGGGGGCAGCCATTCAAGCACAGGATACACAGTAGATAACAGATAAGTACTACTATAGTTTATATAAACAAGCTGCTGTGTAGCCGTGGGGGCAGCCATTCAAGCACAGGATACACAGTAGATAACAGATAATTACTACTATAGTTTATATAAACAAGCTGCTGTGTAGCCATGGGGGCAGCCATTCAAGCACAGGATACACAGTAGATAACAGATTAGTACTACTATAGTTTATATAAACAAGCTGCTGTGTAGCCATGGGGGCAGCCATTCAAGCACAATACATCTGTGGGCTCACTAAAGGGGTACACTCAAGGTAACTCAAGGATTTTCCCAAATTTTCAATTTGTTTCTGATTTTGGACCACTGCTCCCAGAATCCCCTGGGGTGTTGCAGGTTGGCCATTGATAATGTGGTGCCCTCTGCCTGTGCCCTAGGGATCTGCACTTATAGTCTGTGTTATATCCGTGGGAGCTTTGAGTCTGAACTGCTGGAACTCTGGCCCAGAGAATTGTTACTCAGTCTGGCTTCTCTCGCCGGAGCATGAAGAGCCACTAGAAACCTGGCACAGGCCACACGTTCTGGCTCATTCTCCAACGAGACATCACGTCTAAACTCCTAATTCCAAGGCACTCGTCACTGGGCTGAGCTGAACCATCCTTGGACCCGATCATTGCAGGGGGCCTCTAGTGGCCAGGGTGTGATCTGCACGTCCACAATGCGACTCTTACGTTATTGGCGAGAATAATGACATCATCGCACGGGAAGGACTGGCAGGCGGCCGCATGGAAAATCCAGTTCAGCGTCACTGGGGCCAAAATGCGTTTGTTGGAGCGACTTGTATTATTGACAGATATTAGCGAGACGTCCCTTTATCCTTATGTAACCTCCCTGCACTTCCCTTTCCTAATCTGTTAAAGGGCAACGTCACCAAAATACTGCAATTATTAACATGTATTTTTAGAGCGCCAATATATTGTGCAGCGCTGAAGGATGCAATGGATACCGAATATCTAGTCATTCCTCATTCTCACTGGGTTTATAGTTCTGTGTAACTGTCATTGTGTCTGTCCCTTTCTCTTCTCTGCACTGCTGCTTCTGACTCCTGATACAACTTCCCAATATCCATTCATTCCTCATTCTCACTGGGTTTATAGTTCTGTGTAACTGTCATTGTGTCTGTCCCTTTCTCTTCTCTGCACTGCTGCTTCTGACTCCTGATACAACTTCCCAATATCCATTCATTCCTCATTCTCACTGGGTTTATAGTTCTGTGTAACTGTCATTGTGTCTGTCCCTTTCTCTTCTCTGCACTGCTGCCTCTGACTCCTGATACAACTTCCCAATATCCATTCATTCCTCATTCTCACTGGGTTTATAGTTCTGTCATTGCTATTGACAGTTGCATCCCTAAATGCTCTGCACTGCTGGTTCTGTCTTCTGAAACAATGTTGCACCTGATAACTAGGCCTGGAAGAGAACTTATTTTTGATACACTTTTCTTCAATGACGCTGACATGTCGCCTGCAATTAATCCATTCTGTTTCCGTAGGAATTGAATACCTGAAAGGCTTCCGGGTGGTTGTGGAAGAGTTGAAGTCGGAGGGGAGGTTCTGTCAGCAGATTGTGATGAAGGATCCCAAGCAGCTGAATGGAAACTTCAAAAGAGTTGTAAGTGCGAAAATAGTTTAACGTACAATTAACTCACAGCACTCCCGGCACCCTCCTGCTGCTGTATCATGTTGGAGGCAGCACAATTACCCCTCCATTGACTAATGCTAATGGTCTAGACCCTGCGAGTGTGTTGTAGTTTCTCTCCCTTGCTCAGAATCACACATTGTCCATAGAGACTTGGCAACTGTCTAATTACCTTCCCCTTTGCAGGTAATGGAAACACAACCATTTGTCAATCTGAAATTTGAAACCGATTATTTTGCAAAAATTGTGCCATTTCCCTCCGTCAGAAATGAAAGTAATTACCATCCGTTCTTCTTCAGGACCCGCAGTAAGTATCTGCCTAATTATTTAGGTCTCCCTCATCCTGCAGCCTTGTGCCTTTATATGGTCACAGAACACAGTGACTTCTAATATCCTTATTTACAGTAGGGGGTACATTATCCCTTATAATACATGAGTGATACTCAGAGTTCCCTGTATAACTCAGCCTGCAGCCTTGTGCCTTTATATGGTCACAGAACAACCCCTCAGTGACTTCTAATATCCTTATCATTTACAGTAGGGGGTACATTATCCCTTATAATACATGAGTGATACTCAGAGTTCCCTGTATAACTCAGCCTGCAGCCTTGTGTCTTTATATGGTCACAGAACAACCCCTCAGTGACTTCTAATATCCTTACCTATACCCATATGTATAAATACAAATATACAGAGAAGGAATGTTCTGGGCACACAATAAGCTATACCCTCATACTGTACTGTCTAAGGGAATCAATATGGCACCTCCCTCCTCCCATATGTATAAATACAAATATACAGAGAAGGAATGTTCTGGGCACACAATAGGCTGCACACTCCCTAACAGCCCATTTGGAAATAACCGTATGTGAATGAATGTTTAGGGTCAGACTGTTCTTGGGAGCCCCCCCCCCTTTAGAAGTAACGGATCCAATACACTGGCTGCTGTTTGCAGTTGGGGTCATGAGAAGGGGCCCAACAAGAGTTCTGTCCGTGCGGCTCTCACAGAAACATTACACAGGTTGGGTTAATACCGGGAAGCCTGCGGGGAGTGGGAGAGTCTGGCAGGAACATTATCCATGGAGCCTTTCCCAATCCATAAACTCATCCTTTCCATAAGAAGAAAATGAGGAAATCTTGGCAGGGCCGGGGGCCTCTAGATCCTTTCATCCCATGAATGTATTGTTTAACATTATCCACCACAAAACTAGAGCCGGGTGTCTGGCCCTGACTCTGTCTGATAATAACAGTATCTATTATGGGAAGCCAGTCTGTTCCCCAATGGGCAGATATAAGAGATACATCGAAATAATGGTATTTCAATTAACACAAAATAAACAATTCAGTACCTGTGTTATTTTATATGTATGTGTGTTGCAGGCAGTTGGGCAGGCAGGTAAGTAGTTAGATTGGAGTAAATGCTGACTGATAGAAGCCACCCTGCAACAAAACAGTTGTCTTATAAGTGTAACTGTCGGGGACTATCCCTCATCTACCTCCCATGTAGCTGTATTGGCATATAATGGGTTAAGCCATTTCTGCAGAAACCAGAATATAGTCTCCCTCCTTATTAGCAGTGTTGCATTGTCAGAAGCAAAGTAAGAATTTTTGTATGTACAAATAGATTTGTAGTCCTCCTATCTCTTTAAGAGTAACAATTGTGAGTATTAATGTACTGATGGAAGCCTCCTCTGTGTATCTTGCAGCCTGTGAGTCGTTGTTGCAGCCGGACAGTCTGACCTGCAGGCCGTGTAAGTCACCAGTAAAGGGCCACCAGCCAATGGGGGGGCAGTCAGGGGTCCATGAAAACTGAAGGACTGAGGTTGGGTGCACTGGAAATGCTTTACGTATTAGGGTGGGATTTCATGTGTTGGGGGGTGACACTAAACCAGTATTTCATTACCCCTTGTCCAACCGCTCTGCCTGTCCCCCTCTCACCCTTCCCTCTGTTGCACCGCAGACTGGAAACCAAAAAACGTCAACGTCACCCAACTGGGCATCAACATGCAGGTGTCCTTCGACCACGCCCCACAAAATTTTGGCTTTAACTCTTATTCCGTCAACTACAAACTGAAGCACGAGGGCTCCTTTAAACAGAAGATTTGCCGGAAGGTGAGTGTATCCGTCTGACTGCTGACATTGTCTGCACTGCTGGTTATGACTCTTGCAGCATTGTAGCAACTCTGCAGGGGAACTGGCTTCTGCTACGCTGTTTCAAGAGCTCCAAGCAGAGAACAGAAATGGATAAAGACACTGGCAATTGAGTTTATATATTCTATTTGGCACTGCAAGGGTGGCACAGTGTTGGGAAGTGAAGCGGTGCCAACGTTTCCACCATCGCAGTTATTGTCCTTGTTTGTTTATCTCTGTGAGAGCAGTTGCAGAACTGATGCTCTGGGCTAGAGCTGTTCCACTTGACATCAACGGGCATGGAGCCTGGCACTACCAGTATGTGAGGGTTGGGCCTTTGTGCCCTTCTACCCTGGTTCTGACAGATTTTAATTAATTCACTCACTCCAGGCTAAATTCTAAATGGTATCTCTGTGTTGCCACAGAGTACTTTGCTTTTGTTTACTCTGCCTCTTGTTAAAGGGATACTGTCATGGAGAAAAATGTTTTTTCAAAACACATCAGTTAATAGTAGGGATACAACGAATCCACTATTTTGAACCCCCGGATCCTTCCCAAAAGATTCAGCCGAACCGAACCCTAATCTGCATATTCAAATTAGGAGTGGGAAGGGGAAAACTCTTTTTACTTCGTTGTTTTGTGACAAAAAGTCACGCGATTTCCCTCCCCACCCCTAATTTGAATATGCAAATTCGGATTTGGTTCGGCCGGGCAGGAGTATTCAGCCGAATCCTGCTGAAAAAGGCCAAGTCCTGACCGAACCCCAAACTGAATCCTGGATTTGGCGCATCCCTAGTTAATAGTGCTGCTCCAGCAGAATTCTGCACTGAAATCCGTTTCTTAAAAGAGTAAACAGATTATTTAAATTTAATTTTAAAAACCTGACATGGGGCTAGACATATTGTCAGTTTCCCAGCTGCCCCCAGTCATGTGACTTGTGCTCTGATAAACTTCAGTCACTCTTTACTAGGGATGCACCGAATCCAGGATTCGGCCTTTTTCAACAGGATTCGGCTGAACCGAATCCTAATTTGCATGTGCAAATTAGGGGCGGGGAGTGAAATTGGTTCGGTATTAGGCTGAATCTTTTGCAAAGGATTCGGGGGTTCGGCCGAATCCAGAATAGTGGATTGGGTGCACCCCTACTCTTTACTACTGTACTGCAAGTTGGAGTGATATCACCCCCCTCCCTTTCCCCCCAGCAGCTTAGCAACAGAACAGTGGTAAGGTAACCAGATAGCAGCTCCCTAACACAAGATAACAGCTGCCTGGTAGATCTAAGAACAGCACTCAATTGTAAAATCCAGGTCCCACTGAGACACATTCAGTTACATTGAGTAGGAGAAACAACAGCCTGCCAGAAAGCAGTTCCATCCTAAAGTGCTGGCTCTTTCTGAAATCACATGACCAGGCAAAATAACCTGAGATGGACCTACACACCAATATTACAACTAAATACACTTGCTGGTTCAGGAATGACATTTTATATTGTACAGGGAATTATTTGCAGTGTAAATTAGAAATAAAAACGAAATTTTTTAACAATATACTTACCCTTTATGTCTGTAGGTGCTGAACACAGACTTCACCAATTGCCTGATCCAGAACGTATCCCCGGGGGACTATGTCATAGAGGTAATTAAAGGGAAACTAAACCTTCAGAGCAAGTTACCTTTGTTGTCCATGTTTCCTATTGGTGAGGAAGCTTAGGAAGTCGGGTTGAAGGGAATGTTGGCATCAACCCCAACTGCCAGCCGCCCCCCATAGCTTGTGCCCTGTCTGCCCTCAGCCTTTAGTCCTTGTCACTGAGCAGTGGCAACGGCAACTGTACATTTAAAAGATCTCGTTTCTCTGCGCAGCTCGTGGACGACACCAACACGACGAGGAAGTTCATGCACTACTCGCTGAAACCAGGCAAGTGAATGGGGCCCCAGGGAGGGGTTGAAATAATCAAAGAAATTTATATATATTCTCTTGTGACAAACTGGAGCCCCTGTCACGTAATTGTGCAAAGCAGAGGTGTAACCTTCCCCAAATCTCTCTCCCAACAGTGCATTCCCCTTGGGCCGGTCCAATACGAGCCATCGCCATTACTGTACCCCTGGTCATTATATCTGCCTTTGCCACTTTATTCACCGTCATGTGCCGCAAGAAGCAGCAAGGTATGTAACCTAAACATACTGTATAGTAGCCTTTATCCTTGTACTATAAATAAGCTATTCCCCCATACAGTACTGTACTGGGAAGCAATATGGCAGCTCCTACCCACGTGCTGACCTTTCACTTGCTCTGTACCTCATGTGTTTTTGTGTCCCCACCAGAAAACATTTACTCGCACCTGGACGAGGAGAGTTCGGAATCATCTACCTACGCAGGGAGTCTTCACGTGGAGAAGCCCCGCCCCCGCCCCCGAGTCTTTCTCTGCTACTCCACTAAAGATTGTCAGAAGCACATTAATGTCATCCACTGCTTTGCCTATTTCCTGCAGGATTTCTGTGGGTGTGAGGTGAGGGTCTTCTAATATCCTTATCATTTACTGTAGGGGGTACATTATCCCTTATAATACATGAGTGATACTCAGAGTTCCCTGTATTACTCAGCCTGCAGCCTTGTGCCTTTATATGGTCACAGAACAACCCCTCAGTGACTTCTAATATCCTTATCATTTACAGTAGGGGGTACATTATCCCTTATAATACATGAGTGATACTCAGGGTTCCCTGTATAACTCAGCCTGCAGCCTTGTGCCTTTATATGGTCACAGAACAACCCCTCAGTGACTTCTAATATCCTTATCATTTACAGTAGGGGGTACATTATCCCTTATAATACATGAGTGATACTCAGAGTTCCCTGTATAACTCAGCCTGCAGCCTTGTGCCTTTATATGGTCACAGAACAACCCCTCAGTGACTTCTAATATCCTTATCATTTACAGTAGGGCGTACATTATCCCTTATAATACATGAGTGATACTCAGAGTTCCCTGTATTACTCAGCCTGCAGCCTTGTGCCTTTATATGGTCACAGAACAACCCCTCAGTGACTTCTAATATCCTTATCATTTACAGTAGGGGGTACATTATCCCTTATAATACATGAGTGATACTCAGGGTTCCCTGTATAACTCAGCCTGCAGCCTTGTGCCTTTATATGGTCACAGAACAACCCCTCAGTGACTTCTAATATCCTTATCATTTACAGTAGGGGGTACATTATCCCTTATAATACATGAGTGATACTCAGAGTTCCCTGTATAACTCAGCCTGCAGCCTTGTGCCTTTATATGGTCACAGAACAACCCCTCAGTGACTTCTAATATCCTTATCATTTACAGTAGGGGGTACATTATCCCTTATAATACATGAGTGATACTCAGAGTTCCCTGTATAACTCAGCCTGCAGCCTTGTGCCTTTATATGGTCACAGAACAACCCCTCAGTGACTTCTAATATCCTTATCATTTACAGTAGGGGGTACATTATCCCTTATAATATATGAGTGATACTCAGAGTTCCCTGTATAACTCAGCCTGCAGCCTTGTGCCTTTATATGGTCACAGAACAACCCCTCAGTGACTTCTAATATCCTTATCATTTACAGTAGGGGGTACATTATCCCTTATAATACATGAGTGATACTCAGAGTTCCCTGTATAACTCAGCCTGCAGCCTTGTGCCTTTATATGGTCACAGAACAACCCCTCAGTGACTTCTAATATCCTTATCATTTACAGTAGGGGGTACATTATCCCTTATAATATATGAGTGATACTCAGAGTTCCCTGTATAACTCAGCCTGCAGCCTTGTGCCTTTATATGGTCACAGAACAACCCCTCAGTGACTTCTAATATCCTTATCATTTACAGTAGGGGGTACATTATCCCTTATAATACATGAGTGATACTCAGAGTTCCCTGTATAACTCAGCCTGCAGCCTTGTGCCTTTATATGGTCACAGATTCCAGAGCAGCGCTGCCAAATAACTGGGCACAAAGTGATATAAATGTTAGCTCATGAGCTCATGCCCCCTGAGAGAATGAAGAAGGTTTCTGGGAGTTGTTATAAATGCGGAACCTTTGTGCCCTCTAGTGTTAGGAAGTAGAACTGATTTATTCTGCAGCTTTCTGGTATCTGTTATCTCATTTGTTGTCCTGCTGAATCTAGAAACCAATCGTTTGCTTGAATGTCGGATGGGAGTCTGTATCCTGGAGGAATTGAAAATTATACTGAGCTATTTAAAAATTCTGTCAAAGGGATAGTTCACCTTTACATTTGTTATGTTATAGAACATTCTTTTCCTAGCCACTTGCAGTTGGTCTCCATTATGTGCGTTTTTTGTAAGATTCAGAATTATAATTTTATTGCTTACATTCCTATCCAGCCTTTCGCCTATTCATTTTCCAGTCTTTCATTCAGATATGCTATGTGGTTGCTAGGGTAAATAAGATCCTAGCAACCTGATACCTTCTGAAATGCCAAACTGGAGAGCTGCTAAACAAAAACCTAAATGACCACGAAAAATATAAAATGAAGAACAAATGAAAATTGTCTCATTTGCATCATAAAAAAAAGTAATCGAAATTGAATTTAAAGGTGAACCACCCCAAATCCCTAAAGGGTTCTGGTTGTCTGGGAGACTGATAATTGCATTATTTATTCTAATCCTTAAAGGGGTTGTTCACTTTCCAACACTTTTTTCAGATCAGTTGGTTTCAGCTGCACTGGGAGGGGGGGTCGCCGACCCTGTAGCTTTTCTAAATTGATACGTTTAGTTGATACATTTGTTATCTTTGTCCCTGCTGGGTTTCATTACAGGCAGCTGTTAGACTTGATACAAATTATTAATACTCCAGAGATGCTGCTGAGAAATGGATCAACTAATGTATCAACTAATGTATCAACTAAATGGAGCAAATTGTAACCGTTCAGAGTCTGCGCCTGAATTACTGAACTGCCAGACTCAAACACCAGAGACACAAACATTCAACTTTCAAATAAGACTTAGATTTTAGATTTTGAAAAAACTGTAACAAATTGTGATGGGCAAATAAATTAGCGACATTGACGCCGGCGACGATTTCAAAAAACGGTAACAAATCGTGATGGGCAAATTTATTCCCCAGGCGCGAATTTGCATGTTTTGCCGCCTGCAAATAAATTGGCGAAATTGACGCTGGCGACATTTTGAAAAAAACGGTAAATTGTGATGGGCAAATTTATTCGCCAGGTGCAAATTCACGGCGAATTTGCGTGTTTCGCCGCCTGCAAATACATTAGTGAAATAGATGCCGGCGACCTTTTGAAACAACTGTAACAAATTGTGATGGACAAATTTATTCGCCAGGCGCCAATTTGCGGTGAATTTGCATATTTCACCGCCTGCAGATAAATTAGCGAAATTCTCGCCGGCGACATTTTGAAAAAACGGTAACAAATTGTGATGGGTTAATTTATTTGGCAGGCGTGAATTTTGCCGTCTGCAAATAAATGAGCTAAATTGACGCCAGCGACAATTCCGCCGCCGGCGTCGATTAAGCGGATGCCCATTGACCTAAATGGGCGTCAAATGTCGGCGGCTATTTGCCATTTTTCACTGGGAAATTTGAGAATTTCGTGACAAATTCGCCCATGACAAGTAACAAATGGAAAGTAATTGAAAAAAGTCTTTATTTCTGGGGAACAATCTGAAACAATTGAACTGATAAAGTGTTTGGAAGGGGAACATCCCCTTTAACCTTCCTGTTATGGGATTGGGAAATGACTCCGCAGCTTCCTGTGGCCCCAGAAGTGCCCCTAGTTGTGGCCAGACAGAACAGAATTGGCTAATGTACATTGAATCATATACAGCAGCCCCTTTAGCCTAGACCAGTGCACTTGTGGGGCTGCAGGAGGTCCCCAGTAAAGGGGGTCCCAATATTTACCAACACTCTGTTTTGTCCTGAAGGTTTCGCTGGATCTCTGGGAGAACCTGAAGATCTGTAAGGACGGGCAGCGTGAGTGGTTGAAGCACAAGATCCGAGATTCCCACTACATCATCATCGTCTGCTCCAAGGGTCTCAAATACTTTGTGGAGAGGAAAAATCGGAAGCACAAGGGGGCGCCCCCTGAGGCCGGGAATGGGGAGATCTTTGTCAGCGCCATGGCGATGATCGGTGAGAAACTGAGCGCTGCCGGGGGTGAGGGGAACCCCGAGGAGCTTGGGAAAGTCATCAGCGTCTATTTCGATTACTCTTCGGACTCGGACATTCCGGGAATCCTGGATAAAAGCAAGAAGTACAAACTGATGGACCACCTGCCCCAGCTCTACTACCACCTTTACTCCAAGGAGCTGAGCCTGCAGGACCCCGAGCAGTATCCTAGCAACATCAGCAAGCGCAACTACTTCCGCAGCAAGGCCGGCCGCTCGCTCTACATCGCAATTTGCAACATGCACCAGTTCATCGACCAGCAACCCGACTGGTTTGAGAAGCAGCACCTCCCGTCCCACTCCCCCACCCTCCACTTCCAGGAGCCCCTCATGGACAAGTTCGACTCCGGGCTGGTGCTCAACGATGTGACGGGGAAACAAGTGGCGGAAACCGACCTTTCTGCTAAAATAGACATTGAGCCGCCGGTGAGCGATCAGAATAAAAGCGACAGGGAAGAGGCGCCAGATGCAGCACCAAGTGTAAGCTCCGCCCTGCAGCCTGTGTTACATTCTGTTAAAGCTGTCACTCAAGCCGACATGCCCAGGGATTCTGGGATATACGACTCGTCCATCCCTTCCTCTGAACTCTCACTGCCTTTAATGGACGGACTGTTGGCAGATCAGGCAGAAACATCCTCCATTGCGGAAAGTGTCTCTTCTTCTTCAGGGCTAGGTATGATATATTGATTCCTGCACTGCTGGTTGTGACTCTTGAGACAATGCCAGCTCTTTAAAGGGATACTGTCATGGGAAAACATTTTTTTTTTCTCTTCAAAACACATCAGTTGTTGCTGCAGCAGAATTCTGCACTGAAATCCGTTTCTCAAAAGAGCAAACTGATTATTTTTAATTTTGAAATCTGACATGGGGCTAGACATATTGTCGGTTTCCCAGCTGCCCCCAGTCATGTGACTTTACTCTCTTTACTGCTGTACTGCAAATTGGAGTGATATCACCCCCCCCCAGCAGCCAAACAACAGAACAATGGGAAGGTAACCAGATAGCAGCTTCCTAACACAAGATAACAGCTGCCTGGTAGATCTAAGAATAGCACTCAATAGTAAAATCCAGGTCCCACTGAGACACATTCAGTTACATTGAGTAGGAGAAACAACAGCCTGCCAGAAAGCAGTTCCATCCTAAAGTGCTGGCTCTTTCTGAAATCACATGACCAGGCAAAATGAGCTGAGATGCACCTACACACCAATATTACAACTAAATACACTTGTTGGTTCAGCAATGACATTTTATATTGTACAGTGAATTATTTGCAGTGTAATTTAGCAATAAAAACTACACCATAAAAATCATGACAGAATCCTTTTAACAGACTTGGAAAAGTCCTGAGTTCTGCTATATTGTTTTTGGGTGAGGTTCCCCTTTAATAACCGTATTGTGTCCCAGGATTGATGACACGGGCTGATGTGTTTCTTTCTATTCCAGGAGAGGAGGAGCCGTCTATCCCCAAATCCGTGGTGTATGGAATCTGCAAAGCGGATCTGCACCTTCACACAGACGAACTCCAGGCCATCGCACCCTTGTAGCCCGTTCCGGTTTCTGGGTCCAGTCGTTTCCCTGTGTGGGACGGGGTGCCCGGCCTGGCAGGGAAGAGGTTAATATGCATTGCCACTTTAGAGAGCCCGGGGGCTTGTGAATAAGGGTGGGACGCGACTGCTGAGCCTGAACCTACTTGAATTATCAACTCTGAACCTTCCTGGATTTGGAGCTTTCCAGACAGCGACACTGATTGGGCGGCACCCGCTGGGCATGAGAAGTACAATTCATTCCCTGTGTGGTTATTATGGGGTGCTGTGTCACAGGAAGTGCATTAAAACTGGCAGCCTATGAACTCAAGAGGTTCTGCAGCAGCTGCTGCTTTTACCAAACCTGACCAAGTCCTGGTGCCAGAGCCAGTAATGGGCAAATACAATGGTACAGAGAACTTTACTGGAACTTGGTGTTTGCTCCTAAATCTCCTCATAATTCTGCCCCTGCGCGGCTGCTGCTCTTTATCCTGCAGCTCAACTGCAGCCATGCGCTACATGCAGCGGCTTTATCATATAAATGAGTGCATAGAGTGAGAGGCTGGATGTTATGTCTGCCCCCTGCAGTTCACAGCAGGTATTGCACGTTTCCCAAGGGTCATTCGGTGGAACCAGAACTCGCTTACTATTTGCCCTTGAAATGAGCGGCGACTGATAAACATTCATGGTGCTGTTTGTCTTTCCACAACTATATCTCCTTTCTAATCCCGATGCCTTTTCGTCCACTTACACGAGTGTCAGCCCTGCACTGCTGCTCCTTTTGAGCAATCCCCATTATTCCTCTATGGGAAGAGGTTCAAGAACAGGAGAAGATTCCCCACCAGTCACAGCAGCTTCCTAGTGCCGGTCACCGGGAAGACTCCACTTCTATCAGACCAGCTGTTTGCAAGCAGCCAATCACCCAGAGCCTGTGCTGTATGGGGCCCACCCTGAGAATGAGTTTGTAATCAGCCAATCACTGACCGCTCGGGCTTTTTGTCTTCCATTTAATTTCCCTCTAATGCTTCTAGAAATAGGCCTGGCTACAGCACTGAATGCTCTCCAGGAATCTACAGTCTAGACTTTTTGCACTTGTGGTTAAACTACATCTCCCAGCAACCTCCATCACCCTGCCACAAAATCAATAGAAAATGTGCCTATTACTGTTTAATGTGCTTTTTTTTTTATTGATATTAGATCCAAGTTGACACTTTGTGCCTGTCAATCACGGAATTGTGACTCCTTTGTTTTCCCTTTTTTGAGGCCAGACCACCCTGGTATAAAGAGAATTAAAGAACAAGTTCACCTTTGCTTTCATTAAGAACTAAAAATGTTAAATAATTCTACAATTTAATATTATCTGGTTGCTAAGCCCTCTAACCCTAGTAACCAGGCATTCATTTGACTGAGTACATTTCCGAGGGTCTGATTAGAAAGATAGGCAATATAAGAACAATGAATACAGCTTCCGGTCTTTCACTTTGCGGTTGCTGGGGTAACAGACCTTAGCAACCAGGTAGAAATTGAATCAGAAAGGGAAATCTTTGAATTAGATGATGTCCCTTATCAACAAAGGAAATGCTTCTATTAAAGGGGAACTTTGCCAACATACAAAACCCAATGATAATATTTAAGGGGGGGTCCTTTGTAACTTTTTATGTAAATATTGTCGTTTGTTACTTGTACCGGAGAGGCGGTAGCGAATCTCTGTGCCACGTAGAGTTATTTTATAAATGAGATTGTAACTGATATTTCATTATTGCAACAATGTACTGTTTTATGGTACCGACTTATTGTACAATAAATGTAACTTCTTTCTTAGCTCTGTCTCTTTATAGTATTGGGGTATCAGGGCCGGAGTGAGGGGCCCCAGGCATGAATCTCACAACCTTCAGCCCTTCACTGGGAGTTGGAATAGAACTCCCTGCTACTCTCCTGGGTGCTGGGGGTTAACAGCAGGTATATACTGAGTATATTCAACAGGTACAATGGGGCGTGGGTTATATATTAGGGATGCACCGAATCCACTATTTTGGATTCGGCCGAACCGGAATATTTTGCATATGCAACTTAGGGGTGGGACGGAAGAACATTTTTACTTACTTGTTTTGTGACACCACAAATTTGAATATGCAAATTAGGATTTGGTTTGGCTGGGCAGAAGGATTCGGCCGAATCCTGTATTCAGTGCATCCCTATTATATATAGAGCCCCTACTCTTCTGGGAAGGTCCCCACTAGATGTTGGATCATTGTTGCTGGGAGTTGCTTCCATTCAGCCACAAGAGTAAGGTTGGACACTGATTTTTGGGGTCGGACTCAAAGTCGGGGTTCCAATGCATCCAACAGGGGTTCATTTGAGTTGACCTCCTCTTTGCTGCTATAACTACCCCGGTGCTTCTGGGAAGGTTCCCACTAGATGTTGGAACATTGTTGCTGGGAGTTGCTTCCATTCAGCCACAAGAGTGAGGTTGGGCCCTGATGTTGGGGATCAGACTCACAGTCGGGGTTCCAGTTCATCTCATAGGGGCTCAGTTGGGTTGAGGACAGTCAGGTTCTTCCCATCTCGGCAAACCCATTCTGTACTGACCTGGCTCTGTGCATGGGGGACATTATTGTGCTGAAACAGGGAAGGCCCCCCCAAACTGTTCCACAGAGTAGGAAACCTGGAAATGTCCGGGATGTCATTGTACCCTGTAGACTAAAGTCTTCTCTGTAACCAGGGGCCCCAGTTTTGATGCTTTTACCCCACTCTTTACGCCAAACATTGTACATGGGGGTGTTAAGTCTGTTTGTCTCTGAACTCCTATAAAACCCCCATAATCCCTTCAGATAGATTTTCCTGCTTCCAGACACAGTTTGGGGCTCAGCAGGGAGGGTTCTGACTCAGGACATGACATTTTAGTTGGACTGGTTGACAGACAAGCCATTAACGAGAAGTTATTTAAAGTGTTTTTAATAAACGACTATAAAAGAATATAAAACATTATAGTTTTTATTAGAGGGATAAATCTGATGTGAGGGTTTTCAGGCCTCCTATGTCCTTAGACACAATAGAACCTTCTCAAGGGGCATTTGATTCTGTCTTGTCTGACATGTTCCGTTGCTGTGGTTAGCGACACCCCGGCAACCAGCGCCACATTGGTGTATTTACAGAATCATTAGGAGCGGCGCTGCTGAGTAATGTCTTTTATGGGAATAAATTCAGATCTGTCCCATAGACACCATTAGGGAGAGTGAAGAAATATGGGGGGCTCCTGTGTGGCCCTTTGGCTGTGAAGGCTTGCTGGGAGTTGTAGCCTTTATATAGGGTTAAAGGGGTGGTTTACCTTTAAGCTAATTATAATATGATATTGAATGGGCAATTCTAAGCAACTTTTCAATTGGTTTTTATTGTTACTTTTTTTAATCATTTGCTTTTCTCTTCTGACTCTTTGCAGCTTTCAAAAGGGGGTCGCTGACCCCTTCTAAAAACAAATGCTCTGTAAGGCTACCAACTATTGTTATTACTTATTTTTATTACCTGTCTTTCTTATTCAGATCCCCTCCTATTTATTTTCCAGTCTCTCGTTTAAATCACTGCATGGTTGCTAGGGTAATTTGGTTCCTAGCAACCAGACTGCTGAAATTGCAAACTGGAGAGCTGCTGAAAAAAAGCTAAAGAACTCAAAAACCACAAATAATAAAAAATGAAAACCAATTGCAAATGGTCTCATAATATCCCTCTCTACATTATACTAACAGTTAATTTAAAGGTGAACAACCCCTTTAAGCGCAGGCACTGCAGTAGGGTGTCACCCATTTCCCCAAACCCTTGGGCTCACCAGTCACTGTTGAAGGGACAAGAAGTGTAGAGGGCCTGATGGGGCCAATCAATATAATAATCTAGTGCTCCAATCAACAGTCTACAAAGTGCTCTGATTGGCTACTGGATGCTCTAAACATTCTAATATTCTGATTGGCTGCTGCTTGGTTTTGGTTTGTCCCACATGGACCTACACCTGATGCCCGAAGTATAAGTACCCAGGGGCCCCTGTGTCAGCTTTGTCAGCTTTCCAGCTCACTATTAATAATAATTATTATAATAATATTATTATTAATATAATTATTATTATTAATGTCTCCGGCTGCATGTTCAGCTTTGTGATGTGGAGATCACATTTCCTCCATTGTCCTGAGCCGCTGCCGATTCCCTGGGCACGTGCCTGTACATGTCGTCTCTGTTTGGGGATCTCTCCTGTATAACAATGTGCCGGGGGCTCACAGTAGCCACATAGGAGGAGCAATGGCCGGATTCCAATTGTGTTACACAGTGTTAGTAACTTTATCCTACACACAATTGTACCATATGTGGTGCCAACCTCACACTCGTGCCAGGAACTGTGCCCAGAACATTGGACCACCCAGAATACACCACTTACAGCACTTAACCAGGTTGTGACCAATCAAAGCACTGGAAATATCACAAGATTATTAGCCCTTCCCAAATCCAACCAAAACAATAACTAGGGCTGATAAGCAGTTTTTGCCATTGGGTCGGGTGTGTCGCTCATGGTGGTTCTTACAGTGAGATCAAGCCAAGAAATTCACATTATAGTTTAATTACCTGCCACAATTACACCGTCTTGCTAAGTGGCTGAATGGACATTGTGTATCTTAATCCTGTGAATGATTAACATAAATGGGTTGTTCCTGCTGAATTGTGCTTAGTACAGGGAATACCTATGTTGCCATAGTTTTATGGGATCTCTCTGTACAGACTATGAGCAAACTTAGGGACTGTTCCTGCTGAATTGTGCTTAGTACAGGGAATACCTATGCTGCCATAGTTTTATGGGATCTCTCTGTACAGACTATGAGCAAACTTAGGGACTGTTCCTGCTGAATTGTGCTTAGTACAGGGAATACCTATGCTGCCATAGTTTTATGGGATCTCTCTGTACAGACTATGAAAGCCCCAGTCAGACTAAGCCCCTGGGTCACTAGTTCATACATAAGGGCTTTCAGCTGTCATTAGTGTGCGGGGAGTTGCTGGGGGCTGCAGTTTGCACATTGATGAATATTCTATATATAAATCTAACAATAATCACAGAGTATAATATGCACTTTGTATCTAATATGAGGAACAACAGGGGTGTGGGTGGCACAGACATGGTGGGGGCAAGTGATGGGCAGATGAATCAGGGGGGGCACAAGCAGCTGCTGGTGGAACATTTGTTGGTAAGAGAATCCCCTGCACTGCTGTGAATCCACTAGTGTGTGGCCGGGGGTGTTAATGTGCTGCTCATTGCGCTGGATGGAAATGATATCCTATTTATTATTAGATTTCTTCTCTGATTATTTCCCTTAAACAGTAAAGTTATATATGGCCGAGCCTCCCCAATATCTTCTGGTTACTTTATATTCTGCCCCAGCCATTGGCCTGTTGTACCCTGAACACAGAGTCACGTGACTGAGAGTGGGAGCAACTGAACCAATGAGGTGCAAATCTCGCCCATCCATTGTACTCTATACATTGCGCCTGGTTTACTAAATGAGTGCAAAGTGCAAAATGTCATGATTTATATCCACAATGCAACATTCCTTCATGGAATTCCAGTGCAACTGTGCAAAGATTTGTCATCTGCTAAATGACACATGAGCATCAGCAGTTACAGTTACACAGAATTATTAACCCAGTGAGAATGAGGAATGAATGGATATTGGGAAGTTGTATCAGGAGTCAGAGGCAGCAGTGCAGAGAAAGGGACAGACACAATGACAGTTACACAGAATTATTAACCCAGTGAGAATGAGGAATGAATGGATATTGGGAAGTTGTATCAGGAGTCAGAGGCAGCAGTGCAGAGAAAGGGACAGACACAATGACAGTTACACAGAACTATAAACCCAGTGAGAATGAGGAATGAATGGATATTGGGAAGTTGTATCAGGAGTCAGAGGCAGCAGTGCAGAGAAGAGAAAGGGACAGACACAATGACAGTTACACAGAACTATAAACCCAGTGAGAATGAGGAATGAATGGATATTGGGAAGTTGTATCAGGAGTCAGAAGCAGCAGTGCAGAGAAGAGAAAGGGACAGACACAATGACAGTTACACAGAACTATAAACCCAGTGAGAATGAGGAATGAATGGATATTGGGAATAAGATTTTATTTCATTAGGAAAACACAGTGGTGGGATCAGTTCCCCTTTAAATGAGAGTTTGAGTGACTGAGAATTTCCAGCTGATGGGGGGGTGATATTTCTATGAGAAGTTTGAGGGAAGGAGAATACGTTTGTGGTGTGACGGGGGGAAGTTTATGACAGTGGCTCAGAGGTGATGGGAAGAAGCAGAAGGGTCGCAGACTCTGAGCCCGGGGAACAGGAGGAGGAGCCAGAGGAGCAGGAGGGAGGGAGGGAGGCGGGTGAGTCTCGGGCAGAGTTTCAGGGAGGAATAATCAGTTCTCAGCGTTACCCGGTCTCTCTCCTCCTTCCCAACTCCGCTCCTCTGACATTCGCACAGGGAACACAAGTGCAGCGCAGGAGACTCCTCTAAAGGGGGGCACAAACCCCAACTGGGACTGACACCCCTGTATCTCAGGAGAGGCACTCGCACCCAAGGATTTACAAACTGCAGAAAATACCCTGTTCCCCCACACTGTACCCGACTGTCAGGCTCCCTGGGATTTTCTCAGGATCACCCCCACCTGCAGTGGGACACCCCAGAACAGCAACACACTGCACCCCAATACTGGTACATGGTAGCCTCAGGATTGCGCAGCTGCACCCCAATACATGTACAGGGTTACTCCAAAACTGGCACAAGGTCACCCCAGGACTGGCACAGGGTCACCCCAGGACTGGCACAGGGTCACCCCCAGGACTGGCAGAGCTGCACCCCAACACTGACACAGGGTCACCCCCAGGACTGGCACAGGATCAGTTGAACACTGCGTAAACCCCATAACAGCCCCCCCCCCCCAGTGTGCTGACACAGAGCTCACTAACCCCTGAACTGTCACAGCTGCACCTCAATTAAGAGACACTGGCACCACAAGAGCAAACCCCACTGCACCCCCAGACGACCGTACGTGGAGTCACTGCCTCAGGATCTGCCGAGAGCAACTGCAGCCACAAGACCCCCCGGACCCCCATGCACCGTGGGACAGTGAGTAATGCAGAGAGGTGAGAGCAGGAGTATTAGTAACAATAGTATTAATGACATGTGCCACCGTGTTCTTATTGTGTCCAATTACCTAATGGCACTAAATCTGTAGCACAAACATGACTTTCCCTTCCCACCTAAACACTGCAGCAGTGCCAAAGAGCTTACAGTCTATTACTGCACATTGGTCCCCATTCCCTCCAGAAATACTTCAGTTCTGACTATTATAGAACATGTTGGTACATAGGGAACATGTGCCCGTGAGCCTGGCAGTGGGGGGAGCCTGCAGGATATAAATAATTAATAATTAAGTGCAAGACATACAGTGTAATGTGTGTATGGAGACACTTTATTTGTAGAATCCTCACTTCCTGGAGAACTCTGCTGAATGGGGTGCTAGAGCCCTGCAGGATGGGGTGCCAGAGCTCTGCTCGACTGGGTCCTCGAGTTCTGCAGGACTTGATTCTAGAATTCTGCAGGATGGGGTGCTAGAGCTCTGCAGATGGGTTCTAGAGCCCTGAAGGATGGGGTACTAGAGCTCTGCTGGACTCGGTTCTATAATTCTGCAGGATGAGTGCTAGAGCTGTGCAGGATGGTGTGCTAGAGCTCTGCTGGACTTGATTATAGAAGTCTGCAGGGTGGGTGCTAGATCCTGCAGGATGGAGTGCTAGAGCTCTGTAGATGGGTTCTAGAGCTCTGAATGATGGGGTGCTAGAGCTCTGCTGGACTTGGTTCTATAATTCTACAGGATGGGATGCTAGAGCCTGCAGGATGGGGTGCTAGAACCCTGCAGGATAAAGTGCTAGAGCTCTGCAGATGGGATTCTAGAGCCCTGCAGGATGGGGTGCTTGAGCTCTGCTGGACTTGGTTTTAGAATTCTATAGGATGGGGTGCTAGAGCTCCAGGGGACCAATGTGACGTAAAGCACAGGCAACACCAAAAATTAAATCAATTAATTTGACCCTCGATACAAATGTTTTCTTTCATATAATCTCTTTTCTTTGAAGCTGAAGTCTGTTTTTTATTTCAGTATAAACTCTTTCTGTACAGATATGGGAATAACAACTGGGTAAATAAATAGGCTGTGCAAAATAAAAAATTTATCTAATATAGTTAGTTAGCCAAAAATGTAATGTATAAAGGCTGGAGTGAGTGGATGTGTAACATAATAGCCAGAACACTACTTCCTGCTTTTCAACTCTCTTGCTTTCCACTGATTGGTTTCCCTGGCTACCAGACAGTAACCAATCAGAGACTTGAGGAGGGGCACATGGGACATAACTGTTGCTTTTGAATCTGAGCTGAATACTGAGGATCAATTACAAACTCACTGAACAGAAATGTCCCATGTGGCCCCCCTTATAGTCACTGACTAACTCAGAGTTAGAGAGCTGAAAAGCAGGAAGTAGTGTTCTGGCTATTATGTTACACATCCACTCACTCCAGCCTTTATATATTACATTTTACAACTAACTATATTAGATATATTTTTTTATTTTACACAGACTATTTATTTACCCAATTTTTATTTTTATACTGAACTGTTCCTTTAATATACTGTATAAAAGGGAATGGCTGGAATAGAAATTGTTTACTTTTCGCAGAAAACATTGTGTAATATTAAGCAAGACGGAGCCAAACGTGGGAGAGAGAACTTCCTGCTGATCATGTTTTTATTTCCTGTCTGGCAGAAAACAGCAGCTGTGTCTCGCTTTATGGCAGGGATCAGAGCCAGTCTGTCACAGGACAAAACACGATCAATTATCCCCTATCTGAAAAAAATTGCATTTACTGCACTGCTGCTTTGACTCCCCAGCCATTAATAGCTCAGTGGGCAGTGGGTAACACATGTTCATTGGAACAGAATGTGGGATGCGCTGGTTTGTCATGTGATTGTCGCATGTGTCATGTGATTCACCTCTTTGCCCCCATCAGTCTTTGCACATTCAGCCTCACACCAAACACCCAGTTACAGTTGCTCAGGGATCCTCATGTGACGCCATTTATACAATAACAGACATTTTACTCACTGGTTTCTAAACAGAGACAAAATACCTTTGTTGGTTCTCTATTGAGGAGTGTCTCTTGGGTCGGACACCTTGCTTTTTTTTTTTTCAGTCTTTTGGGGTCTACCGCTTGGGTGCTCTGTGGGGGTGAGACACTGGGTAACTGGGTGCTCTGTAGGGGGAAATGCTGGGTAACTGGGTGCTGTGTGGAGGTGAGACACTGGGTAACTAGGTGCTCTGTGGGGGGGTGAGACACTGGGTAACTGGGTGCTCTGTAGGGGGAAATGCTGGGTAACTGGGTGCTGTGTGGAGGTGAGACACTGGGTAACTGGGTGCTCTGTGGGGGGGGTGAGACACTGGGTAACTGGGTGCTCTGTGGGGGTGAGACACTGGGTAACTGGGTGCTCTGTGGAGGTGAGATGCTGGGTAACTGGGTGCTGTTTGGGGGTGAGACACTGGGTAACTGGGTGCTGTGTGAGGGGGAGACAGTGGGTAACTGGGTGCTATGTGGAGGTGAGATGCTGGGTAACTGGGTGCTGTGTGGGGGTGAAATGATGGTTAACTGGGTGCTCTATGGAGGTGAGACACTTGGGTGCTTGGTGCATCAGGAGACTGTTCCAATCAAATGCCCTGTGGCCCCCTAGTGTGTGTGTTTTGTGGGACCTGAAATAGGCAAGTGGATTGTAGGCTGTTTGGACGAGCTGCTGTTTGGACGTGCTCTGCAGGGACAAGAGGCTTGGGTGCTTCTGAACCAATGTGGGTATGATTGGGCAGCATGCCGCCCCACTAAAATTCTGCCGCCCTAGGCCCGGGCCTATTTAGCCTTTCCACAAATCCGGGGCTTGGTGGGGATGTGCCAATTGAGTGCCCAGAATAATTTGTGTTGTAAGAGCAGAATAAAGGAGAGAGGGAACAGAGAGGAGGTGCAGGGAATTGTTCTCTATTTAATACTTTCAGCTTTTTTAGTTTAAAGTATCAAATGTTGTCTGGTTGCTGGGGGGGGGGTTGTATTTATATTTAAGTCTTATGCCATAGAAAAGGGGGATACAGAGAACAGCCTTCCAGCAGGGGTGGCAGTTCTAATACAGAAAAGGAACTAGAGTGGGGGTTGAGGAAAGGGAATATTAGAAATGCTGTCTGATAAAAAGGAGCTAGAGACAAGGAAAAGACCCCCTGCCAATATCGTATCCACTAATACATTGAGGTATATAATATACCCCTGTGAGAGAGAGCGAGAGGCAATTGTCAGTGCATCACATAGGAGCAAGTACAGTATGTTCTATATGAAGTGGCAGAGAACAAATCAATTCTATTCTATAATTAAATGGTTTATTGAGTTGCCCCCTAGCGAGAGATGACGCGGCAGCCTCTGGGTTCTGCTTGTCCCTATTTTATGTTTCTGTATAAAGTTACAATGGGCATTATGCCCCCAGCCAGCTGCAGTTTTACAGTTAATCAGTAGGAACCGAGGGGTTAATGTGTTATTATGGGGACATCAGGCAGTGTTAACCCTTTACATATTATAGGGTTGGCCCTAGGGTTAAGAACGAGACTTGAGCTCAGGGTTTATGATGTTGGAGCCCTGTGCTGTTGCTGGATCCTTTATGCTATAGAATGGTTGTGGATGTGATAGGGACCTTAAAGTGTAAGCTCACAGGGACAGGAACTGACGGGAATGTGAAAGACCCCTTGAATTGTAAGCTCCGCTAGCTCAGGTACTTAGTGGAATGTGATAGGGACATTAGACTGTAAGCTCACTGAGACAGAGACTGAGGGGAATGTGATAGACCCCATATATTGAAAGCTTAATGGGACAGGGACTGATGGGAATGTCACAGGCTCCTTAGAGTGTAAGCTCTACTGGGACAGGGACTGAAAGAAATGTGAAAGACCTCTCTTATATTGTAAGCTCCACTAGCTCAGGGGCTTATAGGAATATCATAGGAACTCTAGATTGTAGGCAGAGACTGATGGAAATGTAATAGGGGCCTTTGATTGTAAACTCACTGGGACAGGGACTGATAGGAATGTGATAGACCCCATAGATTGTAAGCTTAAAGGGCATGTAAAGGCAAAAAAATAAAATCTCATTTGAAAATAAAATCTCCAATATACTTTAATTAAAAAATGTGTACAATTTTTATAAGAAACCTGACTGTATGCAGTGAAATTCTCCCTTCATTAACTGCTGTGGATAGGAATTGTCAGACGGTCCCTAACTGCTCTGCAGGGAAACAATCATACTTATGAACAGCAGGGGGAGCCCTCGCCTTACTTCCCAGCCATGCAGAACTCAAGCAGCTTTGTTTGTTTCCCTGTAGAGCAGTCGGTGACTGTGTAGAGATTTGTATCGGATTTTAATTTTGCCTTTACATCCCCTTTACTGTTTCCAACTCCAGCTGCAGGGACAAAGATCATGGAGCCAGATTTAAACAGATAAACTGGGATTCTATTTGGAGGATTATTTTGCTGCAGCCACTGGTTCTGCAGAGTTGGAGAAAGTTTGTATTAAACAATACAAAAACTATAAAATCCACATTAGATTACATGACAACACAGGAGCCAGTGCAGTCTGTATATTCTGATTATTAATCAGTCTTGTTGTATCGGCTTCTGGCAGATATTATTTGACTTGTGCTGTTTTGATCATTTATGATGATCCCTAAGCAGCCCAGATCACACTGAGCATGTGCACAGTCTTGGTCTTGCAAAGATGTATAACAAAGTTACAAGATGGTGACCCCCTGTGGCCAACTTTGAAAGCATAAATCATTTGTTTGATTAGGCTTGTGGTGCAGTAAGTTCATGTTTATGTTTAGTATACAAAATACAGCATTTCTAGCCTTATTCTATTTTAGACTTTCCTTGTCCTTTAAAGGAGTAGGGAATAATGGGAATGTGATAGGGACCTTAGATTGTATGCCCATTGTGACAGGGAGTGTTAGGAATGTGATAGGCCCCTTAGGGTGAAGACACACAGAGCTACTAGTAGCAGATTGCAGATATTTGGCTTTGCTAAGACGCTACCTGTGTTTTACCTGAGGCAATTCTCAGTATTGTCTATGGTGGGGCATTTTGTAGCCACAAAAAGCAGCTGCTAGTAATAGCTCTGTGTGTCTTCGCCCCGAGGGTAAAGTCGCCCAAAGTTTCCTCAACTTCGGGCGACCTTGGAAAACAAAGCGCTGCGAGTGCCATGCCGCAGACCATTTTTCATTCTAGCAGGTGGAAGACAGGGGGAAGCAGTTCGGGGAGATTAGTCGCCCCCCAAATAAAGAAAATCTCCCCAAATCTCCCAGTGTGACCTTACCCTAAAGGGCCTATCACATTCCTAACACTCCCTGTCCCAATGAGCATACAATCTAAAGTCACTATCACATTCCCATCAGTGCCTGGAAACTAATTATGTATAATCTCTGCACAGAGCTGTGGGTTCTATAAAGAATAATAATCTTGTCCTTACTTACAGCTATAGATTAGGACCCACGGCAGTCTGTATACCTGACAAGCAATCTTCTACTAAATGTTCCAGCAACCACAGGGTTCATTTTATGGCAAGCAGATTTTTCTGGATTTCCATGATCCCTCTGTGTCCACCATTCATGTCCAGCCCCCCTGACATCCCCGTGTTTCTTATAAGATGAACTAACTATTGTTGCTCCAGTGAAAAGACGTTAAATTCCAGCCATAAAGCAAGTGAGGACTGCAGTTTCTGTACCAGAGTTGAGACTTGTCCAGCCTATAGGAAAGAGGATAGTTGTGCCCACAAGATGATGTTAATTTTCTTATTGGAAACAATGGAATTCTGCTGTCAGAGAGGGATATCTGGGTTGCAGTAGAAGTCCAAGCTGTTCAAACATAAGTCAATGTTGCATTAAGCTTATATTGAGAAGATGCATTTCCACTAATGTTTTTTAAAATGGAAGTTGAAAAAAAATCGTGATCCATCAGTAGACCTTGAGCCGGTGAGTCCAGCACTGTCTGGAAAAAAGCTTCATTAGATCAGACACACTTCTGGGTTATTCCTATTATTCAGGTTTTTAGTTAATTGGCTCGTAAATTTAGCAGTATTCGTTTATTTCTAAACTAATGTTGAGTCAGGCAGGCACACATGAAAAATGTTGCAAGTTCTACTTTTTTGCATATTATATGGTTGATTGGATTCATTTAAATTCAGCAAAATAGTTGTAACGTAATGAAGTGCTGGTTTGTGTGGCATTGTAACATTGGAGTCTGATCACGATAACATCACTTACCCACATTGATTAAGGTAGGCCCCCATGCTTCAGATAGTAAGTTCCTATGTTCAATTCTATAAAAATCAGTACGTTTCATACGTTTTTAGGTGGGGATTCACCAAATCCACAATTTTGCATATAACTGTTTGGCCAAATACTACACCAAATCTGAACACTCAATTGCCGTTTCAGCAAAATTGCATGGAAATTGCCCCTAAGGGTGATAACTGAATCCAGATCTTGCCAGATGTGCTGAATTGACCGAATTCTATATTGGGTTCATCCTTATTTCACCTCTAAGGCTCATGGCACATAATTGCCCAGTCAAGTAGCCCCCTGTCATTTGCTGAAATCCAAACTACCTGTAACCATTGGTGGCAGGTGGATTAAAGTCTCAAAAAGTTTACATTGGGGTCTATCTGGGTAGTTGTCCAGTAGTGATGCCTGAGGGACATGGGGGTCCGGTTGGTTTGGGACAATACATACACAAAATATTCGGGCCTTGGGCAGGCTTGGGCTGAGATCTTCCTGCTACCCTTGTTGCCCTTCTCGCCTGTGTCCTACAGTATGCCCCACTTTTACCCCTACTTATAAGCCACAATTGTTCGGCCAGCGCATCACTATTTTGCAGGGCCAAGAGACAAGTCCAAATTAGGGGCAGGGCCAAAAGTATGAGGAGGGTTTTAGGGTAAATGGGAAGCAGCGGGGACACCCGTAGCCTTTCACCTAGTCGCAGTTCTTACAGGCGCGCATCTGTTTGGGTTGGACGTCTTTTCTTTTTGCCATGTGGGTGACAGGAAATTCAAATATTTAAAGGCAGCTCTTGTTTTTGGTCACTGCCCAACTGACGTCTATTGTACATAGTCCCTGGGTGCACTTTTTGTCTGGTTTCTTTGTTCTTGACACTTGCCTGTCCCTGACTTCTGCTAATTCACTGCCTGTACTGACCTTTGCCTGCTACTGACCATTCTTCCAGACCCTGATTTTGTACTACTGTTTGGTTGGACCCCAACCTGTGTTCTTGACTATGATTCTGGTTACTGATTCCTGTTGACCCCGGCCAATGACAATTTGCTCTAATCAGGCCCGGACTGAGAATTAAAAAAGGCCCTGGCATTTCAGGTACAAAGAGGCCCAAACAGACCCCCACCAGCCCACTAAATACTGACTTTTTATGGGACCTTATAGCAGCCCTTCTGGCATTTGCCAGAACCCACAGATTGCCAGTCCGGGCTTGGCTCTAATCCCGTTCCCCCTGTTGCACATTATGGTTCCCTTGTCTGCCCAGAACCCTCGCCTTGGTTCTCTCACTTTAAAGGAGAATTCAACCGTAAAGTAAATAAAAACCCTACCCCCTTACCCCACATAGATGCCCCTAACACTTTACTTATCCCTCGGTGCAGATTCTGTCCAGCGGAGTTCACGGCAGCCATCTTCTCGCTCTTTGGTAATATTCGGAATGAGAGCATCGCTTGGGCAATTTCAGTGACTTTTGGACAAATGCGCAGTTGTCGCGAAAATTGCTCCAACTGAGCATGTGCCGAATATTACCGAAGAGAAGAAGATGGCTGCCGTGAACCCCGCTGGACAGAATCTGCACCGAGGATAAAGAGTAAAGAGTTAGGGGCATTTGTCTTGGGTAGGCTGGGGGCGCAGTCTTGGTGACGAGGGTTACTCACCATCAATACAGTTTCAGTGTGACAAGCCTTGTTTCAGGACATTGCTCCCTAATGAAATGTGTCCCCATCTGCAGCTATTGGTGCAAATATATCCCCATTATTTGTCTCACCTGCACTGGGATTCCACCTGGAAAACACGACATGCGCTGAGCATAATAAGGTTCCTGCCACTACAGGGTGCGCTGCATATTATTGAATCACAAGGAGTTTGCATTAATGAATGTCTTAGGGCTTTTACTGACGAGCGGTTGTAGCTGTGCTCCACTGCGTTCCGTTTTTCTGCGTTCAGCCGCAGGGGAGCGCAGGAATAGACGCATTTAGCTTTTTTCAGTGGGGCTGTACTCACACAGGCATGTTGCGTCTCAACCTGCGTTCAGCACCTACACGCGCCTGTGTGAGTACAGCCCCATTGGAAAAAATGTAATGCGTCTATTCCTGCGCTCCCCTGCGGCTGAACGCAGAAAAACGGAACGCAGGGGAGCGCAGCTACAACCGCTCGTTAGTAAGAGCCCTTAATCCACACTAATTACATTAATGACTTGCACTGCTGATATTTGGATTTTTTTAAGTAACCTTTCTTGGCTTTCAGTGACTCTGCACAGTGTTCCCTAGTAAATGAAGCATTTTGGAATTGTTTAGAGAAGATTAACGGGCCGAGCGTGACTGGGCTTGTGATCTGTCAGGGAGCTGAACCCTTGGAAGGAAACTGCTATTTCTCTAACATTTAAGCTTTCTGGGAAGGATTTTCTGGCCGCTCTCCCCAATAGGAAACCTTGTCATGTTTATTTTCCTTCTTAGCAAAACTAGGAATAATTCACTAAATTCTCTGTTCCCTATTATGTTCTCTTCTGTCCTATTAACTTCTATTCACTTCTTTTTATTCTCTTTTCTTCTGTTATACATGGGTGCCATGTGCGGTCGGGCCCCCTCATAAACTTAAAGCAGCATTTTCCACATTTTTACTGGTTCAAACTCTCCTTTTGCGGTCCCAGCCCTTATTAGTTGTAAGAAAGGTACAGAAAGAAAGAAACATTGTAGCAAAACTACAACCTTCTCTAGTTGTTGCTAAAGGTCTGATTGGGTTGCACCTCCACTGCCCATGGTCATCCAGGTAGGGAGAAGCTGGGAATTGAGGGAGAGAAGCCTATTCTCACCCCTGTAGATTCTCACCCCTCTACACATCTGCAATGTTTGTAGGTAACTGGTCCCCCTGGGTAGATTGTAAACATTCAAGCCAAAGTCAACACTAATTGGAACCCTCTCCATCTCTACAATTTGGGTATTAAAGGGATACAGTCATCCTATGAAGGTACGTTTAAGCTGGGCTTGTGATTGGTTGACCCTCAGGTTCAATTGCACACAAAGGGGTGGCCTCTGCACTCTTCTGCCAGCCAATGACCTCTGTGGATAAGGCTGAGGTAGAGGGAGCAGTTTAAAAGGTGAAAAATCAAATGTTTTCCAGTTAAAAGATTCACTGTTTTTTAGTTGCCATGGGATACAGGACTTTGTTAGCTCCCTGTGGCCTTGGATTAGACTGCATGGCATTTTTAAAGGCAAAGAAAATAATTTCCAGACTAAATCCACCAAGGAATTTGCTGATTGGCGCCCAACTAACACATAGCGGACAAGAATATGGCGCATGCTTGGCTCAGGCACAACTGCTTTTCTGAAATAATGCTCAGTATATTAAGCACTAGGCTTAGAGTGTAAGCTCTGCAGGCTATGAAGAGCAAGACAGCTGCCTTTTACTTGAAGACCACATGCCAGGTGTGCCATGGACCTAATACAGAGGCGGAGGTCTGGTGAAGATGTAAAAAGAGATTTTCTGGCTTGTGGTGGCCCCCAAATCAATTTCTCTCCTCCTTCAGAGACAGCTCTGTGGCAGTGGGTTTATCTGGGTATTATAGATATTTAGGCTGCACAATGGTCTTATTATCCACACTAATGAGTGACTGGTGTGTTAGTAAGGACTCTAAGGCTGATTATTCATGGAATGTAACATGATAGGAGAGGTGCAGGTTACAATGGGATGATTCACACTCATTAATCCATGTTGGGTAAGAAAACAAACCATTTGGAGCACACGGTATTCTCACTCTGGGATCAGTTACACCTTGGAATTTCATGTTGCGCCCCAAACCAAAGTGTCATGTTTAGTAAAGTAGAGAAGTTTAGGGAAATTGTATATATATATATATATATATATCTTTATAAATGTTCCCAGCGTGCACCTCATTTTTTGGATTTTTATATGCGGCATCTGGATGGTAGCACCTGGGTTGGATGTTTATTATCATTCGTTTAGTGGTGTGCTGAACATATTGGACTATATATATATATATATATATATATATAGATATATATAGATATATATATATATATACACAGTACAATGGGTTGGTGCTGGAATAATCAATAGTGATATTAGAACAGCAAAATATCCACACTCGTAGGTCTTGTGCAAAAAAGCAAAACATTTTTTATTCTCAACGTTTCGGCTCTTATACTTGAGCCGTCATCAGGAGGTGCAAGCCAAACCACAAACACACATATTTATACATATAGGTGTACAGAAAAGGCGCCAAATGTGATTCAAAAAATGACTAGGCAGTGGGCGTGTATGAGCCTATTACATCATAAGTGTAGTTCACCCAATCAGAACCATCGTGAACTCTAACCTCATAATTAATAGGGGCAAACATCTCAACGTGAAATAAGTGTATTTAAGAAAAGTAACACTCTCATCCTGGGATCGTGAAAGATTAAGATTATAAAAGGAAATGTAGTTAGAATTAAAAATAAAAGCACCCCCCGATAGTAAGTTGGTGTGTGGGGGAGGTACCGGGAGTCCAAGTACTGCCCCTTTAATTTCTATTTCATCTTCTTCTGCTGTACTCACCACTTCTTCTATGGCCTCAACCTTTTCCCCAGCCCTTACAGTTTATCGGTGATCAAGATGATAGTCAGGATGAGAGAAGGAGTAGAAGGAGGAGGAGGCACAAGAAAACTAATAACACTTAACTATGGCTTCTTGCCCCCTCAGGTTTATTTCAATGAATGCTGCAAGCATTAACACCTCAGCTGACTTCATCTTCTTGCAAGAGACCAGACTGACTACGTCTTTGGGGGTCCTTTGTTTTGGGTGGGGGACAGGGTTAGTGTGGAGGGAGTGTGTCATGAGGACATTTCAAGACTCTGGATTTGATTATGTAGGTCCTTTCTTATAGGGAGGGGAGGATATCAGTATGGACAGAGGTTGGACAATGGAAGCTGACTGTCCTCTGGAGGGTGGTTTGGTGTTGGTGTTGGTCACATATTACATGAACTGGCCTAAATGGACTCTCACTAATTAGCTTATGTTTCATATTAGTAATTTGAAGTTGTGGATTATTTTGTAAAAGGGTTTTTATGATCTATGTAAATAAAAATTCCTATCTGATCCCCATTGCAAGCAGTTGTGTGTCAGAGAGCTCTGCAATGTCCAGAACAAGCCCAGGCCCTGCTAGGGCTGGTCGGGCTACCAGACAAAGTGAGGCCCAGGCTTTGGGGCCTAGCCTTCCGGCTGAACAAACAAGGCCAAAGCTACGCTCCTCTTCTTTGGGAACCCCCAGATCAAGGAGGAGAAACAGCAGTGACAGTGATGAGGAGATGGAGAAAAGTCTGGCTGATATAAGGAAACAAAAGCAGAGGAATGTACAAGTGGCTCGGGCCCAGGAAGTTGGAAGCCGGCGTGGGGCTCCCACTGAGAAACCCCCCCAGGAAGAATCCAAGCTGAATCCTGCATTACCCCCAGGGAAACAAGGTAAGAAGAAAGAGCAAAAGCCTGAATGTGACCCTGTGTGAGGCAGAGAATAAACAGCAGCAGCTGCAGGTTACAGCAGTGAGTGAGTTAAATAAATGCACTGACACTGAGAAATGTAAAACATTGCACAAGAAAGGAACATCTGCCAAACCTGGTGATAAAATGCACACGTTTATTTCACCCCAAACACACAGTGATCCCCCCCTGTCAGACCCTGTGATGCACATGGAGTTGGAGTCTGTGGCCCCTGGGGAGGGAGGTGTCTGTGTTGTGGAGCTGGGAGAGTCTGGGAAGCCAAGTGAACTGACAGTTGCAGCAGACCTGCAGTCTCAGCATGGGGAATCCAAGATGGCGCCGGCAAACACTGCACAAGGAGTTGGGGGCGTCGGCAGTGACATCACAAAGGCTCCTGTCAGTCAAACTGAGCCTCTCACCTGTGCAGGTGCAGCCAATGTTACAGCTCAATCACCAGGGGGAGAGAATGTGCAGGAGGAACAGCTTGTGAGGAAGAAGGGGGAGGAGCCAGCAGTTAAAGCAACAGTGGCAAAGCCAAGCAAAGGAGCCATTCCAGGCAAAGGCAAGATTAAAGGCAAAGCTGAGCCAATCACTGCAGAGGAGGTTGCAGAAGCCTTAAAGGAGCTGCAGACATTACAAAATGAAAAGAAAAAACTGCAGATATCCATAAAGTGTCTGAATAACCTCATATCCTTTTCTGATGGGAAGGAAACTGAGCTTAACAGGAGAAAGAAAGACAGTTTGTTTGATGAAATGAGCAGCATTGACCAGAGAATAAACCAACTGTATGGGAAAGTCGGGCCGTGGAAAGAAATCTATCAGAACAAGCAAAGGTTTGAGTCAATGCGTTCTGGTTATAAAGCAGCGTATCCACATCCTGATACTGGGCGGCGCCAGACCCGATCCAGTACCTCCAACAGTCCGGCCACTTCTGAAAGTGAACCAGAGTTTGCAAAACCATTGCCTCCCTGGCGGCAGCAGCAACGACGAAATGACAGAGTCAATTGGCAGAACATGACTTTTGATGAGAAGGAGATTCAAGAGCAAGAAAAGAAGAAAAAAGAACAAAAAAGCTTCAAGGTGAATCTGCCACAAACCAGCACAAGACCTAAGCTACGGTATGAGGATTCGTCTCAAGCTGCCTATGAAATTTCATCTGATCAGGACTTTCCAGAGTTGCCTAAAGCAGCAGTGAGACCATCAGAATATCCAAGTGTCCGGCGCCGGAACCAAACAGAGGGCAAGAAGGTCTCCCATAAAGCAGCTGAGAGTGGCCCAGAATCTGAAGACAAAATGGAAGTGGCGGCTCAAGAATCTCTTTTGTGTGTGCGGAATGAAGTGGCTGAGAGTGTGGCTGAGAGTGTGGCTGAGAGTGTGGCTGAGAGTGAGACACCTGTCACAGATGGGAATGAGTGTGAGCAGATGGAAGTGAGAGAGAGTCAAGCTGAAGAGGCAGAAGTGAGAGAGAGTGCGGCTGAGCAAACAGAAGTGAGAGAGAGTGCGGCTGAGCAAACAGAAGTGAGAGAGAGTGCGGTTGTGCAGCCTGAACAAGAGAATGCAGCGGAAGAGTCTGTGACTCAGGAGGCAGGGGTAGAGGTGGAGCAAGTTGGTCATATAGAGAGTCAGTCAGATCAGGTACAGCAGAGAGTGGAGGTAGAATCTATTCAGGTAGGAGGGGTGGATGAAACTGCAAACAGTTTTTGGGGAAAGCGAAGGCTCTTTGCAACCCCAGACGTGTCCCATGATAATCAACCCTTTAAGAGGAAACATTGGGTAAAAATTAAATGGGATGGAGAGAAAGAACAAGTTCCATCTAGAAGGTTTCTTGTAAGAACAGTCATACTGGATAGTATGGGTTTCAGGCCTGGGGATTTATCAGCTGTTATAGCACAAACTGAAACTGATTTCGATGTCACTTTTAAGCTTCAGGAAGCACATGAAAATTTTTGGCGAATCTATAATATGCAAAAAAGGGCAGGTAACCAAAATTGGGAACAATTTGTTGTAATCCCTATGACAAAGCCTGAGACAAAAAACATCACAATTGTAACAAAGAATGACGCCATTCCTCAGGAAGACATTCTCATATGGTTGCGCAGGCAATGTACAGTCCTTACACCTCTAGTTAAGGTTTTTGATGAGGATGGGGTTTGGGCAGGAGTCTGGAAAACACAGGTTAAGTTAAACATCTCAGGTAACGTTCCACAGCACCTGCCCAATTCTTTTTTCATTGGGAAAGAACGAGGTACCTGTTTTTATGTTGGGCAGCCCCGTAGGTGCTATAAATGTGGAGCAAGTAACCATTTGGCCAGGTCATGTGTAGTCCTGAGGTGCGCCCTATGTAATGCAATTGGTCATGTTGCAGATGCATGTGTAAATGTCAGGTGCAATCTCTGTAATCGAATGGGACACGTGCATAGGAGTTGCCCTGAGGCCTACCATAATATAGTCACCCTTTTCCCAGAGATTGACAAGGAGATGAGAAAGGTTTTTGTAACACCAGAAAGAGAGACCAGTGAGGAAAGTCAAACAGAAGTGAGGGACTCACAGAGTAATACTGTTCCAAAGAAACCTGTGGAGAAAACAGTGAGAACAAACAGAAAGGAGAACCCAAAACCAGTCAGAGAGATAAGGGGGAAAGCAGTGAGGAGCAATACCAACAAGGAAGGTAAAAAGGATGAGAATGGCTGGCAGACAGTCAACGCAAAAAATAAAACCAAAATGCAGGCTGACTTGTTAGACCCAGGGGAAGGTTCTGCTACGTCATTCTTAATTACCACCAAAAACAAATTTGTGGTTTTGGAGAAGGAGTCTGAGACCTGGGGAGACAGAGCTGAAAGAGAGGAGCAGGAGGAACTAAAGAAAATAGAGAGAGAAGAAGAGAGCGAACTAGAACAGGGAAATACAGAAGAAATGGAAATCCAACTCCCTTTAAAAAAAGAGGAAGGGAGTGACCAGACTGTCAGGAAGAAAGGTGTAGGTGCAAAACATTCCAGTGATCAGGACGGAGAGAGTGTTTGTCTTGAGGATGGAATGAGATCTCGCTGTGGTCCTCAAGTCAAGCGATATTGGGAGGAGGCTGTAGGTTTGGGTAAGAAAAAACATCCTCAAAAGCATTCATGATGGTGCAGCCTACAATAAGATTCTTGACCTCTAATGTTTGCAGTGTGAGATTGCCCCGTACATGATTCATGGCATTCGACAGTTTAGCAAACTCAGATGCTGAGGTTTTTTTCCTTCAGGAAACCCGACTCACTACCCAGGCAGATCTTAGAAAGGCAAGAGCTGATTGGCGACATGGACCTTCCTTCTGGTCTATAGCAGAGGAACCATGTGGGGGAGTAGCAATAATGTTTCGGGGTGGCCTCAATATTACAGTACACCATTTGCTTGAGATCCAGGTGGGCCGTTGTTTGCTACTGGATGTCACGATATGGCTTTTGTCAGGGCTGGTGAGGAGTTCACTAATGTGAAGGAAGTTGGGGCCGAGTACTCTGATCACTTGACACTCTCTTTTACAGTGGGATCCTCATCTATTCCAGTGAAGGGTAAGGGTCTGTGGCGGCTTAGTGTGGATTCCCTGGAGGGTGAGTCAGTTCAACAGTCTTTTGAGGCTCTTCTTTGCCACCAGCTCGATAGAGTAGATTTTTACAACTCTGTGTCATCATGGTGGGAGGATGCCAAATTCTCATTCCGGACCATCTTCCGTAAGCTATCTGTACGTAGGGAGGGAAATAGGTATAAGAAGGTCCTGACTCTTGTCAGGTTGGAGTCCTCTATTTCGGATGGGGTGGAGGGGTCAAAAATTGCCCAGCTGAAGGCCCATATCAGAGAATGTCAGTACAGCCGGTACAAATCTCTTGTGGAGGAAAGGGATTATGGGAGTTTTCACTCACCAGACCCCTTTTTAAACTGCAAAGAGAATGTTGGGTGAAAACTTGTCACCAGTCTGATCAATCCCAAGGGTGAGTTACAAACATCAAGGGAGGGCATCCTTGGGATAGTGAAAGACTTCTACGGTTCTCTGTTCCAGGCTGAGGCTTTGGATAAGGGGAGGACTTCATCCTTCCTGGAGGCAACCCCAGGGCCATGTAGCAAATTTGGACTTTGAGCCTTTGACAGCTGAGATCATGGAGGATGAAGTCAAAGCTGCCTCGCTAAAAAGAAGTCTCCAGGACTGGACGGCCTTACAGCCGAATTTTATAAGAAGTTTAAAGATCAGCTGGCTCCGGTTCTCAAAGAGGTTTTTAGAGACTGCCTGGAAGGAGGTATCTTGCCCCCCTCTATGAGAGAATCTTCCTTGATCCTGCTGTCAAAAGGCAAGGATCCAAAGCATGTTGAGGATTGGAGGCCAATTGCCCTTCTCAACACTGATAGGAAGCTTCTTGCACGGATACTTTTTACTAGATTAAGTTAATTTTCAGGCACTTTATTTTCTCCTGCACGGTTCTGCACGGTGAAAGGGCGAAGCATCTTTGGGACGATCCTTACTATTAGGGAAGCCTTGGAGTTATGCAAAGTCCAAAATACTGGGTGTTACTTTCTATCTCTGGACCCGGCTAAGGCCTTTGATCTGTTTTGGCAAAGTATGGCATCCCGGGAACATTCATTAGATGGCTCTCAGCTTTGTGCAAAGGGGCAGTAAGCTTTACACTTATCAATGGGTGGCGCAGTGAAAACTGTGAGCTTGGGGATGGGGTAAGACAGGGGTGTCCCTTAAGCCCTCTGCTGTATGTTTTTGCAATCAATCCTTTTCTAAGGCGTTTGCAGGTGAGTTGAATTGAGGGTCTCTCTGTTCCCCGTAGCCAGCCCCTCAGGTCAGTAGCCTATGCTGATGATGTTAAGGTAGCAGTCTCTTGTCCGGAAGATGCGAGATTGTTGACGGAGACAGTCAGAAGTTACTCAGAGGCCTCAGGGTCTCTGGTCAACATGGATAAGTCTCAAGCTTTTTGGTCATTAGAGGAGGAGCCGGCTTTTCCAATTTTCAACAGCCCAAACTCAGATTAGAATTTTGGGAATCAAATTTGGGAAGGGAGATGATGGTAGGCAAAACTGGGAAGAAAAGTTGGATGCTGGAAATGTTAAAGTACAGCGTTGGAAGCAGTGGAAGCTGTCCTACAGAGAAAGGGTGAAGCTCGTGAAGACTTACCTGGTCCCTATCTTTTTGTTTGTTTCCTACGTGTATCCGCTGCCAGAAGCTCTCTATGCTCGGATCCACAGTCTGTTCTTCCAGTTAATCTGAGGGAACAGGCTGAATCCTGTAAAAAGGGGCATTACTTACCTGCAGAGCAAAGAGGGAGGATTGGGCATATTGTGTCCAGTGGCTTTCTTTGGATCCATTTTCTTGAAGTTTAACTTTGGGAGCCTGGGCCAACGAACTGATTCCCTGTGGGAATGTTGCATCAAGAATTGGGCATTGCCTCTGGTAGGAGATTGGCTGCTCGGCGATAGTGTGAAGCAGGTCCGAGTGCGCGGGAATTGTCTCCCACTGCATATTCGACTCGGGCTAAAACTTTTGAGAAAGTGGGACATTAGAATTGGGGAACTGAGTTCTGTTACAAGGAGACAAATTTATCAGAGGATCCTATTGAGCTATTTTGTTGTCCCCTTGGCCTTGAAGGACTGTGTGGGGGATGTCCTTTCTCAGAGCCTCCGGTGGCTCAATGACAGAAGGGTGCCCCCATAGTATTTTGATCTGTACTGGCTGGCTCTTCGGGGAAGACTTTTTGTCCGAGGCAATGTGAGCTTTTTGCACATCACAGAGAGGGAGTGCCCATGGGGCTGTTCCACTAATGAGACCCTAGAACATTTTCTTGTGGATTGTCCTGTGACAAAAGGTTTAAAACATCGGCTGTCAGAGGCTCTGAACGTGCCCCACATCAAACACCTGTCCTATGCTGATGCGGCCTATGGTCTTCTGTCTGTCTCACATCCCCTGGATAGAGGGACAGCGTATCTAATAATATCGGTGATGAGGTACCACCTATGGCAGTTCCGCTGCAGAAGGTCCATTAGCCATGAGAATGTTGTTATAGACCAAATAGTGAAGTCTGTGGTGGCTGATTTGGGTTTCCTGAGGGAAAGAGAGGTTAAGCAAAGCTGTCTGAATGCATCCAAATGGAGAGGTGTGAACCTGTGATTTATACTGATGTATTTATGTTGCTAATGCCTGGGATGTCTGACACTTTTCTTTTTCTACCCTCTAACATGTGTCCTGGCAAAATTGCCCAGAGGGAGGAAAAAACATCACCAGCTCATGCTTTTCAGCAGAAAAGTTCTGCAAGCTCTTTGGCTCAGCATTATATGTTTCCTGGGTTGGGGTTATGTCACATAATCAACAACATGAGAAATCTTTTCTACCTATGAATCAGCTCTACATGTTACAGTTCAGTTCATACCAGTCCTTGACATCCATCTGGTTCAATCTGAACTAGTGCCACCGAGCAGAAACCAGACAGACTCTGCCATTCGCTCTTCCTTTCTACTCGGAACCAGCGGCTCCTCTCAGGCTTTGTTTATTCCAGACAGGGTCTTGAGTTCATCTATAACATGTTTAACATAGATTCTCTATTTTGTATGTAACCCTTTCTTGGCAGGAATATCCAGGGCCACACCGTGGCGCTAACAGTATAGATCCCAAGCCTCCGCTAAGTGGGAGATTTTCGGGGTTTGGATAAGTTAAGTGCCTCCACCCAGGGCTAAAACCAGATATTGGGGGACATACAACTCCCTGGGAATGGCAATAGCAGTGATTTCGGTACCAATTGTAGCAGACAATAAACCACACAATAGGCAGATATGCAGTAATATGTAATATTAGGAATGCAATATATGCAATGCAATAAGAACAGTAAAATAACAATAATACAATGAATATTAGACAATATAAGTATCACCCTTTTGTATGAAAATGTCTACTGTCACTTTAAGAATGGTGAGTGTGCACACTAGGGGTCTGAGGGGATATACCAAAGTAGTAATAGAAGAGGTATGTGTTGCAACACTAGATTGATGCACCCCGGGGTGTGTAAAGTGAAGGTCTCACCAACTCCCAGTGATAATGAAAGAAAAAAAAGATCCTGTGAGGCAGAGCAGATACAGGGAAGCAGTCTGGCAGCTTTAATCCACACTGAGCTTGGAATGAATATAAACACTGTAATAAATGTTGTAAATCAGCAATCCGGAAGGCTAAGAAAAGAAATGAAGAGTTAATTGCGGTGGAGGTGAAAACTAACCCTAAAAAGTTTTTTAAATATATTAATAGTAAAAAGATGCAGGTTGAGAGTGTTGCTCCATTAAATAATGGTACCAGTATGGTTGTAACAGATACAGAAAAGGCAAATGTGTTAAATCAGTTCTTTTCTTCAGTGTATACAATAGAGGAGTGTGAGTTCCCAGGCTCACTTAATAACTGCACGAATGGTTCAGCTCAATCTAGTCAGTGGCTGACTCAGGATATGATTCAAAAAGCTTTAATACAAATTAATGTAAACAAGGCTCCAGGGCCTGATGGCATACACCTCCGGGTTCTAAGAGAGCTTAGTTCAGTTTTAGACCAGCCCTTATTTCTGATTTTCTCAGATTCACTGTCATCTGGTATGGTGCCTATGGATTGGAGAAAAGCTGATGTTATTCCAATATTTAAAAAGGGATTACGATCTCAGCCTGGCAATTATAGGCCAGTAAGCTTGATATCTGTGGTGGGCAAATTATTTGAAGGCTTGTTAAGGGATCACATTCAAAATTTTGTTCTAATGAATGGCATTATGAGCAACAATCAGCATGGCTTTATGAAGGATAGGTCATGTCAGACGAATTTGATTGCATTTTATGATGTGGTAAGTAAGATTCTGGATAGTGGGGGGGCAGTAGATGTGATCTATTAGGATTTCGCCAAAGCGTTTGATACTGTGCCCCACAAACGACTGCTTTCTAAACTAAGGTCTGTTGGGCTTAATGAAGTCGTTTGCACGTGGATAGGAAACTGGCTACAGGATCGGGTACAGAGGGTGGTTGTTAATGGGACATTCTCTACTTGGAGTAAGGTTCTTAGTGGGGTCCCCCAGGGCTCAGTATTGGGTCCACTTTTATTTAACTTGTTCATTAATGACTTAGGGGAGGGTGTTGTAAGTAATGTATCAGTGTTTGCAGATGAAACAAAAATTATCAGCCCAATTAATTCCATCCAGGATGTGGCACTTGCAACAGGATCTTGACTAACTGGCAATCTGGGCAGCTAAGTGGCAAATGAGATTCAATGTTGATAAATGTAAAGTCCTGCACCTGGGATGTAACAATATCCACTTATACCCTTAATGGGACTGCACTAGGCAAATCCATTATGGAAAAGGACCTTGGAGTCCTTGTAGATAATAAACTTGTCTGTAGCAAGTAATGCCAGTCAGCAGCATCAAGGGCAAATAAGGTCTTGACTTGTATTAAATGGGGCAGAGAGTCAAGGGAGGAGGGGGTCCCACTGTATAGAGCACTGGTAAGGCCCCATCTAGAATATGCCGTACAGTTTTGGTCTCCATCACTCAAACAGGACATTATTGTATTAGAGAGGGGACAGAGAAGGGCAACTAAGCTGGTAAAGGGAAAATCTTAGCTATGAGGAAAGACTGGCCAAATTGGGGATGTTCACTCTGGAGAAGAGGCGCTTAAGGGGTGATATGATAACTATGTATAAATATATAAGGGGATCATATAATAATCTCTCTAATGATTTATTTACCAGTAGGTCTTTCCAGCTGACACGAGGTCACCCATTCCGATTAGAAGAAAAGAGGTTCCGCCTAAATATTGGGAAGGGGTTTGTTACAGTGAGAGCTGTGAAGATGTGGAATTCTCTCCCTGAATCAGTGGTACAGGCTGATACATTAGATAGGTATAAGGAAGGGTCGGATGCTTTATTCACCAGTAGCTCCTCCCAGCAGACAGGAGGGAGCCAATGAGATTAGAGGAGGGAAAGGGGTGTTACAGGGAGAGCTGGGAAGTGAATCAGTGGTACAGGCTGATACATTAGATAGGTATAAGGAAGGGTCGGATGCTTTATTCACCAGTAGCTCCTCCCAGCAGACAGGAGGGAGCCAATGAGATTAGAGGAGGGAAAGGGGTGTTACAGGGAGAGCTGGGAAGTGAATCAGTGGTACAGGCTGATACATTAGATAGGTATAAGGAAGGGTCGGATGCTTTATTCACCAGTAGCTCCTCCCAGCAGACAGGAGGGAGCCAATGAGATTAGAGGAGGGAAAGGGGTGTTACAGGGAGAGCTGGGAAGTGAATCAGTGGTACAGGCTGATACATTAGATAGGTATAAGAAGGGGTTGGATGGTGTTTAGCAAGTGAGGGAATACAGGGATATGGGAGATAGCTCATAGTACAAGTTGATCCAGGGACTGGTCCCATTGCCATTTTGGAGTCAGGAAGGAATTTTCCCCCCTCTAAGGCAAATTGGAGAGACTTCAGATGGGTTTTTTGCCTTCCTCTGGATCAACTGGCAGATAGGTAGTTAATAAAAAAAAAAAAAAGTTGAACTCGATGGACATGTGTCTTTTTTCAACCTTACTTACTATGTTACTATGTTACTATGTAATGCTGGTGTAGGGAAAGGCTTCCTGAATTCCTGAGGAGATCCACTGTCACGGAGGCTGGTGGGAAATCCACAGTCCAGATCCAATGTACACGCTGGCAACTCACTACAGGGCTGAAGTCCTATCTATCCTACAGGGATCACTTCCCCAGCAATAGCTCAGGCAGCTGCACTAGTTCCAGTCACTATGATGGCTGACTGGAAAGAGTTAACTAACTCCCTGTGCTCTGACTATGGGATTCCCTATATGGGTAAATGTTCTATAGGTGAAATCCCTGGCTTCCTACTCAGATAAATCAGCAGGAACACTCACAACAGAGAAGGAGAGATTGCAGACTGCTCTCAGTGTATTAGTCCATGCTTTCCTCTTCTCTTCTTCCTGGTTAACCTAAGCCTCACTTTCATTTTGGCTCCAAACTTCTTTCAGAGAGGTCACAAGGTCAGAAGCAAATCCTTCTTGCTGATTGGCTAGGCTGTGCTGAAAACTGTCTCACTGCAGTGCAAGCAGCAGCCATGCTTTTGGTGGATCCAGATTTAAAGTCACAGGGTTATGCAGTTAGGGAAAGGGCAAATAACACTTCCCTACATGTATATAACAGACATTTGCTAATTTCATTAAAGGAGAAGGAAGGTAATTTACACTTGGAGGTGCCAAAAGTTAGGCACCTCTAAGTGATTATATTTACACCCTAGGCTGGTGCTTCTATCATCAGAAACCTGCACCGGCCTGGGGTTCTGCCAGCGAGCGCCACAGAACAATTGCCTTCAGGGTCTGACTGGGCCGCTGATACCCGAGAAAAAACCCAGCGGGCCCCGGCCCTCATGGGATCTCAGGCTTCAACCAGACCCGCCCGAGGGCCTAAAAGAAAAATATGATGCAGCAAACGCAGGGGTTCTGGCATGCACGCAGGGGCCCCAAAGCTTGGAAGCCGGTGAGCCCCCAATGCGCCAGTCCAACCCTCATCATCTTCACTCTTTACAAATATCCTGGGGCAGACCCATGTGCAGTAAAATGAAATAGTCGGCTTTTTCGTTAAAATTCGAATCTCGCTTTACTGCACATGCGCAGCCGCAAGAAGAAGCAGGAAGAGGATCGATCCATGGTGCTCGCTGGCAGAACCCCAGTTTTCTGCTGATAGGAGCACCAGGTAAGTAAATACAATCACTTGGGGGTGACTAACTTTTGGCAGCCCCAAGTGTAAAAATACTTTCCTTCTCCTTTAAAGCATTATAAAAATCATGTGAGAAACAACAGCCATGTTATAATTTGATCGCAATCCCACTTCCCTAAATGCTTTTAATCCCATAATTAATTTTGTTGCTAGTCTCTGTACTTTTCAAGTTCAGGAAATCTTCCATTTCCAACGGCGTAAAAAATCTTTTCTGCTACTTCAGGGGTTTATAAGGGTCACGTGCCCAATGGATCATTCGGTCTTTTTCATACTATCCCTATGGATTAGGGGTTCTTTATCCCATGTAGTGAGTGCAATGAGCCTGATACCAGTCCTATTTAGTGAAAATTGCCATATTTGTTTCATATAATAATCTCAAAATATGCCGCTATACACACAAATGACAATGTCTATTTGCTAGCACAGAAATAAGTGAACCCAGCTGATAACTCACAGCAAAACCTGTGATTCAATGGATGTGCAACATAAATAGCCGCTCAGTCTTTGCTCCAGAGGATTTTTGTGGCATAATCACGGCATGTAATTTAAATGAGTATTTTGGTTCTAATTACAATTCACTGTAACCAAAGGCCATTTATCTGCCCGTTCACTTATATTGGGCTATTTCATATGACGCATTTATGGTTAAAGTGGATTTTTAGTTTTGGGTTATAAAATACCCCCAGCCTTAATTTTATGTATATTGTATTCCAGAAAGGACTTCTAAAGGGAAATTAACCCCAAACCGTACTTCTCCTAATTGTGCTTACATTTCTCCCAATATTTTAGAATTTAAAATAATTGGTACATTTTAGGCCACATAAAATCAGGACAGTTGTCAAATAAGCATCAATATGTTCAGGCTAAGAGCATTTATTTAGGAGGCTGTTCCTGTTTAGCACAATTCAGTAGGAACTTGTGACCACTGGGACAGAATGTTCTGTTATACAGATAGCTAGAATCTCAGCTGCCATAAAGCAGGACAGGACTGTTGCTTACAATGGGGATCAGATAGGATCTGTGCAGCCACTGGGACAGAATGTTCTGTTATACAGATAGCTAGAATCTCAGCTGCCATAAAGCAGGACAGGACTGCTGCTTACAATGGGGATCAGATAGGATCTGTGCAGCCACTGGGACAGAATGTTCTGTTATACAGATAGCTAGAATCTCAGCTGCCATAAAGCAGGACAGGACTGCTGCTTACAATGGGGATCAGATAGGATCTGTGCAGCCACTGGGACAGAATGTTCTGTTATACAGATAGCTAGAATCTCAGCTGCCATAAAGCAGGGCAGGACTGCTGCTTACAATGGGGATCAGATAGGATCTGTGCAGCCACTGGGACAGAATGTTCTGTTATACAGATAGCTAGAATCTCAGCTGCCATAAAGTTATTGGGTATGACACAATGTTCCGGTTTAATATCATTAATAGAATGAGACTGTGCTTAGATATCAGGCAATATGAAAAATTCCAGATTGGTATCCGACATGGCGACTTATTCTTTATAACAAGTCACAAGGAAGATATGACACATGTTATATGTAAATATAATTCATTTTATATGTATATTTCTATTGCAAAAAAACAAAAAAACACAATAACATGCAAACTAATTATACTAAAATACTAAACTATCTGGGGAGGCACAGTGACCAATCAGAGTGTTATAATGTTCACAGAGTTAGACCAATCAGACCAATCAGTAAGCAGTTACCATAGTTATTGGCCCATAAGAACCTGGGCCCCAAGTTATTCTCTGGCACCAGTCCAATTCTGTCAAACTGTCAGGGGGATGCTGGGAGTCCCAGTTCATTAGACTTCTGTGTGTGGGTGAATGATATTAATCATAGCTCATTAATAGAGCAGGAATGAAAGGGATCATTTAGTAGGTGAATATTCCTGGCAAGGTGGGGTCACACGTTCCTGCCCATCGGCTCTGTTTGTCAGTGTGGGCATTAATCAGCCAGTCAGAAGGGATCTCATTTTAACTCATTGTTACCTGTAAATCCTGTAAATATTGGACTTGTATGTGCTGTTAACTTAGATCTTTACTGAGTAACAGAACTTAGGCATTTAGGGGAATTTTGAAACATTATCAGAACATCTGAGCACTGAAAGTTCAAATATTGTTAGTGTCCCCATGGATGTACAGGCAGCATTGACCCCCTTGTTTAGCTGATCTTGCCCTATTGTCTCCATCTTGTCCTACTGTCTCCATCTTGCTATATTATTTCTATCTTGCCCTACTGTCTTTATCTTGACCTACTGTCTCCATCTTGCCTTACTCTCTTCATCTTGCCCTTATTTCTCCATCTTGCCCTACTGTCTTTATCTTGTCCTACTGTCTCCATCTTGCCCTACTGTCTCCATCTTGTCTTACTGTCTCCATCTTGTCTTACTTTCTTCATCTTGCCCTTATTTCTCCATCTTGTCCTACTGTCTCCATCTTGCCTTACTTTCTTCATCTTGCCCTTATTTCTCCATCTTGTCCTACTGTCTCCATCTTGCCTTACTGTCTTCATCTTGCCCTTATTTCTCCATCTTGTCCTACTGTCTCCATCTTGTCCTACTGTCTCCATCTTGTCCTACTGTCTCCATCTTGCCTTACTCTCTTCATCGTGCTGAAAACCAATGATCACTTTAAAGTATAAGCAGATATTTCTTTTAAAATGGGAAATTTTACATCTCTTTTAGAATTTTTTTGAAAGCCCCAAATGAATATATTTTGGCAGGGACTGTGTTTGTAACTCATTTATCATTATGATAATACACAATACAAGGTTTCATTTATATAAAGTGGTTTCAAGTTCAAAAGCCCAAGCGGCAGAGTTGCAGTGTGGCATCTCCTGCACTAAGTGCAACCAGCCCAGCAATGCAGCCGTCTCTCTAATTGAGATGAATAGTGTGTTCACTTCCCAAAACTCTTGCCCTGCACCGGTGCCAAGTCTGAGCTCAGCCCCAGGCTTAGTTACATAGATGCACGTTAATATTTAATCCCAGGCTGATTAGACTGCTGCCCACCATGGAAACCAAAAGTTGTGATTATTTGAACAGGAATAAATGTTATTTAATCTACTCCTGGCATCTTGAATGGAATTTACTGCAAATCAGCTCCATTTATTCCATCTGGTATCTCTAGAGAATGATGGGACATGTAGTTCAGCCGCAGTCCTAGGTCCGTAGGGTATGTAAATAGCTAAAATTAAGAGCTGTTATTTAATTTCAGACATGAGTAAAAGTGTATTGCTACTGGATATGTCTGCTGTCTGCTTTTGAATGTACAGAGTGGTTCTGTAGGCACCTGTGCAACTTCAGCATTAAAATAGCCCCCCAACCTGCTCATGCACCCTATAATCTTAATTACATCATCATTTAAATACAGTTTGGCCCTCAGATTCCTTTTTGGTCAGGTTATTGGCCCACAAGGTGTGAGAAGTTGGACAACACAGCTGTGTCCAAAAGTCTAGTTGCCCTTGAAAAAAGTGCTGCCATATGTGTTGCATTTATTGGATCAGAGATGTCTTTGGGGAGGATTTAAAAGTGGGATTGTGTAGGGATTCCAAATATGGTTACTGCATAGGGTTGTGGAATAAAATGGGGGCTAACAGAGCTGTAGTTATATCTGTTTAGAGATTGCAACAGTAGGGCAAGATGGAGACAGTAGGATTAGATATAGACTGGGGCCATCAGCCTAACACGGGGTCAGTACTGCCTTCATGTCCATGTGGATAGTCAAGCTAGCTGATCAATATGGAGACTTTAGGGCAGATGATATAGTTATAGATGATATAGTTATACACCAGTAGGGCATAATGATCACAGTAGGACAAGATGGAGAGAGAAAAACAAGACAATATGCAAGATGGAGACAGTTGAACAAGATGCAGACAGTAGGTCAAGATAGAGACAGCTGGTCATTATGGAGACAATTGGTAAAGAGATAGAGAGACTTTTGCCAAAAAGGAGACATTAGACAATTTTACATGTTGCAACAGTAGGACAAGATGGAGACAGTAGGGCAAGATGGAGACAGAAGGACAAGATGGAGACAGAAGGACAAGATGGAGACAGAAGGACAAGATGGAGACAGTAGGACAAGATGTAGACACTAGGGCAAAATGGAGATATTATGACAATAGGGAGACAGTTGGGAAAGCTGGAGACAGTAGGACAAGATGCAGATAGTAGGGCAAGATGGAGACAGTAGGACAATATGGAGACAGTACAGCAAAATGGAGACAGAAGGACAAGATGGAGACAGTAGGAAAAGATGGAGACACTAGGGCAAGATTAGGACATTAGGCAAATATGGAGATAGTAGGGAAAGATGAAGACGAAAGGAAATGGAGTCAGTAGGGCAAGATGGAGAAAGTATAGCAAGATGGGGACAGTTGGGGAAGATGGAGACATCAGGACAAGATGGAGACATCAGGACAAGATGGAGTCAATAGGGCAAGATGGAGAAAGTATAGCAAGATGGAGACAGTAACACAAGATGGAGACATCAGGACAAGATGGAGACATCAGGACAAGATGGAGTCAATAGGGCAAGATGGAGAGTAAAAGTGAGAAGACAGCAGGCTATTAGGTGGCACTGAGAATTGCACTTTAAAACCTTTGATGGACCATCAACAAGTCCAAAAAAGGCAGTTACTTGCCAGAACCCACCACAGAACCGCACAGACAATGATATATACGGATTAATGAAATTGTGTGTCTGACCTTCTGAGTCACTTTGTGGTCTTTTTTATTGGATTCTGTGTTTTAATAACAAAATTTTTGTGTTGCCGATTTTGTTGCCGGAGGGGCAGTGACTGTGAGAAAGTGTCTTTGGGGAAGGAATTGTGCACTATGTGATTTTATGATCAAAAATTTCTATGACTTTCATCTGACACATCTCCTGCTGCAAATATTATACAAATAATCTCTCTCTCTCTCTCTCTCTCTCTCTCTCTCTTTCTCTCTTTCTCTCTTTCTCCTCTTTCTCTCTTTCTCTCTCTCTCTCTTTCTCTCTTTCTCTCTTTCTCTCTCTCTCTCTCTCCGACATTGGGATCTACAGCTCATAATGAAAAGCACAAGAAACAGCAAAGCCTTCCGTTTCTGGTACTTTTACTGAACCCAGCCTAGCACCTTTATATGGTCACAGAACAACCCCTCAGTGACTTCTAATATCCTTATCATTTACAGTAGGGGGTACATTATCCCTTATAATACATGAGTGATACTCAGAGTTCCCTGTATAACTCAGCCTGCAGCCTAGCACCTTTATATGGTCACAGAACAACCCCTCAGTGACTTCTAATATCCTTATCATTTACAGTAGGGGGTACATTATCCCTTATAATACATGAGTGATACTCAGAGTTCCCTGTATAACTCAGCCTGCAGCCTTGTGTCTTTATATGGTCACAGAACAACCCCTCAGTGACTTCTAATATCCTTATCATTTACAGTAGGGGGTACATTATCCCTTATAATACATGAGTGATACTCAGAGTTCCCTGTATAACTCAGCCTGCAGCCTTGTGCCTTTATATGGTCACAGAACAACCCCTCAGTGACTTCTAATATCCTTATCATTTACAGTAGGGGGTACATTATCCCTTATAATACATGAGTGATACTCAGAGTTCCCTGTATAACTCAGCCTGCAGCCTAGCACCTTTATATGGTCACAGAACAACCCCTCAGTGACTTCTAATATCCTTATCATTTACAGTAGGGGGTACATTATCCCTTATAATACATGAGTGATACTCAGAGTTCCCTGTATAACTCAGCCTGCAGCCTTGTGTCTTTATATGGTCACAGAACAACCCCTCAGTGACTTCTAATATCCTTATCATTTACAGTAGGGGGTACATTATCCCTTATAATACATGAGTGATACTCAGAGTTCCCTGTATATCATCCTTTATCTGTTGATTGTTAGCTGCTCAGACTAATTCTGCTGTTAGACTTGGACGGGGATATGGAAATAATTTCTGGGAATCTGGTTCCATGGAAATATGTTTTGTCAGTAAGTCACATTCTGTGGCACATTTACACCTTATCCCCTTTCAGAGCCAAAGCTCCAGCTCCCGGGCCCATTATTCCTTATGTTCGGGGGAGTATAAAGTTCGGGGGGAGTATAAAGTGAGACAGGTGTTTGCGTTACTCCCCCCACTCTGCTGGGCCGATGGGACGTTTTAGGTTTCAGGGTGAAATTGGAGCCGTTTGCATCTGGTTCCCCCAAAATGTCATTGGTGAGACTTGTGTTTAGGGGCCCTGAAAGAAATGTCCGGGGGGGGGGAGTGTAACATAAGTGAGTGACTGATTGGCCGGTAATTGCCCGGGGGCCGGCGTGTGTCATGGGGATGTTGCCCTGGGACAGACACAAGAGGAGCCTCATATATCAGGGACTTGTCATTAATCACTGCCTTGTCCTTTGAAAGTGAGAAAGAAAGAGACATTTTTTCATTTCTCCTCTCGAGTGTTAGCTCATATGACAAGGCATATGTCTGTACAGATCAGGGGCAGAGACAGACACTGGGACAAATAGAGTGCAGCACTGAACAATATGGCTTTCTAATATCCTTATCATTTACAGTAGGGGGTACATTGCAGTAGATTCCTGCACGGAACCAGTTTATAAGACCCCAACCCGCAGCCAGAGACCCAAACTGCAACCCGCATATTTACCAGAACCGCAACTGCCATATCCGCAACCTGTAGACCACCATTAAACAGGAAGTGATGTTGCTGCAAACTGGAAGTGACATCAAGGGAGTAGAATATAGACAATATAACATAAGATAAGAGATTTAGATGAGACCTGCAACCCGACCCGCAGACCCAGGATCCACATCTGTACCTCGCACCCCAAAATCCTTCCCTCATCCTGCAGGGTACCACCAAAATCCTTCCCTCATCTCACAGGGTACCCCAAAATTCCTTGCCTCATCCTGCAGGGTACCACCAAAATCCTTCCCTCATCTCACAGGGTACCCCAAAATTACTTCCCTCATCCTACAGGGTACACCAAAAATCCTTCTCTCATCCTACAGGGTACCCAAAAAATCCTTCCCTCATCCCGCAGGGTACCCTGAAATTCCTTCCCTCATCCTACAGGGTACCCCAAAAACCCTTCCCTCATCCTGCAGGGTACCCCCAAAATCCTTCCCTCATCTCACAGGGTACCCCAAAATTACTTCCCTCATCCTACAGGGTACACCAAAAATCCTTCTCTCATCCTACAGGGTACCCAAAAAATCCTTCCCTCATCCCGCAGGGTACCCTGAAATTCCTTCCCTCATCCTACAGGGTACCCCGAAAACCCTTCCCTCACCCTGTAGGGTAACCCAAAAAGCCTTCCCTCATCTCACAGGGTACCCCAAAATTACTTCCCTCATCCTACAGGGTACCCCAAAAATCCTTCTCTCATCCTACAGGGTACCCAAAAAATCCTTCCCTCATCCCGCAGGGTACCCTGAAATTCCTTCCCTTATCCTACAGGGTACCCCGAAAACCTTTCCCTCATCCTGTAGGGTACCCCAAAAATCCTTCCCTCATCCTGCAGGGTACCCAAAAATTCCTTTCCTCATCCCACAGGGTACCCCAAAATTACTTTCCTCATCCTGCAGGGTGCCTTGAAAATCCTTCCCTCATCCCACAGGGTTCCCCGAAGTTCCTTCCCTCATCCTACAGGGTACCCCGAAAATCCTTCCCTCATCCCTCAGGGTACCCAACTTTCTTTGGGGGGACTCAACGGGTGCCGGACCCGTTGCAGGACTCTACATTGCAGCACCAAGGGTAGAGTTCAGCAGTTCTTTAAGTATTACAGTACTGAGTACAAAGCAAACTCAACTCCCAGCAGCCTGACAAGCAATAACCTGATTCCCAATGGCGGGGAACTCCCAGCGAGGCACAATTATTACATAGAGAAGCTGCTGGTATATTTCCCTTGCAAACAAACCTTATGTTTCTCCTGTTGAATTTTCCACTCTGTAGAATCGCCAAATTCTCCCAGATCCACCAGAAATGAATTGCCAGTGATTCATGAGTCACGTTGTAACTTGCAGAAGGTTCTTATTATCCCCGTCTGATGCTGTTGGGCCCCCGAGGGTTGGGTTTGGTTTTTATGCTCCTGCATTTCTATTGAAATTGATATTACTGCGGAAAGCCTGTAAATGAGCCGTTAATTTAATTGGGATGAAAAGGTCCCAAATCTGCTCCCCCCCAGTGACTAAAGGTGGCCATACACGGAGAGATCAATTTCGCCAAACGAGCGGATCTCTCCCCGATATGCTCACCTTGAGGTGGGCAATATCAGGCTGATCCGATCGTGAGCCCTAGGGCCCAATGATCGGATCCTAACGATGGCTAACGGGTGGTTGGATCGCGGGACCACATCAACGAACAGATGCGGCTGCGATCCAACGGGATTTTTAGTCCTGTCCAATCGACATCTGGACGACTTTCGGCCAGATACTGATCAGGGAAACCCGTCGGAGGGCCCCATACACGGGCCAATAAGCTGCCGTCTCGGTGTGTCGTCAGCTTTTATCTTCCCGTGTATGGCCACCTTAATTAATTGTGAAACAACAGGGTAATTAGTGAAGACAATACTATTGTTTACCTTTCACTTCAATTTTAGTATGTTGTAGAATGGCTAATTCTAAGCAAGTGGTCTTCGTAGTTTTTTTCTTATTTCTTCATATGACTCTTTCCAAATAGGGGTCACTGACCCCATCTAAAAAGGCAAATGCTCTGTAAGACTTCAAATATATTGTTATTGCTACTTTTTATTACTCATCTTTCTATTCAGGCCTCTCCTATTCACCTTCCAGACTATCCACCCAGTGTCTTATCTCCACCCAGTGCCTTATATCCACCCAGTTCCTTATATCCACCCAGTGCCTTATATCCACCCAGTGCCTTATATCCACCCAGTGTCTTATATCCACCCAGTGTCTTATCTCCACCCAGTGCCTTATATCCACCCAGTGCCTTATATCCACCCAGTGTCTTATATCCACCCAGTGCCTTATCTCCACCCAGTGCCTTAAATCCACCCAGTGCCTTATATCCACCCAGTGTCTTATATCCACCCAGTGTCTTATCTCCACCCAGTGCCTTAAATCCACCCAGTGCCTTATATCCACCCAGTGCCTTTTCTCCACCCAGTGCCTTATATCCACCCAGTGCCTTATATTCACCCAGTGTCTTATCTCCACCCAGTGCCTTATATCCACCCAGTGCCTTATATCCACCCAGTGCCTTATCTCCACCCAGTGTCTTATCTCCACCCAGTGTCTTATCTCCACCCAGTGCCTTATATCCACCCAGTGCCTTATATCCACCCAGTGCCTTATATCCACCCAGTGTCTTATCTCCACCCAGTGCCTTATATCCACCCAGTGCCTTATATCCACCCAGTGCCTTATATCCACCCAGTGTCTTATATCCACCCAGTGTCTTATCTCCACCCAGTGCCTTATCTCCACCCAGTGTCTTATCTCCACCCAGTGCCTTATATCCACCCAGTGCCTTATATCCACCCAGTGCCTTATATCCACCCAGTGTCTTATATCCACCCAGTGCCTTATATCCACCCAGTGCCTTATATCCACCCAGTGCCTTATATCCACCCAGTGTCTTATCTCCACCCAGTGCCTTATATCCACCCAGTGTCTTATCTCCACCCAGTGCCTTATCTCCACCCAGTGTCTTATCTCCACCCAGTGCCTTATATCCACCCAGTGCCTTATATCCACCCAGTGCCTTATATCCACCCAGTGTCTTATCTCCACCCAGTGCCTTATATCCACCCAGTGCCTTATATCCACCCAGTGCCTTATATCCACCCAGTGTCTTATATCCACCCAGTGTCTTATCTCCACCCAGTGCCTTATCTCCACCCAGTGTCTTATCTCCACCCAGTGCCTTATATCCACCCAGTGCCTTATATCCACCCAGTGCCTTATATCCACCCAGTGCCTTATATCCACCCAGTGTCTTATATCCACCCAGTGCCTTATATCCACCCAGTGCCTTATATCCACCCAGTGCCTTATATCCACCCAGTGTCTTATCTCCACCCAGTGCCTTATATCCACCCAGTGTCTTATCTCCACCCAGTGCCTTATCTCCACCCAGTGTCTTATCTCCACCCAGTGCCTTATATCCACCCAGTGCCTTATATCCACCCAGTGCCTTATATCCACCCAGTGTCTTATATCCACCCAGTGCCGTATATCCACCCAGTGCCGTATATCCACCCAGTGCCGATATATCTACTCAGTGCCGCAGAACTCTCTCCTGCTTGGTGCCAGCTTACTGTTAATCATTTGTCAATATTGATGGATTTCTGGCTATTCCCAGGATGCCTTTAATTGGAAACAGTGTCAGGAGGTGCAGTAACGAGAGCAGAATTCCCATAACATTTACTGTTGATTATGTGAGAACACACAGTGTCTGAACATTTGTTTGTTGTGATCTTTCCACTGTCCTTACGGCTGCTTTTTATTCTCATTTTGAACAATAAAGCAGGGCTTTCTCCCTTTCTGTCTTTTTAAAAAGGGAATTAAAGGAGCAGCCAAAATAGTTTCTATATGTATGTAATATTGGCATTAGCTATAAACATGGGCACCAGTGCAAGGGCCACACATACACATTGCCTGGAGCAGGGCACGAGATGAAGCTGCAATTGGATAATATTGCTCTCTGTGGGAAGTAATACGGCAGAAATGTGCACTAAAATATAAGAGAGTTTTATTGGGAATTATTTGGCCTTTACTAAAAAGAGCGTCACAGAGAAACCACAATTTAGTCGGATGCAGTGCCTAGCTTTGGGACTGGGCGAGAGGCTACAGTAGTCAGGGGGCTTTATTTACTAGTACAGGTCTCTCCTGCTGATATTCCAGTCTCTTATTCAAATCAATGTATGGTTGCTAGGGGAATTTGGACCCTAGCAACCAGATGGCAGAAATTGCAAACTGAAGAGCTGCTGAATAAAAAGCTAAATCACTCAAAAACTACAAATGATAAAAAATGAAAACCAATTACAAATTGTCTCAGAATATCCCTCTCTACATCATACTAACATTTAATTTAAAGGTGAACACACTCCTTTAGTGAACAACATTGCAGCTCCTGTCCATATGTACTTTATAAATACAGCTCCCTCCTAAGTGAAATTTAGCTTTTGTGCTGGGGAGTGGGGATTGTAGTGAAGCATCATGTTGGCCTGACGTCCCTTCTGGCAGCCTGGGGGTTAATGTGAGCCGTTGCACCTGCATTGAGGCATCTGGCGCTGAGTTTTTATGGGAGCAATTCCTGCCATGCGATTACTCTGTATAACCAGAAACGGATGTGCCTTCCCTGTGCCAGATTCTTTCAAGGGCTCAATGGAACATTTGGAAAGGTCTTCCCGGAGCCAAGCCGCCTCTGTACCCTCCATAAACTCATTCTGACAGCCGAGACTTGGCCACTTGGCATGCACTTCAGGAGTCGGAATCTGCACCAGTGTTTTATAGTGGAAACTATTATAGGGAAATGACGGTTATTTAAACAACCCCTCCTTATAGAAGCTGTGGCGATTTTATACTGAGACAGGGAACCTCTCTGATTTCTCCTTTACAGCTCTTATTATGGATTTTACTCAGAAGTGTTAAAATGACACTGACACCCCAAGGGGTATGAAGTCCCCCCTCTATGTCCTGGTGCTTCTGGGAAGGTTCCCACTAGATGTTGGAACATTGTTGCTGGGAGTTGTTTCCATTCAGCCACAAGAGTGAGGTTGGGCCCTGATGTTGGGGATCAGACTCACAGTCGAGGTTCCAATTCATCCCACAGGGGTTCAGTTGGGTTGCCCCCCTTGCTGCTATAACTGTCCTGGTGCTTCTGGGAAGGTTCCCACTAGATGTTGGAACATTGTTGCTGGGAGTTGCTTCCATTCAGCCACAAGAGTGAGGTTGTGCACTGATGTTGGGGATCAGGCTCATATTTGGGGTTCCAGTTCATCCCACAAGAGTTCAGTTGGGTTGCCCCCTCCTCTTTGCTGCTATAACTGTCCCAGTGCTTCTGGGAAGGTCCCACTAGATGTTGGAACATTGTTGCTGGGAGTTGCTTCCATTCAGCCACAAGAGTGAGGTTGGGCACTGAAGTTGGGGATCAATCTCACATTTGGGGTTAAAGTTCATCCCACAGGGGTTCAGTTGGGTTGAGGGCTCTGTGGACTCAGGTTCTTCCCATCTCAGCAAGTCCATTCTGTATGAACCTGTCTCTGTGCTGATTGTGTTCCCTAATGTGCATGTACCCAGTTATTTACCTTTCTACTCAGCGTTTCACTTAACTTCCTAATAATCCTGGCCGCAAGCATTGCCCCCCATCATGTTAGGGGTTGGGACCCATCAGAATGAATGGACTCACAGTGAGGACTTTATCCAGAGGCGAGTCCCATACAGCAGCCTGAGCCCTGACAACTGCCGGGCAGATCTGTAGGTTCTGCTGGGAGGGAAATTAATTTTGGCAGTGGTTCCCTTTATTGATTCTCCAGCCCCAGTGAGAATGAGATCACTGGGAAACAAGATGTATCTACACAGTGTAGCTATGGTTACCCTCGCCCTGAGCTATGCCTCCCAATAGCAATGAATAGTAACATGTATAGTCAATCTGTGCTCCCATTTATTTCCCTTATGAAGGAAATGTGACAGCATAGGACCCCCCATGTGGTCCAAATAAGAAGTAAGAAATGAAGAGGAAAGTGTTTAAACACTGCCCATCAGAGGGGAGAAAATATAAATACTCCAATACGTGTTGTAATGCAGCAATCGGGAAGGCAAAGATAGAAAATTAGGAACTAATTGCCTCAAAGGCAAAGACTAATTACATACATATACTGTAGCAATGTGAAAAGTGTGGCTCCATTAAAAGAATTGTTATTTGGGGGACTCTGAAAAGTGCTTATATGTACTTAATCAGCTACTTTCGTCTATTAATGTAATAGATGTGTCCGAGTTTTAGTGTCAACTTTGTAGTGGCTTAGATGGCTCAGCAATATCAGGTCAGGCTCTTTCTCTCTCTCTCAAATGTCTCAGACACGCATCAGGTGTGATACCTATGGATTGGAGGAAAGCTGATGTAATTTCTAAATTTAAACAATCTCAGCCTGACAATTATTGGCCTGTAAGTCTGACAGCTGTGATAGAAGGTTTGTTAAAGGATCCCATTGTTGATTATGTATTATGGTGAACAGCATTTTGACCAGTAATCGTGGTTTTATGAAGGATAGGTCCTGTCTGAGAATTTTTTATGATGAACTAAGAGTTGGACAGTGGGGGAGCAGTAGATGGGATCTTTTTAGATTATGCCTAAACTTTATCATCATCATCATCATCATCATCATCATTTATTTATATAGCGCTGTCAAGATACGCAGTGCTTTACTGCAGTTATAGCAAACAGGGAATAAATGGTGGATAACAGACAAGGATTACAGAGTACAATAGGGTTAGAAGGACCTAGAGATTAGAGTTTACAAACTAAAAGGTTAGGGTACAATTGAGACATTAGGATTATATAAACATTTTGTCATTTTTGATACAGCAATGATTAATTAAGGTACATCGAATAGGCCTCTTTAAACAGATGGGTCTTTAAGGAGCGCTTGAAAGTTTGGAAGGAAGGAGAAAGTCTGACAGCTTGTGGCAGAGAGTTCCAGAGAAAAGCAGAAGCCCGAGAGAAGTCTTGTAGGTGAGAATGGGCAGAAGTGATCAGAGGAGAAGTGAGGGAAGATCAGAAGCAGAGCGTAGGTTTCGTGAAGGAGAGTATTTGGAGATTAGAGATGAAATATAGGGAGGGGTTTCATTATTAAGGGCCTTGAATGTGAGTGTAAGTAATTTGAATTTGATTCTAGAGCAGATTGGGAGCCAGTGAAGGGACATGCATATGGGAGCAGCTGATGTTGAGCGGTGAGATAGATGAATGAGTCTAGCGGCCGCGTTTAGAACAGATTGGAGTTGTGAAAGGTGACTTGTTGGAATACCTGTGAGGCGTAAGTTGCAGTAATCAAGGCGGGAGATGATGAGAGACTGAATCAGTGTTTTAGTCGATTCTGAACTGAGATAGGGTCGTATTCGAGCAATGTTGCGCAGTTGAATACGACAAGATTTTGCAAGTGTTTGAATGTGTGGTGAAAAAGACAGATGAGAGTCTAAGATGACTCCTAGGCAGCCTGTGTGGTGGAATGAAAGGTGGTGTTGTTTACTGTGAGTGATATCTGAGGGACAGGGGAAGATCTTGGAGGAAATATGATGAGTTCTGTTTTAGAAAGGTTCAGTTTCAGGTGGCGCTGTGACATCCAGGAGGAGACAGCAGAGAGACAGTCTGTGACTAGGGATGTAGCGAACTGTTCGCCGGCGAACTAGTTCGCGCGAACTTCGACTGTTCGCGTCCGCCGCAAGTTCGCGAACGTCGCGCGACGTTCGCCAATAGGCGTTTGCGTCAAAATCGTTCGACCATTCGATCGCTAAAATCGAACGATTTTCGTTCGAATCGAACGATCGAAGCCATTGGATTGAATGAAATCATTCAATCGCATTTTTTGCCGGTGTTCGCGAACTGCGTTCGCGAACACATTGTCGGCGGTTCGCTACATCCCTATCTGTGACTTGGGAAAGGACAGAATTAGAAAGATCAGGAGTAGACAAGTAGAGTTGGGTGTCATCAGCATAAAGGTGATACTGAAGTCCAAATGACTGAATACGTTTTCCTAGTGAAGTTGTATAGAGCGAGAACAGCAGGGGGCCAAGAACAGAGCCTTGAGGAACTCCAACAGAGAGTGGGAAAGTAGTAGAAGTAGAGTTAGAGAAGGAAACTTTAAAGGAACGGTCAGACAGATAAGATGTAATCCATGAAAGAGCAGTGTCCCGAATGCCAGCTGAGTGTAGAATGTCAAGGAGTTGGACAGTGGGGGAGCAGTAGATGGGATCTTTATATATATAATAATTTATACAGGGCTACGTGTGCACAAGTGTTAAAACAACAAGAAGTAGGAAGTCCCTGCCCTGTAGAGCTTAACATCTAAGCAATACATGCTGAGACAGCTTGTGGAAGTTAGCAGAACAGCCAGTAGATGGCGACCTTAACAAAGGTTGTTCAATGCTCCGGAGTCTGAAAATAAACTGTCAGCCTGATGCCCCCCTGAATTGATATGGGAAGCTTCCAAGGGCCACAATTATGTCTCCTGGTGCAATGGGCCCCGGGGTTCCTGCAGGTTGGATCCAGAATCAATGAGACAGACTTGCACATCTTCAGAACAATTTGCCTTATGTTGGAAATCAATTGGAAGTCAAATGATTTGTAGTAAGGTAATTAAACATACACATTAATTATATTTTCTATATAAGGCTAGTCCAGCAAAGCCTTCTCATTTCTGTGTTGTTTATTGGATTTTGCCTGCAGCTTGGACTTGGCTCAGTAGAAGGTGGGAAAGCTCTGATTCTATCTACACATGGGCAGATTCTAATAATCCTGGTGCCACCAGTAACAGCAATAGGGTCCCAAACCCCAGGTTGTAAGGGGTCCCCTCTTCTGTACAAATAAAAATCATTGCATTACAGTCACTGATAGAATTTCCTGACTCCAAAGGAAATGCTTGGGATTTGCTGCTCCAGCGTCGCCTGCGTTGGGCACCTTATTGGTGGATCAGAATAACCTTATTTCCCTTAACCCAGATATTAACCCAGATATTAACCCAGATATTAACCCAGATATTCATCTCACTGTGTCAGTTCATTTCCTCCCTTCCAAGGAGCCTGCTGGGCTGTCTGTGTGTAACGGACACTTTTTTTTGCAATAAATCATGCGCAATTCACATTATGTGGCTCATTAGTAGCAAGCGGCCTGGAAGCCCCAAGGATTCCCAGATTTCACCTGAACTGGCCTGAAATGTTTCATGTGGATAAATGGAAAGGAGTTGCAGGAAACAGATGCCCCCCCCCCCCATTATTTCTCAGCTCGTTACTCACATTCTGTACAATTCTCCTTTCTATTTTCTATTTTAAAGGAACAGAAATTATATGGGGTTTTCTGCAGAATCTCTTTACAATACTTACTGTACCTGTAATCCCACAGCCCCAGCTACTATAGGCTCCATCTCTCCTACTATACCTGCTATCCCACAGTCACACTCCCTTCCCAGAGACTATTATCCACTGTTACTATAGACACCATCTCTCCCTACTATACCTGCTATCCCACAGTTACACTCCCTTCCCAGAGACTATTATCCACTGTTACTATAGACACCATCTCTCCCTACTATACCTGCTATCCCACAGTCACACTCCCTTCCCAGAGACTATTATCCCACTGTTACTATAGGCTCCATCTCTCCTACTATACCTGCTATCCGACAGTCACACTCCCTTCCCAGAGACTATTATCCCACTGTTACTATAGGCTCCATCTCTCCCTACTATACCTGCTATCCCACAGTCACACTCCCTTCCCAGAGACTATTATCCCACTGTTACTATAGACACCATCTCTCCCTACTATACCTGCTATCCCACAGTCACACTCCCTTCCCAGAGACTATTATCCCACTGTTACTATAGACACCATCTCTCCCTACTATACCTGCTATCCCACAGTCACACTCCCTTCCCAGAGTCTATTATCCACTGTTACTATAGACACCATCTCTCCCTACTATACCTGCTATCCCTCAGTCATACTCCCTTCCCAGAGACTATTATCCACTGTTACTATAGACACCATCTCTCCCTACTATACCTGCTATCCCTCAGTCACACTCCCTTCCCAGAGACTATTATCCCACTGTTACTATAGACACCATCTCTCCCTACTATACCTGCTATCCCTCAGTCATACTCCCTTCCCAGAGACTATTATCCACTGTTACTATAGACACATCTCTCCCTACTATACCTGCTATCCCACAGTCACACTCCCTTCCCAGAGACTATTATCCACTGTTACTATAGACACCATCTCTCCCTACTATACCTGCTATCCCACAGTCACACTCCCTTCCCAGTGACTATTATCCACTGTTACTATAGGCACATCTCTCCCTACTATACCTGCTATCCCACAGTCACACTCCCTTCCCAGTGACTATTATCCACTGTTACTATAGGCACATCTCTCCCTACTATACCTGCTATCCCACAGTCACACTCCCTTCCCAGAGACTATTATCCACTGTTACTATAGACACCATCTCTCCCTACTATACCTGCTATCCCACAGTCACACTCCCTTCCCAGAGACTATTATCCACTGTTACTATAGACACCATCTCTCCCTACTATACCTGCTATCCCACAGTCACACTCCCTTCCCAGAGACTATTATCCACTGTTACTATAGACACCATCTCTCCCTACTATACCTGCTATCCCACAGTCATACTCCCTTCCCAGAGACTATTATCCACTGTTACTATAGACACCATCTCTCCCTACTATACCTGCTATCCCACAGTCACACTCCCTTCCCAGAGACTATTATCCACTGTTACTATAGACACCATCTCTCCCTACTATACCTGCTATCCCACAGTCACACTCCCTTCCCAGAGACTATTATCCCACTGTTACTATAGACACCATCTCTCCCTACTATACCTGCTATCCCAAAGTCCAGCTGGGAGGGCAGAGTTACTCCCCAATCATTTGACACATGCTCTCCAACTACTGATACTAAAAAATGTGTTTGGAAATAGTAGTACTTTGTCCTTATCTCACACCCGGGGGTACACAAGTCCCATGCCCAGCATATTTAGACCAGTTCTCTTTTGGTTTATTCAAAAGTGGGTAACTGCAAGGAATGATTTTACAATTGTCTTTTACTAAATTTATAATTGGGGGCACTGTTTCAATTAATTCCCCGCACAATACGCAATGTGGCAGGTCCAACAGATGTCAATAAGCTCAGGAAGTTTCTTAGCACATCAAGTCCTGTAGTGACTTAAAGGATAATCGCCTGGACCCGGGTTGCACTCATAGGTCAGACTGTTATTGCTCAGAAGTGCTTGCGTCATACACTGAAACTACTTCTCAGCCCCCACTTAATATTCTGGAGTGTGGTTTTAATTCTTAAGATGGTACATGTATAATACCCCAGAACACACAGCAGAATAAATACTGTGTCAATTCCATGTATAATTGCATAGAACACACAGCAGGATAAATGCAGGGCCAACTCCATGTATAATACCCAGAACACACAGCAGATAAATACAGTGTCAATTCCATGTATAATACCCCAGAACACACAGCAGGATAAATACAGTGCCAATTCCATGTATAATACCCCAGAACACACAGCAGAATAAATACTGTGTCAATTCCATGTATAATTGCATAGAACACACAGCAGGATAAATACAGTGCCAATTCCATGTATAATACCCCAGAACACACAGCAGATAAATACAGTGCCAATTCCATGTATAATACCCCAGAACACACAGCAGATAAATACAGTGCCAATTCCATGTATAATACCCCAGAACACACAGCAGGATAAATACAGGGCCAATTCCATGTATAATACCCAGAACACACAGCAGGATAAATACAGGACCAATTCCATGTATAATACCCCAGAACACACGGCAGATAAATACAGGGCCAATTCCATGTATAATACCCCAGAACACACAGCAGATAAATACAGTGTCAATTCCATGTATAATACCCCAGAACACACAGCAGATAAATACAGTGCCAATTCCATGTATAATACCCAGAACACACAGCAGATAAATACAGTGCCAATTCCATGTATAATACCCCAGAACACACAGCAGATAAATACAGTGCCAATTCCATGTATAATACCCCAGAACACACGGCAGGATAAATACAGTGCCAATTCCATGTATAATACCCCAGAACACACAGCAGATAAATACAGTGTCAATTCCATGTATAATACCCCAGAACACACAGCAGATAAATACAGTGTCAATTCCATGTATAATACCCAGAACACACAGCAGGATAAATACAGTGCCAATTCCATGTATAATACCCAGAACACACAGCAGGATAAATACAGTGCCAATTCCATGTATAATACCCCAGAACACACAGCAGATAAATACAGGACCAATTCCATGTATAATACCCCAGAACACACAGCAGATAAATACAGGGCCAATTCCATGTATAATACCCCAGAACACACAGCAGATAAATACAGGGCCAATTCCATGTATAATACCCAGAACTCACAGCAGGATAAATACAGTGCCAATTCCATGTATAATACCCAGAACACACAGCAGGATAAATACAGTGCCAATTCCATGTATAATACCCCAGAACACACAGCAGATAAATACAGGACCAATTCCATGTATAATACCCCAGAACACACAGCAGATAAATACAGGGCCAATTCCATGTATAATACCCCAGAACACACAGCAGATAAATACAGGGCCAATTCCATGTATAATACCCAGAACTCACAGCAGGATAAATACAGTGCCAATTCCATGTATAATACCCCAGAACACACAGCAGATAAATACAGTGTCAATTCCATGTATAATACCCAGAACACACAGCAGATAAATACAGGGCCAATTCCATGTATAATACCCCAGAACACACAGCAGGATAAATACAGTGTCAATTCCATGTATAATACCCAGAACACACAGCAGATAAATACAGGGCCAATTCCATGTATAATACCCCAGAACACACAGCAGATAAATACAGTGTCAATTCCATGTATAATACCCAGAACACACAGCAGGATAAATACAGTGCCAATTCCATGTATAATACCCAGAACACACAGCAGGATAAATACAGTGCCAATTCCATGTATAATACCCCAGAACACACAGCAGATAAATACAGGACCAATTCCATGTATAATACCCCAGAACACACAGCAGATAAATACAGGGCCAATTCCATGTATAATACCCCAGAACACACAGCAGATAAATACAGGGCCAATTCCATGTATAATACCCAGAACTCACAGCAGGATAAATACAGTGCCAATTCCATGTATAATACCCAGAACTCACAGCAGGATAAATACAGTGCCAATTCCATGTATAATACCCAGAACACACAGCAGGATAAATACAGTGCCAATTCCATGTATAATACCCCAGAACACACAGCAGATAAATACAGGACCAATTCCATGTATAATACCCCAGAACACACAGCAGATAAATACAGGGCCAATTCCATGTATAATACCCCAGAACACACAGCAGATAAATACAGGGCCAATTCCATGTATAATACCCAGAACTCACAGCAGGATAAATACAGTGCCAATTCCATGTATAATACCCCAGAACACACAGCAGATAAATACAGTGTCAATTCCATGTATAATACCCAGAACACACAGCAGATAAATACAGGGCCAATTCCATGTATAATACCCCAGAACACACAGCAGGATAAATACAGGGCCAATTCCATGTATAATACCCCAGAACACACAGCAGGATAAATACAGTGTCAATTCCATGTATAATACCCCAGAACACACAGCAGATAAATACAGTGTCAATTCCATGTATAATACCCAGAACACACAGCAGATAAATACAGGGCCAATTCCATGTATAATACCCCAGAACACACAGCAGGATAAATACAGGGCCAATTCCATGTATAATACCCCAGAACACAGAGCAGGATAAATACAGGACCAATTCCATGTATAATACCCCAGAACACACAGCAGGATAAATACAGGACCAATTCCATTTATAATACCCCAGAACACGAAGCAGGATAAATACAGTGTCAATTCCATGTATAATACCCCAGAACACACAGCAGATAAATACAGGACCAATTCCATGTATAATACCCCAGAACACACAGCAGATAAATACAGGGCCAATTCCATGTATAATACCCCAGAACACACAGCAGATAAATACAGGACCAATTCCATGTATAATACCCCAGAACACACAGCAGATAAATACAGGGCCAATTCCATGTATAATACCCCAGAACACACAGCAGATAAATACAGAGCCAATTCCATGTATAATACCCCAGAACACACAGCAGATAAATACAGGACCAATTCCATGTATAATACCCCAGAACACACAGCAGATAAATACAGGGCCAATTCCATATTAAGTCCAAAAACATGGCATTACTTGTAGAATACTTTGTTGTAAACTTTTGGGGGTGGAGTATTCATCAAACATTTAATCAAACAGTGGGTGGCACTAGAACAACTAGGGTTGCCACCTGGCTGGTATTTTACTGGCCTGGCCAGTAAAAATAAAGATTGACCGAAAAAAGCTAAATATATAGGAAGGCCGTGCAACCCACGTTGGGACTTGAAACAGAATATTACACTGCAGTAAAACCTCAATTTTACATCTCCTGATTTTAAGTTTTCCTCCATTATTTTGTGATCCCACCTATATACAGTACAATGCATTTCAGTGGGTGCGTTTCCCTGATTTTACATAAAAATGCTGTCCATGTGACTGTCAGAGAGGCTCTGCCCATGCCCCCCATAGTGTAACATTCTAGCGTATTTTGAATCAAATAAAATATATATAATATGCTCACTAGTTACCCTTGAATCCCATGCTAAGGAGGAACGAGTTTAATATGAAAAGGACAAAAGGAAAGTGATGACAGTTCTCCTTTATCGAGATTTCAGCACTAAATGTCCCAATGAAATGACACAGATAATGAGCAGTTTAATGAGACATTTATTGAAGGATAAAGGAGCCAGTGGGTGATGTGGGCAAGTTCATTGTTGTTGGGCTTGTTGAGCTGTCACTGTTGCACCACAGACAATAAATAAATCTTGGCCCGATGAATTCTTCAATCAACGGCGATGAAAAGCCGTTTACTCCCGAGGTCTTATCCAGTTTCTCTTTGCACCATTTGGTAGTAAAGTCATTGAAAGGCCATTTCTGCAGGGGAAATAAACTTCAAAGGGGAAGAAAATATTTATTTTTTCTTTTTAAAAACTAGAAAATAGGAAAAGTGAGTTTGTTGTAAACATAGCAGAAAGGTTTGAATTAAATCCACCGTTTCCTATTGGAATCTCCTTACAAACTCAATTTCTGAAGCTGCAATTAATTTACAGATTTCAATGCTACTTTTGAAGCATAATATCACTATCTATTTTCACTACTAGTTATCTTTATTAGTTATTTGTTGTGCATTTGTAAAGTTAGCTAGAATCTCAGCTGCCATAAAGCAGGACAGGACTGCTGCTTACAATGGGGATCAGATAGGATATGTGCAGCCACTGGGACAGAATGCTCTGTTATACAGATAGCTAGAATCTCAGCTGCCATAAAGCAGGACAGGACTGCTGCTTACAGTGGGGATCAGATAGGATCTGTGCAGCCACTGGGACAGAATGTTCTGTTATACAGATAGCTAGAATCTCAGCTGCCATAAAGCAGGACAGGACTGCTGCTTACAATGGGGATCAGATAGGATCTGTGCAGCCACTGGGACAGAATGTTCTGTTATACAGATAGCTAGAATCTCAGCTGCCATAAAGCAGGACAGGACTGCTGCTTACAATGGGGATCAGATAGGATCTGTGCAGCCACTGGGACAGAATGCTCTGTTATACAGATAGCTAGAATCTCAGCTGCCATAAAGCAGGACAGGACTGCTGCTTACAATGGGGATCAGATAGGATCTGTGCAGCCACTGGGACAGAATGTTCTGTTATACAGATAGCTAGAATCTCAGCTGCCATAAAGCAGGACAGGACTGCTGCTTACAATGGGGATCAGATAGGATCTGTGCAGCCACTGGGACAGAATGTTCTGTTATACAGATAGCTAGAATCTCAGCTGCCATAAAGCAGGACAGGACTGCTGTTCTGAGACTGAAAGGACGGAGACTTATCCCTACAGATGCACAAAAGTGACTATTGGCCAAACTTTAAAGTTTAACTAAACAACATGTGATTTTATTCCATATATTCTGGAGAAGAATGAATTACTCGGGGGAGGAGATAGTTACGCTCAGCTGATGTGAAACTAAAAGAGAAGTTGCCCTTTAGAATTGATGTGAAGTTTAATGACTGAGAATGGAAAGAGTTTACGACGTGCCCAGGAATGGAAGGGGTTATGCCAGGATCCCTTTCCTGGTCTCAATACAAATATATTCCATCACTCACACGTCCCCCGGCCGCCAGACCTGCTCTTATTTCACTGTTAATGAGCCTGAAATAAACGTTCCGCTCTAACAAACCCCCGATCACACAGAAAACCATTACAGACTGCAGCGAGAAGCCGCAAGCCACTGCTGGAATCACTGCCTTGGGGTTACGCAGCCTTTTTGGGATTAAATGAGGGAGGCTGTGTGTGACCATTTGTTTCTTTGTACCTCACCCATAGGGACACCCTGTGCTCTGCCCACCCCCTTGGTGCTGCTTAGTTGGTCTGTTGTGATGGGAGAATTTGTCTTGTTTCACTTCACCGAAAAATTAGCGAATAACGAAAAAAAATCACAAAACGCATTGAAGTCAATGGGCGTCAAAATTACTTTGACGCAAGTCAATTTCGACATATGCGACAATTCTTATACACGTGCCTATTTTGTCCAAATGCATTAAAGTCAACGGGCGTCCAAATAATTTTGATGTGCGACAATTTTCTTTTGACGCGCGCCTGAATTTTTCTACGAGGCATATTATTTGCATTTGGAAATTCGCCACAAATTTGTGCCTGCCAAATTTATTCTCCCATCACTAGTAGTCTGGGCTGTGTTTAGATTGGAGCAATTATATGGTGCAGGGAAGGAAACTTATAGGCAAAGGGAGGTCTCTGGTTCCCGCAAGCAGTTGGCACACAGACCACATTACTAAACACGTCTACACAAACATACAGACACACATACACAACCTTTTGTTACATACAAGTATTTCCTCTCCTGGGTCAATAAGCCCAGAGCCTGCCTGGCTTACTTGTCTCTAATTTAACTTAGCAGCTATAGCAGGGTGGGCCCCAGACCCTCACCCAATATTATTCATGGGTCACTTTTTGAAAGCAGCAGCATAGTTTGAAGGAGGTCATTTAGGTTAAAGTGTCAGCTCTGGGGATCAGCTCAACAGGGCACAAAATGCTGTCCAAGTCTGGAATATGCTTTCATTGTGACCTGATTATATTTAATGGGAACCCCTGCTGGGAGTTGTAAACAGCAAATATAAACAGTCAGTGTGTGCAATGAGAAGGCGCAGGGAGTCACGTGCATCTGGATCCCCCGCTGTCCCTGGCTAGGTGGTCCCATAAATCAAATCTGAGAAGCTGATGAGCCGCCCCAGTGAGAGGTTGACTCATTGGCAGGTCGCCTGATAAATTCTTCTTCTCTACCCCCCCCCTCAACATTATAGGATCTTCCAGTTCTGCCGTTGTTTCTGGGGTGTCTTAGAGACTCTGGAGCTCAAAAATGGGGGTTTTCTCTCCTTTGATGTTGTGACACACACTTACTACAGGTAACATAGTAAATTAGTAAGTTAGGTTGAAAAAAGACACACGTCCATCAAGTTCAACCTTTTAACTCTATAAATAATCGGCCTAACTGCCAGTTGATCCAGAGGAAGGCAAAAATAAATCCCATCTGAAGCCTCTCCAATTTGCCTCAGAGGGGAAAAAATCCTTCCAAAATGGCAAAATGTTGCACATATTAGGCACAAAATTGCTGTTGCTTTGTATGTTGTGCCTATAGGTGCTCCCTGTTTATTCCCACTGAATAGTATAGGGGAGTATAGGGAATGCTGTTGTTCTGCCCCTTACCTATCCATTGGTCCTGGTGCAATCTTTGTGCCCTTAGCATGGGGTGCCATTGGGTTTATTAGTAGTTGCACTTTGCCTTTAAATCCCTCTGTGTCTCTGTAAGTCGTGTTAGCTTGGCCTTGCCTCTACTTTCCCTTTAATGCCAAGAAACAGAGTTATTTATCTTAGGGGCAAATTTACTTATGGTCGAATATCGAGGGTTAATTAACCCTCGATATTCGACTGCCAAATTGAAATCCTTCGACTTCAAATATCGAAGTTGAATGATTTAACACAAATAGTTCGATCGAACGAAAAAAAAAAAGGATTTGAATCCATCGATCGAATGATTTTTCTTCAACCAAAAAATACTTAGAAAGCCTATGGGGACCTTCCCCATAGGCTAACATTGACTTCGGTAGGTTTTAGGTGGCGAACTAGGGGGTCAAAGTTTTTTTTTTAAAGAGACAGTACTTCGTCTATCGAATGGTCGAAGTTGTAGTCGAAGTTCGAAGTAGCCAATTCGATGGTCGAAGTAGCCAAAAAAATCATTCGAAATTCGAGGTTTTTTATATTCTATTCCTTCACTGGAGCCCCTTAATGTTTGCGCAAGGTTTTGAAGTGCGGCCTCCTGGGTGCATGTGGCACAGCCGTTAGTAAATAAGGGATCCTGGCAGATTAGATAAATGCCATTATTCTGTGTTTGTTAGGGAAGGTCTCAGACACAGAATTTATACGTTGTCACTACATTATCCTGTATTACGTGTGACATTCGCTTTATGGGTCAGCGCACACAGGGAGATTCAGAGAGATTAGTCTCTTCGTGGCGACTAATCTCCCTGATCTGCCTCCCCTGCCTTCTCGCCGGCTAAAATGTAAAGCGCCAGCGGGATGACACTTGGCACGATTTGTTTTCTGAAGTCGCCTGAAGTTTCCTTGTGAGGCTGGCGCTTTACATTTTAGCAGAGGTGAAGGCAGGGGAGGCAAATCAGGGAGATTAGTCGCTTGATACCAATTGGGAAGAGCAGGTGCCAGTCTGTGGGCCCTACAGATGGTTCTGTTATTATTTAGCTGATGATTAAGCTGTAAATGAGCCTTGAGGAGTTGATATAATCTCTTGTTTATGTTCCTGTGTGAATAGAGCAGTTGCAGTTACACAAGTCTCTGTTACAGAGCAGTTTACGGCTGCATGTAGGTATTGAGTATCACAAGTCTTCCATTACCGACCATTTATGTGAACATGGTGTTTACCAAACCGAGAGAAAATGTGACTCCAAATATATATATATAGAGAGAGAGAGAGAGAGAGAGAGAGAGAGAGAGAGAGAGAGAGAGAGAGAAAGAGAGAAAGAGAGAGAGAGAGAGAGAGAGAGAGAGAGAGAGAGTAGCAGGAAATCCCTGGGCCTGATGGGAGTGTGACATGGGTATGTGACAGTGAGGAATGCCGGGCGTCTCTACCATAAACACTGTCTCACCCCCAGCTCTTGTTTTTCAGGCCTTATTGGCAACCGAAGAAGAAATTCTCCCTTTTCCCTTCTCCAAAAGACTGGAACTTCCGAGGGGTAAGACTTTTTGTTATTTAACCCTTACACCCCCAATGCACGGCCAAGAGATTATATCAGGGCCCGCCTCTTCTTCCCTAAATCTCAGCCCACCACCCCTGATTTAAAAATGGGCCCCGTATCAAAAAAACTGTTACAATTCCCTGCAGCCCTTTTCTGAGGTTTTTGATTGAGAAGGGGACGGGTGGAAGGGTTGCCACCTTTTCTGGAAAAAAATACCGGCCTTCCTATATATTTATCTTTATTCCCTATTAATAACACTGGGATCACTGACCTTCCTATTTATTTATCTTTATTCCCTATTAATAACATTGGGATCACTGACCTTCCTATATATTTATCTTTATTCCCTATTAATAACATTGGGATCACTGACCTTCCTATATATTTATCTTTATTCCCTATTAATAACATTGGGATCACTGACCTTTTTCTATATATTTATCTTTATTCCCTATTAATAACATTGGGATCACTGACCTTCCTATATATTTATCTTTATTCCCTATTAATAACATTGGGATCACTGACCTTCCTATATATTTATCTTTATTCCCTATTAATAACATTGGGATCACTGACCTTTTTCTATATATTTATCTTTATTCCCTATTAATAACATTGGGATCACTGACCTTCCTATATATTTATCTTTATTCCCTATTAATAACATTGGGATCACTGACCTTCCTATATATTTATCTTTATTCCCTATTAATAACATTGGGATCACTGACCTTTTTCTATATATTTATCTTTATTCCCTATTAATAACATTGGGATCACTGGCCTTCCTATATATTTATCTTTATTCCCTATTAATAACATTGGGATCACTGACCTTCCTATATATTTATCTTTATTCCCTATTAATAACATTGGGATCACTGGCCTTCCTATATATTTATCTTTATTCCCTATTAATAACATTGGGATCACTGACCTTCCTATATATTTATCTTTATTCCCTATTAATAACATTGGGATCACTGACCTTCCTATATATTTATCTTTATTCCCTATTAATAACATTGGGATCAACCATCATTTTTACCGGCCAGGCCAGGTGGCAGCCCTAACAGGTGGGTTTATACTTCGTTTTTATGCAATTAAAACTTGCCTGGAATTCAAAAATAAGCTCCTGCTTTGAGGCCACTGGGAGCAACATCCAAGGGTTTGGTGAGAAACAAGTTACTCATGAGGCACTCGTTGGGGATCACTGCCTTAAAGGGATACCTGTCTTAGGAAAAAATATTTTTTACAAAATACATCAGTTAATAGTGCTGCTCCAACAGAATTCTACACTGAAATCAGTTTCTCAAAAGAGCAAACACATTTTTTTATATTTCATTTTGAAATCTGACATAGGGGTAGACATATTGTCAGTTTCCCAGCTGCCCCCAGTCATGTGACTTGTGCTCTGATAAACTTCAGTCACTCTTTACTGCTGTACTGAAAGTTGGAGTGATATCATCCCCTCTCTCCCCCCAGCAGCCAAACAACAGAACAATGGGAAGGTAACCAGATAGCAGCTCCCTAACACAAGATAACAGCTGCCTGGTAGATCTAAGAACAACACTCAATAGTAAAATCCAGGTCCCACTGAGACACATTCAGTTACATTGAGTAGGAGAAACAACAGCCTGCCAGAAAGCAGTTCCATCCTAAAGTGCTGGCTCTTTCTGAAAGCACATGACCAGGCAAAATGACCTGAGATGCACCTACACACCAATATTACAACTAAATACACTTGCTGCTTCAGGAATTACATTTTATATTGTAGAGTGAATTATTTGCAGTGTAATTTAGAAAAATTTATACTACATCATAAAAATCAAGACAGAATACCTTTAAGTCTACTAGATCTTAAATCATATAAATATTAAATAAACCCAATTGGCTGGTTTTGCTTCCAATAAGGATTAATTATATCTTAGTTGGGAACAAGTACAAGCGACTTTTAAAAATGATGATTATTTGGATAAAATGGAGATTTTGGGAGACGGCCTTTCCATTATTCAGAGCTTTCTGGATAATGGGTGTCTGGATAATGGATCCCATACCTGTACTAAATGGTATCTGTATTACACAACAAGAGATTGATGGGATTTGTCATAAAGTGGGGCCCTACTGACCTGCACTCTGCAAACTGGGCTCCCTCCAGTTATGTGGCCATGAGTAGTTAAAGGGGTTGTACGTTTGTGTTAACCTTTAGTAAGATGTAGAGAGGGATATTCCGAGACAATTTGCAATTTGATTTCATTTTTTATTATTTGTGTTTTTTTTATTTTTTTTATTCTTCAGTTTGCAGTTTCAGCAGTCTGGTTGCTACGGTTCATATTCCCCTAGCAACCATGCATTGATATAAATAAGAGACTGGAATATGAATAGGAGAGGCCTGAATAGAAAGATGAGGAATAAAAAGTAACACTAACAATACATTTGTAGCCTTACAGAGCATTTGTTTTTTAGATGGGGTCAGCGACCCCATTTGAAAGCTGGAAAGAGTTAAAAGGCAAATAATTGAAAAACTATAAAAAATAAATAATGAAGACTATTTGTAAAGTTGCTTACATAGTCGCTTATACCATACTAAAAGTTAATTTAAAGGCAAACCTCCCGTTTAAGTGAAATTCTGCAGACCCATATTATCTGTTCCATGTAATTCTATTAGTAAAAGTCACACAGACTGATCTAATAGAAGCGTCAGTTGAGAGGGAAAACTCCCAGTGACTATGAGCAGCTGTCTCTGATTCACGTGGCTCTAGGCAAGTGTCTCGCCTGTGCGGCCGTTAGCTTTTTGGAAGCAGAACAAAGATGCGGCTACCTGGAGAATAAGCAGGCCTGCCATCATTTAGAGACCACAAGCCTTTCATCAGGAAGCCAGCGACAGCACTCAGGGAATATTACTGAGCAGCGCAGGGGTAATGTGAGGATACAGAGAATTTATTCTCTACAAACAGTATGGGCTGCTCTGCACCACTAAAGATGCATGGGATCCATTATCCAGAAACACGTTATCCAGAAAGCTCCAAATTACGGCAAGGCCGTCTTCCATAGACTCCATTTTATCCTAAAAAATCCAAAGGTTTAAAATGATTTTCTTTTTCTGTGTAATAATAAAACAGTAACTTCTATTTGATCCCAACTAAGATAGAATTAATCCTTATTGGAAACAAAAGCAGCCTATTGGGTTTATTTAATGTTTATATGAGTTTTAAGTGGGGGCAGATTTATCAAAGCTAGAGGTGAATTTTTAAATTAAAAAAATTCGAATTTCGAGCTATTTTTTGTGTACTTTGACTAGGAAATAGTCCAAATTTGATTTGAATTTGAAAAATATTCAAAAATGTGAATATCGAAATTTATCGTGTACTGTCTCTTTAAAAATTCGACTTTGGCTATTCGCCATCTAAAACCTGCCGAATTGCTCTTTAAGCCTATGGGGGACCTCCTAGAACTTATTTGGAGTCAATTGGTGGACTTTGAAAAATCTAAGTTTTTTTTGGAAAATTCGATTCATACGATTGGAATTTGGCCGAATACGGACCAATTCGAAAAAATAAACACTTCAACTTCATTTCGGTTGGTCTTTTTAAATTCGAATTTCGACGTTTTTGCAAATTCGAAATTCGACTCTTGATAATATGCCCCATAAGGCATAAATATCCAAATTATGGAAACATCCGTTATCCGGAAAAACCAGGTCCCGTGCAGCTCTGGTTATCCCGTGGCCCGTGATGCTTGATTTTTAATGTTAGTTGTATCAGTATATTTGCTCCTAGTGGGGCTCCCCTGGGGTGTATCCCTTGAACCCCATTAGGTGGAGGTGCCATGCATGTAGCTACCAGTTTGGCTCCACTGCTCACTCCTGTTGGTTATTGCAAGGTTTATTAATACAGGTATGGGACCCATTATCCAGAATGCTCGGGACCTGGGGTTTCCGGATAAGGGATCTTTCCGTAATTTGAATCTCTCTTCCTTAAATCATATAAAATAATATAAACCCAATAGGCTGGTTTTACCTCCAGTAAATATTAATTATATCTTAGTTGGGATCAAGTACAAGTTACTGTTTTATTATTATAGAGAAAATGGGAATCACTTTCAATTATTTGATTATACTGGAGTCTTTGATTTCTGGCTAAAGGGTTTCTGGATAACGGATCCCATATCTGTACACCTAACCATAGTGGGGCTCCCCCTGGGGGTTGGCATCAAACCGGAACACCACAAAATACCCAAAATCCAAAAAATCCAAAAAGCTTTTATTTTAAATTATGTTTAAAATGAAGCAGCCTTGCGCGTTTTGTGTCATCCAAGGACACATAATCATAGGCTATGTTTCACAAACAAGGCAACGTTTTGGACCCCTCCGGGCCCTTTATCAAGCCTTGTAGGGGTGGCACTTAGCTGGCAGATGCAGCGGGTGACAGTTAATATTAGAGCCCTACCTGGCATGATTCATTGGACTTTGCTATCCGGTATTTTATCTCTTCTCTTTGTTGATTCGGAGTCTATTTTTTGAGCAGTGATTTAACCAGCTTTAGACATCCTGCCAGCTGTGAGGAGGGGCACCATAAATCCCACTCCTTGCCCACATTAATATGCTGAAAGGGCTGGAAATTGCAGTTTGTTCAGCTCCGGAAGCCTCTGTTCCCTGTGCAACCCGCGCTCTTTAATTCTGAAAACCTTGGGTTTGATAAATGAACACATGGGGGTGTAGGGCAGGGACTCTCTGCAAGGGAAATACACGGACCTGGGGAAGGGCACAAATAAATCATTTGCTGTCTGTCCATGTTCCTTTAGGGCAGAGACAGACAAGAAGATTCGGGGAGATTAGTCGCCCTTCTTTGGGCGGCTAATCTCCCCGAACTGCCTCCCCGCCGGATAGAATCTAAATCGCCGAATCGACTTCGATTTTTCCAAAGTCGTCCGAAGTTTCCTTGTAAGATTAGTCGCCTGAAGAAGAGGCAATTTGTCAACTAAATCTCCCCGAATCTTCCCCGGTCTCTGCCCGTATTAGGGATGCACCGAATCCAGGATTCGGTTCGGGATTCGGCCAGGATTCGGCCTTTTTCAGCAGGATTCGGATTCGGCCGAATCCTTCTGTCCGGCCGAACGGATCCGAATTTGCATATGCAAATTAGGGGCGGGGAGGGAAATTGCGTGACTTTTTGTCAGAAAACAAGGAAGTAAAAAGAGTTTTCCCCTTTCCACCCCTAACTGCATATGCAAATTAGGGTTCGGATTCGGTTCGGTATTCGGCCGAATCCTTTGTGAATGATTCGGGGGTTCGGCCGAATCCAAAAAAAAAGTGGATTCGGTGCATCCCTAGCCCGTATAGGTAGATTGTATCTCTGCTGACATTATAGGCGCACAGGGATCCCTGCTGCTCTACTACACTTATATTTCTGTTACCCTCTGTCTAATAACACGGACCCCTCTGCATTGCAGAATATATACACCTGTTTTTTGATGCCTAAATGTGGCCACTTACTGGCCTTACAGTCTGATACTGTTTCAATTGTTTGTTGCTGTATCCACTGTATACTGTGGTCCACCTTTAAGTTAACTTTTAGTATGTTATAGAATGGCCAATTCTTAGCAACTTTTCAACTGGTCTTCATTGTTTTTATTTTTTTTTTAATGATTTGCCTCCTTCCTCTGACTCTATCAAGCTTTCATATGGGGATCACTGACCCCATTCCTCTGTAAGGCTACAAACTTATTGACATTTCTACATTTATTACTTATATTTCTATTCAGGCCTCTACTATTCATATTCCAGTCTCTCATTCAAATGAGTGCATGGTTGCTAGGGGTATTTGGACCATAGCAACCAGATGGCAGAAATTGCAAACTGCTGAATAAAAAGCTAAATAAGTCAAAAGCCACAAATAATAAAAAATGAAAACCAATTGCAAATAGTCTCAGAATATCCCTCTCTACATCAGACTAACAGTGAACTCAAGGCTGAACAACCTCTTTCATTTTTCTGCATTCTGCCACTAGGTGGCGCATGAGCTGGAAAGCAAATAGCAGCTACATCCTTGCCAAATGACATTGCTGCAAAGGTCACTCACTCTCTTAGGGCACACTTAAACCTATATGGATATTTACTGAAAACAAAAAAAAAATCACAAATAAGAAAAGGCAAATAAATGGGTAAATAAGAAGAGGCAAATAAATGGGGCAGGTGGGGGGGGGGAGCAAGCAGAAGGGGTAGTGAATGAGCAGAGAGTACAGGGTGGGGTGGTTGGATCAGTTTCTGTGCAGAGGCCAGGGGTAGAGGTGGTACCTTGGGTGCAATGCTACTTGATCCAGCTCATAGGGCTCAGCAAATGTTTCCCATCTTTGGGGAAGGGCCTTAGTGGGGGGCAATGTGTGTAGTAACTACTCAGCAAAACTGTATTCACTTATTCCCACTTTGGGTCACGGGCAAAGGGAAGAGGCATCACGAACAGTGGCCTTAATGTGAATCAGGGAGTGATCTGTATGGAAGATATGGCACTGACTGCTGATATAATAATATAGTGAATAAAGTACCCCCTCTTGTAAAATATAAGGATATTATAAGTCACCGAGGAGTTTCATGACCATATAAAAACACGAGGCCGAAGGCCGAGTGTTTTTATACAGGTCATGGAACTCCGAGGTAACTTCTAATATCCTCATATTTTACAACTGGGGGTACTTTATTTATTATAATACACAAGTTTCAATGAGTCATGTGACAGAAATTACATCAGAACTCACCGTTTATAACTGATGACATCAGAACTCACCGTTTATAAGGATATAATTTACAGGATATTCATGGCTTTTGTGTATTATAACATTATATAACAGAGATGTATAATCACTAGGTGCACAGAACATTCATAGGAAAAGGCAATGCACTAAATACATGGGATTCTGTTGCACTGGCAGTTACCCATAATGATTCATCCACAGGTGTTGGACTGGGCAGTGCCAGTGCTTTCCATTTATTAAGGAATTCTGGGAACAAATACAGTTGAGATTTTCTGAGAAAGGTGGTGCGGTGCAGGGATGGGCAGAGATGGGGGTGAGTGTTATTTTTATTGGCATGGCCCGGCCAAGGGATCCCTCTCTCCTCTCCCAGACTGGTACCGGTTTCCCTCAGTTCTTGGCTTGGTACTGCCGACTCCAACTGATCCAACTGAGCCAACTGAGCCAAGAATGGCAATGCAAATAGATATCTACTAGTTCTGGGGCTGCTGTCTCAGGAGCCCCCCGTCCCTACCGCTCCCCCCTTAAACCCAGCCCCACACATGCACGTACCTTCTTCTGCCTCAAGAAAAACTCGACCCGCACCCGACCCTAACCCGTATGGACCCCACTTCTTCATCATCATCATCATCATCATGATTTATTTATATAGCGCCGACAAGTTAAGCAGTGCTTTACCTTAGTTATAACAAACAGGGAATAAATGGGGGATAACAAACAAGAGTTACAGATACAGTAGGATTAGAGGGGCCTACACATGAGAGTTTACAAACTAAAGGTTAGGGTTCAATTGAGACATTAGGTTTATAGAAACAAATTTGGGATCTTTGATACAGCAATGATTTATTAATTCAGGTACAATGATTAAACTTCTCTAAACAGGTGGGTATTTATGGAACATTTGGAAAGAAGGAGAAAGTCTGACAGCTGGGGCAGAGAGTTCCGGAGAGAAGCAGAGAGAAGTCTTGTAGATGAGAATGGGTAGAAGTGATGAGAGGAGAAACGAGGTGAAGATCAGAAGCAGAGCGAAGGTTGCGTGTAGGAGCGTGTATTTGGAGATTAGAGATGAAATATAGGGAAGGGCTCAGAGTCAGATTGGGGGGCCCCTTCCGCGCGTGTGTGTGCAATGTTTTTGCCGCGACCCCCGACAAAGGGAGGTTGCGGCATTAAGAAGCCTCCTAATTGTGGATCTGGGCTACCAGGGCCCACAAGAGCCGGGGGCCCACGCGGGTATCACATCTCTACTGGAGACGGAGCAGGTCCCACCATGTTTTTTTCCAGTGTCCCAGTCCAACCCTGGTTCAAATAATCCCACTTACCTGTGAGCAATGATCAAAAGCTCTTGGGGAAACTGACCTGTCCTGCATGACATGTACATCTATTTGAACTAATATAACCCCCTATATTACACACTATGATGATATAGTTTATTGTTTGTTGCCCTTTGTATTTGTAGTTAAAGATGTGGGTGGGACATACACAGTATATATATATATATATATATATATATATATATATATATATTTATATATATATATATATATATATATATATATATATATATATATATATATATATATATATCTATATATCTATCTATCTATATATATATATATATATATATATATATATATATATATACACACATACACACACAACACAACAGGCACAATACAAGGCTGATTCAGATTCACATTACATGACAGCATAGAAATCAGTGCAGTGATTCATAATCAGCCCTGTAGCATCAGCTTCTATGACAGATGGGACCTCACTTTCTGCTTGATGATTCCCTATGACCCCTAAGCTTAGCTCCTCCCCAGCAGCCCAGAGCCCACTGAGCATGTGCAGTGCCACTGACTCATGATGTCTAACAAGATCAGGAGATGGGGAGCTGCTGGGGGCAATTCTGATGTTACCGGAAGTTTGATTTACAAAGTACAGCATTTCTGGGAAGTTTCTTTATTTATTGTTCAGTTCTGATTAAATGCCACGTTCAGCTTATGTCTGTTGCTATATTGGCCGGAAGGAGTTGGATACAGTAGAAATATTACTGGAAGTTACTGCTGGGAGAGGAGCTTGTGATGTCACTTTTATTAATCAAATCAGTTTCCCGTGGGGGCTGCGTTATGCAATGTTTTCTGCAGGAATAATTTAGGGGACATGGGATCTCTCTGGATGGTTTGCACCTTAGTATTTGGTGATTATTCTGGACATTCTGGGCTAAATCTACAGAGACTAAGATAGGCCTACAAATCCCTCTTCCACTTGGCTACCTGGGGCTGCTGGGAGCTGTAGTTCAGCGACAGTCGAGAGAGCCCTGATTAATACAAATGTCCCCTTTCTGACCCCAGTGACAAACACAGATATACAAAGTGGGAAACATTTCAGCGCGGAGCATTTTATTGGGATTTCTCGTGAGAACAGAGCATAGGAATGAGCCGCTTGCAGTTCCCAGATGAGTTATTTTTGCTCACAAACAAGAACCCACAAAAGGTCCAGACTCATATTTGTAAAGAAAAGAGAGGTCTGTGCGAGCCACAAAATGACACCCTGGATTTACTAAACAATTGTTACATAATGTATTACACCCTTTGTGCTGTTCTCTAGTCTATAACCCCCCCCCGGGGCCCCTGTAGTTCTGGGGCCAAATCCCTAATCTATTTTTAATTTTTTAAATTTTTTTCCTTGTGCCCAAATAAGAGTATGAGGGCTTTGTATTGTAACAGCTGGTCTCCAGGATGGAGGGATGTGTAAGTGTTATTGTTACCAGCAAATGTGGCCTCTCCGCTCCTTCTTGTACCCGGGGTCCCTGTAGGGCCTAAAGGGGTTGTTCACCTTTAAATTAACTGTTAGTATGATGTAGAGGGGGATATTCTGAGACAATTTGCAATTGGTTTTCATTTTTTATTATTTATGGTTTTTGACTTATTTAGCTTTTTATTCAGCGGCTCTTCAGTTTGTAATTTCAGCAGTTTGGTTGCTAGGATCCAAATTCCCCTAGCAACCATGCATTGATTTGAATAAGAGACTGGAATTTGAATAGGAGAGGCCTGAATAGAAAGATGAGCAATAAAAAGGAGTAGTAACTAAAACTCTGTAGCCTCACAGAGCTTTTGTTTTTTAGATGGGGTCAGTGACCCCCCATTTGAAAACTGGAAAGAGTCAAAAGAAGAAGGTAAATTATTTAAAAACTAAAATAAATAATTGAGACCAATTGTAAAGTTGCTTAGAATAAGCCATTCCGTAACATACTAAAGGTTAACTGAAAGGTGAACCACCCCTTTAATAAAGGCTTTTAAGAAGATTTTCTTTGGTTGGTGCTTAGTCTTTTGAGCAACATGTTGCCCGTGAGCCACTGGTAGGGGACCACTACTTTAAGTCACGTGATTAAGGGGGGGATACTAAAATTATTCCCCCCTCTTGTTTTCTAATTATCATATGCAAATTAGGGTTCCGATTCAATTTGGGATTCAGCCCAGTCATTTCAGAAAGATTTGGGGTTCAGGCAAATCCTGAAAATAGGAATTCAGTGCATCCCTAATTGGTTGCCACGGGTTACTGCCCAGGTGCAGATTTACCTAGTGTTTATACACAGCTAGAGAGGCAGGGAGTCTGTGACTCAGGAAGTGGGTGGGGCTAGAACAGTCTAATGGTAGCTTCCAGTTAAGAAGACCTGAGATAGAAGTGTAAGAGACTCTTTTCCTAATCTCTAACACGTAGCACATCCATGTCTATTCACAGCAAGGAATCTGCAACTGATCTTAATGTTGGCCATGTGACCATTACAGTTGCACGTGACTGACATCAGGATTCCATTAGCAGCGCATTGGCCTGTTCTCTGTTACTTTTTATTTTATTCCATAAAGTCGTTATGGCAGAATTGCCCGATCTCCCGTGGGCGATGATTCATTGCAGACTCCGAAGATCAAAGAGAGCGATAAAAACTGTAAAATTATTTGTATTATTATTGCTCTCAGTTTTACAATTTGTTATCCGTGCAAACTGCTGAGTAAACTGCTCCCAATCCCTTTCATATCCAGCCAGGTGTCTGTCTGCCGCTCATATATCTGCCTTTCCTGCCGCTCCGATTCCTTCCCAATCCAATGTGCCCTCCATCAACAAAGTCATTGTGTTTTATTAACGTTTCAGTGTTTAAGGAAACCATCCCTTTTATCAACATGCAGCTGGCGGCAAACAGGGCACCGTGCCAAACTCTGGATATAGACCCGGAGTTGTTACTCTCACATTCATTTAGAAGGGGCATTGTGTTGGGTAGGGAGAGATAATGCCTATAGTAAAAGTGCATAATAGTCTCTGGGAAGGGAATGTGACTGTGGGATAGCAGGTATAGTAGGGAGAGATGGTGTCTATAGTAACAGTGGATAATAGTCTCTGGGAAGGGAGTGTGACTGTGGGATAGCAGGTATAGTAGGGAGAGATGGTGCCTATAGTAACAGTGGATAATAGTCTCTGGGAAGGGAGTGTGACTGTGAGATAGCAGGTATAGTAGGGAGAGATGGTGTCTATAGTAACAGTGGATAATAGTCTCTGGGAAGGGAGTGTGACTGTGGGATAGCAGGTATAGTAGGGAGGGATGGTGTCTATAGTAACAGTGGATAATAGTCTCTGGGAAGGGAGTGTGACTGTGGGATAGCAGGTATAGTAGGGAGAGATGGTGCCTATAGTAACAGTGGGATAATAGTCTCTGGGAAGGGAGTGTGACTGTGGGATAGCAGGTATAGTAGGGAGAGATGGTGCCTATAGTAACAGTGGATAATAGTCTCTGGGAAGGGAGTGTGACTGTGGGATAGCAGGTATAGTAGGGAGAGATGGTGTCTATAGTAACAGTGGATAATAGTCTCTGGGAAGGGAGTGTGACTGTGGGATAGCAGGTATAGTAGGGAGAGATGGTGCCTATAGTAACAGTGGGATAATAGTCTCTGGGAAGGGAGTGTGACTGTGGGATAGCAAGTATAGTAGGGAGAGATGGTGCCTATAGTAACAGTGGATAATAGTCTCTGGGAAGGGAGTGTGACTGTGGGATAGCAGGTATAGTAGGGAGAGATGGTGCCTATAGTAACAGTGGATAATAGTCTCTGGGAAGGGAGTGTGACTGTGGGATAGCAGGTATAGTAGGGAGAGATGTGTCTATAGTAACAGTGGATAATAGTCTCTGGGAAGGGAGTGTGACTGTGGGATAGCAGGTATAGTAGGGAGAGATGGTGCCTATAGTAACAGTGGATAATAGTCTCTGGGAAGGGATTGTGACTGTGGGATAGCAGGTATAGTAGGGAGAGATGGTGTCTATAGTAACAGTGGATAATAGTCTCTGGGAAGGGAGTGTGACTGTGGGATAGCAGGTATAGTAGGGAGAGATGGTGTCTATAGTAACAGTGGATAATAGTCTCTGGGAAGGGAGTGTGACTGTGGGATAGCAGGTATAGTAGGGAGAGATGGTGCCTATAGTAACAGTGGATAATAGTCTCTGGGAAGGGAGTGTGACTGTGGGATAGCAGGTATAGTAGGGAGAGATGGTGCCTATAGTAACAGTGGATAATAGTCTCTGGGAAGGGAGTGTGACTGTGGGATAGCAGGTATAGTAGGGAGAGATGGTGCCTATAGTAACAGTGGATAATAGTCTCTGGGAAGGGAGTGTGACTGTGGAATAGCAGGTATAGTAGGGAGAGATGGTGCCTATAGTAACAGTGGGATAATAGTCTCTGGGAAGGGAGTGTGACTGTGGGATAGCAGGTATAGTAGGGAGAGATGGTGTCTATAGTAACAGTGGATAATAGTCTCTGGGAAGGGAGTGTGACTGTGGGATAGCAGGTATAGTAGGGAGAGATGGTGCCTATAGTAACAGTGGATAATAGTCTCTGGGAAGGGAGTGTGACTGTGGGATAGCAGGTATAGTAGGGAGAGATGGTGCCTATAGTAACAGTGGATAATAGTCTCTGGGAAGGGAGTGTGACTGTGGGATAGCAGGTATAGTAGGGAGAGATGGTGTCTATAGTAACAGTGGGATAATAGTCTCTGGGAAGGGAGTGTGACTGGGATAGCAGGTATAGTAGGTAGAGATGGTGTCTATAGTAACAGTGGATAATAGTCTCTGGGAAGGGAGTGTGACTGTGGGATAGCAGGTATAGTAGGGAGAGATGTGTCTATAGTAACAGTGGATAATAGTCTCTGGGAAGGGAGTGTGACTGTGGGATAGCAGGTATAGTAGGGAGAGATGGTGCCTATAGTAACAGTGGATAATAGTCTCTGGGAAGAGAGTGTGACTGTGGGATAGCAGGTATAGTAGGGAGAGATGTGTCTATAGTAACAGTGGATAATAGTCTCTGGGAAGGGAGTGTGACTGTGGGATAGCAGGTATAGTAGGGAGAGATGGTGCCTATAGTAACAGTGGATAATAGTCTCTGGGAAGGGAGTGTGACTGTGGGATAGCAGGTATAGTAGGGAGAGATGTGTCTATTGTAAAAGTGGGATAATAGTCTCTGGGAAGGGAGTATGACTGTGGGATAGCAGGTATAGTAGGGAGAGATGGTGTCTATAGTAACAGTGGATAATAGTCTCTGGGAAGGGAGTGTGACTGTGGGATAGCAGGTATAGTAGGGAGAGATGGTGCCTATAGTAACAGTGGATAATAGTCTCTGGGAAGAGAGTGTGACTGTGGGATAGCAGGTATAGTAGGGAGAGATGTGTCTATAGTAACAGTGGATAATAGTCTCTGGGAAGGGAGTGTGACTGTGGGATAGCAGGTATAGTAGGGAGAGATGGTGCCTATAGTAACAGTGGATAATAGTCTCTGGGAAGGGAGTGTGACTGTGGGATAGCAGGTATAGTAGGGAGAGATGGTGTCTATAGTAACAGTGCGATAATAGTCTCTGGGAAGGGAGTATGACTGTGGGATAGCAGGTATAGTAGGGAGAGATGGTGTCTATAGTAACAGTGGATAATAGTCTCTGGGAAGGGAGTGTGACTGTGGGATAGCAGGTATAGTAGAGAGAGATGGTGCCTATAGTAACAGTGGATAATAGTCTCTGGGAAGGGAGTGTGACTGTGGGATAGCAGGTATAGTAGGGAGAGATGGTGTCTATAGTAACAGTGGATAATAGTCTCTGGGAAGGGAGTGTGACTGTGGGATAGCAGGTATAGTAGGGAGAGATGTGCCTATAGTAACAGTGGATAATAGTCTCTGGGAAGGGAGTGTGACTGTGGGATAGCAGGTATAGTAGGGAGAGATGTGTCTATAGTAACAGTGGATAATAGTCTCTGGGAAGGGAGTGTGACTGTGGGATAGCAGGTATAGTAGGGAGAGATGGTGCCTATAGTAACAGTGGATAATAGTCTCTGGGAAGGGAGTGTGACTGTGGGATAGCAGGTATAGTAGGGAGAGATGTGTCTATAGTAACAGTGGATAATAGTCTCTGGGAAGGGAGTGTGACTGTGGGATAGCAGGTATAGTAGGGAGAGATGGTGCCTATAGTAACAGTGGATAATAGTCTCTGGGAAGGGATTGTGACTGTGGGATAGCAGGTATAGTAGGGAGAGATGGTGTCTATAGTAACAGTGGATAATAGTCTCTGGGAAGGGAGTGTGACTGTGGGATAGCAGGTATAGTAGGGAGAGATGGTGTCTATAGTAACAGTGGATAATAGTCTCTGGGAAGGGAGTGTGACTGTGGGATAGCAGGTATAGTAGGGAGAGATGGTGCCTATAGTAACAGTGGATAATAGTCTCTGGGAAGGGAGTGTGACTGTGGGATAGCAGGTATAGTAGGGAGAGATGGTGCCTATAGTAACAGTGGATAATAGTCTCTGGGAAGGGAGTGTGACTGTGGGATAGCAGGTATAGTAGGGAGAGATGGTGCCTATAGTAACAGTGGATAATAGTCTCTGGGAAGGGAGTGTGACTGTGGAATAGCAGGTATAGTAGGGAGAGATGGTGCCTATAGTAACAGTGGGATAATAGTCTCTGGGAAGGGAGTGTGACTGTGGGATAGCAGGTATAGTAGGGAGAGATGGTGTCTATAGTAACAGTGGATAATAGTCTCTGGGAAGGGAGTGTGACTGTGGGATAGCAGGTATAGTAGGGAGAGATGGTGCCTATAGTAACAGTGGATAATAGTCTCTGGGAAGGGAGTGTGACTGTGGGATAGCAGGTATAGTAGGGAGAGATGGTGCCTATAGTAACAGTGGATAATAGTCTCTGGGAAGGGAGTGTGACTGTGGGATAGCAGGTATAGTAGGGAGAGATGGTGTCTATAGTAACAGTGGGATAATAGTCTCTGGGAAGGGAGTGTGACTGGGATAGCAGGTATAGTAGGTAGAGATGGTGTCTATAGTAACAGTGGATAATAGTCTCTGGGAAGGGAGTGTGACTGTGGGATAGCAGGTATAGTAGGGAGAGATGTGTCTATAGTAACAGTGGATAATAGTCTCTGGGAAGGGAGTGTGACTGTGGGATAGCAGGTATAGTAGGGAGAGATGGTGCCTATAGTAACAGTGGATAATAGTCTCTGGGAAGAGAGTGTGACTGTGGGATAGCAGGTATAGTAGGGAGAGATGTGTCTATAGTAACAGTGGATAATAGTCTCTGGGAAGGGAGTGTGACTGTGGGATAGCAGGTATAGTAGGGAGAGATGGTGCCTATAGTAACAGTGGATAATAGTCTCTGGGAAGGGAGTGTGACTGTGGGATAGCAGGTATAGTAGGGAGAGATGTGTCTATTGTAAAAGTGGGATAATAGTCTCTGGGAAGGGAGTATGACTGTGGGATAGCAGGTATAGTAGGGAGAGATGGTGTCTATAGTAACAGTGGATAATAGTCTCTGGGAAGGGAGTGTGACTGTGGGATAGCAGGTATAGTAGGGAGAGATGGTGCCTATAGTAACAGTGGATAATAGTCTCTGGGAAGAGAGTGTGACTGTGGGATAGCAGGTATAGTAGGGAGAGATGTGTCTATAGTAACAGTGGATAATAGTCTCTGGGAAGGGAGTGTGACTGTGGGATAGCAGGTATAGTAGGGAGAGATGGTGCCTATAGTAACAGTGGATAATAGTCTCTGGGAAGGGAGTGTGACTGTGGGATAGCAGGTATAGTAGGGAGAGATGGTGTCTATAGTAACAGTGCGATAATAGTCTCTGGGAAGGGAGTATGACTGTGGGATAGCAGGTATAGTAGGGAGAGATGGTGTCTATAGTAACAGTGGATAATAGTCTCTGGGAAGGGAGTGTGACTGTGGGATAGCAGGTATAGTAGAGAGAGATGGTGCCTATAGTAACAGTGGATAATAGTCTCTGGGAAGGGAGTGTGACTGTGGGATAGCAGGTATAGTAGGGAGAGATGGTGTCTATAGTAACAGTGGATAATAGTCTCTGGGAAGGGAGTGTGACTGTGGGATAGCAGGTATAGTAGGGAGAGATGGTGCCTATAGTAACAGTGGATAATAGTCTCTGGGAAGAGAGTGTGACTGTGGGATAGCAGGTATAGTAGGGAGAGATGTGTCTATAGTAACAGTGGATAATAGTCTCTGGGAAGGGAGTGTGACTGTGGGATAGCAGGTATAGTAGGGAGAGATGGTGCCTATAGTAACAGTGGATAATAGTCTCTGGGAAGGGAGTGTGACTGTGGGATAGCAGGTATAGTAGGGAGAGATGGTGTCTATAGTAACAGTGCGATAATAGTCTCTGGGAAGGGAGTATGACTGTGGGATAGCAGGTATAGTAGGGAGAGATGGTGTCTATAGTAACAGTGGATAATAGTCTCTGGGAAGGGAGTGTGACTGTGGGATAGCAGGTATAGTAGAGAGAGATGGTGCCTATAGTAACAGTGGATAATAGTCTCTGGGAAGGGAGTGTGACTGTGGGATAGCAGGTATAGTAGGGAGAGATGGTGTCTATAGTAACAGTGGATAATAGTCTCTGGGAAGGGAGTGTGACTGTGGGATAGCAGGTATAGTAGGGAGAGATGTGCCTATAGTAACAGTGGATAATAGTCTCTGGGAAGGGAGTGTGACTGTGGGATAGCAGGTATAGTAGGGAGAGATGTGTCTATAGTAACAGTGGATAATAGTCTCTGGGAAGGGAGTGTGACTGTGGGATAGCAGGTATAGTAGGGAGAGATGTGCCTATAGTAACAGTGGATAATAGTCTCTGGGAAGGGAGTGTGACTGTGGGATAGCAGGTATAGTAGAGAGAGATGTGTCTATAGTAACAGTGGATAATAGTCTCTGGGAAGGGAGTGTGACTGTGGGATAGCAGGTATAGTAGGGAGAGATGGTGTCTATAGTAACAGTGGATAATAGTCTCTGGGAAGGGAGTGTGACTGTGGGATAGCAGGTATAGTAGGGAGAGATGTGTCTATAGTAACAGTGGATAATAGTCTCTGGGAAGGGAGTGTGACTGTGGGATAGCAGGTATAGTAGGGAGAGATGGTGTCTATAGTAACAGTGGATAATAGTCTCTGGGAAGGGAGTGTGACTGTGGGATAACAGGTATAGTAGGGAGAGATGTGTCTATAGTACTAAGGGAATGGCTGAAAGTTAAATATACACATATTGGATCCAATGGAGACACTGCCGGATACTATGGATCAGAATAACTTCCATTAAATACACATAATGGTTTCCCATGTGTGAGTGACGTAATATTTTATTTCACAAGTTGTTTTCCGGGAGGCAGTGGGTGGAAATTTCCCTTTGTCTTTGTCTCAGGAAGTTGCCCATTTAAGTGGAAACAAGAACAGGAAGTGAAGAAGGCAAAGGAAATAGCTTCCCTCAACCTGGCCTGAGACATCTGGGTTTGTAAACATCTTACAACTGCATCAACTGATGCTGGTTCAAGTAATAAAACATATAGAATGTTCTTACTATAGATATCACATCCCTTGTGTTCACTAGGACAGCCGGGGACCCAGGTGAAACATATTCATCTCTGCTGGGGGCCCCAGGGATATTTACCGCACACAGGGAGTATTGTCCAATGCCCAATTTAAATATAAAGTACTAAAATAGACCCCAAACTGGTGCTGTGCCGGGTGCAGTTGGCCGATAACTCCACGAGAAGTGACTTTGGGGGTTTGTGGAGATGCCTAGATATTCAAGGAGACCCATAGTAAAGGTTACTTAGGGTGAGATTTGGGGTGAACCTAAATATAAACATTTGCTGACCTAAATAACGTTGGAAGCAACAGGAAGTGAATCTCTAGGTCTGTAACGTTGTTATAAGACGAGCCCTGACCACACTCTTGACTGTAAAAGGAAACTTGGACTGGATCAAAGCAGTGTTACCTACCACTGAGGGGCCCCTGATTAAAAAATTAATTTGGGCAGACCTTAGCTACATCAGGATGCTGCATACTTCTGTGTCTCCAAAGATGCCCCAGTAGCTCCCCACCTTCTTTCCTGCTGATTCACTGCACATGCTCTGTGCTGCTGTCACTTACTGAGCTTAGGGACCCACTCACAATATACAGTACACATAGAATAGAAATGTCACAATATAAGGCTGATTAGTAATTAATACACATAATTACTACATGGCAGCACAGAAACCAGTGTAATTAGTATCAGAATTGAATAATCAGCAAACCTGTAGCATCAGCTTATATTACAGCCAGGGAAGCTCATTTTCTGCTGGATAATTAGTGACGAGCCCTAAGCTTAGCTTCTCAACAGCCAATCAGAGCCCACTGAGCATGTGAGTGTCACAGACACTTTCCAAGATGGTGACCCCCTGTGACAAGTTTGAAGTCCTGGATCATTGCTGCTATTGACAAGCTCAAACTTTAGCCTCGTGCAATAAGTTCACTATATAAAATATGCCATTTTTAGCTAAATAAATTTTAGGGTTTAGTTCACCTTCCTACCTGCCCCACCTTAAACCAATCAAACTCACATCTCCACACCTTTCCCAAGTCCTCATTGGGTGTAAAATTGCCCCACAAGCATGGTAGGTCCCTAGGTTTATAGTCTATAGCCATGATCCCCAACCAGTGGCTCATGAGTAACATGTTACTCACCAACCCCTTGGATGTTGCTCCCAGTGGCCTCAGAGCCAGGGGTTATTTTTGAATTTTTGACTTGTTTTGGTGCATTAAAAATATTTGTTCTGCCAAACAGAGTCTCCTGTAGGCGACCAGTCCACATAGAGGCTACAAGTAGCCAATCACAGCCCTTATTTGGCTCCCCAAGGACTTTTTTTCATGCTTATGTTGCTCCCCAACTCACAGATAAAAAAGTTGGGTGGCCTCTGGTCTATAGAGAATACCTGGGTGTTGGAGATGGTTCCAATCTCATTAGAAGTTATTCTCACTCTTAATGTAAATTTTCTTTAAGAAGAAAACTGTTGCTGCCCCCTGTCCCTGCTCATGAAGCCCATGCACATCCCTTGGGGGTAACCTTGTGCCTACAGCATGCCCCTGTCATTCCCACACTTCATGGCTACCATTGACCGCAGAGAGGTGAGAACGTTTCAGATGAGACATCTTGATTTCAGGTTTGTGACACCACGAGACACTTCCTGTCATGCAGCCGCTCTCTGGGAGGGCTCTCGTGCACCAAAAGGAAACCATAAGGTCCCACTGCTGCTGCTGCAAATGTAACTGTCTGATGCTGTTTTTACTCGGCATCCAGGGATTCGGCCGATTGCAACATCTGCTTGTGCTTTGCCCATTGTCCCCCATGGTCTGGTGTTGCTGTTTTCTGCTTCAGGTAAGGTCCTGCCCGGAGCTCCGTTATTTCTGTGGCTTCGTCCTGATGTTCCTAACGACAATATTTGTGTCACTAGTGGGGTCTCTGAGTCACAGCTAGAAGTGTGTCTGTCTATGACTAGGCACATATATGTGTGTGTTCCTTGTAGGGCCACAATTTTTTTATATCAGTTGCATAAAAACTCTTTCTCACTTGTCCCTTTGTATCTGGTGAAAGAGCTGCTGATACATAGTCACGTTACAAATCTTTGAAATAATATACAAAGTGGCTGAAGTTGTAGCAACCACCAAGTCCAACCCTTTATACACATAGCAGGGTACAGTATATAGAAGGGGGCTGGCAACTGTAGCCCTCCAGAAGTTGTAGAACTACATCTCCCAGCATCCCCTTTGATACATGTTAAAGGACAAGGAAAGTCTAAAATTTACTGCACCACAAGCCTAATCAAACAAATGATTTATGTTTTCAAAGTTGGCCACAGGGGGTCACCATCTTGTAACTTTGTTATACATCTTTGCAAGACCAAGACTGTGCACATGCTCAGTGTGATCTGGGCAGCTTAGGGATCGTCATAAATTATCACAACCGCGCAAGTCAAATAATATCTGCCAGAAGCCGATACAACAAGACTGATTAATAATCAGAATATACAGACTGCACTGGCTCCTGTGTTGTCATGTAATCTAATGTGGATTTTATAGTTTTTGTATTATTTAATACAAACTTGCTCCAACTCTGCAGAACCAGTGGCTGCAGCAAAATAATCCTCCAAATAGAATCCCAGTTTATCTGTTTAAATCTGGCTCCATGATCTTTGTCCCTGCAGCTGGAGTTGGAAACAGTAAAGGGGATGTAAAGGCAAAAATAAAATCCAATACAAATCTCTACACAGTCGCCGACTGCTCTACAGGGAAACAAACAAAGCTGCTTGAGTTCTGCATGGCTGGGAAGTAAGGCGGGGGCTCCCCCTGCTGTTCATAAGTATGATTGTTTCCCTGCAGAGCAGTTAGGGACTGTCTGACAATTCCTATCCACAGCAGTAAATGAAGGGAGAATTTCACTGCATACAGTCAGGTTTATTATAAAAACGGTACACATTTTTTAATTAAAGGATATTGGAGAAAGATTTCTTTTTCATTAATGAAAATAAAAATGAGATTTTATTTTTTTGCCTTTACCTGCCTTTTAATGAAAGACTCACTGAATGTACGAAAAGACTTTGCTTCAAGCTTGTCTTATGCACCTTTTATGTGACAAGCGGACTCGAAATGTGTGTTACTGTGGGGGAAATATCACTGACATTAATAATAATAATGTCATAAAAGTCACATGTTTTGCACCAGTTCTAGTACCGCCCCCCACAGTATTACCCTCCATTTAACCCCCCTCCAGATGTAAAAATTTTTCATAAACTAAATGATAAATAATAAACCCATATAATGGAAAAATACTTTCTTAATAACAAAAGTCTGGAACGTAGATGATGACAGAGGGCGAGATGATGAGATTAGGGTGAAATGGAGGCAGTAGGGAAAGATGGTGATGGTAGGGCAAATGATGACAGAGGGCAAGATGAGAGTAGGCCAAGACAGAATCAGTAAGACAAGATGGAGACAGGAAGACAGTCACCAGTTACCAACAGTAGGGCAAGATGGTTAAGGGAAGATGATAACAAAGATAGTTACACAAGTAAAATATGGAGACAGTAGGACAAGATGATAAGACTAGAGTGAGAGACTAGAGCAACAATAGGACTAGATGGTTAGGGGAAGATGATAACCAAGATGGTAACCAAGATGGTTAGGGTAATATGGAGACAGTAGAGTAAGATGGTTACACTAGGGTAATGTGGAGACAGTAGGGCAAGGTAATAAGACTAGAGCGAGATGGCCAGTAGAAAAAGTAGCAATAGATAATGATTGAGGGCAAGATGGAAAGATTTGAGAAAGATGATAACCAAGATGGTTACACTAGGGTAATATGGAGACAGTAGGGCAAGATGATAAGTCTAGAGTGAAATGGCAACAGTAGGACTAGATGGTTAGGGAAAGATGATAACTGAGGTGGTTACACTAGGGTAATATGGAGACAGTAGGGCAAGGTAATAAGACTAGAGCGAGATGGCCAGTAGAAAAAGTAACAATAGATAATGACTGAGGGCAAAATGGAAAGATTAGAGAAAGATGGAGACAGTAGGACAAGGTGAAGACTATAGGACAATATGGAGGCAGTAGGACAAGATAGTTACACCAGGACAAGATGAAGAAAGTAGGGCAAGATGATACTAGAATGAGATGGCCAGTAGAAATAGAAGCAATCTATGATGACTGAGGGCAAGATGGAAAGGCAAGTTCATTAGAGAAGAGATGAGGGAAAAGATGAAGACAGTAGAACAAGATGGTTAAAATAGGGTAAGATGGAGACAGTAGGTAAGATAAGACTAGAGTGAGATGGCCAGCAGAAATAGTAGCAATAGATGATGACTGAGGGCAAAATGAAAAGATTAGAGAAAGATGGAGACAGTAAGACAAGATGGAGACAGTAGGACAAGATGGAGACAGTAGGACAAGATGGAGACAGTAGGGCAAGATGATTACAGTAGGGTAAGATGGTGAGAGTAAAATGGTTACAGTAGGGTGGGGTCCCCAACCTTTTTTACTTGAGAGCCACATTCAAATGTAAAAAAGTTGGGGAGCTGGCAGCTACAGGAGGCTCTGTTTGGCAGTACACCTGGGTTTTATGCACCAAAAATTGCCTCCAAGCCCCTGCTTTGAGGCCACTGGGAGCAACATCCAAGTGTTAGGTGAGTCAGCTGTTGCTCATGAGCCACTGGTTGGAGATCACTGCAGTAGGGAAAATGGATGTTCTTTTTTATGGGGACTTTTTTGTCTCAATGCATTAGTCAATTGATTTCTTTGTCTCAATTTTGACGTGGCCAAATTTTCTGCAGAAAATTTTTGGTGCAGTTTTAAATATTTGTAGGTGGCGAAGTGCGGAATTCATAATACATTTGCTCATCACTAATTACAACATGTGCCCATATATTCATTAAAAAAATGTAAGGTTGCACCTGTCAATGTGTCACATGACGTTACTACTGTGTCGTGCCCCAAGTACAAATTCGTACGAGTATGAGTTCTTGGGGCCACGCTCCATTGTCTGATATTTCAGTTTACTGACTCTTGTTTTAGAAAATACTGATTGCTGGCTGCACTGACCCCACTCCCCTACCTCTCCATTGGACTCTTGCCCACCGTGCCCATTCCCCTGTGCCAGCTTCTCCTCACTCCCTGACTTCATTGTTGCCCTGCCAAAAACATAGTGTGCTCAGGTATTATACATGGAATTGGCCCTGTATTTATCTACTGTGTGTTCTGGGTATTATACATGGAATTGACCCTGTATTTATCTACTGTGTGTTCTGGGTATTATACATGGAATTGACCCTGTATTTATCCTGCTGTGTGTTCTGGGTATTATACATGGAATTGGCCCTGTATTTATCCTGCTGTGTGTTCTGGGGTATTATACATGGAATTGGCACTGTATTTATCTGCTGTGTGTTCTGGGTATTATACATGGAATTGGCCCTGTATTTATCCTGCTGTGTGTTCTGGGTATTATACATAGAATTGGCCCTGTATTTATCTGCTGTGTGTTCTGGGGTATTATACATGGAATTGGCACTGTATTTATCCTGCTGTGTGTTCTGGGGTATTATACATGGAATTGGCACTGTATTTATCCTGCTGTGTGTTCTGGGTATTATACATGGAATTGGCCCTGTATTTATCCTGCTGTGTGTTCTGGGGTATTATACATAGAATTGGCCCTGTATTTATCTGCTGTGTGTTCTGGGGTATTATACATGGAATTGGCACTGTATTTATCCTGCTGTGTGTTCTGGGGTATTATACATGGAATTGGCACTGTATTTATCCTGCTGTGTGTTCTGGGTATTATACATGGAATTGGCACTGTATTTATCTGCTGTGTGTTCTGGGTATTATACATGGAATTGGCCCTGTATTTATCCTGCTGTGTGTTCTGGGGTATTATACATAGAATTGGCCCTGTATTTATCTGCTGTGTGTTCTGGGGTATTATACATGGAATTGGCACTGTATTTATCCTGCTGTGTGTTCTGGGGTATTATACATGGAATTGGCACTGTATTTATCCTGCTGTGTGTTCTGGGTATTATACATGGAATTGGCCCTGTATTTATCTGCTGTGTGTTCTGGGGTATTATACATGGAATTGACACTGTATTTATCTGCTGTGTGTTCTGGGGTATTATACATGGAATTGGCACTGTATTTATCTGCTGTGGGTTCTGGGTATTATACATGGAATTGGCACTGTATTTATCTGCTGTGTGTTCTGGGTATTATACATGGAATTGGCCCTGTATTTATCCTGCTGTGTGTTCTGGGGTATTATACATGGAATTGGCACTGTATTTATCCTGCTGTGTGTTCTGGGTATTATACATGGAATTGGCACTGTATTTATCTGCTGTGTGTTCTGGGGTATTATACATGGAATTGGCCCTGTATTTATCTGCTGTGTGTTCTGGGGTATTATACATGGAACTGGCCCTGTATTTATCTGCTGTGGGTTCTGGGGTATTATACATGGAATTGGCCCTGTATTTATCTGCTGTGTGTTCTGGGGTATTATACATGGAATTGGCACTGTATTTATCTGCTGTGTGTTCTGGGGTATTATACATGGAATTGGCACTGTATTTATCTGCTGTGTGTTCTGGGGTATTATACATGGAATTAGCACTGTATTTATCCTGCTGTGTGTTCTGGGGTATTATACATGGAATTGACCCTGTATTTATCTGCTGTGTGTTCTGGGTATTATACATGGAATTGGCACTGTATTTATCTGCTGTGTGTTCTGGGTATTATACATGGAATTGGCCCTGTATTTATCCTGCTGTGTGTTCTGGGGTATTATACATGGAATTGGCCCTGTATTTATCTACAGAAGCCCAAATAGCGAGCCTGGGACAGGTGGAGCGGAAGGGGCACATTACTAAGGGGAGAGTAGAGGAAATTAAGGGGTAGTGGTGAGAGGTATTGTGGGAGTTGTAGTATGGAAAGGCAATGGAAAAGGGGGGCAGGGCTTAACCTTTAAATATGGACTGAAAGCGCGGAAGATCTCATTACCTGTAGATGGCACAGCAGTTACAACGTCCCTCCCTCCCGCCCTTTTGGAAGTGGGGGGTGGATGGTTATGTCGCAGCAAGGCATAGTGGGGCTGCCCTAATGGGTAGCCAAAAAGGGGGCTGGAAGGTAAAGTGAGGTCGGTTGGATAGGCCTGGGGCGAGGCTAAGGGGGCAAGGAGGCACCGTAAGTGAGGAAACAGGTGACGGAGTCTTAGCCTTAGGCTAGTTAATGGGTTTTGACTAAGAAGGATTTGGGAAGTTATTGTAAACATTGTTAAATGTTATGTGCAGCCTTCAGTGGCTATTATTTTATACAAAGTGTTATGTGTTATTATTTTATGCTGGTATGTTTGTTATAAGTTAAATAAGAACAATTGAAGGAAAATGTTACTTAATAAAACAAGCTGCGGCCTTTTTTCACCAAATGATCTGTGTTGGAATGTATTTATGGGGTGTTGGAGTATTGTATCGGAATCGAAGCATACTATAGTCATGTGTGTTCTGGGGTATTATACATGGAATTGGCACTGTATTTATCTGCTGTGTGTTCTGGGGTATTATACATGGAATTGGCACTGTATTTATCTGCTGTGTGTTCTGGGTATTATACATGGAATTGGCACTGTATTTATCCTGCTGTGTGTTCTGGGGTATTATACATGGAATTGGCACTGTATTTATCTGCTGTGTGTTCTGGGTATTATACATGGAATTGGCACTGTATTTATCCTGCTGTGTGTTCTGGGGTATTATACATGGAATTGGCACTGTATTTATCTGCTGTGTGTTCTGGGGTATTATACATGGAATTGGCCCTGTATTTATCTGTTGTGTGTTCTGGGGTATTATACATGGAATTGGCCCTGTATTTATCTGCTGTGTGTTCTGGGGTATTATACATGGAATTGGCCCTGTATTTATCTGTTGTGTGTTCTGGGGTATTATACATGGAATTGGCACTGTATTTATCCTGCTGTGTGTCCTGGGGTATTGTACATGGAATTGGCACTGTATTTATCCTGCTGTGTGTTCTGGGGTATTATACATGGAATTGGCACTGTATTTATCTGCTGTGTGTTCTGGGGTATTATACATGGAATTGGCCCTGTATTTATCTGTTGTGTGTTCTGGGGTATTATACATGGAATTGGCACTGTATTTATCCTGCTGTGTGTCCTGGGGTATTGTACATGGAATTGGCACTGTATTTATCCTGCTGTGTGTTCTGGGGTATTATACATGGAATTGGCTCTGTATTTATCCTGCTGTGTGTTCTGGGGTATTATACATGGAATTGGCTCTGTATTTATCTGCTGTGTGTTCTGGGGTATTATACATGGAATTGGCCCTGTATTTATCCTGCTGTGTGTTCTGGGGTATTATACATGGAATTGGCCCTGTATTTAGCCTGCTGTGTGTTCTGGGGTATTATACATGGAATTAGCACTGTATTTATCTGCTGTGTGTTCTGGGGTATTATACATGGAATTGGCCCTGTATTTATCTGCTGTGTGTTCTGGGGTATTATACATGGAATTGACCCTGTATTTATCCTGCTGTGTGTTCTGGGGTATTATACATGGAATTGGCACTGTATTTATCTGCTGTGTGTTCTGGGGTATTATACATGGAATTGGCCCTGTATTTATCCTGCTGTGTGTTCTGGGGTATTATACATGGAATTGGCACTGTATTTGTCCTGCTGTGTGTTCTGGGGTATTATACATGGAATTGGCTCTGTATTTATCCTGCTGTGTGTTCTGGGGTATTATACATGGAATTGGCCCTGTATTTATCTGCTGTGTGTTCTGGGGTATTATACATGGAATTGACCCTGTATTTATCCTGCTGTGTGTTTTGGGGTATTATACATGGAATTGGCCCTGTATTTATCCTGCTGTGTGTTCTGGGGTATTATACATGGAATTGGCCCTGTATTTATCTGCTGTGTGTTCTGGGGTATTATACATGGAATTGACCCTGTATTTATCCTGCTGTGTGTTCTGGGGTATTATACATGGAATTGACCCTGTATTTATCCTGCTGTGTGTTCTGGGGTATTATACATGGAATTGACCCTGTATTTATCCTGCTGTGTGTTCTGGGGTATTATACATGGAATTGACCCTGTATTTATCCTGCTGTGTGTTCTGGGGTATTATACATGGAATTGGCCCTGTATTTATCTGCTGTGTGTTCTGGGGTATTATACATGGAATTGGCCCTGTATTTATCTGCTGTGTGTTCTGGGGTATTATACATGGAATTGGCCCTGTATTTATCTGCTGTGGGTTCTGGGTATTATACATGGAATTGGCCCTGTATTTATCTGCTGTGTGTTCTGGGGTATTATACATGGAAATGGTACTGTAATTATCCTGCTGTGGGTTCTGGGGTATTATACATGGAATTGACCCTGTATCTATCCTGCTGTGTGTTCTGGGTATTATACATGGAATTGGCACTGTATTTATCCTGCTGTGTGTTCTGGGGTATTATACATGGAAATGGTACTGTAATTATCCTGCTGTGGGTTCTGGGGTATTATACATGGAATTGGCACTGTATTTATCTGCTGTGTGTTCTGGGGTATTATACATGGAATTGGCACTGTATTTATCTGCTGTGTGTTCTGGGGTATTATACATGGAATTGGCCCTGTATTTATCTGCTGTGTGTTCTGGGGTATTATACATGGAATTGACCCTGTATTTATCCTGCTGTGTGTTCTGGGGTATTATACATGGAATTGGTACTGTATTTATCAGCTGTGTGTTCTGGGGTATTATACATGGAATTGGCACTGTATTTATCCTGCTGTGTGTTCTGGGTATTAAACTGTACATGAAATTGGCCCTCTATTTATTCTGCCGTGGGTTCTAAGGTATAGGATCCATTATCTGGAAACCCGTTACCTAGAAAGCTCAGAATTATGGAAAGGCCATCTCCCATAGACTCGATTATAATCAAATAATCAGAATGTTTAAAAATGATTTCCTTTTTCTCTGTAATAATAAAACAGTAGTTTGTACTTGATCCCAACTAAGATATAATTAGTCCTTATTGGGACCAGCCTATTGGTTTTATTTAATGTTAAGGTATGAAGAAGATCCAAATTACAGAAAGATCCGTTCTGCGGAAACCCCCAGGTCCTGAGCCTCATCTGCCACCACCCTAAGGAGTACATCAGAATTCTGATTAATTAGCAAAATTATTGACTTCCGCTACATTGTGGGGTCCACTAAACTTTTGAGGGTGATGAGAAAGGTCCCCAAAACACACGGAGGAGCTCCACTCAAAAACTGAATAACTACTAGTCTGTCCTTACCCCAAAGAAACCTAAAATTCACTAAAAATTCACCTAAAACCTAAAATTCACTAAGTGATCTTTGCCCAACCATCTGTGATATGAAATATAAATAATTTCCCCCCCAATGCTGTGTAATTGCGCCGTCACAGTTTGTTTATCATGCGGTGCAGCTGCGGGGCTGGCGGGGAGATAGGGTCAGGGGTGTCCCCCAATTCTTTTATCTCACTATGAATGACATGAAATAGTTCCAGGTGTTTATATTAATTGGGCAATTTGCATCCAAAGAAAGCGCAAGCTGCTAATTAGTCACATCTCTAAGAGAACTAATTACTGTTTCTTGTTCAGAAGCCTGAAAAGCAGCGATGGGACTGGATGTGTCTGAGAATGGGAAATAAAGGAACTTGAGGGGAATTTGGGGGGCTCATCCAGAACTTGATTCAATGATTATTTTTCTCCAAGTCTGGACTGAGATGCAAAATAGGTCCTGGCATTTAAAGTGAACAGAGACCCAAACACCCCCAAGGGCCCAATAAATGGTTTCTGTCTATGGCATTTTATAGCAGTCCCTCTGGCTAATCCCACTGTAAAATCCATTGTACAGTGTAAATGCAAGATAAATTGCAGTTAGTCTCATTTAAAATGTTATATGTTACCTTTTTTATTAATCTGAAATGTAAACAAATGCCTGGGAGTCACAGACCAAAGCAACCAAACAGCTACATACAGTGCTACGCAATATGTTGGTTCTATATAAATACATGTTATTAATAATAATAATAATAATAATAATAATAATAATAATAATAATAATAATAATAATATACAGTGTCAGACTGGCCCACAGCGATACCAGGAAAAGCCCAGGGGTCAGTGGCTCTTGATTCTAACAATTTGGCTTATTTCATGGTCATTCCCTATTTCTTGGGAACAAAGAGGCTTAATTATGGAAGAATAGAGTAAAATATGTTTAGAAAAGAGACTAGGAGAATAAATAGTTTGGAAAGTGGGCCCTCAGTCTAAGGTTTTCTGATGGGCCCCCGGCATCCCAGTCCCACACTGGCTACATAGTTATGTCGTTTATTACTTGGGTTCAACGGAGGTGTTAGCAGGAGATTAGACATTACATTTAGCTGGGTCAGAGTAGGTTTTACTGGCGTCAGCTCCGGGCGTTCTGTATGGTTTGCGGAGCCCTCTTATACACAGTTTCCAATATTTTATAACTATTTCTGGTACTTTGCCTTTAATTTCCCAAACCATTTGTCAGGTGCTGTGAGTGGCAAGTGAGCCTGACCCCAGTATAAAGACTTACCTGTAAAGCTTCTGTATCATTGGACAAGCTGCTTCTCACGTGCGTGTGTCACCCCTGGGACCAGAGGGCATTACCCATAGTCTTAAACTTGTCGTTTCGGCCCCATAACATGTTTCTACTGCTGTTCCTGAACCCTCATTTGGGAAATGCCATTGTGCATCTGCTGCTCATTGACAAGGGGCTGTTGGGCTGAGATACAGCGATGGGGCAGGATTCTGGGAAACAAATGCTATTTTGCCCCAACCTTAAAGGAGAACTAAAGCCTAAATTAAAAGTAAAGAAGTAGGTAGAAATGTTGTACATGATGTTTTGTGCTTCTGTACCAGCCCAAGGCAACCACAGCCCTTTAGTAGTAGCAGTAAAGATCTGTGTCTCCAAAGATGCCCCAGTAGCTCCCCATCTTCTTTTCTGCTGATTCACTGCACATGCTCTGTGCTGCTGTCACTTACTGAGCTTAGGGAGCCACTCACAATATACAGTACACATAGAATAGAAATGTCACAATATAAGGCTGATTAGTAATTAATACACATAATTACTACATGGCAGCACAGAAACCAGTGCAATTAGCATCAGAATTTAATAATCAGCAAACCTGTAGCATCAGCTTATATTACAGCCAGGGAAGCTCATTTTCTGCTGGATAATTAGTGACGAGCCCTAAGCTTAGCTTCTCAACAGCCAATCAGAGCCCACTGAGCATGTGAGTGTCACAGACACTTTCCAAGATGGTGACCCCCTGTGACAAGTTTGAAGTCCTGGATCATTGCTGCTATTGACAAGCTCAAACTTTAGCCTCGTGCAATAAGTTCACTATATAAAATAGGACATTTTTAGCCACATTCCGTATTAGGCTTTAGTTCTCCTTTAAGCCAACCCTATTCCCCAGGACGCCTGAGATTCCACATTAAGAGGATCATGGGAGTTGCATGTCAGTATCAGGGATCTGGGAGTTGCAGTACAATGGAAGGACTTCAGGTTGCTCCAGATTAGATTATGGGAGGAGGGCTGCAAGTCTGAAGTTTCTGGTGCCCTACTGTATTATGCCAGGCTGCCCCATACACATAATATGGGAGGGGAGGGAACGTACCATACCACAGATGGGGCAAATTTGGGGCAGTCTGCTAATGAGTATACTTGGGGCAAATCAAAGTGTCCCACTTTTTAATATTGAAAGGATAGGAGTATTCATTGGCCTGGCGTGTTTTTATTTAGAAATTGGGGGGTCCCTATAAATCAGCACAAACTTGTGATTTTTGGTTTTGTTTTCCACATGCATCAAGCCCAGTCACCTACTTCCACCGCCCCAACATGTACAACACAAATGATGGGAGGCTGTTTTCTGCAGGACAGTCCCGATATTGACAGCTCAGCCCGCAGTCCCGGATTGTTACTGAAATGTCCAGAGTTTCTCTTTGATCTCCTGCGCTGAACAGTTACAAAAAAGATACAAAGTTTCCGAAACTTAATTAAAATAAGAGGCTTTTTGGCCCAGAACACGGAGCAGCTGCCCTTCGATACATTTGTAACAATTTAAGATAAGCCAAGATACAATTGTAACTAGACAAGATAAGCAGGTCTCTTGGGGAAACTCTGACTCACAGCTTAAAGGGCAATTTCAGCTTCATTAGCAAAACTGTTTTAGGGCTCTTACCTAGCGTTTTTACCTGCGCTCCCCTGCATTCCGTTTTTCTGCGTTCAGCCGCAGGGGAGCGCAGGGATAGACGCATTACATTTTTTCCAATGGGGCCGTACTCACACAGGTGCGTGTAGGCGCCGAACGCAGGAAAAATGCAGCATGTTGCGTCTCAACCTGCGTTCGGCGCCTACGCGAGCCTGTGTGAGTACAGCCCCAATGGAAAAAATGTAATGCGTCTATTCCTGCGCTCCCCTGCGGCTGAACGCAGAAAAACGGAACGCAGGGGAGCGCAGGTAAAAACGCTCGTCTGTAAGAGCCCTTAACACATAAAACATGGACCTACAACTCCAAGAAATTTTTTTCAGACTTTCATAACCTGCCAAATTTTGTAACATGGACATGGAAATTAGTGGGTGTGTCCATAAAATGGGCGTGGTCAGATTTTTTCCTGATTGTTTTGTCCCTCTTTACATTTTTCAGATGTTGGCAGGAATGGAGTCTGTTACCCAAACCAGCTCCCCTGTTGGATCTGGATTCCTTGATCTGTGGGTAATTAATAAAGAATGGGAAATATCGCCAGGTCTGACCACAAAAAACTGGATGTAGCCCAAAGTCTCATGAAATGACGCCAATATTTTACTGATTTACATTGTAGTCTCTGTGTCTGTGTGCAGCTGACTGCAGGGGTTGTTTTACCCAATCAATTTATTTCTTTGCCCTTAAGGACTCTTACACACGGGCGGTTTTTCCTGTGGTCCCCTGTGTTACGCTTACTTCCGTTCAGCCGCAGGGGAGCGAAGGAATAGACGCACTCAATTATTGTGAATGGGCTGTACTCAAACGCAGGTGAAATGCAACATGCTGCGTCCCAGCTGCGTTCGGCGCTTACATGCGTCTGTGTGAGTACAGCCCCCTTCACAATAATTGACTGCGTCTACTCCTGCGCTCCCCTGCGGCTGAACAGAAAAACCGCCCGTGTGTAAGAGCCCTAAGAAACAGCAAGTCAGGGTGCAGAAGCCGAGCAGTCAGCATTTCAGCTGCATTTCTCTCTTTAACCAGCAGGTGGCTCTGTGCACAGATGCTGCAAATTTTCCTGCTGCATCTGGCGCACACAGAGCCCACAGCGCACCATTGTTTGAGAGGGAGAGAAGGTGCTGCCGTGTGTTTAATGGGCTTGTTTATAAATGTGTTTATCGGTGCATTAAAAGCTTATTATCCCCCTTTTGTAATATAAGGCACTAAGTTTGCCCAGGAGCAGTAACCAATAGCAACCAATAAGATGTTTGCTTTTAAACAGGTGACCAGTAAATATTACCTGCTGATTGGTTGCTATAGGTTACTGCACCTGGGCAAACTTAGTGCCTTTTATTACATAACCCTATACGTCTCCTATGCAATTCTAGTAGTCGCGGTGCTTCCTAAGCCGCTCTGGTCGTTTCCATAGACGTTGTTTTTAGATGTAAATACTTTACATGAGGATTGCAATGAGTAAAGATGCAGAGAATTATACAAAAATGTGTCTATGAGTATTACTTTTGCTTTACTCAATAGGCCAGTCCCTTGTACCTGGTATGTTTATGTGAAAAAGTGTTTCTATTATGTTTCCTAGGCTACAGCCCCTAGCATGCCTTTACCACTGATTTAATGAAAGAGGGTGGTGGGAGGTGTAGTTTGGGGATTTCAGATTGTAAACTCTGTTTTCATTGGCACATTTCCTCTTTAAAGGGGCGATTCATCTTTAAGTTATCGTTTAGGATGTTATAGACTGGCCAGATGGTCTTCACTATTTATTTTCTTTTATTTTTTTAAAAATTATTTGCCTTCTTCTTCTTCTTCTGACTCTTTCCAGCTTTAAAATCGGGGTCACTGACCCCTTCTAAAAAACAAATGCTCTGTAAGGCTACAAATGTATTGTTATTGCTACTTTTTATTCCTCATCTTTCTATTCGGGCCTCTCCTATTCATATTCCAGTCTTTTATTTATTTCAATGCATGGTTGCTAGGATTATTTTGACCCTAGCAACAAAATAGCTGAAATTACAAACTGGAGAGCTGCTGAATGAAAACCAATTGCAAATTGTCTCAAAATATCCCTCTCTATGTCATACTAACAGTTAATTTAAAGGTACACAACCCCCTTTAACTCAATCGCCTGCACCCGACTCCCTTGTACCTGCCGTGTAAGTGCTGACCCATAAGATCCGTCCCCTCCACCCTCAGCCCACCCGCAGCGACACCTCATTCCTGGGCTGTTAGTCATAAAGCAGGTGCCTTCAGGGGAATCCTTTTTATTGGGCGTTTCAGGTAACAGGAGACAGAACACTTGGGCCCAAATCCAACCCTCCAGCTCTGGTTAAACTACAACTCAGAACATGTTTATTCAACAACACTTTGGATAGAAAAAGAACCAAGAGGCAGATAAAAATGAATCAATAATAATAAACAAAGACCAACTGCAAAGCCTTTGCATCACCAGAATTTGCCATGTAAACGTTAATTAAATACGTTTTTCATGTTTTTTTAAGTATCGTTGTTTCTTCCCCGTCTCTCAGTTAATAAAGGCCCTGCCGGGGGGCACATAATGATAATAATAATATATGGGGGTCACGTCAAGGAGCAACATCTGGTCTGACGCTGGCACTCTAACTATGCTGGGATTCCCAGTACAGACATAAAGGTACAGTGAGATTGTGCTGCTCTGCGGGGCCCCGGGGCCCTTGTTGGAACAAGCTGAAGGGGTGAGAGCGAGTCTGGACAGAACCGTGTCAGTCGCGTGTTCTCAGCTGCCGGCTCCTCGCTCTCATGTAACAGAGAGATTTATGGAGCGTCTAATAATATCTAATCCTTATTATTTATTTGAATTATTATTTGCTCCACTAAATAAGCCCCGCCCAGTCATGTGACACAAGTGACATCACCCACGGCCAATTATAACAGATGACATCACTAAGCACCATTTACAAGGACGTGGATGTAGGTTGCATACGGTTGGTGTATGTTGTGAATGAAGTACCCCCTCTTGTAAAATATAAAGGATATTATAAGTCACCGAGGAGTTCCATGACCATATAAAAGTATGAGGCCGAACTCCAAGGTGACTTCTAATATCCTCATGTTTTCCAACAAGAAGTACTTTATTGTGTATTACATAGTGAATAAAGTACCCCCTCTTGTAAAATATAAGGATATTATAAGTTACCAAGGAGTTTCATGACCATGAACACGAGGCAGAAGTGTTTTTATACAGGTCATGGAACTCCGAGGTAACCTCTAATATCCTCATATTTGCAACTGGGGGATCTTTATTTATTATAATACACAAGTGTCAGTGAGTCATGTGAATATGCTTTGTCTTCAACCATCACCCCCACTCCCACATTCTTCCTTCCCTGCCCCCACTCAACCTCTGGCTCATGTCTTCATTTACATTAACAGTAGGGGGTACATTATCCCTTATAGTTCCCTGTATAACTCACCCTACAGCCTTGTACCTTTATATGGTCACAGAACAACCCCTCTGTGACTTCTAATATCCTTATCATTTACAGTAGGGGGTACATTATCCCTTATAATACATGAGTGAGAGTTCCCTGTATAACTCAACCTGCAGCCTTGTGCCTTTATATGGTCACAGAACAACCCCTCAGTGACTTCTAATATCCTTATCATTTACAGTAGGGGGTACATTATCCCTTATAATACATGAGTGATACTCAGAGTTCCCTGTATAACTCAGCCTGCAGCCTTGTGCCTTTATATGGTCACAGAACAACCCCTCAGTGACTTCTAATATCCTTATCATTTACAGTAGGGGGTACATTATCCCTTATAATACATGAGTGATACTCAGAGTTCCCTGTATAACTCAGCCTGCAGCCTTGTGCCTTTATATGGTCACAGAACAACCCCTCAGTGACTTCTAATATCCTTATCATTTACAGTAGGGGGTACATTATCCCTTATAATACATGAGTGATACTCAGAGTTCCCTGTATAACTCAGCCTGCAGCCTTGTAGCTGTTGGATGGATGAAGTGCAGTGAATATCAAGGGACAAACAGATCACCTTCAGTAGCCATTATATTTAGAAATAAATAAAAAAGCCCTGGAAGTGCAGTTTGTGTTTAGCTGTTTTCATAATTACATTTGTGTCTTTTGCAGAGGAAAAGAAAGCAGAGTTGCAATGAGCAAGATGAAGTTCTCAGCGTGTGCAGCCTGGACGCCAGTGACGTGAGTCATTATTTCTATAATATTCCTCTGTCTGTATTTATTGCATGCGATCGCTCAGTTACACAGCAGTGAATAAATACTGTATATATATATATATATATATATATCTGTGTATCGAGAGGTTGAAGCTTCTCGTGATTGGGTATAAAGGGTAAGTCTCATGGGTAAATGAAGAATAAAATAATGGTGACACCTATATAAAGAGAAGCGCAGTATGAGGAACAATGTTATGAATGCATTGGCAGGAACAACGCATGCAGCATCCTGATTGGTGGACCCTGAATGTATAACTCATTATATTAGCTGCCAGCCAATGGGAGATATAGTTTGTATACAGGTATGGGACCTGTTATCCAAAATGGCACCTGGGGTTTTCCGGATAATTGATCTTCCCTAACTTGGATCTTCATACCTTAAGTCTACTAGAAAATCATGTAAATGTTAAAGAAACCCAATAGGCTGGTTTTGCTTCCAATAAGGATTAATTATATCTTAGTTGGGATCAAGTACAAGCGACTGTTTTATTATTACACAGAAAAGGAAATAATTTTTAAAACTTCTAATTATTTGGATAAAATGGAGTCTATGGGAGAAGGCCTTTCCGTAATTCGGAACTTTCTGGATAACGGGTTTCCATTGTGGGGGCGGCAGTTTAACCTCCACTCCAAAATCCTGGTGTTATAAGTCTACCTTGTGCCTGTTTCACGTGCCCTGAGATAAAGCAGTACAACTAACAAAGCACATTGCACCCTACTCAGTACCCAGTAAATGATCCCCTTAGTCATTGAGCTTTCTACCCCAGAAAACAATAAGTTATGAAGCAAATCAATATGGCAGCCCCTGCGTCCGACTCATTACTCCGGCTCCTGGTGACTCACGACCACTTTGTATCATCCAAACCTTAAAGTAGAAGGAAAAGCTAAAATTACTTAAGATTTATGAGAAAGGTCTATATAAATACACCAGAAACCCCTCAAAGTAATGCTGCTCTGAGTCCTCTGTCAAAAGAAACATCACATTTCTTTCCTTCTATTGTGTACTCATGGGCTTCTGTATCAGACTTCCTGTTTTCAGCTTAAACCTCCAGGGCTTGGGCTTGAGCATGCTCAGTTTGCTCCTCTCTCCCTCCCTGCTGTAATCTGAGCCCAGAGCTATGAGTGAGCAGGGAGAGACTCGGGCAGGAAGTGATGTCACAACAAGTTAATATGGCAGCTGCTATCTTAAACAAACAGAGAGCTTCTAGAGCTGGTTACTCAGGTATGGTAACGCATTCTGCTGAATGAATATAGTGTTATAGCTTGCACTATTGTGGCTAATCTATTGGTAATAAACTGCTTTGGCAGCTTTCCTTCTCCTTTAAAGGGATCCTGTCATTGGAAAACATGTTTTTTTCAAAACACATCAGTTAATAGTGCTGCTCCAGCAGAATTCTGCACTGAAATCCATTTCTCAAAAGAGCAAACAGATTTTTTTATATTCAATTTTGAAATCTGACATGGGGCTAGACATTTTGTCATTTTCCCAGCTGCCCCTGGTCATGTGACTTGTGCCTGCACTTTAGGAGAGAAATGCTTTCTGGCAGGCTGCTGTTTTTCCTTCTCAATGTAACTGAATGTGTCTCAGTGGGACATGGGTTTTTTTCAATTGAGTGTTGTTCTTAGATCTACCAGGCAGCTGTTATCTTGTGTTAGGGAGCTGTTATCTGGTTACCTTCCCATTGTTCTGTTGTTTGGCTGCTGGTGGGGAAAGGGGGGGGGGTGATATCACTCCAACTTGCAGTACAGCAGTAAAGAATGACTGAAGTTTATCAGAGCACAAATCACATGACTTGGGGCGGCTTGGAAATTGACAATATGTCTAGCCCCATGTCAGATTTCAAAATTGAATATAAAAACATCTGTTTGCTCTTTTGAGAAATGGATTTCAGTGCCGAATTCTGCTGGAGCAGCACTATTAACTGATTCATTTTGAAAAAAACATTTTTTTCCCATGACAGTATCCCTTTAAGGACAGGGGTTTTTCCTATTTATGGAACAGAACGGCCCCTTGGGAAAAGGGAGAATTGTAAGGTGAGCGCGTTGGATATTTGTGTTTGGATAAGTGACGCACATAACAACAAGATTGGCACATAAAGAACCCCAGGGCCCAATGCAGCTCTGCACAAAATGTTCTTCTGAATTCTCCAGCCTGGGGCCCCTGCTGAATGGACCTGACATACAGGCGTAATTGCCCCGGGGGAATCAGTGAAGAGACAGAAGTGTAAGTGACAAGCGTGGGAGGCAGATTCACTATTCTGCACTTTCCTCTCTATAGCTGAGGATAAATGAGGCCTGTCTGGGGTCAGGACCCTGTTGAACCCACCAGCCCTGGACTATAAACCTTCACTGGTTTTAAAGTTGTGACTGTCCATATGTGTTGTTTGTTCTGACTTCTGAAACTATGTAGCAGAAGCCAGTTCTCCTCTCCAGGTTATTTAATCAGCTAAATTCTGCTACAGGAGTCAGAACCAACAGTGCAGAGAAATCAATACCCAGATTAATAGAAATATATGGTTACATGGGGAACAAAGGAAACTGTCAGTCCATAATTATGGAAATAGTCTATAAACTCCCCCAGACCAGAGGAGGTTTAACCCATTGTGTGTGTTCCCAGGCTAAAGGGGCAGGTGTCCTGCACATAAAAGGTTTAAAAGGCCCATGTGATGTCTTCCAGGAACCAGACTTTAATGTGCGGGAGTCCAGTATATTTACAGCCCTGGCATTTAACTTGGTCTTTTATCTACAGAACCCTGGTGGGCTCAGGGCAGTGAGTCAAATCAGCCCATTAACTACAAGGGAGGTCAGCGCTGAGTCATTAGTGCAAAGTTAAATGGAAATCAGTGCAAGTGCAATCCTGTGTGTGTCTAGCAGGGGCCCCAGCATGAAATGGAAGTTGCCCCCCAAGCAAAATGTAAAGATAAAGTGTTTTTACATTTTGCAAATTAATTGGCTGTTAATATTCAATATATCTTGCCATAGCTATACAGGGAACTCTGAGTATCACTCATGTATTATAAGGGATAATGTACCCCCTACTGTAAATGATAAGGATATTAGAAGTCACTGAGGGGTTGTTCTGTGACCATATAAAGGCACAAGGCTGCAGGCTGAGTTATACAGGGAACTCTGAGTATCACTCATGTATTATAAGGGATAATGTACCCCCTACTGTAAATGATAAGGATATTAGAAGTCACTGAGGGGTTGTTCTGTGACCATATAAAGGCACAAGGCTGCAGGCTGAGTTATACAGGGAACTCTGAGTATCACTCATGTATTATAAGGGATAATGTACCCCCTACTGTAAATGATAAGGATATTAGAAGTCACTGAGGGGTTGTTCTGTGACCATATAAAGGCACAAGGCACAAGGCTGAGTTATACAGGGAACTCTGAGTATCACTCATGTATTATAAGGGATAATGTACCCCCTACTGTAAATTATAAGGATTTACGTGTCACCTCAATATTATGGCAGAGTTACGTAGTACAGGGATTCTTATCCACAAATAATTAGGCTTGGTAAGTAAGAGTTAATGTGTATTAGAGAATGTAGCAGGAATGCAGCTTAGATGAGTAATGGGTATGTTGGTGGAGGTAGGACTGGTACAGGTGAGCACTGGAGAGAAGGTTGTGGGGAGTGGGACAGAAGCAGGAGAAGAGTAGGCTGCAGAGAGAGAGAAAGGGGGAACTGACAGTGCAGGGCTGACAGATAAGAAGAAGGTTTGATATTTGCTGGTGGCTGGTGAGAAAGTCACAAGGGCATTTAGTTGCAGGCTATTGTGTTACAAATTTTACTGGTGTCTGTGTGTGATATAAACTATCACCCTCAGGCCTTACTATCAGATCTTAGTATCAAATCTTACTATCAGGTCTTAGTATCAGGTCTTACTATGTGACAAGGTTTTTCCGATGCTGCCCCTTGTACTTACCTCCTGTATTTACTCTCCAGAGCTTCTGAGCCGTCAGGGGGGGCTGCACCGATATTGCTTAGAGTTTAAATACACTCTCTGCATTGGAAGAGCTGAAATTGGGTTTTGGCCTTTAAAGTTACCAGGATTGTTTATCCCCCCTCCCCTGGTAACTGTTGGGGTGCTGATGCTGGAGGCCAGATTCTCACCCGGTGTCATGGTAACGATGCCCCTGGATCACCTCTCCAGGCAATTTGCAGCATTATATGGGATGAGGATTTATTTATTCCGAGCAGTGTCGGACTGGGATGTTTATTCTTCCATTATGAAGCCTAATAATAGGGAATGACCCTGAAATAGGCCAAATAGAAGCAAGAGGCCACTGACACCTGGGCCCACTTGGAGTTTTCCTGGTATCCGGTGGGCCAGTCCGACACTGACTCCGAGTGATGGAGGGAACAGTGAAAGAGAAAAGCTGTGCGACTGTTTGTTGTAACTCTGGTGCTGTTTGTTGTGCGGTTCAGTCTCAGCCAGTGGAGCCTGTGGAGATGAGATGTGACTGGTTCTGGGGAAAAGGGAATAAGAGCCGTTTGTAACGTGAAGGATTTGGGTTTGGGAGGGTGTTGAGCTTTTCTTGCTATTAATTCCCTGACATTGGCTGATGGATCTGCTCTGACATTAATCTGACAGTATTGTGTAATTAGCAGATGAAACGGCAGAATAATGACAAATATCTCTTGGGTTTCATCTCTTTTCTTATCACTTATTGATAACGAGCCAATTTATTTGGGAGAATTGTGGAAGTGTTGGACCCCCAGCTCCACCCAAATGAGGTTTTCAAAACCTTTGAGCCCAGGATCCGTTTTTCCATTTGCCGCTCCCCCTGGTTTGTTTTAGGCCCCTTTTAGTTCTGAGTAACAATTACTAGTTGTTGCTGATTTCTATCTGACTTTGAGAACTGGTTGGAGGAATTCCTGGCTGGTAGTGATCACTGATTGGAGGGACGGTTGATTAGCAGTAGTTGCTGTTTGGAGGTCATTGTTGTCAGTGATCCCTGGTTTAAGGGGGATTTCAGTCTGTAAGTGGTTACTGGTTGGGGGTGTCTAGTTGACAGCAATTACTGGTTTGTACTTATTACTGGTTTGGGGTTTGTTGGTTGGCAGTGATTATTGGTTGGGGGGATTGCTGTTGTGCTAACCACCATTGATTATTGGGGAGATGCTGGTTGGCTGTGATTACTTGTTGGGGGCTGTTAGTTGGCAGTGATTGCTGGTTGGAGGAGCTCTAGTCAGCAGTTATTATTGAGTGCTGGTTGGTAGAGATGATTGGTTGAGGGATTGTTGGTTGGAGGAGTTGTAGCTGGCAGTGATTACTTAGTGGTGATTGGTAGTGATTATTGGTTGGGGGATTGTTGGTTGGCGGTGATTTCTGGTTGGAGGATTTGTAGCTGTCAGTGATTACTGAGTGCTGATTGGCAGGGATTATTGGTTGGAGGATAATTAAGGCCCCCATACATGGGCCAATTGAAGCTGCCGTCAGCCCGTGTATGGGGCTATCCGGCCGGCATCCCCGATCGATATCTGGCTGAAAGTCGTCTAGATGCCGATCGGCAGTGTAAAAAATCCCGTCAGATGGCGGCCGCATCTGTTTGTTGATGCAATCTGACCACGCTATTGCCTGCATTCTCCATCAGGCCCACAATCGGATCAGCCCGATATCGACCAGCTCAATGTGGGCAAATCAGGCAGAGATCTGCTCATTTGGTATAGAAACTTTAGTTGGCAGTGCTTGTTGGTTGGAGGAACTCAAACTGCCAGTGATTACTGAGTGCTGCTTATTGGTTGGAGGAGTGATGGTTGACAGTGATTATTGGTGGAATGTTGGTTGGTATTGAATTCTAATTTGGGGTCATTGGTCACTGGCAGTAATGTTGGTTGGGGCAATAGCTGAGGTGCATGAACTATTAGATCTGTTGGCTGTTTTGGAGCCTGGTTGGCGTAAGAGTTGTTTGGGGACATCCAGCTATAACTGTTACTCTAATTGTGTTAATGATCAATATTGGGAAAACAGTATAACACCAATGCTTGGTTGCTAGGGAAATTTGAACCCTAGAAACCAGATTCCAGTGTCCTAGGGTCTAGAGCAAAAATCCAAACTGGAGGGCTGCTTAACAAAAAGCTAAATTGAAATAAAAAACACATATAAATGAAGACAATAGGATAATTTAGCTGTAACAATTTGCTTCATTTTCCATAAAAATCCAGTTGGATTGTAGCAAGGGGAGTAGTGTAAATAACTGGGAGTAGTGTAAATAACTGGGGGACAGTATAAATAACTGGGGGAATTGTAAATAACTGGGGGCAGGGGGATTTATTTGGCTTAGAACTTTGGGGAACAAAGAACAAAACCAGGAAAAGTATTTATAGCACCTGTGCATATGGGGTCACATTCCATTGTATATATTTATATCCCTGCGTTCCGGAGGGGAGGAAAACATGACAAATCTATGAGACTGCACATTCCTGGTTGGGACTCCCCGACATCTGCCGCTCTTTGTCCTGCCCCCCCAACTGGCTGGCACAGTAGCATCAACTTCAATGATAGAGGTGACCTCGCTTTGTGCTAATGCTGTGATGATTTCCCACGACCCCTAAGCTTAGCTTTTCTCCAGCAGCCCAGAGTCCACTGAGCATGTGCAGTGCCACTGACACACAATGCCTAACAAGATCCAAGATGGGGAGCTGCTGTTGGCAACTGTTACTGTTATAAGGCTGCTGAACCTTTGGGCTACAGTACGGTACTGTATTTCTAGCAATATTCATTTTTAAATAGTTCCCCTTTACATTTTCCCATTACACATTACTCTGCTCACACTAGAATGCTGTTGCTAAGGAGTAGGTGCTGCTGTTCCCCGTCCTGTTCTGGGGTGTAACTATAGAGAAAGCAGACCCTGCTGCTGCTGCTGGGGGGCCCCATGAGGCCCGAACTCATATACAATTGTAATAAATATTGGTAAAACAGTTCAACCTCTAGACATTTTTGGTGCCTAAAAAATAATTTGCTGTGTTGTCCAGTAATATCTAGTGGTCCCTGACTACTGACCCATGAGATGGCTAAGCCTCGTCTTGCTCAGGCCCAAGTGGAATATTCCCTGTTGGCTCACGTTCAAGGCCCAAAGCCGTAACAGAAATGACACTTGTCTAATGGGGATATTGATGTTGTTCCAGTGCAAGGACATTGCCATGAAAAATCTCACTAAATCACTGAACTACTTTTACTTAAGGGCAGAGACACGTGTGGAGATTCTCGGAGATTAGTTGCCGGGCGACAAATCGACTCTTCTTTGTGGGACTAAGTTGCCCAAAGTTGCCTCACGAGGAAATTTCGTGTTACTTCAGAAACTAAGCGCTCCGAGTGCCAGACATTGCAGGGAGATTAGTCGCCCGAAGAAGAGGCGATATGTTGCTGGCCGACTAATCTCCCCCAAATAGCATTGTGTGCCCCTACCCTAAAGGGTAACTAAAGCCCATAAAAAATTCTCACTTAGAGGGGTTGTTCACCTTCCAAACACTTTTTTCAGTTCAATTGTTTTCAGATCGTTCACCAGAAATTAAGACTTTTTTCAATTTTTTTACCATTTTTCCAAAATCTAAGTGTAAAGTTGTATGTCCCTGTCTCAGGTGTTTGAGTCTGGCAGCTCAGTAATTCAGGTCCAGACTCTAAACTGTTACAATTTGACAACAATTAGTTGATCCATTTCTCAGCAGCATCTCTGGAGTATCAGTAACTATTGTATCAAGTCTAACAGCTGCCTGTAATGAAACTCAGAGATTCTGCTCAGCAGGGACACAGATAAATGTATCAACTAAATGTATCAATTTAGAACAGTTTACAGGGTCGGCGACCCCCCCTCCTAGAGCTGCTTTAGAAGGTGAAAAATGACACTTCTGCAAATAAATGTGCTAAAGGCATTGCCTAGCTGAATTGGTGTGCTTCTTCCCTACTTTGGACTGCCCCATTCTCTCCCCCTGTTGGACCCCAGGTACTCAGTATGGAAGAACTTGCGGCTGGGGGCAGATAACAAGGACATACCCGGGGGACTTAATGAAATGAAAAGAATCATTAACACAAGGAGCAGATGGAATTGTTTCCTTGCACAAAGATAAGGGCTGAGGGGCTGGAAGAGAAATTGTGTTCATAGGAAGTAAAGGCAGATAGAGCAGAGTCTTCCTCCGGCAACAATGGAGTAAGTGACCTTAGTATTGTGTGTTTTAGTTTGTCCTTTGTTGCAGCCGGTACTGCGGGAACTCCAGATAACCAACCCCCTGATAGTCGTTGTATAATGTTATCAGCGATAAGGGAAGAAATCACGATGGAGTTAAAGTGAGAGTCCCGGCCAGTGCTGGAACAACAAAGGGAAATGATGCTCAATGGCATCATTTAGGTGAAACACCAGTTTGGCTGCTGGTTGAGTGGGGTTATATGTTGCCCCCCTACATTCTGTGTCCTACTTCTACTGCTCAGACATAAGGGCATAAGGGCAAGGCCTGATTGGTTGCTACTAGCAAATGCACCTGTTCAGATGAGCACCTCTATTATTAAATGAGCCCTTATGTTGGATTGGGGGCCAATCTGAATCCGTCATTTTTGGCTGAATATTGGTTGGACATCTGTGAGACCCATACACAGGCCCTCCAGAGTGCGGATATGTGCAGGGGGCATAATAGTTCTTCATGCAGGGTGTGCTTTCTGCTCCTTAGTGTGCCAGGGAGAGAGCACCCCATCTGTGTTACATTAAGCTTTGAGCTGTGTTACTTGTGCTAAGTGATTGCCATGCCAAGTGCTATAGTATAATAATCTCCTGCACTTCATTAATATAGAATAATGTACCCCCTACTGTAAATGATAAGGATATTAGAAGTCACTGAGGGGTTGTTCTGTGACCATATAAAGGCACAAGGCTGCAGGCTGAGTTATACAGGGAACTCTGAGTATCACTCATGTATTATAAGGGATAATGTACCCCCTACTGTAAATGATAAGGATATTAGAAGTCACTGAGGGGTTGTTCTGTGACCATATAAAGGCACAAGGCTGCAGGCTGAGTTATACAGGGAACTCTGAGTATCACTCATGTATTATAAGGGATAATGTACCCCCTACTGTAAATGATAAGGATATTAGAAGTCACTGAGGGGTTGTTCTGTGACCATATAAAGGCACAAGGCTGCAGGCTGAGTTATACAGGGAACTCTGAGTATCACTCATGTATTATAAGGGATAATGTACCCCCTACTGTAAATGATAAGGATATTAGAAGTCACCGACACTGAGGGGTTGTTCTGTGACCATATAAAGGCACAAGGCTGCAGGCTGAGTTATACAGGGAACTCTGAGTATCACTCGTGTATTATAAGGGATAATGTACCCCCTACTGTAAATGATAAGGATATTAGAAGTCACTGAGGGGTTGTTCTGTGACCATATAAAGGCACAAGGCTGCAGGCTGAGTTATACAGGGAACTCTGAGTATCACTCGTGTATTATAAGGGATAATGTACCCCCTACTGTAAATGATAAGGATATTAGAAGTCACTGAGGGGTTGTTCTGTGACCATATAAAGACACAAGGCTGCAGGCTGAGTTATACAGGGAACTCTGAGTATCACTCATGTATTATAAGGGATAATGTACCCCCTACTGTAAATGATAAGGATATTAGAAGTCACTGAGGGGTTGTTCTGTGACCATATAAAGGCACAAGGCTGCAGGCTGAGTTATACAGGGAACTCTGAATATCACTTATGTATTATAAGGGATAATGTACCCCCTACTGTAAATGATAAGGATATTAGAAGTCACTGAGGGGTTGTTCTGTGACCATATAAAGACACAAGGCTGCAGGCTGAGTTATACAGGGAACTCTGAGTATCACTCATGTATTATAAGGGATAATGTACCCCCTATTGTAAATGATAAGGATATTAGAAGTCACTGAGGGGTTGTTCTGTGACCATATAAAGGCACAAGGCTGCAGGCTGAGTTATACAGGGAACTCTGAGTATCACTCATGTATTATAAGGGATAATGTACCCCCTACTGTAAATGATAAGGATATTAGAAGTCACTGAGGGGTTGTTCTGTGACCATATAAAGGCACAAGGCTGCAGGCTGAGTTATACAGGGAACTCTGAATATCACTTATGTATTATAAGGGATAATGTACCCCCTACTGTAAATGATAAGGATATTAGAAGTCACTGAGGGGTTGTTCTGTGACCATATAAAGACACAAGGCTGCAGGCTGAGTTATACAGGGAACTCTGAGTATCACTCATGTATTATAAGGGATAATGTACCCCCTATTGTAAATGATAAGGATATTAGAAGTCACTGAGGGGTTGTTCTGTGACCATATAAAGGCACAAGGCTGCAGGCTGAGTTATACAGGGAACTCTGAGTATCACTCATGTATTATAAGGGATAATGTACCCCCTACTGTAAATGATAAGGATATTAGAAGTCACTGAGGGGTTGTTCTGTGACCATATAAAGTTATATTATGTATAATAGTATATTTATACTCTTTTTATTCAGTACTGACTTTATGAGCATCTCACTCTTGCGCAGCCTTAAATGCTAAATATTTTGCTATTAAGATACTGTATCATATTTGGAACATCTGCATCAGATCCGCATGAAGTTGTTTATCATTTGGCAGCTCCGGCTGAACCTTCTATAGCACCTCTTTATATACAGATATATCCTGACACATTTACTAACTTGACTCCCTCTGTTGCTATAAATAACTGGAAATGTTTTGACAAATTATAAAGGTTGGTGGGACTCGGGGGTTTAGTAAGAATCACAATGACATCATATCTAAACAAACGCGGTGATGTCACTGCTGGAATCCAAGGCGCAGTCGTTACCAGCAGGTTTTCAGTTCATCCTGAGCCATAAATCAGGAGGGGTTAAAATGCAAATGAGTTGCCCTTTAATTTCTCCCAATGCCCCCCGGCTGCACAACATCTGTTTGGTGCTGAGTCAGTCGATATTAAACCTTCTCTGGATTCCTATTGGCAGAGACGACTGTGAGAACCGATTTGTGCTGCTTCAGATGTTCAGGTGTTGCTGAACTACAAAGGAGAGAATTGTCAGTCTGCAGTGGGATGAGAAGGTGGCGGGGAGGGGTTACATGCCCTTTAATCATGTTCTCCTTGTATCTCAATGAGCTTGGAAAATTCCTAAATATATGAGATTTGTCCAACCTGTGTCCTTTTAATGTGTATATTCCCCTCCTGTGTAATGTCCCTGTGACTTGTGCTTAATACAGGGGAATACTGGGCTGTAGCGTTATATACTGTATATGTCCTTTTATTGTATATATATATATTTATATGTCGTATATATGTTGTATTGTCCTGTCTGTGATATCAGTGTATTATGTGAATGGATATGAGTAGTTATACATAGATAAAAATATACTTATTTGCATAGTCCTGTAACATGGCCTCCCCACCAATGAATCACTCATTCTCCCTCTCTTGGCAGGGAATCCCATAACCTGACAGTAAGAAAATGAGTCCTAAAATGAAGGAGAACTAAAGCCTAACTAAAGAAGTAGGTAGAAATGTTGTACATGATGTTTTGTGCTTCTGTACCAGCCCAAGGCAACCACAGCCCTTTAGCAGTAAAGATCTGTGTCTCCAAAGATGCCCCAGTAGCTCCCCATCTTCTTTTCTGCTGATTCACTGATTCACATGCTCTGTGCTGCTGTCACTTACTGAGCTTAGGGAGCCACTCACAATATACAGTACACATAGAATAGAAATGTCACAATATAAGGCTGATTAGTAATTAATACACATAATTACTACATGGCAGCACAGAAACCAGTGCAATTAGCATCAGAATTGAATAATCAGCAAACCTGTAGCATCAGCTTATATTACAGCCAGGGAAGCTCATTTTCTGCTGGATAATTAGTGACGAGCCCTAAGCTTAGCTTCTCAACAGCCAATCAGAGCCCACTGAGCATGTGAGTGTCACAGACACTTTCCAAGATGGTGACCCCCTGTGACAAGTTTGAAGTCCTGGATCATTGCTGCTATTGACAAGCTCAAACTTTAGCCCCGTGCAATAAGTTCACTATATAAAATATGCCATTTTTAGACATATTAATTTTTAGGGTTTAGTTCAGCTTTAAGGCATCACCTGACTGCTGGACCTAGTGGGAATTGTAGTTCAACAGCAGATGAGTATTTTGGACCCCTCTCCGCAGGTGAAATCTAATTTCCTTTCCTCCTGTGTCTTCTCTTTCCTCTCTGTGCTCATTAAATGTGCAGAATTCTCCATAAATTATTAAATGCTGAAACTTTAAAATATCTGCGTGATTAATATGTGGCCGAGTTCTGAATAGTGGAGAGATAATTAAATTCCCCTATTAATTTCATTTCCGTCTTTTTACACCACTGTGAGACAAGCACGAAATTAACAGAAATCATTTCATTTACCCTTCTCAAACTGTTCTGTTATAAAGGAAAGCCACTCAGGAGCATAGGACATTCAATTCTTGGCCACAGAGCTAGCAGTCTGGTCTCTCCTGTACGCATTAAGCCCGATGGAGATAGAGAGAGTTCAGAATGAATAAAGGGAATTAGGATCTCAATTACAGAGATAGATGAGTCTAAATAGTGACAGTTGGAGCAGAGGTAGATAACAGTGGAAGTCAATATTAGGTATTAGAAATTGTACTTGGTCACTACAAATTAGGGATGCACCGAATCCAGGATTTGGTTTGGGATTCTGCCTTTTTCAGCAGGATTCGGATTTGGACGAATCCTTCTACCAGGCCAAACCGAATCCAAATCCTAATTTCACATATGCAAATCAGGGGCAGGAAGGAAAATCGCGTGACTTTTTGTCACAATACAAGGAAGTAAAAAATGTTTTCCCCTTCCCATCCCTAATTTGCATATGCAAATCAGGGTTCAGATTCAGTTCGGTATTTGGCCGAATCTTTTGTGAAGGATTTGGGGGTTCGGCCAAATCCAAAATAGTGGATTGGGTGCATACCTACTACACATTGAGTCAGTTCCTTATTGGTTCATATTTGGGGAAAACTGATGGCTTATCCAATCAATATCTGATTGGTAATTAATCATGTATCTCTCGGGCAGCTTTGACATCATCCCCTCCATAAAGATGTGGCGTTCTGTCCCTGTTATAATGGCAGATACATACGATAGTTTTAAGAAAGGGATGGATGCCAATTAATCGAGTGAGAAAATAAGATGCTACGGCTCATGGCATTTCCTCCACTGATGTATTTCTAATGGCAGAGGAACGATAGGCGCCATCTTTGTTGTACCACAACAAAAGCCTTATCATTGCACCGGCCCTCCCCAACGCTGTACCAACCACACCTCAGTTACCTCAGCATTTTACATTGAACCAGTATATCCCCAGCGGGTGACATAGGGGGGCACATTTGCACTGCCAGCCCACCCAGTAATTATGTCTATGGTGTAGCTTGTTATTGACTTGAAGTGCTTAAAGGAAAACTATACCCCCAAAATGAATACTTAAGCAACAGATAGTTTATATCAAATTGAATGACATATTAAAGAATCTTACCAAACTGGAATATATATTTACATAAATATTGCCCTTTTACATCTCTTGCCTTGAACCACCATTTGGTGACTCTATCTGTGCTGCCTCAGAGATCACCTGACCAGAAATACTACAACACTAACTGTAACAGGAAGAAGTGAGGAAGCAAAAGGCACAACTCTGTCTGTTAATTGGCTCATGTGACCTTACATGTGGTTTGTATGTGTGCACAGTGAATCTTACGATCTCAGGGGGCGGCCCTTATTTTTTAAAATGGCAGTTTTCTATTTATGATTACCCAATGGCACATACTACTTGAAAAGTATATTATTATGATAATGGTTCATTTACATGAAGCAGGGTTTTACACATGAGCTGTTTTACTCAGTATCTTTTAATAGAGACCTACATTGTTTAGGGGGTATAGTTTTCCTTTAAGTCTATCTCCATTCAGTATGGCAGCTGTACTAATATAAGGATAGCAATTGCCTACACCTCAAAATAATGTCAACTTTGAAAACAGGGTGAATTTTGCCTTTAACGTTACTATGGATCCTTGGCGCCCTGCCCGCTGGATTCTATTATTTACAGATTAAAGGCTAAGCAGGGCTTTACATTCCTCCTTGGGAAGTCTGTGGTCTGACGAGAACATAAGTAGAAATTAAATAGCGGTGACTCCCCCTGTACAGTGGATACCCGCGACTTGGAATAAGGCTCAGGGGAAATCGAATCAGATAAAAGAATGCAATCAGCGCCCAGTTTCCCTGAGAAGGGCCACACAAAGCCAACATGAGTCAGGTCATAAGAATCTCATGATATCACAGGGATTAAATGTCATATGCAGCCAGGCCTGACAGTGGGGCAAGAGGATGGCAGTTTCAACCACATGGCAACAGTAGGGCAAGATGGCAACAGCAGAGATCGATGGATATTTTAGGGAAAGATGAAGACAGTAGGACAAGATGGAGACAGTAGGGCAAAATGGCGACAGTATAGCGAGATGGACATGGTAAAGATAGATGGAGTTAGTAGTCAAGATGGAGACAGTAGAGATACATGAAGATATTAGAGATAGATAGAGACATCAGTGCAAGATGGAGACAGTAGGGCAAGATGAAGACAGTAGGACAAGATGGAGACAGTAGGGCAAGATGAAGTAGGACAAGATGGAGACAGTATGGCAAAATGGCGACAGTATAGCGAGATGGACACGGTAAAGATAGATGGAGGTAGTACGTAAGATGGAGACAGTAGAGATATATGAAGATAGATGAGATAGATAGAGACATCAGTGCAAGATGGAGACAGTAGGACAAGATAGGGAAAGTAGGACAAGACAAAGTAGGAGAAGATGGAGACAGTATGGCAAGATGAAGAAAGTAGAGCAAGATGGAGATAGAGCAAGATGGAGATAGAGCAAGATGGAGACAGTAGAGATAGATAGAGATAGCAGTGCAAAAATGGAGACAGTAGGGCAAAATGGCAACTGTATAGAGAGATGGGGAGTTGGGAACAGTAAAGATAGACGGAGTTAGTAGGCAAGATGTAGACAGTAGAGACAGATGGAGATAGTAGAAATAGATAGAGACAGTAGTGCAAGAAGGAGACAGTAGGGCAAGATGAAGCCAGTAGGACAAAATGGCGACAGTTTAGAGAGATGGGGACAGTAGAAATGGATGGAAATATTAGGGCAGGATGGAGACAGTAGAGATGGATGGAGACAGCAGGGCAAGATGGACATTGTAAGGATAAATGGAGACAGTAGAGCAATATAGAGACAGTAGCAATAGATGGAGACACTTAGACATGATGGAAACTGTAGGGCATAATGTCCTCCAATACATTTTCTCGTTTCTTTTTGCACCTTTAGGGCCCAATACAGTTAATCCTCGAGCCCCATCATGGCTGTAATGAAGCCAACCCTGCACACAAAAGATAGTTATTTCTAAAGGAAGAGAGAGTCCCAAAGCTCTTTGCCCTTAGAGGAAAGACACTGGAGAGATACGTAGAACTTGAAATGTGTGAGGCACAGTAGGGCCTCAGTGGTGTTTGCAGCTCCTACATAGGGACCCTTATTCCTGCACACAGGGGGCTTACTTGCAATTGGTAGGGGCCCAAATGCTCAAGTTCTCTTGTACCTTACAGATATTTCATATATAGAGACACATACAGAGACACTCGTTATGGCCAGGTATTTTGTAATATTTCAGTGATAACTGAGCAGAACATTTAATGGAAGCAGAAGGATCGGTGTTATCCTAGGCTTCCATCCCCGGTCTATAGAAATAGCAGCAGCTCATCTAAAGGTGAAGGAGAAGTGAGCCGGGGTGGGTGAGGTGCAGGGAGTTTGGGCACCAGCCAATGGTACAGGGTTGGGGGGGGGGGAGCCGTTATGTCGCAGAGCGGCAAGTTCTTTTGTTCATTTATTGGCTCAGTCTCCGCTCTGTGCTGACATGGGCCGTTCCATACTGAGCCCCTCACAAAAGGTGAAAACAGCTAAATATGATGTCTGGCAGTTTAATGTTATATATATGTATAAATATAGTCAGACAGTCCTGCTTTCAGGAAACCTCTGTAATAAAAGCACTTTCTGGGAAGTTTTGGCTGTGGTTGCCTTATATTGCCAGGAACGGCAAGAACTGACCCAGTTTTAACCCAAACTTGCAACATATAAAATGAGTGTCAATGCGGTGTCCCTTGGGTGCCACTGCTTTTTAGCTGTTCAGGTTTTGGGGCGTTGGGACTTGACTAATGCGAATAGACATAAAAGTGCAATTAAAGTTCATGTATTTGAATAGAAACAATATTGTCATTAGCATATTTCCCATCAGCACACAATAGATTGCATTTTAATAGCCAGTGGTTGGGTCCCCACCCCAAAGTGCAGGAATCTTCTATTGAAATGGTTTTGGGGGGTCCTTAGAATCCAGAGAACAGAGTGTGGTTCCCCTACATTACACACTCAGCCCAACAGGCAAGCGGTTAACCTAAATAGCTCATTATCAGGCTTCTACTGGCTCTAATAATCACAGAGATTAATTAGCACTGACAGCCATGGCCTCTGTAATAAAGTAATTAATTAAGGGTGGGCTGACGCTCTATTGACTGCCGCTTGCTAAATGGAGCTGCTAGTATAGCACAGTGTATGGAACATTCAGGCCTGATATTGATATGTTTGTGCCAATGATACACGAGCTCAGTCTTGTGTTTATATGCCATAAAGTAAGACTGTGAGTCCTGCACGTGTCCATTTTTTGGAACCCGTACCGACCTGTACCCGCAACCTGCAATCGGAATCCACATCCCGGACCCGCATCCCGCATTCTTACCCGCTTGGACCCACTACCCGACCCACAAGTACCTTATGCGCAACCCGGACCCCGTGACCCGCTGACCATCAAGAATCAGGAAGTGCTGTCATTGTAAACCGGAAGTGACATCTCGGAAGTAGACACGAAAAAAATGAGTAAAAATCGCAATTGAGAAGACCCGCGACCCGAAAACCCGCAGAACCACCGACCCGCGTCTATACCTGCACTTGGAACCTCTACCCACGGGGTCCCGACCCACTGCAGGACTCTAATGTGAGGCATACAGTAAGTACAGGTCTCATTAACCCTTTTGTGTCTGAATGGGCAAATGCCCACATGCCACCCCTGCCCCCCTTCATGAATGCAACTCTGTATCCATGGCAACGGTGGCACAGCTCTTTTGGCATGCACCCATGGGTGCTATCTGCCACTTTCATGCATGTTCTCTCCCCAATTGGGCCCTCAAATATCGGGGGCCCAGTGGCTAAAATCAACCCTAGGAATTACACATTGATTGTAGTCTATATGAATAGCAGATGAGCTAAAACAAAGGAAAAAAAGATCCATTGTTCCTTCTGGTGGAGAAATTTCCCCAAATAGCTTGTGTGATTGTTGCGGAGCACAAAGGGGCTGAGCGCTCTGCACTAATAAAGCACCAGAGCCGTTATTATGACAGTAAAGGAAATGTAATGAGAAGCAGCCCAGGGTGAAGTCATTGTGCCTGAAAATACATGTACTGCTCATCTGTCTGGGGTCAGCTCCTCATTTCCAGCCACCAGCTCTGTCTGCTGCACAAAGTCAACATTACAGCTTGCGACTGTCAGCTCCCCGCCCGAGTCACTGGCAGCCGCAGGGGCATTAACAGGAGCAGCTGCTCAGCGTGTGGGATTTGCCGCCTTGTCATTTTAGGGTCACCATTAAAGGAACCCGCAACTATAAGGTTGTTGTTACACAAAGGACACCCCTGGAGATTGCGGATCCTTTAATGAAATATTATCCAAAGAACTATTAAATAAAAGAGGCAGTGACGTAACTAGAGGGGGGTGGGCCCTGGCGCGGGACGCGCTGCCGGGCCCCCCGCCCTCCTCCGTACACCCGGAAACGGCCGGGAATCGTGGTGCGTGAGCTGCCGGGGGGGCCCTGAGGGGGTGCGGGCCCTGGCCCAATCGCACCCCCTGCTCCCCCGGTAGTTACGCCACTGAAAAGAGGCAAATATACCCCCAACTGTAAAGCAGATTGATGTTATTATAATACACAAAAGCCATGAATATCTTGTAAATGATATCCTTATAAACGGTGAGTAGTGATGTCATCAGTTATAAACGGTGAGTAGTGATGTCATTTTTGTCACATGACTCACTGAAACTTGTGTATTATAATAAATAAAGGATCCCTTGTTGGCAAATATGAGGATATTAGAAGTAGGGCTGCACCCAATCCACTATTTTGGATTCGGCCGAACCCCCGAATCCTTCGGCCGCATACCGAACCGAATACACATGCAAATTAGGGTTGGAAAGGGGAAAACATTTTTTACTTCCTTGTTTTGTGACAAAATTCCCTGCCCCTAATTTGCATATGCAAATTAGGATTCGGTTCGGCCAGGCTGAAGGCTTCGGCTGAATCCGAATCCTGCTGAAAAAGGCCGAATCCCGAACCGAATCCTGGATGCATGCCTAATTAGAAGTCACCCAGGAGTTCCATGACCTGTATAAAAGCAATAGACATGGAACTCCGAGGTGACTTATAATATCCTTATATTTTACAATAGGGGGTACTTTATTCACTATATTAACATAATAATCAGGGGACAAAGTGCCACAGGGTGTGCAGATTTTTGCACTTGCAGCCCGTCCTGTGGGTGCAGCACTTTGTGTGAAGGGTCTGCATTTGGCCACTATGGGTGCACTAGACAAGGGAGCAGTACAGGCCTATGGGAGGAATTAAATACGGGGCACCCGTTAGCATTGTGCATCTTACATCAGAAATTCCCGTGGGTGCAGGTTCTCCATGGATGGGTCTTATGGGGCACAAATTTGCTTTCTTTAGGGCTCTTGTGCTTGTGCCCAGGGGTTTATTATATGAGTCTTTCTATTCCTTAGTCGCAGTGTAACTGAGGTGCAAAGTGCAATGTTATAGGTACCAGGGTGCCCCACCCAAAACTTGCCCCTGGGCACAGGCGGAGCCACTTAACCCATTCCTTGCCAGCATGCTTTGATTTTATCTCTTTCCTTGTGTCTTATAAACACAGAGCATGTCATAGACCAAAGCCTGTACATTCTAAAGCTCTGCGTATCTTGCTATATAAATAAATGATGATGATTCTATTTTTTACCCCCTTTTGTCTTGTTTCTTCTCATTTACCCAATCTGTTTTCTCTTCAATCTCTTCACAGTTCCCTTTGTGTTTCTGACTAGTAACCTTGTATTTTGGTCCCCCTCCATATTTCTGCGCTCGGACTCTATGTTCCCCTAACTTAATATGCATGCGCTACTTACGGTTATCACCTGTCCGGTCAAAACTGCCTGCCAGGATTTCTAAATTAGGAAAACTGTGCAGGGTTTCCTATGATTGACACGACGATTGGCCAATCGCCAATCACCACGTCATAGCCCCACCCCCGCGACAGCACCGCCCACCCCATCTGCGTCTAGTGTTGCCACCTTTTCTGGAAATAAAATACCGGCCAGGTGGCAACCTTATCTGCGTCACGTCCCCTGTCCTGTCTCCACTGGGCTAAAAGGTGGAAAACCCCTAGCGCTACTATTTTTTTACTGTTACCAGATTGGTGGGGAAAGGGACAGAAGGGAAATAAAGCGAAGGAATAAAGATAAAACCGTACCTGGGTGCTGCTCTGACCCACACAACCCAGGAACAGTTACGTTTTCCAGCCAAATTGGGCTACTAATTGAAAGGCCAGGCTGGTTTTGAATGTACAAACTAGCCAAGGTACGGATTTGGGCTACTTTTTGGGCCTTTGGCTGGTTTGTACTTTGGGAACCGGACGTTTTCTTGCCCTAATGTGCCGAGCCTGCGTCTCCCAGTGCATGTTGGGTAATGTAGTTTTTACATAACAAATGTAATCATTTAAGACTACAATACCCAGCATGCCCAGATGTTGGGCTCCGTACCCCAGTCTCCCGTCACTCTTTCCGGTGACTTTCCTCAATTTCAGATAATTTTCTGGCAAAAATCAGCTGGCCACCAAAACTTTTTGAGTTGTTTTACCAATATTTATTGAAATTGTTTATGTATTAGGCCTTATGTGGCCCCTAAAACTCCTGGGCCCCCCTCTGTAGTTACGACCCTGCTGACAGGTGAATCTGTTCCATTTTACTTCATGTAGAAATTTGCAAAACAGTGAAAAATAAAAAAAAGCATATTTTCAACATATCTTCATTAATTTTTTAGACTTTTGCACATATTGTGCTATTTTTGGGCTACTTTTGAAGATCCTCTTGGCCAGTTTTGGGCTGGTTTTGTAGCTGAATTTGGCTGACCAGGCAGATTTGGGAAGACTTAGCCTCCTCCCATGCCCCTGAAAATGGTGTCAGTTTGGGGTTCCATCAGTATTGCACCCCCCAAACTAATGACCAGTTTCACAACAGGGGACGGTGTCCCGGAGCAGACATACCGATGGACCTTGCAATGCAAGTTTTGCACCATTATTAATACACAGCTTGTGCCTCAGCAGCAGATACAAGAAAGAAGCACGACTTATATTGACTCACATGCACATCAGTCAGAGCCCCCCCGGGCCCCCAAGCAGTGTCGTCTCTGGCCCCCGTGTTACACATCAGTCTTGGCTGCAGATGAGAAGCAGAATTCCGTGAGGATGAGTAGCGGAGAATGTGATTAGTGCAGTCGTTTGGGCTTCTATGAAGTCATCAAGTTGTCTGGCTGGGGTTGCGTGACATCTCCAGGCTTCTCCTGGTAGCCCGGGGCAAATGACACGACTCAGGTCTGTCTAATGAGAGAGCTAACCCCCCCCCAGCCCACACTGACTTAAACACTAATGGAATGAGCTGTATGTGCTGAATCTGGCCACTTGTTTCATAGTTTATATAAACAAGCTGCTGTGTAGGCGTGGGGGCAGCCATTCCAGCACAGGATACACAGCAGCTTGTTTATATAAACTATAGTAGTACTTATCTGTTATCTACTGTGTATCCTGTGCTTGAATGGCTGCCCCCATGACTACACAGCAGCTTGTTTATATAAACTATAGTAGTACTTATCTGTTATCTACTGTGTATCCTGTGCTTGAATGGCTGCCCCCATGACTACACAGCAGCTTGTTTATATAAACTATAGTAGTACTTATCTGTTATCTACTGTGTATCCTGTGCTTGAATGGCTGCCCCCATGGCTACACAGCAGCTTGTTTATATAAACTATAGTAGTACTTATCTGTTATCTACTGTGTATCCTGTGCTTGAATGGCTGCCCCCATGGCTACACAGCAGCTTGTTTATATAAACTATAGTAGTACTTATCTGTTATCTACTGTGTATCCTGTGCTTGAATGGTTGCCCCCACGGCTACACACTAGCTTGTTTATATAAACTATAGTAGTACTTATCTGTTATCTACTGTGTATCCTGTGCTTGAATGGCTGCCCCCATGGCTACACAGCAGCTTGTTTATATAAACTATAGTAGTACTTATCTGTTATCTACTGTGTATCCTGTGCTTGAATGGCTGCCCCCATGGCTACACAGCAGCTTGTTTATATAAACTATAGTAGCACTTATCTGTTATCTACTGTGTATCCTGTGCTTGAATGGCTGCCCCCATGGCTACACAGCAGCTTGTTTATATAAACTATAGTAGTACTTATCTGTTATCTACTGTGTATCCTGTGCCTTTTCTCCTTTTTCTGCTTTGAATGGCTGAAAAAGGTTTTTTTTTTTTTTTAGAGAATTGGGGGCCTTTCTCGTCTTATGAAAAGGAGGTGACCTGCAGGCTTAAAAGCTTTTTACCATAAAGCACCATATAAGGAGGCTCAGTGCATGGAATCCTAGTGATGGTAGAACTTTATGTTGTATCTCTTCCTTCTCCCATCAGACTCCCGTCTCTGGATTTTGTTAGAAATCTGATAAATTCCCACCTGGGGGGGGGGCAGTGTCTGTTCGAGCCCGGGGGCTAATGAGAGCCACACACAACGCTGGACACATGAAACTTATTGGACAATGAAGAACAATAGAATTGTGCTGATATGTTGCCTCTCGTTGGCTTCTACTGAGAGACCTTAATCCCCTCCGAATTCCGGCTCAGGTTCAGGTCGTTTTTATTATCCGGCTCCAGTTCTTTCTCTAAACCTCGTCATGTGAAAAGAGACAGTTCTGCTTAAATAAACTCAGAATCGGAGAGAGGTTTTTTGGAGCCACCAGGGACACAATTCCAGGGATTTATGAGCTTTAAACCGAGAGTTTGTTTGACATTTACTGGTATTTGGTAAATATTGTTCCCCAAACAGGTGCCAGGGTAAAATGAGATCCCGGAAGCAGCTTGAGCTTTACTTCAACAGAGAGAAACGTGTGGAGATTCAGCGCTGCTCGGTGTGTTTATATTAACGGGGGGCTGATGTATCTTGCTGGGACTTGGGGTTCTGGACAGAAGGGCAATAAAGCGCCCCCCTCTACCAGGTCTGACTGCCCTCTGTACTGAGATTTATCTGACCCTTAGGGGCAGAATTATTAAGGGTTGAACTCAATTCAAGTTTTATTTCAAATTTGAGATTTATCATACTCTGGCCCTTTAAGAACTCGAATCTGACTATTCGCCACCTAAAACCTGCCGAGTTCATGTAAAAAAACAATGGGAGAGGTGCAGGGACCAATTTGGAATTCTTTTTGAATTCAATTAGAGTTTTCGGGTCTATTTCGGGGATATTCAATTTCTTTTTAAAAATAACCCCCGTTCAAATTTTGAATTTAATAGAGTTTAGAAAAACATGAATTCAAACTTTAATAAATGTGCCTCCGTATATCTCAAACGATGGACTGGCCTTTTCAAGGATCTTAGTGTAGCCTTACGTGTCTATTCCCTTAATGAATTTGGTTGCTGTTTCTGTACTTTTCAGTTTCTTAATGGACTGTTTTGTATAAATAGTTGGTAACATAATGTCAGTGCTACAGACGGGCAATTCCAGTTATTAAAGCAGAAATTCATCCATTCTAGTGCAGAGAGAACAAAGCTGCCCCTTTCAACCTGCTCCAACACCGAATTTCTGAGCAAGGGGTGCAGCATTGGGAAAGTCCCTCAAGGCTGCCTGGTGCCGAAAAAAACACCCACAGACTAAAATGGGTATGAAAAAAATGTTGCATGAAAAAGCACCCATTGACTTCCATGCGTTTGGCGACTTTTTTTGCCATTTTGCAAGTTTTTGCCGAAGCGAAATGGGTCAGATTTACCTTTCACCGTTTATATGCACTGAAAATGCTTTTCTTGCTTTTATTCTCCCTCTGATTCTTACATTCCTCCCCTCCCCAAAAGCTCAGGACACCAGGTTATAAAAGGGGATTGTAACCCCCCCAACCCATAATCAATTCATATACTTTTCCCTTTTTAGTGGTCATTGAGATATTGGCAGTTTTAGACTGCTAATTCCAGGTTTTTGGCTCACCAGTACACTTTGAAGTTTAGAGTGTCAGCTCCTGTATACAGTTAACCCTCAAGCTGCTGAAAGAGCAATTGATTTGAATTTATATAGATATAGATATAGATAGAAGAGTTATTGTGCACACAGTAATCTGGGAGTTGCACTTTAACAACAGCCGGAGGACCACCAATGTCCTGTCGCTTCAGTAGCCAAATGGGTTGCCTTTCCTGGGTCTGGGCATGATGGGACCTTATCTACTGGGAGACTGAACTCCTCACCTTCTCCTTCACATATTTCCACGGGACGGTTGGGGATAAATGAGCCCATGTTCCCCCTCTGGCCTTGTTTATAGTAAGATAATCATCTGCGGAGGAATTGGCCGGAACATAATCTCTCTGAAACCGAGAACATTCCCAACTGCGATGGGATAAACAATTCTTTCACACCTTGTTCTGCAACTCCCCCTGGGCCAGTGCCTAACAAATATATATATATATATATATATATATATATATATATATGTATATATATATATCTGGGCCTGTATGGCCGGCTCTGCACTTGGTCTTGCTTTAGTCAGTTGTTATTGCTGGGGCTGCTGTTTAACCCTATAATTGTGCAACATGTCACTTCTTTCCATTGTATATAACTAGGGATGCACAGAATCCAGGATTCGGTTCAGGATTCGGCCTTTTTCAGCAGGATTCGGATTTGGCCGAATCCTTCTGCCTGGCCAAACCAAATCCGAATCCTAATTTGCATATGCAAATTAGGGGCGGGAGGGAAATTGCGTGACTTTTTGTCAGAAAACAAGGAAGTAAAAAAATGTTTTCCCCTTCCCACCCCTAATTTGCATATGCAAATCAGGGTTCGGATTCGGTTCGGTATTCGACCGAATCTTTCGTGAAGGATTCGGGGGTTCGGCCGAATCCAAAAAAGCAGATTCGGTGCATCCCTATATATAACAGAAACTCTAACCCTCTGTATAATGTAAATATAAGGCACAGACCAGTCTCTGATACAGAGGCTGAATGGATTCTCACAATTGACCCTTGGAGAATAATGAATACTGTAGGGACACCCTGTGCTTATTGGCTGCCTCTCCCCAGTGATATCCGGGTGGACTTTATTCCAGATGCTCTTGTGGGTATTCACCTTCTGTGGAACATTCAGACAGTGTATTTAAAGGGGAACTACAGATTTCTATAAAACTAATTGCTTTAATGTTAAATAAAAATCCTGTAAATTGACTGCATCTTTTAAATATACATTCCGTATTTCTTCTATGTCCCCTCCGCCTGCGCTCTAAAGCACAGGGTGTCCCTACAGTATTCATTATTCTCCAAGGGCCAATTGTGAGAATCCATTCAGCGAGGAAAGGAAAAACTTTGGTTCAACTCTCCACTTTAGGGTCAGGACACACAGGCAGATTCAGGGAGATAAATTGCCCGGCGACAAATCTCCTCTTCTTCGGGCGACTAATCTCCACGATCTGGAAGTCGCCCGAAGTTGCCTCATGAGGCAACTTCGGAATATGAAGCACTCCGAGTGCAAGTGGAGGCAGTTCGGGGAGATTATTTGCCGGGCGACTAATCTCCCCGAATCTGCCTGTGTGCCCTGACCCTTAGTTAGTCTGTAAACACCTCTTTGTGGCTGAGAGCACAGATAGTACAGAGTGGTTGGGAAGGGCTTGTTATACAGAGGAAATTATCCAACAGGAAAGGGAGGGGCTTAAGCTGGCTACGCATGGGGTATCCCGTTACCACAGCGCACTATAAATGGCCCCCCTCCCCAAACAAGTACTACTCTGGGAGTTGGACTCCCATCACCTCCATGTTAATAAGTCTCGATAAAACAAGCAGAACAGATTAGGGCTGGAATAATTTCACTATACCTCCCAGCAGTCTCGTGGTGATGCATCAGTGTTAGTATTGCTCCCTGGCAGTGCTGGAGTCCAAGGTTCAGTTCCAGTCAGGGCACTATCTGCAGGGACTTTGTATGTTCTCCCCAAATTGTGTTTGGGAATGTTATAGGGACCTTACAATGTAAAATCCATTGGGCTAGGGACTGATGGGAATGATGTATAATCTCTGTACAGCGCTGTGGAATATGTTGGTGCCATATAAAGAGAGGAAGGGATGGGACCACCAGTAAGACGCAAGGTTTTGGCACAACAGACCTGGGTTACGCTGGATCCTGCCTTGGGTCAAAAATTGGGAACATAGGCATGTGCAGTAACTGTGGTGTCTACGGCAATAAACTTGTATGTTTTTATATATTTTTTGCACCCCTCCCTGTTACACAGAGACCTCTCGGTAATCTCACAACAAACCATTTTCCATTGTGTTTCATCTTTCTATGGAGAGCGACGGGGATTGTTCTGTTCCTGGTTTCCCCTCAACCCAATGGAACAATTTATTTACAGGAGAACAAAAACGAGGCATTTCCTATGTGTGCGGCTGGGCTTCCTCTCTGTCTTAAAGGGAACATGTTCCCCAGGCGTGAAGAGTGTTTGTGTTCAGTTTTCTGTTATCCAGACTTACTGGGCCCAGGGAAACAGCTGGGGGGGGGGGGGGCTGACTAAAGCTCCATAAGCACCATGAGCTCCTGGACTCGTTCTGCTATTATAGTTCCACCAAAATATCTGCCCAAACTTTCCAAAAATTATTTTTGCTTGCAGTGGGGCATTGACCACAGAAATACAATTTAAGTGGAAGAATTAGGCCTCTCCTATATTATACTTTAGGCTTTAACCTTGTTGTTAGACTTTGTCCTTACATGGGACAGGCCAAGCTCAACACATTGGATTTCCTTCAGGCCACCCTGAGCATCAAATTCTTCTGGATGTATCTACTTCTACTTCTTCTTCGTCCTTCTTCGTTCTTCATAGACTGTTGATCAGACTGAAACTATCTCTGTCCCACTGTCAAGTTCCTCACCACTGGACTTGATTGGGGGAATTTTGGTTGGTCATGAGTGGGAAACCATTAGCCGGCATGTCGGTCTGAGTTATGTTAATATTTCCTTGTAAGTTTTCAATGAAAAAAAGATTGAAAACCCTCATATATTGGGTACCGAACCAGAGCAGGAGGTAACCCTGTTAATACTTTCTTCTTGTCTCTATTGAGATGACATCAGTTTCTTTTATAATGCCTAGAAGGCCCCCTCTTCAATTTCCTGCTGTTTCACTTCCATCATCTTACTTGTCAAATAATTCGGGGCAGGGTTTCCCCCCGTGTCTATGGTAGGGCGCTGCCGTGTGACTCACCAGGTTCCAAAATAGAAGATTTCAGGATAATAGCTATTAAATATTAAGTGATCCAGGAACTCGTCTTCATAATTCAAAGCCACGAGGATGCCCGTGGAATTTTAGGAGTCGCCCTATAAAATTGGCACCAGAGCCACCTGTTTCCTCTGTCTCTTGGGATCCACTCAGGAAGTGAATCCATATTTTCTTAATTTAGACAGAAATCAAAGTACTGCAATCTCTTTTATTTTACTATCAATTTCTACTACTAAAAGGTGGAAAATGATAGAGGGTGACCCCAGGATGTAGCCATTCCCTGCCAACTATTAGTCACTAATAATCAACAGTGTGTTATTGGGGTATCTGGTAGAATCACACCCATCAGGGCAACATATGGATCCATACTAAGTTAAAAAAGAATCCAGAATCAATTTACTTTCTTCAGGTCCATCAGATGTTAGCCATTTTTCCTGGGGGGACCTAAGCAACATTGTAGGGCAAAATGGTAACTGCAGGACAAGATTCAAACATTATGATGGTGACTCTACAGCAAGATGGAAATAGTAGAACACAAAAGAAGCAGAAGGACAAGATGGAGACAGTATGGTAAGATGGAGACAGTAGGGTAAGATGGAGACAGTAGGGCAAGATGAAGACCGGAATGAATACAGAAGGACACGATGGAGACAGTAAAGTTAGATGGAGACACTAGGGCAAGATGGAGACAGCAGGGCAAGATAAGAAACAGAGAAATATGGAGACAGTAGGGCAGGATGGAGACAGTAGGACAAGATAGAAGCAGAGATAGATGGAGACAGTAGGGCAAGTTGGAGACAGCAGGACAAGATGGAGATAGATAGACAAGATGGGGACAGTAGGAACAAGATTAAAACAGTAGGGCAATATATCAACAGAAGGACAAGATAGAAACACTAAGGCAAGATGGCAACTGTAGGACAAGATTGTGACAAAAGAAGAGTCAGTAGAGATAATGAAGACAGTGGGACAAGATGGAGACAGTAGGTCAATAAGGAGACAGCAGGCAAGATGGAGATAGATAGACAACATGGAGACAGTAGGGCAAGATGGAGACAGTAGGGCAAGATGAGGACAGTAGGAACAAGATAGAGACAGTAGAGCAAGATGGAGATAGAAAGACAAGATGGTGACAGTAGGTTAAGGTGGCAACTATAGGACAAGATGGTGAATGCAGAGCAAGGTGCAGTGCTCAGAACAACTTACAAACACAGATCAGATAGTCCTACTTTCAACTATAATTGAGCCTGATAAAGTCCATTTTGCCCCAGAACATTTAATAAACACAAAAGAAAACCTCAACCAAATTTTCCATAACCTGATTCTAGTGTAGGAAATTCACAAAATCTTCAAGGATTCAACTGTGTTTACATCTTAATAATACAAAAAAAAACCTTAGGATTTGACCAAATCCCCCCATACATCCACGTAATTAGACGACTGTAGGAAAGGTTTAAGAACCAACCCTTAGGGGACGTCTGTGAGGCCAAAGTGAAACAACTCAGTGTATTTTATTATATTTGGGCACAACTGCTCTGATACCGAAACAGAGAGAATCATCCGATAGAAATCCTACATCAGTCTCACTGAAATAAATGTCCTTCATATTAATATTGAATCAGCATCATCCCATATCCACTCACTCTACTTGACCCCCCTTAGCTCATAACAAGGTTACAGATATTTAGAAAACATTGGGGTGTCACCCTGCTATAGTTCCAGGGGTACCCAGGGTACAAATAAACACTCACCCCAAATTCTCCCCCTAACTGACCTTCAGACTGGGCCCCCTTATCTCATAACAAGGTTACAGATATATAGAACAATTGGGGTAATAGTCACTGTGCTATAATTCCAAGGGTACCCAGGGTACAAATAAGCACTCACCCCAAATCTCCCCTAACTGGCCTTTCAGACTGGGCCCCCTTAGCTCATAACAAGGTTCAGATATATAGACACATTGGGGTGTCACCCTGCTATAGTTCCAGGGGTACCCAGGGTACAAATAAGCACTCACCCCCAAATCTCCCCCTAACTGACCTTCAGACTGGGCCCCCTTAGCTCATAACAAGGTTACAGATATATAGAAACATTGGGGTGTCACCCTGCTATAGTTCCAGGGGTACCCAAGGTACAAATAAACACTCACACCAATCTGGCTGCCCCCCATTTGTTGCTTTGTGTCCCATGAAGGGTTCAGCTCACAGTCATGGGCAGCAACATTCAGTGAATGAAAGATAATGAAAGATAATTTAGTAGGAAAGTATTTTGGTTCCTGAGTCACATTATTAGGGGAAGGTTTGCCCCTGGGAGAACAATAGACATTTAGAGGCTCCATGTTCCTCTTATTATTTATATAAACAATATAAAGTGGATTTACAGTTCCTCAGAAGTACAAGTGTTTTTCCGATTACCAGACCCCTTCCCCGGAGCTTCCTTGTTGGAGATTTAGTTGGAATTTTTCTCTATTCTTTTTAATATAAAAATCCACAATTTAGGACAATGACACACGGGGGCACTTTAATTGCAATAACAATAACGATGCCCTTCGCCTCTGATTTCAGCAGAACTGAAAAACTGCTTCTTATGATGGTGTCACATTATTATGGCACCCGCCTAATGCCATAGAACTGATCCCCATAAAATAACCGGGGTGCAGCTTGGGAGTCACCGCTACTTCTCTACAGCAGGATGCTGGGAGTTACAGTTTACCAAAAGCAGGAGGGCACAGACAGGGTTTTTAGGATGTATAAACATCTAATACTTATTATACAGGGTAATATGTTCTTTTATTCTGATGTGTGGCCCTGGGCTGGTCCCTGTATCTCTGGGATCTGACTGTTCCTCACATTATTCCCGGTTATATTTAGGGATGCACCGAATCCAGGATTCGGTTCGGGATTCGGCCAGGATTCGGCCTTTTTCAGCAGGATTCGGATTCGGCCGAATCCTTCTGCCTGGCCGAACCGAATCCAAACCCTAATTTGCATATGCAAATTAGGGGCGGGAGGGAAATCACGTGACTTTTTGTCAGAAAACGAGGAAGTAAAAAATGTTTTCCCCTTCCCACCCCTAATTTGCATATGCAAATTAGGGTTCGGATTCGGTTCGGTATTCGGCCGAATCTTTCTAAAAGGATTCGGGGGTTCGGCCGAATCCAAAATAGTGGATTCGGTGCATCCCTAGTTATATTTAATCACAGTCGTGTGTTGACATAAAGGGAAATGGGAAGGAACCGACTGGGAGATGATTTTACTGTCCTCCCTGCTGCTTCCTGTGTCACTGCGGGAGCTGCCATACTGTGTGACGTGTCATAACATGCGCTTCTTATTATAGGGACCCCATGCGCTTCCCCCTTACTGATCCTACTGTAAATATTTATCTCTTCCTAAATCTCTCTAGATTTGGGAGGTTTGGGGTGAGTGCTTATTTGTGCCCTGGGTACCCCTGGAACTATAGCAGGGTGACACCCCAATGTTTCTATATATCTGTAACCTTGTTATGAGCTAAGGGGGCCCAGTCTGAAGGTCAGTTAGGGAGAGATTTGGGGTGAGTGTTTATTTGTACCCTGGGTACCCCTGGAACTATAGCAGGGTGACACCCCAATGTTTCTATATATCTGTAACCTTGTTATGAGCTAAGGGGGCCCAGTCTGAAGGTCAGTTAGGGAGAGATTTGGGGTGAGTGTTTATTTGTACCCTGGGTACCCCTGGAACTATAGCAGGGTGACACCCCAATGTTTCTATATATCTGTAACCTTGTTATGAGCTAAGGGGGCCCAGTCTGAAGGTCAGTTAGGGGGAGATTTGGGGTGAGTGCTTATTTGTACTCTGGGTACCCCTGGAACTATAGCAGGGTGACGCCCCAATGTTTCTATATATCTGTAACCTTGTTATGAGCTAAGGGGGCCCAGTCTGAAGGTCAGTTAGGGGGAGATTTGGGGTGAGTGCTTATTTGTACCCTGGGTACCCCTGGAACTATAGCAGGGTGACACCCCAATGTTTCTATATATCTGTAACCTTGTTATGAGCTAAGGGGGCCCAGTCTGAAGGTCAGTTAGGGAGAGATTTGGGGTGAGTGTTTATTTGTACCCTGGGTACCCCTGGAACTATAGCAGGGTGACACCCCAATGTTTCTATATATCTGTAACCTTCTTATGAGCTAAGGGGGCCCAGTCTGAAGGTCAGTTAGGGGGAGATTTGGGGTGAGTGCTTATTCGTGTCCTGGGTACCCCTGGGTACTATAGAAAGTTAACACCCCGATGTTTTCATCTCTGTATATTTACATTTATACCTATGGATGGGAGTTGCCTTAGTGTCCTATATTTTTTTTACATGAACAAGTTTTGGGATGTTAGTGTTCCTTTAAGTGGGGCTGCAATATACTGAAATCCCGAGCTGATTATCAGACAGGTGGATTTTGGTCGAATTCCTGTGGAGCCGGAATTGGTTTATGGAACGTTAACAAATGAGAGAGAAGAGGATTGTGGGTTACACTTTATTCCTTGTTCTTCTCTGACTTCTGGTTCATTGTTCCATTACTAGTCAATACGGGCAACTAAATAAAACGATTTCTGTCTCCTCCCATCGAATAAAGAGACTAAAAGAATGGCAGGTCGGATCCGGCTGGACGTTGTCCCAGTAAAGGTTTTGTCTCCATCGTTATGTTGTACAATGAGGCGACACCTCGTTCATTAGGATTAATCCAACCTGCTAATCACTCCCGGCGGGGGCTCCTTTGTCTCTGTAATTAGTTCTAAACAGATTGAGACTTTAGCGAGGGGGGGGGGCCTCTCACCTGTCGGATGGAAATTGGACGACAAGTGATTTCAGGCGCCTGAGGCCTCGTCGCATTTCACTGGGCGGAAAAACAAATAGGAGTAATGAGAAACTTTATGTCTGTCTGTCTGTTGCTGGGAGTTGTTTCCATTCAGCCACAAGAGTGAGGTCGGGCCCTGATGTTGGGGATCAGAGTCACAGTTGGGGTTCCAATTCATCCCACAGGGGTTCAGTTGGGTTGAGGACTCAGCAAACCCATTCTACTACTCATCTGCTAATGGAACTGGCTCTGAGTATGGGGGCACTGAGCAGGAAAGGGCCCCCCAAAGTGTTCTCCTGGCATCTGTCTAACCCAAACTTTCCCACAATCCCACAGTATTAACCATCTGATGGTAGAGGAGCCTGACCCCCCCCCCCCCGGAAGACAAATCACCCAAAATCTATGGGACAATCTACACGAGTGTGAGAAGTGACACATGACATGGGGAGACGTTACTTCCAACCCTCCATCCAGTGTCAGACTCGGGGCGCCCAGTCCACAACAAGGGCCGCACATGGTGACCTCAGGCCAGACCCCCCCGCCAACTTCAGTGCCGCCCCAGTGCCAAATGCAGCCCTCCTCCACCCGCCTCCCCATCCCTCCAGCGAATACCTGCTGTTCTTCTGCATTTCCTCCATTAATTGGCGCGGGGGGGGGGTAGTGAGGCCCACCAGGTTTTTTCCAGACATCCCACTGGCCCAGTCCAACCCTTTCTCCATCTCATCTGCGTGTAATGGTGGCCATAGACACAAAGATCCTATTGTACGAATCGAGGACCGTGTGGAGAGTCCCGACATTTTTCGTTCGGCAGAGATCGTCGTTTGGTCGATCGGTCAAGTTTAATTTATCCCGACTGATCCCGCCGGAGCCCATTTCGCTCTCATGGTAATCCGATCGTTCGATTACCCCCGATATAGCCATGCCTGTTAGTGGCATATCGGGGAAAGATCAGCTCGTTTGGCGATGTCGCCAAACGAGCGGATCTTTGCGTCTATGGCCACCTTAAGAAATACACTATATTCTTCACAATAGGCACTACTGTATATACATCTGATATCAATGGGGGCAGCCATGATTGCTCATCCAAACACCATGAAAAGATCCATGAAACCCCGCTGGCCCCGTTTTTGGAAATCCTGTAACACTAAGCAGCACATTTACTAAGGGTCGAAGTGAATTCAAAGTGAATTTTCGAATTCAAAAACTTCGATTTTCGAAGCAATTTATGGGGTACTTCGACCATTGAATAGACCAAATTCGACTTCCACTTCGATTCAAAAAAAGTTTAAATATTTGACCATTCGATATTCAAAGTACTGTCTCTTTAAAAAACGTCGACTTCCTAGAACCTAGAGCCAACATTTGGCTACTTTTTTGGAATTCAACGTTTTGTTTTTTTTTTTAAAATCGTTCGTTCGATCGATTAAATCATTCAAATCGTTCGAATCTAAGGATTTAATCGATCGATTGAACGATTTTACTTCCATTGAAGATGCCCATATTCCATCGAAAAAAACTTCGACTTTGACTATTGAACTAATGCAATTCGCAGGTCGAATATTGAAGTTTTTTTCACTTCGAAATTCAACCCTTAGTAAATGTGCCGCGAACTCTGCTTTTTGGATAAATCATCTTTCATTATTTTTTAAGGCAAAATCCCCTAAAAGCAGCTGCTCATATTTGGGGAAAAGACCTAGAAATGGTGATTGAGCTGGACCCCCCCCCCCAAATCTGTTGCTTGGAAGGAGCTGAGTAAAAGCTTCTTAATGAAAATGTAAAACCAATAATTTACTCCACGTCCCTGGAAATCACACGGGACCACCATGCTCAGTAATTAGGTGGGTTACAGTAAGTGCCCAGGTGTGTATGGGGGGGGAGAAACCATTAGTTCTAGCAGCAGGGGGGGGCCTGTAACTCACATTTGCACAGTGACTGAGCTGCTCCTTTACATCACTGTATGTGGGACCAATACTGTCGTTATATATTTGTGTCCTTCTGTGCCAAGTACTCATGTCATCAGGGATGTCTATAAAGTTGGGTTAATTGGAGCATGCCGGTCATTATATGTATTATATTATATAGATTGCGTACCTTATATTATATACCTTATATCATATACCTTATATTATATACATTATATTATATACATTATATTATATACCTTATATTATATACATTATATTATATACATTATATTATATACATATTACATACCTTATATTATATACATTATATTATATACATTATATTATATACATTATATTATATACATTACATACCTTATATTATATACCTTATATCATATACCTTATATTATATACATTATATTATATACCTTATATTATATACCTTATATAATACACAAAAGCCATGAATATCTTGTAAATTATATCCTTATAAACGGTGAGTTCTGATGTCATTACTGTCACATGACTCACTGAAACGTGTGTATTATAATAAATAAAGTACCCCCAATTGCAAAATATGAGGATATTAGAAGTTACCTCGGAGTTCCATGACCTGTATAACTCAGCCTTTGGCCTCGTACTTTTATATGGTCATGAAACTCCTCGGTAACTTATAATATCCTTATATTTTACAAGAGGGGGTACTTTATTCACTATATATTATATACATTATATTATATACATTATATACATTATATTTCCCCCCTTTAGGGCCAATATAGAGAAGCTCTTGCACCCCTAGCAATGGCAGGGCACCCAGTAACATGACAATGACACCCTAACTGTGCGTTGTTGGTCACACATTTTGCACAAAGCTTCCTCTAACTACTGCTACACATCCGGCCACTGGCACCAGCAGATACCCCTATTTTGCCCACATTATACCCCCATTATACCCACGTTATACCCACTTCATACCCACATTATAACCACATTATACCCATGTGTGGGCCCGTGACATGACTCAGGGGCAGCTGTACCTACTGACCCACATATTTAATCACAACTGTTTCAGTTAAATCAGTGGTTATTTAGTGATTACCCAGAGAAATGAGGAGCTTTGCAATTAAACCCTGCGCTTTTCCATTGATCCCCAGAGGCAAAATTCATTTCTCTTTAATGTTCTTTCTGCTCTTTGTTCTTTGTTTTCTCCTTCCTTTGCGTAGAGTTCAATACCTGAGCCCAGTGCAGAATAACCCCAATCTCCAGATATGGCACAAAACTAGGATTTCCACTAAGTTTGCTCATAGTCTGTACAGAGAGATCCCATAAAACTATGGCAGCATAGGTATTCCCTGTACTAAGCACAATTCAGCAGGAACAGTCCCCTAAGTTTGCTCATAGTCTGTACAGAGAGATCCCAGAAAACTATGGCAGCATAGATATTCCCTGTACTAAGCACAATTCAGCAGGAACAGTCCCTAAGTTTGCTCATAGTCTGTACAGAGAGAGATCCCATAAAACTATGGTACATAGGTATTCCCTGTACTAAGCACAATTCAGCAGGAACAGTCCCTAAGTTTGCTCATAGTCTGTACAGAGAGATCCCATAAAACTATGGCAGCATAGGTATTCCTCTGTACTAAGCACAATTCAGCAGGAACAGTCCCTAAGTTTGCTCATAGTCTGTATAGAGAGATCCCATAAAACTATGGCAGCATAGGTATTCCCCTGTACTAAGCACAATTCAGCAGGAACAGTCCCTAAGTTTGCTCATAGTCTGTACAGAGAGATCCCATAAAACTATGGCAGCATAGGTATTCCCCTGTACTAAGCACAATTCAGCAGGAACAGTCCCTAAGTTTGCTCATAGTCTGTACAGAGAGATCCCATAAAACTATGGTACATAGGTATTCCCTGTACTAAGCACAATTCAGCAGGAACAGTCCCTAAGTTTGCTCATAGTCTGTACAGAGAGATCCCATAAAACTATGGCAGCATAGGTATTCCCTGTACTAAGCACAATTCAGCAGGAACAGTCCCCTAAGTTTGCTCATAGTCTGTACAGAGAGATCCCATAAAACAGCACATGTATTAAGAAGAAAGGCTGGGCCCGTGTCCTATGCTGTTTCTGAACTACACAAGGAGTCAATCTCCAGAGAGAACCTTCTCAAGCAGATGTCTGTTCCACTTAGTGAACCACTAGATCAGGGCCAGAGAGCTCAGCTGCTGTAAAGTTTGTAGGAAAATAATGTGGCCAATCAGAGTTGTGCTCCACAACCCTATACATGCCAGCAAGATCATTCCAGAAAAGGACACTGGGGATATTAACCAGCAACATGCCAATAGGATCACTGCAGATACGGATTAGGAGCACATTAACCCAATACATACTGTACATACAATATAATAATCTAATTCTGACTGAAAGAGAGAGGTCTAGTAACCAAACTAATAGAAGTCTATGTAGACGTACACACACAGTTACCTGCTCAGAGGTCTGTAATTTTCTGCCATTTTATTTTAGCCGTATATTATTTTTATTTTGCCATACATTGTCCTGACATTACTCTGTGGGAACCTGCCATACGGACTATATTATTTGAATCTCTTTTTTTATTTCCTTATTTTACCTTAAATAAAAATTCCAACAAAGTATTTGTTCTCAACAAAAGTAAAATACTGCAGTGAAGTCTTCCTGAGGCTCCGTAACCTCGTCAGTGACACAAGCACTTGCCCTGGACTTGCTTCTTGAACGATTCCCTGTATTCTCTCCCAAGCTTTTGTTTGTCATTTTATTCAGGAAGGAAGAAGGAAAACTAAAGATGGCCGTGTGTTCCACAGTGGAATGCACGACCATCTTTTATTTTTCTCACTTCTGTTCACTCCACAAGGGGAGAAAAGAGCCAAAATAGAGAGAGGAGGGCAGGCTCAGTGGGACCAGGAGAGCAGTGAGTGGGGCCCACCAGGTTATTTCTCAAAATCCCTGTGGGCCAGTCCTGAACTCTGAGTATCACTCATGTATTATAAGGGATAATGTACCCCCTACTGTAAATGATAAGGATATTAGAAGTCACTGAAGGGTTGTTCTGTGACCATATAAAGGCACAAGGCTGCAGGCTGAGTTATACAGGGAACTCTGAGTATCACTCATGTATTATAAGGGATAATGTACCCCCTACTGTAAATGATAAGGATATTAGAAGTCACTCAGGGGTTGTTCTGTGACCATATAAAGGCACAAGGCTGCAGGCTGAATTATACAGGGAACTCTGAGTATCACTCATGTATTATAAGGGATAATGTACCCCCTACTGTAAATGATAAGGATATTAGAAGTCACTGAGGGGTTGTTCTGTGACCATATAAAGGCACAAGGCTGCAGGCTGAGTTATACAGGGAACTCTGAGTATCACTCATGTATTATAAGGGATAATGTACCCCCTACTGTAAATAAGGATATTAGAAGTCACTGAGGGGTTGTTCTGTGACCATATAAAGGCACAAGGCTGCAGGCTGAGTTATACAGGGAACTCTGAGTATCACTCATGTATTATAAGGGATAATGTATCCCCTACTGTAAATGATAAGGATATTAGAGTCAAGGAGGGGTTGTTCGTGACCATATAAAGGCACAAGGCTGCAGGCTGAGTTATACAGGGAACTCTGAGTATCACTCATGTATTATAAGGGATAATGTACCCCCTACTGTAAATGATAAGGATATTAGAAGTCACTGAGGGATCTGTGACCATATAAAGGCACAAGGCTGCAGGCTGAGTTATACAGGGAACTCTGGGTATCACTGATGTATTATAAGGCATAATGTACCCCCTACTGTAAATGATAAGGATATTAGAAGTCACTGAGGGGTTCTGTGACCATATAAAGGCACAAGGCTGCAGACTAAGTTATACAGGGAACTCTGAGTATCACTCATGTATTATAAGGGATAATGTACCCCCTACTGTAAATGATAAGGATATTAGAAGTCACTGAGGGGGTTGTTCTGTGACCATATAAAGACACAAGGCTGCAGGCTGAGTTCTACAGGGAACTCTGAGTATCACTCATGTATTATAAGGGATAATGTACCCCCTACTGTAAATGATAAGGATATTAGAAGTTACTGAAGGGTTGTTCTGTGACCATATAAAGGCACAAGGCTGCAGGCTGAGTTATACAGGGAACTCTGAGTATCACTCATGTATTATAAGGGATAATGTACCTCCTACTGTAATTGATAAGGATATCAGAAGTCACTGAGGGGTTGTTCTGTGACCATATAAAGGCACAAGGCTGCAGGCTGAGTTATACAGGGAACTCTGAGTATCACTCATGTATTATAAGGGATAATGTACCCCCTACTGTAAATGATAAGGATATTAGAAGTCACTGAGGGGTTGTTCTGTGACCATATAAAGGCACAAGGCTGCAGGCTGAGTTATACAGGGAACTCTGAGTATCACTCATGTATTATAAGGGATAATGTACCCCCTACTGTAAATGATAAGGATATTAGAAGTCACTGAGGAGTTGTTCTGACCATATAAAGCCTGAGCCTCAGCAGGCTAATAAGCACATATGGACTACTCAATTAAGTCTGATTTCCCCCAGTGCTAAGTAATTTATTTGAGCCTCCTGTCCTTTATGTATGGGTGACACATTCTGTACAAGACCTGGATTTTATTGATTGAATAATCCCATACTCCCAGTCACAAGGCAGTCACTGTTATTACTCAGACTATATTCGCCTGTTACTCATTATTTGCAATCGACTGCACCAAAGAAAAAACCCACGAGAAATAATATTAATAAAGACGCATATGAATGTGCTCATGTGGGCGCAGATCAGTATAAGAGAATCTGAGGACATAATTCACTGTATATTGGTGAAAGTTTCATTTTACTTTACAGATTTATTAACTAGTGTGAGCTGCCATATTGCCTGCGCTATGAAATGAGTTACCATTAGTATAAGGGCAGGACTCAATGATGCTTTTTGACCTGACACGTCGCAATGCGACTAAACGCATGTGACGTGTCGGATGGTTTAGTGAAAACGGAAGAGAAGGAGAATCACACGTAAACAACTACACTGAGTTTTCATCTGATAGTCGGATCAATGTGGTTGTAACATGCGATTTCTCCTTCACTTCCATTTACACTAAACCATCCGACACGTCGCATGCGTTTAGTCGCATTGCAACGTGTCAAGTCAAAACGCATCATTGAGTCCTGCCCTTAAGTGGGCTCAGTACTACATTAGCAGCAGGGGCTTTAATTATCAGCTCTTTAGACAAGACCTCCGGGCAGTGGCGCCAGCCAAAAAAAAAGGATGGCACCAAAATGAAAAAAAAAACATGATTTGCACAGGTATAGCCACACCCATTATTTCAAGCCCTGCCCACAATCCACCCAAGCCCCGCCCATCCACCCATGCACCTTTTACAACAACTCTGTTCTGCAAGGGGCTGCGGCTTCCACAGAAGCTTTTGCTGGAATTCTTGAAAACCTCTTTTTCCACTTACAAATCTTAAGTGGTTTTGAAGTTATTTGTAAATGTTCCATTGTGTCCCAGGCTGCTCTCTGGTCATTAGAACGTGTGAAACAATATAGCACAAGCCAAACGAATAATATACTTGTCTTACCAGGAGGAGACGTGAATTAGTTCTGCTACTTTGTGTCAAGAGTCAGACCCAGAGAACTGTCAGTGACAGTTACACAGAACTATAAACCCAGTGAGAATGAGGAATGAATGGATATTGGGAAGTTGTATCAGGAGTCAGAGGCAGCAGTGCAGAGAAGAGAAAGGGACAGACACAATGACAGTTACACAGAACTATAAACCCAGTGAGAATGAGGAATGAATGGATATTGGGAAGTTGTATCAGGAGTCAGAGGCAGCAGTGCAGAGAAAGGGACAGACACAATGACAGTTACACAGAACTATAAACCCAGTGAGAATGAGGAATGAATGGATATTGGGAAGTTGTATCAGGAGTCAGAAGCAGCAGTGCAGAGAAAGGGACAGACACAATGACAGTTACACAGAACTATAAACCCAGTGAGAATGAGGAATGAATGGATATTGGGAAGTTGTATCAGGAGTCAGAGGCAGCAGTGCAGAGAAGAGAAAGGGACAGACACAATGACAGTTACACAGAACTATAAACCCAGTGAGAATGAGGAATGAATGGATATTGGGAAGTTGTATCAGGAGTCAGAAGCAGCAGTGCAGAGAAAGGGACAGACACAATGACAGTTACACAGAACTATAAACCCAGTGAGAATGAGGAATGAATGGATATTGGGAAGTTGTATCAGGAGTCAGAAGCAGCAGTGCAGAGAAAGGGACAGAGACAATGACAGTTACACAGAACTATAAACCCAGTGAGAATGAGGAATGAATGGATATTGGGAAGTTGTATCAGGAGTCAGAAGCAGCAGTGCAGAGAAAGGGACAGACACAATGACAGTTACACAGAACTATAAACCCAGTGAGAATGAGGAATGAATGGATATTGGGAAGTTGTATCAGGAGTCAGAGGCAGCAGTGCAGAGAAGAGAAAGGGACAGAAACGACAGTTACACAGAACTATAAACCCAGTGAGAATGAGGAATGAATGGATATTGGAAGTTGTATCAGGAGTCAGAGGCAGCAGTGCAGAGAAGAGAAAGGGACAGACACAATGACAGTTACACAGAACTATAAACCCAGTGAGAATGAGGAATGAATGGATATTGGGAAGTTGTATCAGGAGTCAGAAGCAGCAGTGCAGAGAAGAGAAAGGGACAGACACAATGACAGTTACACAGAACTATAAACCCAGTGAGAATGAGGAATGAATGGATATTGGGAAGTTGTATCAGGAGTCAGAAGCAGCAGTGCAGAGAAAGGGACAGACACAATGACAGTTACACAGAACTATAAACCCAGTGAGAATGAGGAATGAATGGATATTGGGAAGTTGTATCAGGAGTCAGGGGCAGCAGTGCAGAGAAAGGGACAGACACAATGACACAGAAATATAATATATGGGACAGGGATTGATGGGAATGTGAAAGGAACCTTAGATTGTAAGCTCAGTAGGGCAGGGAATTATGTACAGTGTCTGTAATACTATACAGAATATGCCTCAGATAGATGTGTTTCTTTATCTTTGAGTGTCTATTGTGTGTATGACTGTGTAGATGTGTGAGTATACAGATGTGTGTGAGTATACAGATGTGCGAGAATACAGATGTGTATACAGATGTGTGAGTATACAGATGTGCGAGAATACAGATGTGTGAGTATACAGATGTGCGAGTATACAGATGTGCGAGAATACAGATGTGTATAAAGATGTGCGAGTATACAGATGTGCGAGAATACAGATGTGTATACAGATGTGCGAGTATACAGATGTGCGAGAATACAGATGTGTATACAGATGTGCGAGTATACAGATGTGAGAGAATACAGATGTGTATACAGATGTGCGAGTATACAGATGTGCGAGAATACAGATGTGTATACAGATGTGCGAGAATACAGATGTGTATACAGATGTGCGAGTATACAGATGTGCGAGAATACAGATGTGTATACAGATGTGCGCGTATGCAGATGTGTGAGAATACAGATGTGCGAGTATACAGATGTGCGAGAATACAGATGTGTATACAGATGTGCGACTATACAGATGTGCGAGAATACAGATGTGTATACAGATGTGCGAGAATACAGATGAGTATACAGATGTGTGAGAATACAGATGTGTATACAGATGTGCGAGAATACAGATGTGTGAGTATACAGATCTGCGAGAATACAGCTGTGTATACAGATGTGCGAGCATACAGATGTGCAAGAATACAGCTGTGTATACAGATGTGCGAGAATACAGATGTGTATACAGATGTGTGAGTATACAGATGTGCAAGAATACAGATGTGTATACAGATGTGTGAGTATACAGATGTGCGAGAATACAGATGTGTATACAGATGTGTGAGTATACAGATGTACGAGAATACAGATGTGTATACAGATGTGCGAGTATACAGATGTGTGAGTATACAGATCTGCGAGAATACAGCTGTGTATACAGATGTGCGAGAATACAGATGTGTGAGTATACAGATGTGCGAGAATACAGATGTGTGAGTATACAGATGTGCGAGTATACAGATGTGCGAGAATACAGATGTGTATACAGATGTGTGAGTATACAGATGTGCGAGAATACAGATGTGTGAGTATACAGATGTGCGAGTATACAGATGTGCGAGAATACAGATGTGTATAAAGATGTGCGAGTATACAGATGTGCGAGAATACAGATGTGTATACAGATGTGCGAGTATACAGATGTGCGAGAATACAGATGTGTATACAGATGTGCGAGTATACAGATGTGAGAGAATACAGATGTGTATACAGATGTGCGAGTATACAGATGTGCGAGAATACAGATGTGTATACAGATGTGCGAGAATACAGATGTGTATACAGATGTGCGAGTATACAGATGTGCGAGAATACAGATGTGTATACAGATGTGCGCGTATGCAGATGTGTGAGAATACAGATGTGCGAGTATACAGATGTGCGAGAATACAGATGTGTATACAGATGTGCGACTATACAGATGTGCGAGAATACAGATGTGTATACAGATGTGCGAGAATACAGATGAGTATACAGATGTGTGAGAATACAGATGTGTATACAGATGTGCGAGAATACAGATGTGTGAGTATACAGATCTGCGAGAATACAGCTGTGTATACAGATGTGCGAGCATACAGATGTGCAAGAATACAGCTGTGTATACAGATGTGCGAGAATACAGATGTGTATACAGATGTGTGAGTATACAGATGTGCAAGAATACAGATGTGTATACAGATGTGTGAGTATACAGATGTGCGAGAATACAGATGTGTATACAGATGTGTGAGTATACAGATGTACGAGAATACAGATGTGTATACAGATGTGCGAGTATACAGATGTGTGAGTATACAGATCTGCGAGAATACAGCTGTGTATACAGATGTGCGAGAATACAGATGTGTGAGTATACAGATGTGCGAGAATACAGATGTGTGAGTATACAGATGTGCGAGAATACAGATGAGTAGACAGATGTGCGAGAATACAGATGAGTAGACAGATGTGCGAGAATACAGATGTGTATACAGATGTGTGAGAATACAGATGTGCAAGAATACAGATGTGTATACAGATGTGCGAGAATACAGATGTGTGAGAATACAGATGTGTATACAGATGTGTGAGAATACAGATTAGTATACAGATGTGCGAGAATACAGATGTGTATACAGATGTGAGAGTATACAGATGTGCGAGAATACAGATGTGCGAGAATACAGATGTGTATACAGATGTGCGAGTATACAGATGTGTGAGAATACAGATGTGTATACAGATGTGTGAGAATACAGATTAGTATACAGATGTGCGAGAATACAGATGTGTATACAGATGTGCGAGAATACAGATGTGTATACAGATGTGAGAGTATACAGATGTGCGAGAATACAGATGTGTATACAGATGTGCGAGAATACAGATGTGTATACAGATGTGCGAGTATACAGATGTGCGAGAATACAGATGTGACTACAGATGTGCGAGTATACAGATGTGCGACAATACAGCTGTGTATACAGATGTGCGAGAATACAGATGTGCGAGAATACAGCTGTGTATACAGATGTGTGAGTATACAGATGTGCGAGAATACAGCTGTGTATACAGATGTGCGAGTATACAGATGTGCGAGAATACAGATGTGTGAGAATACAGATATGTATACAGATGTGCGCGTATACAGATGTGCGAGAATACAGATGTGTATACAGAAGTGTGGAATACAGATGTGTATACAGATGTGCGAGTATACAGATGTGCGAGAATACAGATGTGTATACAGATGTACGAGAATACAGATGTGCGAGTATACAGATGAGTAGACAGATGTGCGAGAATACAGATGTGTATACAGATGTGCGAGAATACAGATGTGTATACAGATGTGTGAGTATACAGATGTGCGAGAATACAGATGTGTATACAGATGTGCGAGTATACAGATGTGCGAGAATACAGATGTGTATACAGATGTACGAGAATACAGATGTGCGAGTATACAGATGAGTAGACAGATGTGCGAGAATACAGATGTGTATACAGATGTGCAAGAATACAGATGTGTATACAGATGTGAGAGTATACAGATGTGCGAGAATACAGATGTGTGAATATACAGATGTGCGAGAATACAGCTGTGTATACAGATGTGCGAGTATACAGACGTGCGAGAATACATATGTGTGAGAATACAGATATGTATACAGATGTGCGCGTATACAGATGTGCGAGAATACAGATGTGTATACAGATGTGCGAGAATACAGATGTGTATACAGATGTGTGAGAATACAGATGTGCGAGAATACAGATGTGTATACAGATGTGCGAGTATACAGATGTGCGAGAATACAGATGTGTATACAGATGTGCGAGAATACAGATGTGCGAGAATACAGATGTTTGAGAATACAGATGTGTATACAGATGTGCGAGAATACAGATGTGCAAGAATACAGCTGTGTATACAGATGTGCGAGAATACAGATGTGTATACAGATGTACGAGAATACAGATGTGTATACAGATGTGCAAGAATACAGATGTGTATACAGATGTGCGAGAATACAGTTGTGTATACAGATGTGCAAGTATACAGATGTGCGAGTATACAGATGTGTATACAGATGTGCGAGTATACAGATGTGCGAAAATACAGATGTGTATACAGATGTGCGAGTATACAGACGTGCGAGAATACAAATGTGTATAAGATGTGCGAGAATACAGATGTGTATACAGATGTGCGAGTATACAGACGTGCGAGAATACAGATGTGTATACAGACGTGCGAGAATACAGATGTGTATACAGATGTGCGAGAATACAGATGTGTATACAGATGTGCGAGTATACATATGTGTATACAGATGTGTGAGTATACAGATGTGTGAGTATACAGATGTGTATACCGATGTGTGAGTATACAGATGTGCGAGTATACAGATGTGCAAGTATACAGATGTGTATACAGATGTTAGTAGACAGATGTGCAAGTAGACAGATGTGCGAGTAGACAGGTGTGCGAGTAGACAGATGTGCGAGTAGACAGATGTGTATACAGATGTGCAAGTATACAGATGTGTGAGTATACAGTTGTGTGAGTATACAGATGTGTATACAGATGTGCAAGTATACCGATGTGTATACAGATGTGCGAGTCTACCGATGTGTGAGTATACAGATGTTTATACAGATGTGCGAGTATATAGATGTGTATACAGATGTGAGAGTATACAGATGTGTGAGTATACAGATGTGTATACAGATGTGCGAGTAGACAGATGTGTATACAGATGTGTGAGTATACAGGTGTGTGAGTATACAGATGTTTATACAGATGTGTGCGAGTATATAGATGTGTATACAGATGTGAGTAGACAGATGTGCGGGTAGACAGATGTTCGAGTATACAGATGTGTCTACAGATGTGTAGACAGATGTGCAAGTATACAGATGTGCGAGTATACAGGTGTATACAGATGTGTGAGTATACAGTTGTGTGAGTATACAGATGAGTATACAGATGTGTATACAGATGTGTGAGTATACAGATGTGTATACAGATGTGAGAGTATACAGATGTGTATACAGATGTGAGCGTATACAGATGTGTGAGTATACAGATGTGTATACAGATGTGCGCGTATACAGATGTGTATGCAAATGTGAGAGTATACAGATGTGTGAGAATACAGATGTGCGAGTATACAGATGTGTATGCAGATGTGAGAGTATACAGATGTGTGAGAATACAGATGTACGAGTATACAGATGTGCGAGTATGCAGATGTGCGAGAATACAGATGTGCGAGAATACAGATGTGTATACAGATGTGTATACAGATGTGTGAGTATACAGATGTGTGGGTATACAGATGTGTATACAGATGTGCGAGTATACAGATGTGTATACAGATGTGAGAGTATACAGATGTGTATACAGATGTGAGAGTATACAGATGTGTATACAGATGTGAGAGTATACAGATGTGCGAGTATACAGATGTGTGAGTATACAGATGTGTATACAGATGTGCGAGTATACAGATGTGTGAGTATACAGATGTGTATACAGATGTGCGAGTATACAGATGTGTATACAGATGTGTGAGTATACAGATGTGTATACAGATGTGCGAGTATACAGATGTGTGAGTATACAGATGTGCGAGAATACAGATGTGTATACAGATGTGCGAGCATACAGATGTGTATACAGATGTGTGAGTATACAGATGTGTGTGAGTATACAGATGTATGAGTATACAGATGTGTGTGAGTATATAGATGTGAGTATACAGATGTGTGAGTATACAGATGTGAGAGTATACAGATGTGAGAGTATACAGATGTGCGAGAGTACAGATGTGTATACAGATGTGTGCGTATACAGATGTGTGCGTATACAGATGTGTGAGTATACAGATGTGTATACAGATGTGAGAGTATACAGATGTGTGAGTATACAGATGTGTGAGTATACAGATGTGCGAGTATACAGATGTGTATACAGATGTGCGAGCATACAGATGTGTATACAGATGTGCGAGCATACAGATGTGTATACAGATGTGTGAGTATACAGATGTGTGTGAGTATACAGATGTATGAGTATACAGATGTGTGTGAGTATATAGATGTGAGTATACAGATGTGTGTGAGTATACAGATGTGAGAGTATACAGATGTGAGAGTATACAGATGTGAGAGTATACAGATGTGCGAGTATACAGATGTGCGAGTATACAGATGTGAGAGTATACAGATGTGAGAGTATACAGATGTGTGAGTATACAGATGTGTGAGTATACAGATGTGTGAGTATACAGATGTGCGAGTATACAGATGTGAGAGTATACAGATGTGTGAGTATACAGATGTGAGAGTATACAGATGTGAGAGTATACAGATGTGTGAGTATACAGATGTGCGAGTATACAGATGTGTGAGTATACAGATGTGTGAGTATACAGATGTGAGAGTATACAGATGTGTGAGTATACAGATGTGCGCATATACAGATGTGCGAGTGTACAGATGTGTGAGTTTACAGTTGTGTGAGTATACCGATGTGTATACAGATGTGCGAGTATACAGATGTGTATACAGATGTGTGAGTATATAGATGTGTGAGTATACAGATGTGCGAGTATACCGATGTGTATACAGATGTGTCAGTATACAGATGTGAGTATATAGATGTGCGTGTATATAGATGTGTAAGTATACAGATGTGTATACAGATGTGTGAGTAGACAGATGTGTATACAGATGTGTCAGTATACAGATGTGCGTATATAGATGTGCGTGTATATAGATGTGTAAGTATACAGATGTGTATACAGATGTGTGAGTAGACAGTTGTGTATACAGATGTGTGAGTATACAGATGTGCGAGTATACAGGTGTATACAGATGTAAGAGTATACAGATGTGTATACAGATGTGAGTGTATACAGATGTGTGAGAATACTGATGTGCGAGTATACAGATGTGCGAGTATACAGATGTGCGAGAATACAGATGTGCGAGAATACAGATGTGTATACAGATGTGAGAGTATACAGATGTGTTAGAATACAGATGTGTGAGTATACAGATGTGTGAGTATACAGATGTGCGAGAATACAGATGTGCGAGTATACAGATGTGTATACAGATGTGCGAGTATACAGATTTGTATACAGATGTGCGAGTATACAGATGTGTATACAGATGTGTATACAGATGTGCGAATATACAGATGTGTATACAGATGTGTATACAGATGTGTGAGTATACAGGTGTGCGAGTATACATATGTGCGCGTATACAGATGTGTAAGTATACAGATTTGTATACAGATGTGAGAGTATACAGATGTGTGAGTATACAGATGTGTATACAGATGTGCATACAGATGTGCGCGTATACAGATGTGTGTGAGTATACAGATGTGTGAGTGTACAGATGTCTATACAGATGTACGAGTATACAGATGTGCATAGAGATGTGCGAGTATACAAATGTGTATACAGATGTGTGAGTATACAGATGTGCACGTATACAGATGTGTGAGTGTACAGATGTGCGTGTATACAGATGTGTGAATTTACAGTTGTGTGAGTATACAGATGTGTGAGTATACAGGTGTGTGAGTATACCGATGTGTATACAGATGTGTGAGTATACAGATGTGTATACAGATGTGTGAGTATACAGATGTGTCAGTATACAGATGTGTATACAGATGTGTGAGTATACAGATGTGTATACAGATGTGTGAGTATACAGATGTGTCAGTATACAGATGTGAGTATACAGATGTGCGCGTATATAGATGTGTAAGTATACAGATGTTTTACAGATGTGTGAGTAGACAGATGTGCGAGTATACAGGTGTATACAGATGTGTGAGTATACAATTTTGTGAGTATACAGATGAGCATACAGTTGTGTGAGTATACAGATGTGCGAGTATACCGATGTGTATACAGATGTGTGTGTATACAGATGTGCGAATATACAGATGTGTGAGTATACAGATGTGCGCATATACAGACGTGTATACAGATGTGTGCGTAGACAGATGTGTATACAGATGTGTGAGTATACAGGTGTGTATAAAGATGTGTGTGAGTATACAGATGTGTGAATATACAGATGTCTGAGTATACATATGTGTGAGTATACAGATGTGCGAGAATACAGATGTGTGAGTATACAGATGTGTATACAGTTGTGCGAGAATACAGGTGTGTATAAAGATGTGTGTGAGTATACAGATGTGTGAATATACAGATGTGTGAGTATACAGATATGTGAGTATACAGATGTGCGAGAATACAGATGTGTGAGTATACAGATGTGTATACAGATGTGCGAGTATACAGATGTGCGAGAATACAGATGTGTGAGTATACAGACGTGTGAGTATACAGATGTGCGAGAATGCAGAAGTGTATACAGATGTGAGAGTATACAGATGTGCGAGAATACAGATGTGTGAGTATACAGATGTGCGAGAATTAGGGATGCACCGAATCCACTTTTTTGGATTTGGCCGAATCACAAAGGATTCGGCCGAATACCGAACCGAGTCCGAACCCTAATTTGCATATGCAAATTATGGGTGGGAAGGGGAAAACATTTTTACTTCCTTGTTTTCTGAAAAAAAGTCACGCACTTTCCATCCCCACCCCTAATTTGCATATGCAAATTAGGATTCGGATTCGGTTCGGCCGGACAGGAGGATTCGGCCGAATCCGAATCCTGCTGAAAAAGGCCAAATCCTGGCCGAATCCCGAACCGAATCCTGGATTCGGTGCATCCCTAGCGAGAATACAGATGTGTGAGTATACAGATGTGCAATTATACAGACGTGTATACAGATGTGCGCGTATACAGTTGTGCATTCAGATGTGTGGGTATACAGATGTGTGAGTATATAGATGTGAGTATATAGATGTGTGAGTATATAGATGTGAGTATTTAGATGTGTGAGTATATAGATGTGAGTATTTAGATGTGTGAGTATATAGATGTGAGTATTTAGATGTGTGAGTATATAGATGTGAGTATTTAGATGTGTGAGTATATAGATGTGAGTATTTAGATGTGTGAGTATATAGATGTGAGTATATAGATGTGTGAGTATATAGATGTGTGAGTATATAGATGTGTGTGAGTATATAGAGTATATAGATGTGAGTATATAGATGTGTGTGAATATATAGATGTGAGTATATAGGTGTGAGTATATAGGTGTGAGTATATAGATGTGTTTGAGTATATAGATGTGAGTATATAGATGTGTGTGAGTATATAGATGTGTGTGAGTATATAGATGTGTGTGAGTATATAGATGTGTGTGAGTATATAGATGTGAGTATATAGATGTGTGTGTGTGTTTGTGTAGTGGGCTGGTTTCCAGTGATACAGATCACGCCCATTTCCTCCCCCTGCACAGTAGGAGGGTGTTGTGTAGTGAGTGTGGAGTAGTGTTACAATCGCTGACACATAAGCCTCTCAGTCGCTCCTCTGCTCATTCTGTGCTTGGGAGTCACACAGTGTAATGCTGAGGAGGCAGCGCTCAGTCTGGGGGTCTCTGGCAGTGGAGATTGGGGCACAGGAGGAATTTTAAACCAGTGACATTTTTACACTTGGGATTAATTGTGACCAGTGAACCTGCGAGCCCTGAAGCCACAATGGTGGCCAAGGATTATCCCTTTTATCTGACTGTCAAGCGGGTGAATCTGACTGTGGAAGTGAAGACGGCTCGGACCCCCACTAAAGAGATAGAGGTAAGTGACGATGTCCTCAACTGCCACTGACTGTCCGTTCAGGTTCTCATTTCATTCACTTGCCCCCCTTTTATGAAGGATTGGTGTAGCCACAAACAGAGGCACCTTCCTAGCAGGGACCCCCTGAGCCCGACGTCTCTTTCCAAACTGGAATCAGCAATGAATGAGTCAATGTGTCTGGGCCTCCAGCCCCTAATAAACTCTTATAATTAACCCACATTCATTAGACACAATCATTATGGACTTAGTCAACAATGCGGCTTCTCAGAGAACTCCCATGTGTGGGGGACACTTTGCCCCAATGTTGTTGCTCAGTGAAGCTCAGCAAGTGTTTTGTCTGTTCCAGTTCTAACCATGGGGGGCGCTGTTGTGATTGGGCTCAGTTTGCTATTAGGGAAGGGAAGGCATTTGCCCTTGGGCCCAGGACTGGCAGGGGGGGAGGGGGTGATAGAAGCACCGTTTGTACAATTACAGGGGCCACTGAGCTGCCTTCTTGTGCTTTAGGGGTTAAGCACACGGGCAGATTTGGGGAGATTTAGTCGCCTGGCAACTATTCGCCTCTTCTTTGGGGCAACAATCTCCCCGAACTGCCTTCCGGCTGCTAAAATGAAAAAAATCACCTGCGGTAATGCACTCTTCAATTTCTGGAGTCACCCAAAGTTGCCTCACGAGGAAAGTTCTGACGACTTCGGAAATCGAAGCGCCGCGAGTGAATTGCCGCAGGCGACTTTTTTTTTCATTTTAGCAGGCGGAAGGCAGTTCGGGGAGATTGTCGCCCAGAAGAAGAGGCGAATAGTCGCTAGGCGATTAATCTCCCCCCGAATCTGCTCGTGTGCTGGCTCCCTTAAATGTTTTTATTGAGTTTTCAAACCAAAACAAAAATGCAGGAATTTAATAAAAATGCTAAGTTGTAAAATGAGACATCTCCAAACTGGTTATGGAGACTCAAGGTGTAGAACAGGAATATAATAACGTTCTTAGCTGGGAGTTGCAGTTTAGCAGATGCCTGTGCTTCTGTGTCACTGCCCCGACTCCTGCACAGAATAATATGCAGGTCCCCTCCCCCCACCATGACAGAATTCAGAAATCCTCAGCCCTTCAGCTGTCGCTGCACTACAACTCCCAGCATCCTTACTAAAGGGACCCCTGTGATGCTTGAGGCTCATATATGAAGGGGCAACACCAATCCTGCCCAAACATATCACTGGGGAGATTAGACTTGTCATAAGAATTCCTAGAGGATTTCCTTCTATCCGATTGGTCCAGGGGCTCCTCTCCTGCCTGTGATTGGTGCAGGGTTATTGTAACAGCTCAGCAGCCTAAAGGGTTACTCTACCTTGTGGCCTGTGAGTACAGGAGTAATGTTACCTGCCTGCGGCCTCCACTGATGCATTGTTACATGCGCTACAGTCTGTGTTGCATTCAGCTGCAAATGGCTCGTTACAAGGAGACCCGAGGGTTGTTACTGGGTATAAAGGTGTATTGACTTTCTTTACAGGCGAGGGAGCTGCCATAGTGTTTGTGTTCCACATTCCCAGCATGCACAGCGGGATCATCAGAGTCGGGGCACAGTAGAGACCATGGAAATATGGAGGTGACAGTATTGGGGTGTCATTGGCTGATTCCCATCATGTTCAGGGTCCCACTATGCTTCTTACTGAAATTCCATTACACGCACTGGGTTAATAGGATCCCGCCTTGTGTCCCCTCAAATGCATTCAAAGTGGGGTGCTTCTTCTGTTCAGAACTGGTGTTTGGGGTTGAATTATTTAGGGTACCCCTCAATGCCGCTTGTGCCCCTAGGAAGTGAATTGCATCACCTGGGCTTTTGGGAATATTTGCCCCTCCCTTGTGCCCAGTCAGCTGATTCGGTTGCCACAATCATTTGCTTTTCCCCTGTACTTGCCAGTCGATATATAAACATCTGTTTTTTCTCTTACGGCTCCGGTGCAACAACATCACCCAAATACACAATTCCACTCAATGATTCCCAGTGCTTTGCTGCTCGGCTCAACTCTCTGGGGAAAGCCGTTATAATGGCGGATATATTGGACAACTTCAAGGAAGGGTCGGATGCCTTTTTTACCAAACGAGAAATATAAAGTTGCTGGTGTTAAGTATTGATCCAAGGACTGGTCCTGTTGCCTTGCGGAGGCAGAAAGGCATTTTTCCCCTGTGCTTTGGGGCAAACTGGAGAGACGGGTTAAGATTATTTGATTCCAGACGGGGAGAAATGATGTGACCAATGAGGAGGTTGTATAATAAGCATTACAGTAATTACATAACTCTTCCCTTGCTTTGTATGTAATATAAGGAGAAGTAACAGTTGTATAACGTCTCTATGACTCCCCTGGGCCGTTCCATCAATCAGATGCCGGTTGCACTTACCTGACTGGTTTGATCATTGCTCCGCCCCCTCTTATTAATGTGTCAGACGATAGGCTGTTATACATTTTGGTTTTGTGATTGGACCTACTGTGCACAACGACTTTCTGAAACAGAACGACTTCTGTCCCTCCTTTCCCAGTGCTCCAAGACGTGTAGCAGCACCCATGTACCAGCAGACGTGTAGCAGCAGAAATATAGCAGCAGCCGTGTAGAAGCAGACGTGTAGCAGTAGCCTTGTAGCAGCAGACATGTAGCAGCAGACGTGTAGCAGCAGACATGTAGCAATAGCTATGTAGCAGCACACGTGTAGCAGTAGCCGTGTAGCAGCAGACATGTAGCAGCAGACGTGTAGCAGAAGACGTGTAGCAGAAGACGTGTAGCAGCAGCCGGCAGGTCTCAGGGACCAACAGGTTTTTCAGGCAGGTATTTGGAGCCAAGGAGGCAACATTCCTGTGTCCGCAGAGCTGGCAGTTTATCAGCACTATAGGCAAATGCATCTCTGTGTCTTAACAAGCTCTGTTGTGCATTGAATGCCTCTAGTGTCTGCCCCCCAGGAGTAGTTGAACTCTTGGTAGCAGCTGCTAGTCATGGCTGGGAGTTGTAGTTCAGCAACATCTGGAGAGAGGCTGCCCATCTTTGGCCTGTGCCGGGGCCATGTCTGACCAGTGGTGGGGAGACCACGTGTCTTGCTATAAACGTGTTCCCCTGATTTCATCCGTGTGGCTAATAATAAGTCTTATCTGTGTTTGTGATATTAACCACACGCTCTCCTGTTATCTGCGGCGGGACACATTGATAAACGCGCAAAAGTCTAAGTCTCTGTGTTTAGTGCAATGCGCCACCCCCTTATATCACTTCTACAGTTCATTGGCTAGTGATCGGCAGTTAACAATGTGGCCTTAACTTCTCCATGTATTTGTATTTATACATATGGGAGGAGGAGGTGCCATATTGATTCCCTTAGACAGTACAGTATGAGGGTATAGCTTATTGTGTGCCCAGAACATTCCTTCTCTGTATATTTGTATTTATACATATGGGAGGAGGTGCCATATTGATTCCCTTAGACAGTACAGTATGAGGGTATAGCTTATTGTGTGCCCAGAACATTCCTTCTCTGTATATTTGTATTTATACATATGGGAGAAGGAGGTGCCATATTGATTCCCTTAGACAGTACAGTATGAGGGTATAGCTTATTGTGTGCCCAGAACATTCCTTCTCTGTATATTTGTATTTATACATATGGGAGGAGGAGGTGCCATATTGATTCCCTTAGACAGTACAGTATGAGGGTATAGCTTATTGTGTGCCCAGAACATTCCTTCTCTGTATATTTGTATTTATACATATGGGAGGAGCAGTACAATCAGGCTGGCAGGGAGTTGTGGCTGATGCAGGAAGGCTGCAGGTTACACACATTGAGCCAGTGGAAAGGATAAATCCCAGAGGGAAGCAGGTGACTCCGGCACTTTCATATCCAGATAAAGACACGGCACAGAAGGACGGATCCATCAGCACCTCTCATAGAACCTGCAGTAGAGAACAAACAGGGACAGGAGGGATTTGGCTATTAATAGTCTGGGGGTGACAGATCGGCCCCTTATTCTGCAGAGAATGCGGAATTTATACAGAAACAGGCAAAGTGATCACACGGAAAGGCTAAAAATGGTACATGAGGTTTAAAGGGCAGCAGGGAGTTATAAAATAAATGAGTTAACGGAGACCAATCTTTTCTATGTCTGCTGTGACTAGGGGACAGGGACATGGTATAAAATAGAATGATTTTATATTAAAGGGGAACTATTGCGAAAATGAAAATTTAATATCAGCTTCCTCATACGGAAATAAGAAACTTTCTAAATACAATCAATTAAATATTCTGTACCGTTATATATCCCTCTCTCGGCATCTGTTTCTCTTCATTCTCTCTTCATGCAGCAATTGGGTGTCAGATATTCACTGACAGTTACATCCAATATATCTTATAGGGGGGCTCCTTTTGCCTAGAAGATGTATTAGAAGTCACTCTATTAAACTCACCAGACATCATGTGTCTCTACATGCAGGATTTGTACAAAAGGCAGTTATTTTGTTACATTTTGTTTGTACTGGAATCAGTTATTTGAGTGAGCTCTAATTCATCTGCTAGGAAAGGAGCCCCCCTATAAGATATATTGGATCTAACTGTCAACAGTGTTGGACTGGCCCACAGGGATACCAGGAAAATTCCCGGTGGGCCCAGGTGTCAGTGGCCCTCATGTTGCTAAACATTTGGCCTATTTCATGGCCATTCCCTATTTCTATGAGAACAAAGAGGCTAAAAAGATGGAATAATAGATTATAATATGTAAAGAAAAGAGACTAGGAGAATAGAGGTTGGGAGAGTAGAGGAATTATAATAGTACTGAGAGTGGCCCCTGATCTAAAGTCTTTTGGTGGGTCCCTGGTGTCCCAGTCCAATACTGTCAGTAAATACCTGACACCCAACTGCCGCATGAAGACAGAATGAAGAGAAACAGATGCTGAGAGAGGAATAGTGAAGATAAACTTGATTATTTCAGAAATCATACAGAATTTTTAATTGATTGTATTTAGAAAGTTTCTTATTTCAGTATGAGGAAGCTTATATTTAAATCATTTTAGTTCCCCTTTAAGCCGACTTCCCCTTTAGTAAATATAAGGTTATGGAATCCCACATCTCAGCACCCCCAGATTTCCATATCCCCCGCCCCCCCGATTATGAGGCTCCAATATATTGTGCACAGAGCCGGCACCTTGTCCTTTCACACAGACGACTTCAAACAACTCCCGGCCGCTAATTATCTCCGGCCACGGCTGAACGGAGAAGCTTTTGAACTGTTGAAACAAAGAGTTGCCCATAAAACTGACAGTCTGCCGGCCCCCCAGCCCCCTTAATATGAACCTCTCCCACTAACCCTTTGCTCAGTGACAATGAAATCTGCTCCCCCCTCCCAGCCCTATAATTGGCTCCCAACAATGCAATGACTAAGGCTAAGGTCACACCTGGGGATTCGGGGCAATTTAGTCGCCCGGCGACTAATCGCCTCTTATTTGGGACGACCAATCTCCCTGAACTGCTTCCCCGTGTTTTCCGTCTGCTTCAATGAAAAAAAGACCTGCGCCAATGCACTCGCACCGATTCGATTTCCGAAGACGCACGAAGCTTACTCGTGAGGAAACACATTAGTCGCCCCAAAGAAAAGGCGATTAGTCGTTGGACGACTAAATCTCCCTGAAGCTCCAGGTGTGACCTTACCCTTAGGGTTTAGGGCAGGTGCAACTACATACAGCAACTTCTCTTTCTCTATTTCACTTAAATCCGGTGCCTTTATCCATCCCCGGCTGCCAGAATATTGGCCAACTGGGCTGAGCGGCAGTTCCGTGTTTATACACAGCCTTGCGCTACATGAGGAGCATAGGAAATGCCAGGGGAACTGAAACCTGAGCCCTCGGAAAACTGACAGATGTGTTTCCCAAACAAGGTGATTTGTACTTGTTCTGAATTGACTCAACCCCCAGCCGCCCAACAACAATCTATTGTGCCTACAATCCACTAGCGCTACTGGCCCCATGCCGGGAACACGGGGGATACTGGGAGTTGCAGCTGGACGAGTAGTGTCGGACTGGAATGACAGGGGCCACCAGAAAACCTTAGACGCGGGTCCAATTTCCAAACTCGTATTCCTCCTCTCCTCACTCAACCTCTTTATTCTCCTAGAGGTTTATGTAATAAAAGGCACTAAGTTTGCCCAGGAGCAGTAACCCATAGCAACCAATCAGCATGTAGAATTTACCAGTCACATGCTTTAAAGCAAGCATCTTATTGGTTGAAATAGGTTACTACCCTTGGGCAAGCTTAGTGCCTTTTATTACATATGAGGGCTAGTCTTTTATATCTACTTATTATACTCTAGTCTTCCATTATTCAGCCTGTTTCCCAAAAAGAAATAGGGAATGGCCATGAAA